>PVHT021183699.1:13823491-13946826 GCA_004024745.2 Catagonus wagneri
TCTAGGAGGAGAAAGGTCAAGTTGGCGACGGTGTGATAATTGAAGGAGAGGGTGAAAGTGATGAGGTCAGAGGGAGGCGGGAGCCCTAGCCTGTCTGTGATAAGAAGCTCGGATTTTAGTTGTAGTATAAAGGGTCGATTAGAAGGTTTTACTTGAGAAAGTGAAGGAAACAATTTCTCAGTTGATTTTTGGCTTCTTAGATCATCAGAAATGTAGAGAAGGGTTACAGCGATGCCACTGTCATCTGGTCTGTTTTGTAACATGCAACGGAGGGTAAAACAATCTCATCACGTAAGACGAGGCAAAATGTAACTGGAGTTATTTGAATATTATCCTGTCCAACCACCTGGGACAAGTCTCAGAAAAGCACAGCTAAAACCCAGTACAGTTGAAGACGTCAGGAACTTGCAAGATGCTCATTAAAGCTCACAGTACAAATTATGTGGTCAAAATCGACTTGGTGAAAGTCACAGTTGTGGATCTTAAGAGGACCTTGATGTGTTATAGTCTCGCTCTGTCTTATTTTCACATTATTACGCACTTGGTCATCTGTTCTATCTTTTCATGACCTGTCCTCCAAGGAATGGAGATGCTCCATTTGCCTCAGCTCTAGGGACCAAAACAATCACCTAGTGAAATGCCCTTTTAATACTGTATACCTGTTCTCTCATTTATCTTAGCTGCAAAATTATAAAATAGATGTTTGCTTTTCTGTTTTCCAAATAAGAAAGTAGAGGCTTACAAATTTGGCAATCTGTCCAGGGTCACACAGCCTGTGAATGGCAGGGTTGATATTTTAATCCAGGAGAGTATAAGTCTCTGAAGACCGAAATCTTCTTCTTGGGGTAGCCTGGAGAGACTTCTTCATGCTATAGGAAAACCTCAGGTAGAGTTCTGTCTTGTCTTTAGTAGATCCTGTGGGACCTGGAGTGTGTATTAATTTTCTTTTTCATTTTTTTTAGGGCCACACATGCAGAATATGGTGGTTCCCAGGCTAGGAGTCAAATTGGAGCTACAGCTGCCAGTCCACACCACAGCCACAGCAACATCGGATCTGAGCCTCGTCTGCGACCTACACCACAGCTCATGGCAACGCAAGATCCTCAACCCACTGAGCTGGGCCAGGGATCAAACCCAAGTCCTCATGGATACAAGCAGAGCTCATTACCACTGAGCCACAACGGGAACTCCAGTTTTCAATCATTATTAATCACCTTTTTTATCGCTAACAGGAATAGTCTTACACATTTTTCAAAACTGGTGTATTAATTAACTGCATACTAATGATGACCCAGGAAATTAGGCTTAGCGTGGCATTGCAATAGCTTTAAAATTGTCTTTTATATTTAAAAAAAATTTTTTTTAAGGGTTGGATGTCACATAGTAGCCTCCCCTACTGCTATTTATTGATGCCTATTGTTTTCCTTTTTGTAGTAATTTAATGCTCCCCTGAACTGGCTCCTGTGATTTCAGAAGCTGGCTGCCAAACCACCGTGCACACCGATACGGCCTCCCACCATGAGAAATTCATTTTCTGCTTGACTTTGTAAGTGAAATTACACCCTGACACCACTCCTCTCTGCTGTCACTGAAAAGTACTAATGAAACCTGTCACCAGAAATGTATCTGCAAGGTTGTCTTCTATTCTAGCCGTTGGTCTGAAAATACATTTTTAGGCCCGTGTAAAAGGGAAAGGAGAGAAAAGACTCTCGTGTGTCCTGGAAATCAAATATTGTCAGACTTAGCAGAAGTCAGCATTTTTGTGGATATCTTACACATTTTTGATCGCTGGTCTGGTGCAGTGGGTAGGGAATCTGAAGTTACCCAAGCTGTGGTGTAGGTCACAGCTGCAGCTCACATTCAATTCCTGGTCCGGGAAGCTTCCATACGCCACAGGTACAGCTGTAAAAAGAAAAGAAAAAGAAAACAAAAAAGATCCTTTGACCCATTCACCTGTTTTTCTTTTTCTCCAGAACTTATCGCAGTGCTTAATATAAAGTCTTAAAAGTAAATTTGGTGAAAAATTGATAAAGAAAGAAAAAATATAGACAGACAGACAGACAGACAGACTGACTGACTTTGTAGACTTTGGGGAGAGAGAAAGGGCTCCCTTTGAACTCTGATATAAGCTCTTGACAGACTTATGTCTACGGTGAATAAATTGATTGTGGAGTCTCCCCTAGAAACTGATGCTAGTGGTCATGAGCAGTGTGATGCTGAAAACAGGTGTCCCGAGGGCTTTTTAACCAGCTTCAGATATATCAAGATATTTTTCTCTACGACCTAAAATTTTACTTGATGTTTGTCCAACTTGTAAAGATGAAAAAGCGTCCTGGATATGCTCCCTCAGTGTGGAATTTTGAAGAAACTGATGAAAAGTTTGTCCTAGTTTTCTGAAACACCTCCTAACATGAAGATAAGTATGTGACAACGATCAAGTTCCTCCCCACACTCTTATACAAACCCATCCTGCACTAGAAAAAGACAGTCAACTATTAGGTGAATAATTGCACTATATAATGGAGAAACAACAATTTTCTCTATCTCATGAGCCCAATCTTAGTTATCATTACTTGGGGATGACTATCATTAGTAATCCCGGGCTCTGCGTCTGAGAGCCTGGCACCAATTTTTAATGAAATCACATTCTGTGCAAGTTGGAATCATGCAAATTTAATTATGCAAATCTGAAATAACTTACTATAAAATTGTCAATACATTCTTATGTTATTCACAAATCTTCAAACACAGCAAAGTTCTCCTAATTTTAAAAAAAACCTGAAGAATTGCCTAATTTAAATGACAAGCCTAGGGAATTTTAAACCATATGTATGGGTCTGTCACATGTGGCTGTGCCACTATTGCTAGAAAATAATAATTGTTAGAATGAAAGCTAATACTTACTAAACACTAATCAAACACTTCATAGATATCATCCCTTTTATTTTTCACACAAAAAATTTATGTAGCATGACCATTATTTGCATTTTGCAGATGAGGAAAATGTAAGTAACAGCAGAATTTAAATTCAGGGAGCCTTGATTCAGGCTTAGTGAATGCTTGCCTCACTTTCTAGGATTAATCTCAAATTATGTTATTATTTTGAATTAATATAACCTTTAGGAACTCTTCTCTCACATAAAATGTACCTGACTTTTTTTTTTTTTTTTTGCCATGCTCACAGCATGTGAAATTCCCCAGGCCAGGGATCAAACCTGTGCCACCTGCAGCAACCTGAGCTGCAGCAGTGATAATGCCAGATCCTTAACCGCTGAACTACCAGGGTGCCTGCCTTTTAGGCATAGTCTCATCTTTGAAACTAAAGCTTCAAACTGGTAAAGTAACTTGCCCAACACCTCAAAGCTAATAGATGCCCAAACTCATCTGTCAGGAACATTAGCTGTTATCTCTAGTGAAGGTCCCAGACACACCCGGAAAATCAAACGAAGACTCAAGTCCTCCAGTTTTGTGACTTTGTGGACTCCCTGATTTTTGCATAATGTTAAGTAAGTTAAGCCCACATAATCTCTCATATTCAATTTCTTAGCCTCTTTTCCTTCCCCAAGATCACTTACTAACTTTGGGCTAAGAAATATACACGTCTCCAATTCCTGACTACCCTACCTTATTCTCCAGTCACATTCCAGGCAAAAGAACCCTCTGGGCACTTTCTCTAAGGACCCCATTCCTAATAACATCTGTCCTGTGACTGCAACACCATCTTGTCAAACAGCAAATGGAATCAATTCATGTTTGACCCGGGCAAATATCAGAGGAGAGGGAGGGATAATAACCGCCCCCTACACACACACGTATTCTTGTTTCCAAATTTAGATAGGATTTTTTGCAGTGCATATATTCTTTCCAAGTTGGAATCAGAATCAACAAAACCTAGGCTGTAATTTATGGAAGTCGAAAATTGAGGCATGTCCTTTAACTATTCTCCAAATGCAGCTACACAGCTGTTAAGGCAAAACTTCTGTTTGAAAACAAGTTCACAAAGATGTGTTAGACTGGGTAACAGTGGGCAATTTTTGCATAGAAGATGAAGTTTTCTGCCTTTTTACTAGCGATAGATTTAACATGAGTTGACCCATGTGTGTGTGTTTGTGTCTTTGTGTGCACATATGTGCAACAGAATATAAGAAAGGAACAGTTTTCTTTTTTGCATTTTGTGTTTTATTTATTTTTATTAAAAAAGATTTATTGAAGTATAGTTGATTTGCAATGTTATATTGGTTTTGGTTGTATATCAAATGATTCAGTTATACATATTCTTTTTAAGATCCTTTTCCCTTATATGTTATTATAAAATATTGAGTATAGTCCTCTGTTCTAGACAGCAGGTCCCTGTTGGTTTTTCTTTTTGTTTGTTTGTTTGTTTCTTCCCCGCCTCCATAAAGTTCTTTTTATTAAAGTATAGTTGATTTACAATTTTGTGCCGAATTCTGCTGTACAGCTAAGTGACCCAGTCACACACGTGTGTGTATATATGTATGTATGTGTATATATATATATTATATATGTATATATTTATATATATTCCCTTTCTTATGTTATCTTCCATCATGTTCCGTCCTAAGAGGCTGGATGTTGTTCCCCGTGCTGTATAGCAGGACCTCATTGCTTATCCATTCTAAATGTAATAGTTTTCATCTGCTAACTTCAAACCCCCAGTCCATCCCACTCTCTCCCCTCTCCCTCTTGGCAACCACATGTCTGTTTTCCATGTCTGTGAGTGTATTTCTGTTCTATAGATAGGCTCTTTTGTGCCAGGTTTTATATTACACATATAAGTGATATCATATGATATTTGTAAAAAACAGAAGAGTTTTCTCAAGCAAGGTGACCATAGCCTACCAACTGCAAATCCTCTTTGGCACAAAATTAAATCACTTTTCTTAGAAGAACTATAAAGTAGGGAGATCCATAGAATAGGAAAGTTCTTAGCAATATACAACTTTGTGTCCTTACTTTTTTCTGAGTGGGAGTGGGCACTGTACATTAATTTGAAAAAGTGTCTATTTCCAGACCATATGAATCAATTAAAGCCAGACAAAACAAAATAAAAAATTCTTCAAATTAAGGACACGACCCAGTTTCTTCTTTATTATCATCAGCATCATTATTCAGCATGTAAGATTTTCTGGTTATCTATAAAGTAGTTCACCTACATCGCTCTTACGTTTCTAATACAATAAACTCCTGATTTCCATTTACAGATGCTGGAGTTGGAACCCAGAGTGGTTACATTGCCTGTGCAAAGTCACACGGTAATGAATCTAAGGCTAGAGCCAGGAGAACCCCTGGATGCTCAGTCATCGCTGCAGCTTTCTTTCCTTGACTGAATACCTAACATGCCAAGAAAGTTCCTGATTTCTTCTGATCTCTGCTTCGCAGGGCATTTTTAAGAAGAGAGCTGTGGGGCCACTTGCACAGAGAAGCCCATGAAAAACAAAGAAATGATGACGAGTCAGGCCAGCAGATGTGACGGGTGGCAGAGTAGCCACCCTCCTGTCCTTCTCAGTCTGCTTGCGTCTGCCGGGAACATAGGTCTTTTGAGGAAATGGCAGGGAAATGAGCTACTTGTTAGAGGTCAAGGCTGAATCATTTTGGTTTAGTGGAAAGGACAGTAGTTCAGTTGCATAACGGTAAGAAGATGGTGGAGAACAAAGTGAGCACATTCAGAGGCACTTGGGTATCTCTGCAACCGCGGAAGGAAATCGTGAAAAGGACCTCACGGCAGACAGATCCAGGTTCCACAACTTGGACCAAATGAAACCCAACAACGGGAACTCTTCAGTTTTCTAGGAAAGGACCCTGTGATTGGCCTGGTTTGGGTCACGTGCCGAAGTGAGGTCTGGCTTCCTGTTTACTGTCCCAAGATGAAATAGAGGAGGTGCAGTTAAAAGCCACAGTTAACCACTTCAGCACATTTTTTAATACCTGAACTTCCACATCTGTTCTGCAAAAGTACATGTGTTACCTTTTAAATATCCTTTCAAAGTATTTTGAAAGCTATTACTTTGTTTGATTCTGACAAACAAACTCATACTCAAAGAACAAGTAGGTATTGATATTCTCATGTTGGAGGTGAGAAAAATAAGGCTCAGAGATGCTAAGAGATAGACACAGGGCCATGTGGCAGAAGGTGGCAGTGCCTGCAGTTAAAGCTGAGTGCTTGGAGCTCAGTCTCAGATGTGCTCCCTCAACTCCACTATGTTATATTGATGGTAGTTGACCCTGTCAGGGAAATAAAAACGGAATCAGGTCACACCCAGGTCAACTAATAAGAGTCTCTGGGAGAAAAACCTAAATGTTTGTATCTTTTTTTAAAAAAATTAGTGTTTTTTAAATATAGTTTTCCCCTAGCTTTATTGAGCTAAAATTGATACATAACGTTGTGTAAGGTTAAGGTACAAAGTGATGACCTGACACAGGCATCTACTGAGAAATCACGGCCACAATAAGGTCAGTTAACACATCACCTCACATAATTATCTTTTTTATTCTGTGATGAGAACATTTAAGATCTACTCTCCTGGAGTTCCCGTCATGGCTCAGTGGTTAACGAATCCGACTAAGAACCATGAGATTGTGGTTTCGATCCCTGGCCTTGCTCAGTGGGTTAAGGATCCGGCATTGCCGTGAGCTGTGGTGTAGGTCGCAGACACGGCTCGGATCCCGCGTTTCTGTGGCTGTGGCGAAGGCCGGCGGCTACAGCTCCTGTTAGACCCCTAGCCTGGGAACCTCCACATGCTGCGGGTGCGGCTCTATATAAAGAGGCAAAAAGACAAAAAAAAAAAAGATCTACTCTCCTAATGACTTTTAAGCATATCATGTGATGCTGTTAGTCATACTCCGCATGCTGCACATTAGAGCCCTAGAACTTATATATAGAACTTAGATAAATCTTATGTATCTGGAAATTTGTATACCTTGACCCACACTGCTCCATTTCCCCACCTCTCCAGAAGCCAGTAACCACCATCCTACTCTCTGTTTCTATGAGTCTGGGTTTTTTTAGACTCCAGATATAAGTAAAACAGTACAGTATTTGTCTTTCTCTGTCTGACTTATTTCATTAAACACAGTGTCCTCAGGGTCCATTTGTGTTGTCACAAATGGCAGGATTTCATTCTCTTTTACGATTGAGTAGTATTCCATCGTATACATAGACACGACATTTTCTTTAGCCATTCATTTATCGATGGGCACTCAGGGTGTTTTCATGTCTTGACTATTGTGAATAATGCTGCGGTGAGTGTAGGAGTGCGGAAATCTCTTTGAAATATTCATTTCATTCCCTTTGGCTGTATACCCGGAACTGGGATTGCTGAATCATATGGTTCTACTATTTTTAATTTTTTGAGGATCATCTGTACTGTTCTCCACAGTGGCTGCATCAATTTACATTTCTACCTACAGTGTACAAGGGTTCTCTTTTCTCCACACCCTTAACAACACTTACAATTTGTGTCTTTCTTTAAAAAAAAATTTTTATTAAAGTATAGTTGGTTTTTTCCTTTAAAGGCCTCACCTGCGGCATATGGAATTTCCCAGGCTAGGGGTCAAATCGGACCTGCAGCTGAGGTCTATGC
The DNA here is from genome assembly GCA_004024745.2 of Catagonus wagneri. Classification (NCBI taxonomy): domain Eukaryota; kingdom Metazoa; phylum Chordata; class Mammalia; order Artiodactyla; family Tayassuidae; genus Catagonus; species Catagonus wagneri. The sequence goes on from PVHT021183699.1 coordinate 13,831,093, forward strand.
CGCAGCCAAAGCAATGCCAGATCTGAGCCACTGCTCACGGCAATGCCGGAGCCTTTCCCCACCGAAAGAGGGCAGGGTTCAAACCTGCATCCTCATGGATACTAGTTGGGTTCTTAACCAATTTCTGCTGTACAGCAAAGTGACTGAGTTATACCTATCTATACATTCTTTTATATTCTTTTCCATAAGTGTCTTTCCCAGGAGACTGGATATAAATCCCTGTGATATACAGTAGGGACTTGTTGTCTATCCATTCTAAATGTAATGGGTGCATCTACTAACCCTAAACTCCCAGTCCATCCCCCTCTCTCCTCCTTTCCCTTGGCAACCACAAGTCTGTTCTCTATGTCTGTGGGTCTATTTCTGTTTTGTAGGTAGGTTCATTTCTGCCATATTTTAGATTCCACATAGAAGGGATAATAGCCATTCTAAAAGGTGTGGAGGTATTTCCTCCACTGTGGCTTTATCTTATCTACAATGAGAAGCTACTGGAAAGTCTTCAGTGGGAGTAAGACTTACATCTTTTAAATGTTGTGTGGACTCATGTTTGGAGAATGAACTGAAGTGAAGTGAGAGTAAATAATGAAGGGGTTATTGCTATAAATCGAACAAAGGATGATGGTGTTTTGGATCAGACAGGCGAAGATGGAGAAAAATAGAGGACTTCGAAACCCTTTGGAGGAAGTAGCTCAAAGACTGGTTGAGGAATTGAGCATTTGAACATCAGAGTAGATGATGGATCATGGAGTACCCCAGATTTGGGGCCTGAGAAATTGGTTGGCTGGAGGAGCTATTGACTAAAGTGGAGACCAGTAGAAAAGAAGTGATTTGATACGAAGATTTAGAAATATGACATCAAGATGATCATTATTTTTTTAAAAAATAAAGACCTTTTTGAAGAGTCATTTTAGGTTCACAGCAAAATAGAGGAGAAGGTACAGAGATTTCTCATGCACCACCTGATGCCACACATACCTAGCCTCCCCAATTTTCAACGTCCTCTACCACAGAGGAACACTTGTGGTGAATCTACAATGACACATCATAATCACCCAGAGCTCAGAGTTTACATGGAGGCTTACTCTTGGTATTGTACAGTTTATGGGTTTGGACAAATGTATAATGACACGCATCCATCATTATCATACAGAGTACGTTCACTGTCCTAAAAGTCCTCAATAACTGTTCAACCTATTCATCCCTTCCTGCCCTCTATCCCACCCCTATCCCACCACCAATCCCTGGCAACCACTCATCTTTTCACTGTGTCTATAGTTTTGCTTTTTCCAGAGTGTTGTGTAGTTGGAATCATACAGTGCATAGCTTTTCAGATGGGCTTCCTTCTAATAGTATGCATTTAGGGTTCCTCTCTCTTTTTGCATGACTTAGTAGTTCATTTCTTTTTAGCATTGAATGATATTCCATTGTCTCAATGTACCACAGTTTATTTATCCATTCATCTTCCGAGGAACATCTTGGTTACTTCCAAGTTTTGGCAATTATGAATCAAGCTGTTATAAACAACCATGTGCATGCTTTTTGTGGACATAAGTTTTCAGCTCATTTGGGTAAATACCAAGGAGCATGAATGCTGGATCATATGGTTAGAGTATGTTTAATTTTGTAAGAATTCACCAAACTGTCTTCCAAGGTGGCTACAGCATTTTGCATTCCTATTAGCAATAGAAGAGTTCCTGTTGCTCTGCATGCTTGTCAGCATTTAGTGTTGTCAGTGTTCTGGATTTTGACCGCTTTAATAGGGTAGAGTGGTTTCTTGTTCAAATTTGCATTTCTCTGATGACATATGATGGGGAGCATATTTGTTATGCTTATTTGCCTCGTATATCTTCTTGGATGAGGTGTCAAAGTCATTGGCTTAGGTTTTAATTTTTTTCTATTACTGAGTTTTAAAAGCTCTTTGAATATTTTGGATAACAGTCTTTTATCAGATGTGTATTTTGCCAGAATATTCTACCAGTCTGTGGCTTGTCTTCTTTTTTTTTTCAGTGTTTATGTATATTTATTTGAGCCTGTTCCTTTTCATCTAGTATCACTACTTAGAGGAGTATGTATTTATTATATATGGTATGAAGTTCCTTTTTGTGCATAAACTTGCCTCTTTAAAGCTCTAAGATTGTCTCCCAGTGCTTATAGTTCAAAATTGAACCAGTAAGTGTGTTTATCCTGCCAGTGCCTCTTACCCCCTTTTTCTTTTATCTCCTTTTTCTTCTTTCTCTTCAGTTATAGGGTTATGTAATTTTTCTTTTTTCATTTTTTAAGGTTTTATTGAAATATAGTTGATATACAATGTTGTGATAATTTCTACTGTACAGGAAAGTGATTCCGTTATACATATACCCACATCCATTCTTTTTCATTTGTATCTTTTTAAAAGTGCACCAGGAATTTAAAAATACAGAGCTGAGAACCACAGCTCTGAAAAAAATACCATTTGAATGTCAGAGGATCAGTGACAAAATATAATTCTTGAAATTTGAAATGTTAAAGGTATGCTTATATTTTTGCTGCATTTTTCATTTAAATGTTGTCCTGTTCCAATAAGAACTTGAAGTTATGACTGCCAGACCTGCAAGAGACAACATTTTGACAAGAAGTTGAGGTAGCTAGAACGATCCAACTTACCAAGGAATCTGGCTGAGCTGTGGAACAACATTGAGTAGAACAGCCCACAGATAGAATGCTATCTGTAGGCGGGCACACACTCTTTGTTTCTTTAAGCAGAAATTGGAACATTATCCCTTTTCCACTGGGAAAAGAGCATTTAACTCTTTGCTGGAAGATGCATTTATATAACCAAGATCTCTGTATCCTGCTCCTGCCTCGAAAACCAGCGTGGTTTCTATAGAGAGATAGGAGATAGAAATCAGAGGTTGTCCTTTAATATTTTTCCTGATATCCCTCACCCCACAAAGTGTTGCAGATATTTTTACTTATGGAAAGGAGAATATGCTTCTGGGAAGTTCCTCAGGGAACAGAGCTAATCTGAGAATCAGATAACAGATCTGCTCTCCACTCTGATGGAAGATGCCACTTCTAGTTAGATGTTGAAATAAGTAAGAGTGGAACCAATATTTTCTCTCTTATGTGCAAAATAGATAAAGTACAAGAATCAAAGGCAGTAGATAGCTTATTTTTGTGATACCTGATTGTTGGTTTCTTTACAATGTTACTCTAAATGTGTGTCACCTTTACAATATATTTGTTCTTTCAGTGTTGTCATTTGTAGTTTAATAAATGATTATTAATAAGTCATTTAGGAGTTCCCATTGTTGGCTCAATGGTAATGAACCCAACTAGTATCCATGAGGACTCAGGTTCAATCCTTGGCCTTGCTCAGTGAGTTAAGGATCCTGTGTTGCTATGAGCTGTCGTATAGTTCTCAGACACAGCTCAGATCCCATAGCGTTGCTGTGGCTGTGGTGTAGGCCTGTGGCTGTAGCTCCGATTTGACTCCTAACCTGGGAACTTCCACATGCTGTGGGTGCAGCTCATAAAAAGCAAAAAAAAAAAAAAAAATGTAATTTAAAGGAGATTTAGGAAATCTATGGTTTTGATCTAAATCTCAACTTCTAACACATGCATCGAACCACACACCTAAAATTTCAAATAACCCACATTATAGTGTGCAAGAGAGAGGGAAAAAAAAACTTCTTGAGTGACAAACTTGTGACTCTAAGACAAGTAAAAGGCTAATGTCAGTTTATAAACTAACATCCCAGAAAGGAGTTCAAGTCATACCATATCTATGTAAATATCACAGTTCAAGGGATTTAAATGTGATCTCTTATGATAAGTCAAAAGGAGAGTTTTAGTCATTTATTTTATTTTTGGATGTGTACTTGTCAAAGCTATCGCTCTAGCTATGCATATAGATAAGCAATAATAATTTCCATCATGGCCATGATCAAATCTAAGTCAAATTTTTGCCATTTAACCACTATCCTTCTTTCTCTGTGTCAAGACTTGGATATCAGTATATCAACATCCGCCAGCAGGCTTCCCATTGAATTACAAACTATGCCTCGGCGCTTCATCACATCCTATGCTGACCTCTCCATGGCACTGATCACACTGTAAAGAAATGTCCACACTGGGTGTTCCTCCGTGGCTACCAGGTAAGGATCCAGCATTGTCACTACAGTGGCTCGGGTCACTACCATGGGTCTCTGGCCGGGAAACCTCTGCATGCCTTGGGCATGGCAAAAGAAAATTAAAAAAAATAATCCTCACCCTAAGATACATAATATTCTGAACTGGTTTCAAATCTCTGAGATGATGGAGTTCCATCATGGCTCAGGGGAAATAAATCTGACTAGCATCCATGAGGATGCAGGTTCCATCCGTGGCCTTGCTCAGTGGGTTAAGGGTCCAGTGTTGCCATAAGCTGTGGTATGAGTCGCTGATGCACCTTGGATCTGGTGTTGCTGGCTACAGTGCCATTTAGACCACTAGCCTGGGAACCTCCACATGCTGAGGGTGCGGCCCTACAAAGACAAAAAAAAAACTTTGGGATGACATGATCATTCAGCATGCACATATTTTCTGATCTCCTTGGAAGGGAGAATTAGGGGAGTGCATTGAGGAGGAGGACGGCTTTGTTTTAAACATGTGTGGAGCATAACAGTTGGAAGCAAGCCAGACACAGCTCTTTACAAGTCTGAAATGTCTATCCTGACTTGTCACAAGTCATAACAGTGAAACCTAGCAACAAAATTGGAAGCCTGCATCTTTATTGTAACTTCAGTTTCAGAGAGAATACATATCCATTCACCAACTCTCGGCTGGCACAGTGAGGATTCCAATACTTATGAGAATATAAAAAAAATACATGTTTTTAAAAACGACTTCATCAAGCAGCCTTTATGTGAACATCTCTGGCAGAGCTTGGAAAAGATCTAGAGCTGTTTTCAATCATTCTGTGAATCACATGACATTTAAAGAACAGGAAAGGAAGGAAAAAGGATAAATATTTTTTTAAAAAAATGTATTGTAGTTGATTTACAATGTTCTGTCAATTCCTGCTACACCCAGTATGTATGTATGTATATATATATATATCTTCTTTTTCTCACATTATCCTCCGTCATGTTCCATCACAAGTGATTTATATAGTTCCCTGTGTTATACAGCAGGATCTCATTGCTTACCCACTCCAAATGCAATAGTTTGCATCTATTAACCCGAAACACCCAGTCCATCCCACTTTGTAGTTTCAGACATTGAAGCCCTAGGCGGCAGAGACTGACTTATCCCTTTGTACCTTCCTATTGAAATATACATCAAGAAATGCACGGGAAACTAAGACTATTGGTTCATTATTAGAAAGTAGTCGGGATCAGTTTTAATCAAACATAGACTGGGGCTGTAGTAATTCCACACAGAACAGATAGCTTCAAAGTATCTAGAAATTAATTTACAGTCCAGAATTTCACAGTCTGGTAAACAAAGATGGAACTCACTCAGTCCAGGAGAGCCCTCGCTGACCCTCAGCCTGGGAAATTCATCCAGGATGCTGACAACAGTCACCTTTCCAAATCAAGATCGTAAAAAGAATCTCATAAAAATTAGCTATACAATATAGGAGACAAGAAAAGTTGACCCACTCTGTTTTTATTTATTTATTTATTTTTTTGGCAGACAACAGGCCTGAAAATATTTCATTCATTCAAGATTGAATTAATAATTTCCCAGAGGCAAAATAAGATTTCTAACAAATGCATATCCATTGCTTAGGATAGTCCTTATTGCTTTTTAGGGTCGCATCCGTAGCATATGGAGGTTCCCAGGCTACAGGCTGAATCAGAGGTATAGACACTGGCGTACGCCACAGCCACATCAACATGGGATCCGAGCTGCCTCTGCAGCCTACACCACAGCTCATGGCAACGCCAGATCCTTAACCCACTGAGCAAGCCCAGGGATTGAACCCGTGTCCTCATGGATACTAGTCGTGTTCATTACCACTGAGCCACAATGGGAATTCCTTGTTGCTTTTTAACTCTAAAGAATGTGTAGCTATTATTAATATTACATTTGGAAAACATCAACAACAAGACGATGATTGGTAAAATATCCCAAAATGTGAATGTGGAAAAAATGCTGTCAGTAATTCTGTAATAATAAAAATAAAATACTTTTTGGAAAATACTTTGGCAATCTGCATCATTAACTAAAGTCTTTTTTAACTTCCAGAAAGTCTCCTAGTCCATAATTGAAAACTTATGTTTATAAATATTCACAATAGCTAAACAATTAAAAATAGATTTAAATGATACATATAAGCAAGGGGTAAATATTTAACTAAAACTTAATATATTAATAGCATGGCATATAATATATTTGTCATAATTCTGAACTGGAAAATGTGTATTTGAATTGACAAAGAAAAATGCTTGTAAAACTTTAAGTGGAAATAATTGCATATAAAACTGTATAATTTCTGGATTTCACATATAAATATACATATTATGAATAAAGAGCAAGATCAAGAAAGAGAGAAATAAATGGAGAGAAAGAGAATGAGGAGACATATAAAGAAAACATACAGGTATTTACCAATTTATTGTGAGCGGTGAAGATAATGTGAAAGGTAGTATTTCTTCTTCCTTTTGGGAAAAGGATTGTCTAATGCATGTTATATTTTACAGTAGAAAATGTGTAAAATAAGAGCAATAGAAGAGCCAAAAGAAATCTCTATCAGTGATTGATAGTTGTCCTAAAGTCCTTGGAATTTTTGAGGTATTAAAATGCAAATAGGGTAAAACAAATTATTATAGAAGTATAAAATATGAGAGCTGGAAAGTAATTTTCAAATTATTTCCTCCAATCCTCTATCTGTGCCTTATTACTCCTCACGTTACTGCATTATTCGAGGGAGAAAAAGGAACTAACATACTTACTGCATGCCAGCCATCACGCTAGGTACTTTTCTAATGTTAATCTAATTAAATGCTCATATCAGCTCAGACATTTTTCAGGATGTATAGATTAGGAATTCAAGACTCTGAAACTTCACTGTACCTGTGTACCAAGCCTTGCAATGCTTGTCTTTCTTATTGACTCCTTCCAAGGCGCCCCACTGAGGCAGTAAATACTATATGGTTCTTTCTGCCTAAGTGGCCCCGATCCCAGAATCTAAATCCAAAAGCTACCCTAGTCAGTCAGCATAGAATTAATATTCTCTTTTCCAATCTCTTGGGATAGAGCAATGATGTAAGATGGTATAAGAAAAAGAATGTATGTGTATATATACAGTAATTCATATATATATATATATATATATATATATATATGATCCAGTAATTCATGTATATATATACATGAATTACTGGATCACTATGCTGTACCCCAGAAATTGATACAACACAGTAAATCAACTATACCCTAATAAAAATGTTTTACAAGTTAAAAAAATATTCTGTTTTGAAACAATGAGTGTCCAGAGCAACAGAATATGCTGACTGGCCGAATTCAACAAACTGGGATAAAGTAGCAAGTGATGTCTTGACTTCTGTTGAGTCAGAGAGCAGAAAAGTGGGATGGAAATTGAGTCCTGCTGTGATTGTTGACCGAATGAATCAAACCAACCATGAAACACAACCAGCTCTTGGACTTCCAGCAAAAACAGCCAGTTACTCCCCTTCACTGTATAAATAACCTAGTTTTCTGTCAGTGCTAACTGGTACAGCAACTCCTTGTGGACCTTGTAGCAGAGGTCTGCAGCTATCTGGTTCCAAATCCTGTGTAACTTCCACAGTAAAACTCCACCTCTAGGAGTATTTTAAATGGATAGAAAAATTCATCTTCTATTCAGTCCACTAGCATCCATGAAAGTTGTGCATGCGGAGTACACATCTTGGAGACTTTCAGCTGTGATGTTTCCACTATGCATCATCTTGAACAATCCCTCTCATCCTGTCTCATCTTATCTCTTCACCTTATCTCATCTAACACTTCTGCTAATCTTAAATTCCCAGCTTTGTGATCTGTGAGTCCATTGAATTAAGGCACAGAGGAATAGGGGCCAGGACTGGAGCACATGGGCCAGGCCATTCTGAGTATCCAAGACTGAGACCTCAGTGCATTCTTTGCAGAGTGGGGTATAGGTGACAATGTGCAGCCTTACCATGGCTGCTGACCCTAGGATAACCCCTTGGAAGTCATCTAGGTCCTCAAGAATGCACACTCCTTTTCGCAAGGAGGAAATTACCTCATTTAATCCTGCTGCATTTTTTTATGCTCACTTGTGAGTCCTATGGCCCCAAATGGTACAACGCTACTAACTGCAATGAGATTCTTGTTCTAAGATTTTAGGGAAGGCAAGGAAGGAGTGAGAATGATGCTATTTTATTTATTTATTTATTTATTTATTTGGTCTTTTTAGGCTACACCCGTGGCCTATGGAGGTTCCCAGGCTAGGGGTTGAATAGGAGCTGTAGCCACCGGCATACACCGCAGCCACAGCAACAACAGACCTGAACCATGTCTTTGAACTACACCATAGCTCATGGCAACACCAGATCCTTAACCCACTGGGCAAGGCCGGGGATCAAACCTGTGTCCTCATGGATACCAGTCAGATATGTTTCTGCTGAGCCACAACAGGAAGTGCCTTGACAGATAGGAGTTTATTCCTGTCTGAGCCTGAAATCTTTTTCTCATCATGGATGCTCTGAATTAGGTTTTGGTGACTCTGCCATCACTCACCCTTATCCTCAGGTACCAGTCTATATCGTTCAATCTTTTCTCCAAAGATAGCTTTGTCTCCCACGTCACAAATCAATGTCAGATGCAAATATCAGTTTCCTGATAACTCACAAATGTACATTCACCAAGTACATTTTCTTTCTAGTCTCTAAGGAACAGGTGACCACTTTTTCATCAAAGCCCTTTCCCTGCACCTCTTCAGTGGATCTCAAAGTTATTCATCTGCTTAAAATCTGCACCTGCACTATCTTTAAAGAGAGTACCATTAAACTTACCTATTTCAGCTTAACTTTGTTAAGCATTAAACAAATGAGACCACATATAGAAAAACATTGCTGGCTACATTAGTCAATGATACACAAAGGTAAGAGGTTACTCTTGCTTCATTAAAGCAGAATATGTTTATCAAAACTCAGAAAACATGTCCAGATAAGATATTCCAAAAATTCTCAAGGAATCATCTCATTTAGACATCGGTATCTTAACTTTGTAACATTTTCCCCTTTTCATTAAGGTCTGTCATAAACTTTTTGGCCTGAAAAGTATTGAAAATGGCATTATCATTGTACCAATGATAGGCATTTTATTCTTCCTTTTGGATTTTGCATGTTATAGCTCCCAGCGGATGAGAAATAAATCATAATTTGCTGTCAATAGCACCCACCTCCTGCACAACTCCTCTGAGAAACATACTTGCCTAATCATCATTTAGAACAATCAAACTCTCATAGTAAAAAGGACATCATTTCTAAATCTGACGCTTATGTGCCTTATTAAGGAGAGAATTAGCTTAGCTGCTCTGAAAAATTCTGTCAATGATTAGCCTTGAAAATGAGTATGTATAAATATATATATGAATATTCATATATGCATATATACTCTAGTACTATTTGCATTGACAACAACGACAGAACTTTAAGAGGGTAATGTTTCTTTTTCTCTTCAGCAATTCATACACAAAATATGTATGTTTAAAATGTATTAAGTTATTTGGAACATCTCCCACAGAATACCCTCTTAGTTAATAGGATAAGGTACAAAGTATTGATTTTTTTTTTTAATGATCTCCTCTGTGGCACATGGAAGTTTCCGGCCCAGGGATCGAATCCAAGCTGCACTACAGCTGTGGCAATGCCGGGTCCTTAACCCACTGTGCCAGGCCGGGGATTGAACCCTCACCACTGCAGAGACAATGCGGGATACATAACCTATTGCACCACTGCAGGAACTCCAGTACTGATGTTTTAAAACCGTGATGTTTAGCAAATGGTGGCAAGATATGATGGAAGGAGCAGTGAGTGCAGTGAGCGTGGTTAGAAAGTAGGGTAATGGTCTCGTTACCCCAGTTTTGCTGTGTGACCTTGACAAGCCACGCCCCTCTATTAGCCTGGATGGAAGCAGCGATGAACAACGCACTGCCCCAGCACGACAAAGCCCCCCAGTGCCAGAGCACCCGGCAGGTGACCCGTAACTTTGCATACCACACATGGAATAAATATTTTTTGAGCACCCTTTAAGTAAGAGACTTCAATATTTTTGTGTGATTTTAACATTCCAAGTTCTGCGAGGCAATGAAATTATCCCCACTTCACAAATGGGGAAATTGAGGCTGAGAGATATTAAGGCCCACTGGCATTGCCAGAAGAAAAAAATAAACCAAAAAATAGTTTCTTTTTAAGCAAATGTTTCCTCTGTTCCATCAGACATTTCCCAAGGAAGAAACTAACTCGAAACTTAAATAGAGGATGATTATATGACGGTGTTAGAATAATATAAAACAGATATTAAGTATAGACCCAATGGACCCATGTGGATAATGATATGAGTTGGGGTTTTATGTTCTCTCATAAAACACAGATGTGCAGTGAATGTGCACATGAGAAGGTATCAGCAGAGGGCCAGGTGCCCAATCACATGACACTAATGCTCCATTTCCTTCTGGTACCTTTCCTTCCCTTAGCAACATTACAGCAGCTTGAAAAAAATATATACCTGACACTAATCTAATTAGAGGAAACTTGGGCCCTCCAACTTGGCAAGGCATTAATCCACAATGGACAATGTCTAGGAGGATACAGGTGAGATTTTTCAGAAAAGTTGTCACCAAAGAACTCCCTGAACACTCGTACAGTTGCTAAAAAAAAAAACCTTTTAAAAGGCAAGTTCAGTGCTGGCAGAGAGGTGAAGTTTCTGAGTGGTTTCTGGGGCCTCCAGTGCTGCTTCTGTTATAATGGGTACCGGGCTAATTTCTCTGTGGGGAAAATGAGAAAAAGCAACACATTCAGGCTCTTGGCTGTGCAGATCCGATGCCCACCCTGCCTCGTTAGTGAGACATCTGCCTTGGAAAGGGAAAGCCACTGATTAACTCTGCCATCAAGATAAGGGAACAGGAGACATTTCAGTTGGATCTAGGATATGAGGAGTTACTGAGTCCGAGGAAGCTCTAACTGTTCTGTGTGCGAGGAGGAGTGAGACGGGCTGGATTAAAGCTGATCTGCCCCCCAACCCACACGAAGGAGGTTCATCACAGCCGAGGCACAGTCTGGAACTGGGCGGTATGAAGTCAGTACCTAGACAATGTGACTCCGCTCTGGGTAAGGCGGGAGATGATCAATGAATGGCCCTAGTGAGGGTCAGCTAGACCACTGACCCACCAGGAAGATACAGAAGGAGGGAGACGAAATTTATGAAGAGCCTGATTTGGAGAGAAAATTGGCCAGAGTCGTACACCTTCATCCCAAGAAAGGGGAAGGGAAATTCCTGCGCCTGTGCTTGTGAAGGGGCTTTAGTGCAACCCCGGGAGAGCTTGCTGTGTGTCCTAGTTGGGGAACAACTAGACATGAGAAGGCTAACCTACTGCAGCTGAAGGCGGCACGGCAACTAGCTTTAGATCTGTCCTTCTGCAGATCAAATATGTCCAACACCTCGAGATCAGTCATGGGACTTCATCAATGAACAGAGGGTTGTAGTTGTATCAGAAAGGGTCTTGATCTTGGGAACTCTGCGTTTCCTTCAGGTGCCTGTTTTTCCCATCTTGCCACTTAGTGTTGACCTCCTCAGTTTCAAGATAGTTTTCCAGAGAGCTGGGTGTCTGCCCAGGTTTCCACTCAGAGCAAATGATTACGAGGGAGAAGTCACTAGGAGGAAGAGATGGGTTATTGCCTTCCTGGAGTCCAGGATCCGAGTTCTTTCCCTCATTGTTCTGGTTTATGCTCTGCCCTTCACCTCTCGTTCCCCTCCTTAGCTTCAGAAGGAGGTGTCCGCAGTAATATCTCCACTTCCAGCTTCTGTTCCAAGGTGTGTTCTGAGCTCCCGGCTCCCTTTGGAGGGGCTGGTCCCTCTCTGCCAAGTGGGACCTTTCCTCTTTTCTCTACTCCCCTCCTACGTTGGATGCCTTTCTCCCCTTGGCCTAGGAAGGAGGAAGAAAGCTACCCCCCTCAGTCCCTGCACCTTCAGAAAGGCCCTCCTCCGCCTCCTCTTCCTTTGCCTACAGCTCCTCCCTCCCCCACCCACCCAACGTCAAGAGCAATGGCCAGATCAAAAGGAAAGGTGGTCCCTGCCACTTAAGAAGAGAATATTCTCCAGAGGAAGGAAGCTGGGGCACTCTCTAGCCTCCTTTTGTAATATTTCACCTCTTCGTTCCACTGTCACCTTTTCCCACTCATTCTTGGTTTTACCAAGTCTTCCTTCAAATTGTGCTTTCTTGGTGAATTTGCTATTTGTTTTTCATATCAAAAGGATGATATTGCCCCGGAAGTCAGAAATAAGCAGGAATTATGAAAAAGGCTTTCCTGCCTGGGCAAAACAAGCCCTACAGCCACAGGCTGTGGGGTGTTGACCACCCCAGCCCATCCCAGGGCAGAAATTGCAAGGAGAGGGGGCGTGGCCAGCAGGAGCTGCCTATAGAATGAGAAGGGAGTTATCAAGGCAGCCCTGCAAGCATGTTCCTGAGATTCCACCAGGGGGCAGTGAGGAGTAAACTGAAAGCATCCTAGGAGACCAGGGGACCCCAGGCTAATTTTGGACCTTGACATTTGGGTGAACACATTCTTCTTCCCTCATCTCTTTCCCCACCTTGGCCGTTGGCACAGTCGGTATTAGTTGCAAGCAAATGCAGGAGAAGATGAAGCCAGAAAGGAAAAGGGACTTTCTGCTCCATCTGCCTCAGCCCTGGGGTGGGTGGGGGAGGTGGACTGGGATTATCCATGCTTTGATGGTTTGTCACAGATCATTCAGATCATCCCCCTCTCACCTGCATCCGTAACATGTGGAAGTTCCCAGGCCAGGGATCAACCCTGTGCCACAGCAATGACGTGAGCCACTGAAGTGGCAATGCCAGATTCTTAACCCACTGTGCCGCAAGGAAACTCCCAGATCATTTTCAGTTTCTGACATGAGATTATTATGGGTGATTTAAAGTGACTGTGAGGAGTTCCTGTTGTGGCTCAGCGGTAACAAACCTGACAAGCATCCGTGAGGATGTGTGTTCCATCCCTGGCATCACTCGGTGGGTTAAGAATCCCGTGTTTCCCTGAGCTGCAGTGTAGGTTGCAGACACCGCTAGGATCCTACATTGCTGTGGCTGTGTCGTAGGCTGGCAGCTACAGCTCCAATTCAACCCCTAACGTAGGAACTCACATATGCCATGGGTGTGGCCCTAAAAAACAGAAAATAAAAAAATAGAAAAGATAAAGTAACTGTAAGACTTTCTACTGTCTAAGAATGACTGAAAATAACCCTGGAAGTTTTTCCTGAGTTTGCCTAAATTTCCATCCTGGAGCAGGGAAATGATCATTCCCACCGAATTCATTTTTAAAGGGAGAGTGGGAAACAAAAACAAATGCATTTTCTGATTACTTATCATGAATGCTTCATGTTTTATGCACTGGTTACAGTGATTTCGAGGCCTGATTTATTTGGGTATTACCCACTAAAACATTTTCCTCCTTTGCATTTAGATTGGCTTAGATGTATAGATTGTTGACGTGGGAGGGGACTTCATTTGAATAACTAGCTCTGGTTGGTTCGAAGCTGACTTTAACAGAGTGTAAGTCTGGCACTTCATGAATATACACAGTGTTCTGCAGCCGATAAACATTACTTGGGTTTCCTCAAAGCATTCTGTCTACACAGCTTGGCCTGCCAATGAGCCTCCTTTTCCCCTGCTATGCACAATGTGGGCACAGTCTTTCAGGCACAGAGAACTCCATTACCCACCTGCCCACAGCTTGACCCCAGAAGAGCGCCCAGTTTTGCAGGCAGAGTTATTTGTATACTTTCCCACTCACTCCCTAGGACATTGGTAATCACAAAATCTGCCTAGACTACACCCAAACAAAACAAAATTTCAGTTTGCTTTTGTTTGTTTCCACCGTCTTTTGCAAGGCTCCATTTTCCAACAGAAAAAAACCTGTCTCCTCTACAGGGCGTTAAAACCCTCTGCTATTCCTCTCTGCCTTAGCCTGGCGGGACTCGGCCCCCAAGAAGAAGACACGAGATCAGGACAAAACGCAGTCTAAAGGTCACAAAATGGAATCATTTTAAAAAAGAGTGGAATATGTTGGTGGCGTTTGTTTTGTACATATGGAAGAAGTAAAGAGACCCTCAACAGGACAAGACGGAAGCACAAGCCTCTTTTCTTGGAACTAACGGATGGATCCTCTTTCTTCTCTCATAGGAAACTCGTTGGAGGGAGGCCGCCAGTGGCAGATGTACCTACCCACCTCCTGCTCCCCATGGGCCAAAAATAACATAAAGCAAAACAAAAAACCAAGAATACTCCAAAAAAAAAAACAGACACAGAACTTCTAGTACTAACCAGAGGCTTTCTTTGCCATAGTCAAACTCAGATCAGACCAGGCAATGGAGACTTGGGACTGAAGCAATAAAGGGTGATAGTTTTCCTAGAGTATTCTTTTGGCATGTATTCCTAGCTATAGTAGCAGTGACCTTGGTATAGGTCTAGCCCTGGTCTAGTCCTCAAAGTCAGGATGCTAGCTGTGCATTTACTTGTAACACAGTTTGTCTATATTGCTAGAGACCTGGCCCATTTATCATCAAAACTAAATGGTTCCATACAACTGATGCCCAATAACTGTTAGTGTTTAAGGGAAAAGGAACATCATCCATGTGTGTTTCATGGCAGAAAATAGAACTAACTTAAACGGTTATACATGATGCCACAGTGCTAGCGGATTTGAAATAGAATCTCATTTAATTCTGATAGCTCTGATAGTGATCCTATCTATTGATGTCTAAACACCTGATGAACTAAAAGTATTAATCTGCAAGTTACTCTCATTTATTCAATAAAATGAAAATCCCCAAATATATGTGACGGGTACAAAGTTATACTTTACCGTCTTCATGAACTTGGCCAGTAGTGTGTCTATGTTATGCAATGAATTCAGTCAAGATTTATTCTGTTGAAATTCCCACTGTGGTGCAGCAGGTTAAGGATCTGGAGTTATCTCTGCAGCAGCACGGGTTAGATCCCCAGCCTGGTGCAGTGGGTTAAGGATCCCATGTTACCACATTTGTGCTGTAGGTCACAGCAGCAGCTTGGATTTGATCCCTGGCAGGAATGGCAAAAAAAAAAAGATTTGCTCTGATTTTGTTCAACAATTTGTCCAATGAGTTGGCCAAAGTATAGGGGAAACAACCAATTGATAGAGTAAATATTTATTTATGTAATGTATTATTGTGGTGTTATATACATAAGCAATCCCTGAAACAATAAATTTGTAATTATTATTAACAATAAATCCAATGTACATCTACAGATATTTGCCTGGATTTGTGTGATAAGTCATAAAGCATTTTCCCACATTCTCTTATGATTCCCAGGTTGTACATGAATTCTTTACCTTAAAGACATATGCCATTTTTCTGATATATGAATGCTGAGGTAGTTCAAAGCTTGTCAATACATTTGAAAGAAAAAGTGAATAAATAAGCTTTTAGATAACTAGATAATGAATTTTTTTCTTTAGTTTTCTTCACAATGCAGTATTTTATTTTTATTTTTCCTCTCTTTGATAGTTTGAATTTTTTCCTTAGTATTATTTTTCATCTTAGTTTAAAGTGTATTTATCTTTGGGGCACAATAGACAGGTTGAGGGACACTGAGACAGTATTTTCCATGAGAAGGGATGGAATTTTGTGACCTGTCTTCTCCTTTTCCTTGAACCCTCTGATGTTTCTATGTAAATTCTAGTTATTGGCCACAAAGCAGGGTGGAAGTAGATACACACTGAGATGCCCAAAGGTGATTAATTCAATTCAGGGTAAAAACAGGGTGGTAGAGACAACCCTGAAATACAAGGCAGTGAGTCTGAATAACTGAAAATATTTAGGTATGTATTGGCCAGACTTGGTCTCAAAATTATTTTTCTGCTAATTAATAAAGTCCAATTGTACTTGGTTTGTACTCCAGAATTTACATGATTCATTTACATATAATTACCAGATTTGAGCCTCAAAATGTCTAGTGAAATATGAATTATGTCAATTATCTGCCTTTTGTAAATAAAGGGACTAGCATCCAAACAGGTGAATGATCTGCCCAAGATGGCAGGATCAGGAAGGGACTTCACTCAAGGTCCTGCTCATCCTGTTCATCCAGGCCAGCAGTAACCAAGCATGGTCCTCATACCAGAGATGGTGTTTCTGGTTTCCATGTGTAGCAAACTCCAGCACCAACATCAATAAGCTCAAAAAGGCAAAGCTCAGGGAGTCCCCATCATGGTTCAGTGGTTAACGAACCCAACTAGCATTTGTGAGGATGCGGGTTCGATCCCTGGCCTTGCTCAGTGGGTTAAGGATCCGGCGTTGCTGTGAGCTGTGGTGTAGGTTGCAGACACAGCTCAGATCCCACATTGCTGTGGCTGCAGCGTAGGCTGGCGTCTACAGCTCCAATTTGATCCCTAGCCTGGAAACTTCCATATGCTGCGGGTGCAGCCCTAAAAAGACAAAAAAATAAAAAATAAAAAGGCAAAGCTCATTCATTGCATTTCTACTATACAAACAAGTGCAAGACCCATTTTTAACGGACCTGACACAAAGCAAATGGAAAAATGTGTATGTGCTGAAGATAGTTATCAATAAAAAAGAGCAGTTTTTCCTGAATATCTTATCTTGTGCTCAGTCACTTCAGGAAGCCTCAGAGAGATAATCATCAGACATTCACATTTAAGTCTCCTGGTTCTCACAATGAGTGGTCAGACATGACTGGACTCAGATATTCAGACATATAATGCTCCTTCATCCTAAAACACAAGAGCGTCGTACTCTCATATTTCAAATATCATTTATGTCATTGCATTATAAGTAATTTGCATTAACCTGTTCTAAATTTAAGGACTAGAGAGGGATTTTCTGATCATCAAAGACTGGAAAGCATATTGCAACGCGACGCATGTAAAGTGGAGGGCCCTGAAAAGCAGACCGTGGTGCTCCAGCAAAGCTTTGAGAAAGCAGCGTCAGAGGTAGTCTTTGGCTATGCCCATCCAAGCTCTTTCCCAGGATGACAGGCTTGAGAAAGGGTGAAGCAAAGTGGATATTTGCCTTTTTTTTTTTTTTTTTGCTTAAAGAATTTTATTTCAATTATAGGTGTACAAAGATCATCACAAGTCAATTTGATAGCATTTGCATCCCAAACCCTCAGTGCATCCAAAGGGGATATTTGAAGAGAGAGAACACACACAAACAATTTTAGTATTGGTTTAAGCAAGACAAAAACAAAGAATTTTTAGTCTAAGTGGGAAGGAAATTAATGTTTGCCAAGAGCCTAGTATACTAAATGCTTTACATAAACTTCTTTGAATACAATTTTCCTTAGTTCACCACAAGTACTGAGAACACTTTGTATTGATAATTACTTGCAGCTTTCAGTAATTAAACTTGAATGTATCTGTTTATTGAACCGAATTTAAATATTCATTATGTTACGGGGAAAATGTAAGCACAGGATCGCCTTGAAGAATTGGTCAGAAAGAAGTAACTACAAATGGTACACCCGCAAACATAAAATTCAAGCCATTTACTCATTTAAACGTAGTCCAGTGGCCTTAATATTTGTGATATATCAAGCAGTGAATGCTTTTATTCATAAGTAATGAGAATTATTTCTTATATATTCCTTTAAGCAGTATGGTGCTGGCAGTGATTCTTACTGATCTTACTGGACCCCACCAAGTTTCTATCCCTTCTTTTCCATTCAAAGAAGAGAAGAAAACCTCCAAGGGCCTACAGACAGCCTCATGATTTTCCTTCTTCTGATCTCTGCTATAACAGTCAGGAGGGGAATATGAATTCAGCTAACACAGCTCTACCACTTTTATTCTTAGTGGCTGAGATTCTTAGTGATTCTGAAGCTGTAGAGGATTTTTTTCCCCAGAGAAATTAAGCCTGAAGGACAAAAGTTATATTAGATTACATTTTGGCTATCCAGAGATACTCTACACCCTTTAGGGTCCGATCAGGAAAAGAGAAATGACTAATTATTTTACTTATTTTTAAATTTTTTTTATTGAATATTGTTGATTTACAGTATGTGTTAATTTCTGCTGTATAGCAAAATGATACATATATATGTATATACATATATAATCTATATACAAACACATAGTCTTTTTTATATTCCTTTCGATTATGGTTTATCATAGGACATTGAATGTAGTTCTCTGTATATAGCTGTATGGTAAAATCTTATTTATCTCTTCTCTATACAAAGCTTACAGCTGCTAACCCCAAGCTCTCAGTTCATCCATTCCCTAAAACTCTCTCCCTTGGCAACCATAGCTTGTTCTCGATGTCTTTGAGTCTATTTCTGTTTTCTAGATAAGTTCACTTGTGTCACGTTTTAGATTCCACATATAACTGATAGCATATATTTATCTTTCTCTGTCTGACTTACTTAGTATGAGAATCTCTAGTTGCATCCATGTTGCTGCAAATGGCATTATTTTGTCCTTTTTATGGCTGAGTAGTATTCCATTGTACCACATCTCTATCCATTCCCCTATCAATGGACATTCAGGTTGCTTCTGTGTCTTAGGTATAATGAATAGTGCTGCTATGAACATAGAGGGCCATGCATTTTTTGGATTATATTTTTATCTGGATATGTGCCCCAGATGAATATTTTAAATAGAGAGATTTAATTCATATACTTGGTGGAATAGGTGATAGAAGAGTTGGATGCAAATAAATTAATTCAAAGCATATGTCAGCAGTGATCATCGTGTCTGTATTATCAGAAATGTCTGCAATGAGTTTACTTTACTTGTATTACTTGCTAAGATTTAAAAAAAAAAATAAGGCACCATAATCACTTCTATGTAGAATACTTGCTGCTTTCTGTTTTCCTGGTTGAACTTTGACTCACAAAGACCCTTTCTCTGTGGCTAGCATCTGATTTTCCACCTCAAAGAAGTTCAGCAAGGACCTGTCTTCCAGAGTGCTGCTTGCTGTGAGTGGATTTAATTGGCCTGACTTGTCAAAATCAGGCATTCACGCTCTGATTATTGAGCTCCTCTGAAAACCTCTGACAGAGGAGGCTTTAAGGTTCCCTTCAGCATGACTAAACTTTAGGTAAGTTTCTTCCCGATTAGAGGCCCCTGACCTCTCTTTTCTTAGAGCATTTACTTTAGAAAACCAGTATTTGAAAATTTGTCTCTGCTCCCTTTGAAATGGGTATAAATCTCCTTAGAAGCCTCTCACCAGTTTTAGGACCCAGGAAATGTCTTTTTCAAGGACATGGGAATCATGTCTTTACAAATAAAAATCGAAGAAGGAGAAAGTCTCTGTGGGAAGGTAGGAGTCTAACTTTGGTTGGTGACTTGCTCTGAGTTGTAACCTCCTGTCATGAAGATAGAAGAAAATTTACTTTTCCTTTGGGTAAGCCAATTAGAAAACACAGGTGGCTATGATTTCTGCATCCCAGCCATTAAACACTCCTAGAGAAATGTTTGTGAACTCATGTTTGACACCTGCACCCTCTCCCTCCCCATCTGGATTCTCTCTCTCCCCTGTTGCAGTAGTCCTGAATAAAGTCTTCCTTGCCTGCACAATGTTTCCAGTGCAGCTCTTACTTTGACACCTCTCTGCTCCCTCCTGGGACCATCCTATATTTATAAATCATTAATTTTTTTTAACAAAGAGAAATAGGATTCTAACAGATGATTCTTTCTTCTCCCTAGGAAGCTGAGGAAGCTTTCTTAAGTGCATGCTCAAAAAGAGCTTGCCTAAAGCAAGTGATAAGACAGCTTTCCTTTACTCTCCAGTCTTCCAATTAAGAAAATGATGTTAGGAGTTTCTGTTGTGGCTCAGTGGTAACAAACTTGACTGGTATCCATGAGGATGAGGGTGTGATCCCTGACCTCACTCAGTGAGTTAAGGATCCAGCGTTGCCATGAGCTGTGGTTTAGGTCACAGATGCAGCTCGGATCCCACATTGCTGTGGATGTGGCATAGGCCAGCAGCTGCAGCTCCAGTTCAACCCCTGGCCTGGGAACTTCCATATGCCACAGGCACGACACTATGAAGATAAGACAAGACAAGATGATGGTATTAGATTTCATCCTCTTATGTCTACTCTTTTTTTCTCTCTTCTCTATCTATAAATACCATACACACACACTCCTTTCTATCCCACTTGAAAGCAATATATACCTTTTCATTTATTTAGAAAAGAAATTCCAAGCTTGGGATATGTATATCAACCAGATGTCCCTGAGGTGAAGAACTTGTCAACCAACTTCTGGGAGGGGCTGTTGGTAGAAAGCATTCAGCTGCCATTTCCTTCAACAATTTCCTCTTTGTAGAGAGTTCCCTTGCTCAAGACCCCTTGTCCATCAGACACAAAGTACCCTCACTCAGTGACTGACAGAGGCAGGGGTAGAAAGATCTGGATTTCTTGGCCCAACTCAGGGGAATTCTTCAAAATACCCTTCCAGCTCCAGAGATCCTAGGAATCAACCCAAACCATTACAGAACCTGCCTGAAATAATTCAACTTCTCCCTCTACCCCATCCTGATTTCTTCTCCCTCTTCCCTCATATTGACCCTAAGAATACTTCATAATAAATATCCTGCTCACTAAACCACCTCAGAGTCTGCTCCCCAGAAAATGCAGTCTGTATCAGAGTTGTTATGTTAACCAAATCAAGCTTGCATGAAATTCTTGCAGAATCTCTAAAGTGGATCTGACTGAAAGGTAAAAATAATGACCACTGACTTAGTACTATCTTAGGCACTTTAATAAACCTTGTCTTATTCTCACAAAAGCTGCAAGAGCCATTTCTTCTCCTTTATTTCCAAGTGAGAAAACTAAATCTCAAAGAGGTCCACACTTTTGTCCCAGGTCCCCCAGCTAGCCTCTAAGGGTCAGTGAGTGGGATTGGCCCTGAGGTCTCTGGGCTTCTCTTCATCTTGCTACCTCATCACCAACCACAACCTCATCACAGATGAGACAGCTTCTCCGTTGCATGCCATCTATGAACTTGAGACAATATGACTTTAAGAAATAAGAATATTAAGATAGATCACAAAAGTACCACCGGGTGGGGAGAGTGTATTTGACGACAACTAGGGAAAAGTCCAGATTCATCCACCCCAACAGCTCCATGATGTAGTTCCTTCTGAGAACAGAGAAAGGTTATCAGGTCCATTAACCTCAGCGAATAAACCTCATGCTCAAACAAAATCCTCCCCAACAGATGGTCAGGCTCAACAAGTCAATTTTGGGACTGAAGGTTTCAAACAAAAGCAGAATCAGATAGAACCCCAAAACTTTAGGCAACCCATTTTCTGGAGCTTAGATAGTGTTCCCAGAAATGACCAGCAACTACAAGTAACACCTTTCACCAATGTCAGTGTCCACAAAATGGACCAGATCAAATGAGCCACTGCTCTCAGTCAAGGCCCACTTCCCAGAGAAGGAAGTGAAAAGACTGAAATATAAAGGATGAATAGAAGTTAGGAAATGTTTGGAAAGGAAGGAGAACTCATGAGAGGCAGAGGCAATTGTCTGGCAAAGGCTCGAAAAAAAACTAATGGCGTATCTAGGATAGTCTGAGTTTGGAACAAAATTTTTGAATATTCTTTGAAAAATATAAATACCACAGTGTACTATTTTATATGCTATATAACATATCTATATAACATTTACTCAGTCAACAGGTATTTATTGAGTTCCTACTAAGATCCGTATACTGTTCTAGTCCCTGTGGTTACTGTTACCCACAAGAACAGCTGCCTCCTCAATGACAAGATTCATACTGAGTGTCCACTGTGAGGTAGAAACCCTAAATGTCAGGTAGGATAGAGCCATGGTTCTCCTTTGGGACGGAATATTTGAATCATCTGGTTGGATTTTAAAATTTTTAATGGGGAGCTCCCCTCTTGGTTCATTGGTAATGAACTCAACCAGTATTCATAAGGATGCAGGTTCAATCCCTGTCCTCACTCAGTGGGTTAAGGATCCAATCTGGCGTTGCTGTGAGCTGTGGTGTAGGTCTCAGACGTGGCTTGGAGCCTGCATTGGTGTGGCTGTGGTGTAGACTGGCAGCTGCAACTCGAATTCAACCCCTAGCCTGGGAACTTCCATATGCCTCAGGTGTGGCCCTAAAAAGCCAAAAAAAGAAAAAGAAAAGAAATTCAGTGGCAAAACTGTGCCCTACCAATTAAGTCTGAGTCTCTGGGGAAGAGCCAAGAATTGGTACCTAAATCTCAGGCAACTCCAATATACAGCCAAGTTTTAAGAACAAGTGGAGGAGGTCTGATTGTGGCTCGGTGGGTTAAGAACCTGACCAGTAACTATGAGGTTGTGGGTTCAATCCCTGGCCTCGCTCAGTGGGTTAAGGATCTGGCGTTGCCGTGAGCTGTGGTATAGTTCGCAGACATGGCTCGGATCCCGCGTTGCTGTGGCTGTGGTGTAGGCTGGCAGCTGTAGCTCTGATTCGATCCCTAGCCTGTGAACCTCCATATGCTGCAGGTGCATACCCCCCCCAAAAATATTCTGAAGCCAAATTTAATTTAAAAATATGATTCCGCAAAACTGATTTATTTCTTAATTAGGTGATATCTCCAGCTACCACTGCTATTCCAATTACGGTAGCCTCACTGGAGCAAAGCAGTACTGTTCCTGACATTTGTGCATGGGATTTTTTTATATTCCAATAAGCAATTGTGGCTTTTATTGTTTTGAAGTTTACATACAGAAATAAGGACAACATATGTATATTAAAGTAACAAAGACCAAATGTAGAGGCACTCAATATCTTTTTCTGAAATACAAGAACCTCGTGTTCATTTTTAATTAAAAAAAAACCTGCTTTATCTTGAACTAAATTTTTAAAAATATTGTTCTGAAGACACTATAATATAAAATAAAATTGCATTTAAAAGCCCTTCTATATTTCCCAGAATCTCCTGAGGTTGAAGTTTCCAAATATTATTCAAGTTTTACTGAAAAGACGCCCTCATGAATTTCACGGCTCTGAGTTCGGAAATGCCTTAAGTCGAGTGCAGACCATTGCATGCCAACTATCTGGTTTACTGAGGCAGAGCTGACGGTCCCGACTTGGCTCTGATCCAGTAGCACCCCCTGACCCGCGGGTTTTAGCTAAAGCCCTGGGGGGCTGAGCAGATTGGCCGTGCAGATACCTAAGGCCAACAAGCAAGGAACTTCTGTGTACTCAGCCCTGCTTTTGGCTGGGAGTCACTCCCCTTGGAGAACTGGTTTTGCAGATCTACCATGGTTTTTTTGACATGATATCCCCGTATTAAATCATCCTTCTGAAAATGCCAGAATCATTTCTGTTATCCTCAACTAAACAGTGATTCATATTAACGGACCAGAGAGGGAATCATAAATAAGTGACTAGGATCTCTTACTGCATACTAAATACTTAAAAAAAATTTTTTTTAAGAATAATACAGTCACCCCCCCCTTTTTTTTCTTTTGTCTTTTTAAGGCTGCACCCACGGCATATGGAAGTTCCCAGGCTAAGGGTCAAATCAGAGCTGCAGCCGCCAGCCTACACCACAGCCACCGCAATGTGGGATCCAAACCACGTCTGCGACCTACACCACAGCTCACAGCAATGCCAGATCCTTAACCCACTGAGCAAGGACAGGGATCGAATCCAAGTCCTCATAGATACTAAGTCTGGTTCATTACCGCTGAGCCACAACGGAAAGTCCTCATCACAGTTTTTGAAATAGAATATATTTTTGGTCTATCTTATGTTTGTCCTCCTTGATTAACACATCCTAGGACTATCTCTGTAATGTGACGATAAAGCACATTGTACCAAGACGGTGCCACTGGCATCTGACAACTGGCCACAGCTGGGGGCTGTGTGGGCTGTGGAAAATGCACACTGGGTCCCTGAGAGGCCCTGAGACACTGGCAGACAGGGGCAGCCGGAGAGGAAGGGGGCGGCTTGACTGCAACGCTGCATCACAAGAAGAATAACATCTTTGCCAGCACTGGTGTGCTCTCTTGTGCACGGCAGGCCGTTCCTTCTCACGATGGCGTCGCATCGCATGGGGCAATGAAGCTGGACCCACCCCTTGACATCACTTCCTTTGGCCAATGTCCTCTTTAAGAAACTTGAGTCCGCATTGAAAAATGAGAGTATATTTTGAAAGGCAGATTTCTAGTTTGGCTCGACTAATTGGAAAGTCTGACCATAGCTTCCCATGTGGCTGTGAGCTCTTGGAGCTGAATCCAAGGAGCTGCCTCTGATGACCCTCTGCTCATCCTCATCACCCACATCCCGCTGAGGGAAGATGGGCTCCTTGTTCACGGGTCTTTCCCACTGGATTGTGGGGTGAGACTGTTTCTTTTACACCTGTCCCCTCCCACCCTGACTTACAGAGCACCTACCAGTCAGAATTTTTTGATTAAACGAGCAAATGAATAAATGTAAAGAGTCAAGCTGCTTACTGTTAATGATGTTAAAATAACATATATCAAACTTCTACTCTGCATCATGTGCTGAGCTAGATTTTCATGCCCACTGTCAATCATGCAGTAAAGACAGTGACAATGGTACAAGGAAATCTAAAAAAACTTAGGTGACATGGCTGAGACTCCTTCATAAATAATGTGAGTGGGATTTCAGCCGATTTCTGAGTCTGGGAAACAGACACTGAAATGAAGCTTTCTGTGCAGGAAGTTAGCTGGGGGGGGGGGGTACCCTCTCTGGGAGAGAGAAATTGAGTTGCGATGCAGTTCCAACAAAGTCCCCAGTTTGTTCTAGAGGTAGGACAGACCTACACAGTCCAGATTTCAGCTGATCTGTAAAGGTTAGATTTCAGTAGCTAAGGTGGGCATGGGACAGGAATCTATTCTAGAGAGAGGGCTATAACCCCGGTGCAAGGTTATATCTTGAGAACGAAGACTGAAGATCAGAATGTTTTCTGCAATAGCTCAAAGGAGTGGGGGCTGGAGAGGAATATAAGACTTAAATTCTGGGATAAATTAAGGACTGACTCAAAGGTTCACATCTGATCCTACACACCGTGGATGCCTTTTATGCAGCTATGATCAAAGGCAGAATAGAAAGATTTAACTAACCAGAGTTTGTAGGAAAGTATTACAGATGGGAAAACTGTGGCTTATAAAGGCAGGCAGTTTTCAAAGCATATACATATGTCAAAATTCATCAAGTTGTAGACTTTAAGTGAGTGCAGTCTATGGTACCTCAATTATACTTCCGTGAAGCTGAGCAGAAAGCGGGTGGCCTTTATAAATGCCTAATTTACATCCTCAAAGGCAGCAGTGTGGCAGGGGCTTCTGAGCTACCATTTCTTAAATCTTACTGAGAGCAAAGCAGCATGCTCGAGCTTTATCCAAGCTGCCTCAATTAGTCAGCATAGCAGCCTCGCAGTGGAGACAGTAACATTCGTATTTACAGAAACTGAAACTCAAAGAGAAATAGAGTTGAGATTTAAACTTAAGTCTGTGTCTCCTCAAAGTCCTGGTATTATAAGTGGTGACTGCTAATGTAGAATCTAAAAGTAAATTCATTCTCTATGCTGGTAAAAAGCACCCAGGAAATGGGGGGGAGCATACATACTATCTGATTATAGATTTAGATCTAGGTCATTCAGGAGTATTGCCTTATAATTTTCCATTTTTGCAGTGTTCTTTTCTGGCTTTGATAGCAGGGTAGTGCTAGCCTTGTAAAGTGAGTTTGGAAGTGCTCCATCATCTTCAATTTTTGGAAGAGTTTGAGAATAACTGACATTAATTCTTTAAAGAGCTGGTAAAATTCACCAGGAAAATCATCTGGTCCTGGTCTTGTCTTGAGAGATTTTTGATTGCTGCCTCAATCTCCTTACTCCTTATTGGTCTGTTCAGATATTCTGTTTCTTCATGATTCAATCTTGGTTGGAGTGGGGGATGGAGAAATGGAGCAATGTCAGAGTGTACAGTTTCAGTTATGTAGGAAAAATTCTGGAGATTTAACATACAGCATAATATTACGATGAATAATATTGTATTGTATACTTGAAATTTGCTGAGAAAATAGATCTTAAAAGTTAAAATACACAAAAAAATATTGTAACTGTGAAATGTTGGATATGTTATTAGCTTGATATGTTGGATATGTTATTAGCTTGGTAATCATTTCACATTGGGTCATTTGATATATATAGATCAAAACATCACACTGTATACCTTCAATAAATAGAATTTTTGTTTGTCAATTATACCTCAAAACAGGCAGAAAAAAAACAAATTTAAGGCATAGAAAAATTTATCGCAGAACCTGCTTTATATTTTTAACAGGCGTGTCACATTTTTAAGACATTCTTTTTTTTAATATAATGATTTTTATATTTTTCATTATAGCTTGTTTACAGTGTTCTATCAATTTTCTACTGTTCAGCATGGTGACCCAGTTACACATACATGTATAGATTCTTTTTTCTCACATTATCATGCTCCATCATAAGTGACTAGATACATTTCCCAGTGCCACACAGCAGGATCTCATTGCTTATCCATTCCAAATGCAATAGTCTTCATCTATTAACCCCAAGTTCCCATTCCATATGGCTTCCTCCACCTCCCCCTTGGCCACCACAAGTCTGTTCTCCAAGTCCATGGTTTTCTTTTCTGTGGAAAGGTTCATTTGTGTCATATATTAGATTCCAGATATAAGTGATATCATATGGTATTTGTCTTTCTCTTTCCGACTTACTTCTCTTACTATGAGAGTCTCTAGTTCCATTCATGTTGCTGCAAATGGCATTATTTTGTTCTTTTTTATGGCTGAGTAGTATCTTCTTAAGGCAATCGTCTGTCAATGGACATATAGGTTGTTTCCATGTCTTGGCTATTGTGAATAGTGCTGTAATGAACATGTGTGTGCAAGTGCCTTTTTCAAGTACAATTTTGTCCGGATATATGCCCAAGAGTGGGATTGCTGGGTCATATGGCAGTTCTATGTACAGTTTTCTAAGGTATCTCCATACTGTTTTCCATAGTGATTGTACCAGCTTACATTCCCACCAGCAGTGCAGGAGGGTTCCCTTTTCTCCACACCCCCTCCAGCATTTGTTATTTGTGGACTTATTAATGATGGCCGTTCTGACTGGTGTGAGGTGGTATCTCAAGGTAGTTTTGATTTGCATTTCTCTAATGATCAGTGACGTTGAGCATTTTTTCATGTGCTTGTTGGCCATCTGTATATCTTCTTTGGAGAAATGTCTATACAGGTCTTTGACCCATTTTTCAATTCGGTTTCTTGGCTTTTGTGCTGTTGAGTTGTATAAGCTGTTTGTATATTTTAGAGATTAAGCCCTTGTCAGTTGCGTCATTTGAAATTATTTTCTCCCATTCTGTAAGTTGCCTTTTTGTTTTCTTTTTAGTTTCCTTTGCTGTGCAAAAGCTTGTCAGTTTGATTAGGTCCCATTGGTTTATTTTTGCGTTTATTTCTATTGCTTTCAGAGACTAACCTGAGAAAACATTTGTAAGGTTAATGTCAGAGAATGTTTTGCCTATGTTCTCCTCTAGGAGTTTGATGGTGTCTTGTCTTACATGTAAGTCTTTAAGCCATTTTGAGTTTATTTTTGTGCATGGTGTGAGGGTGTGTTCTAGTTTCATTGATTTGCATGCAGCTGTCCAGGTTTCCCAGCCATACTTGCTGAAAAGACTGTCTTTTTCCCATTTTATGTTCTTGTCTCCTTTGTCAAAGATTAATTGACTATAGGTATCTGCGTTTATTTCTGGGTTCTCTAGTCTGTTCCATTGGTCTGTAACATTTTAAGACATTCTTAAGCTGACTGTAGATTCAGTGAAAGAGAGAAAGGAGAAGAACACAGAGTAAAGAATAGAGCAAAAGGGAAAGAAAAATTATATAGACAGGTGAAGACTATGTCTCTCTAGTTTTTTTTTTTCCTTTTTGTCTGTGCCCATGGTATATGGAAATACTAGAACCAGGGATCAAATCTGAGCCACAGCCACTACCTATAACACAGCCGTAGCAACACTGGATCCTTACCCCACTTCCCCTGGCCAGGAATCAAACCTACACCACCTCAGAGACAATGCCAGATCCTCAATCTGCTAAGCCACAGCAGGAGCAACCTGCCTCTCTAGATTTTTGTGCCCTATTGGCACAACATAGAGACTATATTATATAAATGTCTTAGCCAGTCCAACCTACCTATCATGGACACCACCAATTTCACCTATGAAAGTTCATTCACATTTATTATGCCAGTTAGTAAGCCAGTAATTTCACCAGTAGAAACCTATATGTTAGTGAACAATGCCTCTTGTGTTGATCAGAAAAAAAGGCAGTGAAGTCTTGAGTGTGAACTTTCTGACAGCTTTCTGCTCACACTTCCCTGAACAGAATTCCTCATTAGGAAACTGAAAGCACCTATCATGTCACTAAAGTGCACCCAGAAAATTTGGCCCATCCTGAAGTATTTTAAAATAATAAAAGCGTTCATTAAAACATTGGTTTATCGGGAGTTCCTGTCATGGCTCAGTGGAAATGAATATGACTAGTATACATGAGGATGCAGGTTCAATCCCTTGCCTCACTCAGTGGGTTAAGGACCTGGCATTTGCCATGAGCTCTGGTGTAGATTGCAGATGAGGCTCGGATCTGATATTGCTGTGGCTCTGGTGTAGGCCAGTGGCTACAGCTCTGATTCAACCGCTAGCCTGGGAACCTCCATATGCCATGGTTGTGGCTCTAAAAAGACTATATATATATATATATATATATATATATATATACATATATATATATATATATACATATATATATATACACACACACATATATATATGTTTATCTAAATTAAAAGGTGTTGAAAAAAATGTCAAATACATTAAACAACTCAGTATCAACATATCATCATTGAGTTATAGAAAATTTAGGTGGAAAGTTGTTCTAATCATATAACTCCGAGGAGTGAAAACCTAAATTTGGTCTGCTATCATTTCTGAATTTTAGAAAGCTTGTTCTTGCATTTTACTTCATTTGCCCTCAAGTGGTCCATTGCTATTGATTTGCCCACACATTACTGACTTTTGTATTTGGAAATTTTTGTTGATTTTTCAACTTGGCCTTATCCTCCTAGACTTTTTTTCTACTAAGCTACAGCTTCATTGGCGCAACTGAGAAATGTGTAACGGTATTGAAAATATTTCTTAATCTGGCTGTTCTCATGCTAGCAGTAATCAAGTACTAGGTGCTTCAAAAACCCTAGTTTATTTCTCAATTATCTCTTTAAATCAGTATGAATTTATGGTAGAGAATATCATTGCTGTTTTATTACTAAGGAAAATGCGGCATACATATATTAAGTGACTCCATTTCTCCACTGAAAAGGGAAAAATAAACATTTTGGTCTAGTCTGGAATGTCACATCGGGTATGCGGTTTTGTCAAACATTAGGACAAATACAGAAAATACCCTCTTGGTAATTTTAGTACATAGTAGAATCTTTTTCCCCACCTCCCACATTTAATATTCTCTTTTTCTTAAATGCCTAGGGAATGAGTCAGAAAAGGCTAAGATAATTAATCTCAGAGAATTTCACATCTAGCACATGAGCTATAGAACTTCTTTTGAGGGGAGGGCACAAGCTACCAAATTGTACAGACAGTAAAAACAGTAATTCTCATTTATGATGGGTTTCTTGCCACAACCCTCATTCTAAAAAATATATTTCTCACATCATTCATTAAATGAAATGAAAATGCGACAAATCTTCGCATTTCTATTTTATTCTTTACTGAAACACTTTTTTTGGGGGGGGCGGGTGATTGCTGCTCCCATAGCAAGTGAAAATTCCCAGGCCAGGGATGGAGCCCTCACGACAGCAGTGACGCCAGATCCTTAACGCACTGCACTACAAGGGAATCCCCCTGTTTCAGAGGCCCAAGGCTACTGTAAGATTGCAGAGAATTTGCATGCTTTCTTTTAAATTAGCATCTTTCACAGAAGGAAGACATATCATTTCCATTGTCTTCCTTGGAAATGGGATATTGAGAATGAAGATGAGTGGTGAAAGAGTTGATAAAAAGTCAAAATGGTCTTATTCTGATACAGCTAAATAATTTTCTGTGATATGCTTTTATTAGAGGCCAGTATGGAAAATAACCTCCAGAAATGTGATGAGAATATTGTCAGAACTGAATTAATATCCCCAAGACAGAAGAACCCTATTTTATCAATGTACGGTAATTTTATCTTCTCATAAAAATTTTACCTCAGTAAAAAGCGTGTGTATCATTGCTAATGTTCGACTTTTGCCCCAGGGCTGAGTAGATATTTTCCATTTTATGCAATATTTCCTCTGCGGGTCGCCCTGGGCAACTTGTCAAGGTACTAAACATTTCCCTCCCCTACATTTTGCCACAGTATAAATGACATATTTTATGGCTAATGTTCACTCTTCAAGAACTGCATAAGCATATCTCAAATTATGCAATTGTTCCATTTCAGAAGGTGATTTGCAGCTCAAATTTTGCAAGGTCGAAAAAAATATATACTTTATGCATCCAAGGTACACAATGAGTTTAAGGTGCAGAGTAGAAGCTAAGAGTAAGTAAATGGGGATAAATTCTTCAAAATCTTGGGAAGCTCAGAGAATTTCAGGGGGGATCCTGTGGCTTTATCACCCCAGGGTTCCTTTTAGAGGGAGAGGGTTTGGTTTTCGTTGCTCTTGGTTTTTTTGTTTTTTTTTTTCCAAGAACAAGAGAGAAACCATTGTATTTGTATGCCATTCTTACCTGAGCTGCACTTGACTTCCAACTTTAACTTGCAGCATATTGCAAGGGATCTACCTGGCCCTTTTGTCAAGGCAGCACAAATAGCAGGAGGCTGCTGCTGGGGCTTTTACAGGAAGTGGGAGCCAGAGGGAGCCAGGTTCACTTGCTCCTATCTGTTTCATTAAATTACTCATTCAACAATTTCTGCCAAGACCCTGGTGCTGTTGATGGCTTGTTTGCTCTCTTCTTTCCCCTTTCAACTTTTAATCAAAAATCCAAAGCAGCCCTGTTGCAACCTGGGAAGTCGGATCTCCCGAAGACATCTTCTGACGCTGTCTCCTTAGGTGTCCAGCCACTGAAAAATGTGCTATGGTTGGAGAAAAGGATGTAGGAGCAAACAGATGTAAAAAAAAAAGAAAAGAAAAAGAAAGAAAGAAAAAAAGGGCAGAATTACCGACAACCTCTAATGAGGGAAATGGCACTTTGAAACACAACTCGTTTTTCTATTTAATGAGCAAAATGGTAAACTGCGGTCACACCAGTGAACTGGGAGACTGAGAGTGGTTTCTAGTAAATGGTAGTTGCATCATCAAAAAGACTACAAACAATAAGTGCTGGAGAGGGTGTGGAGAAAAAGGAACCCTATTACACTGTTGGTGGGAATGCAAATTGGTGCAGCCACTGTGGAAAACAGTATGGAGATTCCTCAGAAAACTCAAAATAGAATTACCATTTGATCCAGCAATCCCACTCCTGGGCATCTATCCAGCAGACACTATGACTCAAAAAGACACCTGTACTCCAGTGTTCATTGCAGCACTCTATGCAATAGCCAGGTCGTGGAAACAACCTAAATGCCCATCCACAGAAGAGTGGATGGGAAAGATATGGTACATACACACAATGGAATGTTACTCAGCCATTAAAAGGAACGAATTACCAACATTTATAGCAACATGGATGGACTTAGAAATTATCATGCAAAGTGAAACCAGTCAGACAATTAGACAGCAACACCCAATGATACCGCTTACATGTGGAAATAAAAGACACAATGAACCTTCTTACAGAACAGACAATGACTCACAGACTTTGGAAAACCTTGGTTTTTCAAATAAGACAATCTGGGGGGGGTGCACTGGGGGTTTGGGATACAAAATCTGTAAAATTGACTTGTGATGATTTATGCACACCTATAATTGAAATAAAATCCATTAAGAGAAAAAAAAATGATGGTTGGAGTCACTAATAAAGACAATGAACAGCGGGGTGGACACAGCCGGGACACCACTGTTGTCTGAAAGGGATTTGAGACCAAACTGGAAGCCTAAAATCCATACCTAAAGAACAGGGAAATGGGGCCAATCGGAGCCATCCCATCAGAAATAGGAACTCAGTGTTTAGTAGCAGAAAGAAGACTTTGCATTTTACCCAAGCCCATGGGCTTCAAGCTGGGTTCTCAAGATGCCCAGAGTGGGCAGGAATGCCAAAAGGGGCCAGATGGGTAAATTTTAGATCCCACAGCCATATTGAGTGTCCAAAAAGGTTTTCTTCAAACTATTTCACTTAATATTAATAGTATTTTATTATTAATTATTTAATACTTAACATTCATTAATAAATGTTAAGTATTAGTACTTTATTAATGTTTTACTTGTTTATATATTTATTTATTTATTTATACTTAACATTCATTAATAAATGTTAAGTATTAGTACTTTATTAATGTTTTACTTGTTTATACATAAAATATGCTTCAAAATTTAATCAACATGAAATACTACTGAGATACCTTACATTCTTTATTTTGTATTAAGTCTTCAAAATCTGGTGCATATTTGATAATTATAGCACTTTGGACTAGCCACGTTTCAAGCACTCAATAGTCATATGTAGCTAGCGGCTACTATTTTTGACAGTTCTGCTCTAGAACCTGTATTGTTTCTTTCAGCTTTTCTTTACGTGATGGCAGAGCACTTCAGGTTTATTTTCCAACCCTCCTACTGAATGTTTTATTTCTGCAATCACCTAGAACTTCTCAGACTTTTTTGTCCTATTATTATTATTATTATTATTATTATTGGCTGCACATGCAGCGTGTGTAAGTTCCTGGGCCACAGATCAAACCTGAGCCACAGCAGTGACACCTGATCCTTAGCCCACTGCACCACGAGGAAACTCCCTCTTATTTTTAAGTGAAAAAAATATAAGCGATCTAGGTATCTGGTTATGTAACAAATCCAATATCTTGCACATCTGTGCATATTCATTTTTTTGTTGTTGTTGTGTTCTTTTGTGTTAGGACTCTTCTGTTCCAGTCCCCTTCCCCCTGAAGTCAGTTTTTGCTTTTGTTTACTTTCACCTCCTTATGCCTGGTGATCTCTGTATAATCCTACTGGAAATTCAAGGATGCTGTCAATTAACCTAGGGAGGAAATGCAGGTTTCCTCTGTGGGCAGGGGCTGACGGTGAGGCTCTGCCATAGCTCTGGCTCCCTAATAATTCCCCGTATGGTTTTAAACTTCTTTAGAGATGGGTCCTGTGGGCCTGGGCTGGTGCAAAATGCTACAGTGCCGATTTCTGTGATGGCTTTTCTAATAGGACTTTCTGTTTACCCGATCCCTACACACACACACACACACACACACACACACACACACACACACACATTTCTCAGTCCTCTCCTGCCAATTTTGAGTCCCAGAGTCTCTCTCTACGTGGATGACTTCTGCTCATCCACTGATAGCTTAGGCACCACGCCCTCTCACACTGTTCACTCTTACCAGTCACTGAGGTTTGGGGTTCCTACAAGGAGCACCTGAGTGACTTATCGGGAAAGGGTTCTCCAGAAAACCCTGGAGAGAGATGTTAGAGGCAAGGAGATAAGTAGTGTGTGGTCTCAGCTTGAGCCTAGCTCCAGCCTGATTCTCCAGGGTGCGCTCTAGCAGGAATTCCCTGAGCATCTGTGAGCCTTTAACATACTCACAGCAGCTGGGGCAAGGGCGCACTTTCAGGGTGTGATCTGGGAGGAGGTTCCTGCTGGGGGGCAGCAGGTTAAGGATCTGGCATTGGCTCTGCAGTGGTTCAGGTCACTGCTGAGGTTTGGGTTCAATCCCTGGCCAGGCACAATGGGTTAAGGATCTTATGTTCTCTTCCTGAAGTTTTATGGTATCGTGTCTTATATTTAAGTATTTAAACCATTTTGAGTTTATTTTTGTGTATGGTGTCAGGGTATGTTTTCACTTTATTGATTTACATGTGGCTGTCCAAATTTTCCAAAGTTGCTGAAGAGACTGTCCTTCCCCCATTGTATATTATTGCTGCTTTTGTCAAAGATTAATTGACTGTAGGTGTATGGCTTTATCTCCTGGTTTTCTTTTCTATTCCACTGATCCATATTTCTCTTTTGTGCTACTAACCATGCTGTTTTGATTACTGTAGCTTTGTAGCATTTTCTGAAATCTGGGAGGGTTATGCCTCCTGCTTTGTTCTTTTTCCTCAGGATTTCTTTGGCAATTCTGGATCTTTTATCATTCCATAGGAATTTTAGGATTATTTGTTTGAGTTCTGTGAAAAATGTCATGGGTAATTTGATAAGGATCACATTAAATCTATAGATTGCTTTGGATAGTATTGACATTTTAACAGTATTGTTTCTTCCAATCCAAAAGCATGGGATACTTTTCCATTTCTTTAAAATATCTTCAATTTCCTTGATTAATGTTTTGTCATTCACCACCTTGGTGAGGTTTATTCCTAAGTATTTTATTTTTTGATGCAATTTTAAAAGATTGTTTGCATTCTCTTTCTCATGTTTCATTGTTAGTGTCAAGAAATGCAACTTATTTAGTGTATCCTGCTGTCTTGCTAAATTTGTTGATCAGTTCTAGTAGCTTTTGTGAAATGACATGCTTTTTAAAATATAACCTCATTCTAAATTCCAAAATCTATGAAAGAATAGAATTTTCCATGCTAGTTATATATTTTTCTAATACATTTAAGTAAACACAAACTATTAAATTTTAAAATATTTGTACATAAAACCCTTAAAATAATCTCATACCACACTTTACACCAACTTGCCAAGAGGCTCAGTTGCAAATTCGTTTATCTAAAAAAGTGCATTTTCTGGACAATTC
The DNA here is from genome assembly GCA_004024745.2 of Catagonus wagneri. Lineage (NCBI taxonomy): Eukaryota > Metazoa > Chordata > Mammalia > Artiodactyla > Tayassuidae > Catagonus > Catagonus wagneri. The sequence goes on from PVHT021183699.1 coordinate 13,866,213, forward strand.
ATTAGATTCCAAGGTTGATCCTTTGCTTGGCTTGAAAAAAAATCACAAGTTTGAATCTTGTCAGTACCTCCTAGTTACTTCAAAGCTGGGAATCTTAATCAAACTGACAAAACTTATAAGACAACTAGGAAAAACCAGAATGCCAATTTGCAAAAATGCAAGGAAAACTACAGCTGCCAGTCTGCCTGGGAATTCATGTAAGTATGACTAGAATATTTTCTCCCTATAGACCAGCTACCCCTGGAGCCATTAACAACCTGAAGTTTTCTTTTTTTTTTTCTTATCTTTTTTCTTTTTTTGGCTTTTTAGGGCTGCTAAGTGTCAAACTGGAGCTGCAGCTGCTGGCTTATGCCACAGCCACTGCAGTGCAGGATCCATGTCTGTGAGTTACACCACAACTCTCAGCAATGCTGGATCCTTAACCCGCTGAGCAAGGCCAGGAATTGAACCTGCATCCTCATGCCTACTTGTCGAGTTTGTAACCCACCAAGCCACAACAGGAACTCCCTGGAGTTTTTTTCCTGAGTCTTAGAGAGTCCTCAGCAAGTTTTCCTCAGCAAGGGGGCTTAGAAATGATAGTCAAGGGGGTTCCTGTCGTGGCGCAGTGGTTAACGAATCCGACTAGGAACCTTGAGCTGTGGGTTCGATCCCTGCCCTTGCTCAGTGGGTTAATGATCCAGCGTTGCCGTGAGCTGTGGTGTAGGTCGCAGACATGGCTCAGATCCTGCGTTGCTGTGGCTGCGGCGTAGGCCAGTGGCTACAGCTCCGATTAGACCCCTAGCCTGGGAACCTCCACATGCAGCGAGTGCGTCCCTAAAATGACAAAAGGCCCAAAAAAAAGCAATGATAGTCAAGCCTCACTGGCCTGCAAGCAAGCACTCTTGTCTCTATGGATTGGCCTGCAAATGACTTCTTCAGCACATATCTGCTCTCAGTTGTTGCCAAGTATTTCCAAGTAGGCGGCAGGAAGATGGAATAACTTATTATTGATTCCATCTACTTTTGGAGGAGAAACTGACACTCAAAGAACATCATTAATGACACCCTAATAATGATGGGGCCATAGTTCTTTCACAGATCTAATTATAAAATGTATGGTTTTTCCGTCATATGTCTTTAGTTACTAGCTAGGCCAGCTTCTCCAATCTGTTTCAGTTCTCTGGAATTCAGTTTCCCAAGCTGTAGAAAGATGTCAACTATTTTTTTTTTTAAATTACTTGCAAGCGTCTCTTCTTTAGCAGATATAAAAACAGCCCTTGAGAAGCTCCAGCTCCAGCCTGGAGGCATGAGACCATTACAGCCCATCTCTTCTGTGGATTACAATGACACGTTCTGGAGAAAACACAAAAACGCCACCCAAGGAAGCTGAAAAATCAACAAAGGCAGATGGATTTAGGACCCTGTCAAATCATAATGAAGTGACCTCACAGGGAATGTTCCTGTTTGCTTTTTTCTTTCAACAGCTTCACCCTGAGTGGGTTCTCAGCACAGAGCGGTGAGACGGCGGCAGCAACACAGGTGGTAACACTTGAGCAAAAGCCCTGTATTCCAAGCCAGAGAAGCTAGGGAAGCAGACCTGGTGGCTACAGAATGACTGGAGGAATGCAGAGTGAAGAAAGCTAGAGGGGCATCTTCTCATGCTAAGTATGAGCCCACAGGGGTCCTCAGGCTCACTCTTGAACCACACAGTACAGGTTGAACACAGACCAGGATACCGTGCATAACTTTATACCAACAGATCTGAGGGCTTGGGTGAAATGAACACACTTCTTGAAAGTTACGACTTACCACAAATGACTAGAGGAAAGGAAAAAGAAAAAGGGAAGATTCTGTATCCATTAAAGCAATTAAATTGAAACCACTGCTCCCCATCTCACACACACACACACACACACACACAGAGAAATGAAAATTTAAAAATTCAGATGGAGTTCCCATCCTGGCTCAGCAGAAACAAATCTAACTAACATCCATGAGGATGTAGATTCGATCCCTGGCCTTGTTCAGTAGATTAAGGAACCAGCATTGCCGTGAGCTGTGGTGTAGGTCGTAGACATGAATCAGATCTGGCGTTGCTGTGGCTGTGGTGTAGGCCGGCGGCTACAGCTCCAATTTGACCCCTAGCCTGGGAACCTCCCTCTGCCACAAGAGCAGCCCTAAAAATACAAAAAAAAAAAAGAAAAAAAAATCAGATGTTTCCTACAGCTTGTGATGCGTATTATTACCCTGTGCTAAGCAGAATAAGCCCCTTTCCCACCCAAAGATACCCCTGCTCTTGTCCCCAGAACCTGTGAATATGTTAGGTCGTTTGGTGCTGGGGGCTTTGCAGATGTGCTCAAGGTTAACAGCACTGAGGTAGAGAATATACACTGTTTTATTCAGGTGGCCCAGATCTAATCACTAAAGTCCTTAAAATCAGAGAACCTTTCCTCGCTGTCGTCAAAAAGAAATGTGAGCATTCCTGCTGTGGCTCCGTGGTTAAGGATCTGACATTGTCTCTGTGAGAATGTGGGTTCAATCCCTGATACCTGGCCTCGCTCTGGTGGTTGATTTGGTGTTGCCGCAGCGTAGGTCACAGCTGCAGCTCCGCTTCGACCCCTGGCTGGGGAATCCCACAAGTGCGGCCAAGAAGAAAAAAGAAAAGAGAGAGATGTGGTTACAAAAGAAGAGTCAGACAGACTTTACTAGCCTTGACGAATGAGAATGGGCAACAGGAGACGGAAGGCAGGCAGCACCTGGAAGCTGGAAGACAGACAAACAGATTCTCCCCTGGAGCTTCTAGAAGGAATATATCCCCTGAAACTATGATTTTACCCGAGGGAGATCTATGTCAGACTTCCAAACTACAAAATGTAATAAGATAATAAATCTGGCTTCAACCACTAAGTTTGTGAGAATTTGTTACATCTGCAATAGAAAGCTAACACACATCCCAATTTTGTTAAATAGCATATGTATAGTTTATATGAAAAAGAGAAAATGGATATCATTGGCCAAATGTTCACTGTGGTTCTCTCAGAAATTGTGGAAAATTTTAATGTCATTCATCCTATACTTTAAAATTTTTCTCAATATTTACAAATGGAACACAAGGGTTTTACAACCAGAGAGAGCATTCGGTTATATTTTTTTCAAAAAACAACCACCTCTATTTCAGTGATGGTAATTGTGAAATATTATGCCTAAGCAAATAAGCCACATCTTTCAAATTATTCACATCCTCTTTCAACAGGTATTTACTAAGACCTCTTAAAATGATCTCAATTACAAAGCCTATGTTTTGTTCTCTGATTGAAAAAGAAGAAAAGTTCAATTTCAGCTGAATCACATGATCTGCACTGTGTGTCCCTTTCTGGAACTGAAACATGGGACCCATTTCCAGAGCAGCAGCTGCTCAGAGCCCCCTCCTCGGTAGGGATGAGCACCCAAAAGCTGAGCCGTCCATGGTCTCCAGAAACCTCTCCTCAGATCCATGAGTCCCTTTTCCAGGTTGCTGCCTGACTTAAAAATAAACGTTCCACAGAGACAGTGCAATCCTGAGCAGCTTCTCCAGATAATAAAAAAGGAGGATATTTTACTGGTCCATTTCCTTCGCTGATGTGTTTGCGCATATATCTGTCCAGAAACTTCGGATGGCAGCAACCTATGACAGAGCACTTTGTGCAGGAAATAAGAGCTCATTACCTCATCCTCCCTACTGTGTCTGTTTGCTTTGTCTGCAGCAAGAAAATGTACCAAAGAAATCAAACAGCAGGGCCTGACCTGAGGAGCTGGAAAAGAAGTGGTGGGGGGCATACCCACGCAATATGAAGTATGAAGCCGGAAGAACACAAGGCTTGTGTGCGTGTTAATTCTTCCCTATGGCTAAGGGGATTTTTACTCTGAGGACAATGAAGTGGGTGAAAATGTATCCAAATCAAAGCACAGAAATAAGTATAAAATTTTATTCTTCTGGGTGTCATTTAAGGAATACCCAGAAACCTTCCTTAAATGGGCAGTATACACCCCCCCCCATACTCCCCATTGACGTCATAGGTCTTCACTATTTGGTCACGTGGCTGTTTTCTGTGACTGGGCAAAGGTTGTCTGGTGGGATCACAGGACCTCAGGCATCATTCACAGCAGAGGTTCTCAAAGTTGGGCTCCTGGATGATCAGCAGCAGCATCACTAGGGCCTCACTAGAAATGCAAAGTCAGGCATCCCAAGGATTCTGATCCAGACGTGCTGAGTCAGAACCCTGAGTTAGGGAAGGTGTGGGATGGACAGGGAGTTTGGGCTTGGTAGATGCAAACTATTACAATTAGAATGATAAGCAATGAGGTCCTACTTTCAGTCTTTTGGGACAGAACATGATGGAAGATAGTATGAGAAAGGGAATATATATATATATGATTGGGTCACTATGCTGTACAGTAAAACAACACTGTAAATCAAACATACTTTAATAAAAATTAAAAAAAAACTCCAAGTTGCACAGGAGGAACATTGCAGTAATCTGTGTTTTTTCCATCAAGTCTTAAAGGTGGTCTGATATGCCCCAAAGTTTAAGAAGCTCTAGCATACAAATTAACAGGATAACAGGAGTGGTGGAACAGTATTTTTAAATAATATTGTATTTACTACACTGTTTCTCCTTCCTGCAAACTCAGGAAAATCCTATTTCCCAGCCTTACTGATAGTTATATTGAGATCTCGTAATTTCGTTCTTGCCAGTGGGAATGTGTCTTTTGGTCTAAGATGGTTAAGAGAAGCAGTGAGTATAAGCAAATCTCCAAGATGGAAAAGTTTCAAAAGGAAGGCAGCTCAGATCCTGGAGCCACCTCAAGAGACATGCCCAGGAAAACCACCTTTACCTGTATTAGGCTGTGAGAAATACACACCAGGGTGAGAAATACACTTTTGTTACAATTATGCACTTGACAATTGTGGGTTTGTTACAGCAGCATAACTGAACCTACCCTGACTAAAATAGTAATCTTATGTTCTCTTCAAATGGATTTTTGAAATCTGTTGAACATATCAATAAAATAGGATGTTAAAACTGAAAGTGAAATTTTAAGAAAAAATTAAGGGAGTTCCCATTGTGGCTCAATGAGTTAAGGATCTAACATTTTCTCTGTGATGATGTAATTTGATCCCTGGCCTTGCTCAGAGGGTTATGGATTCTCAAGCTGTGGCACAGGTGACTTGGATCTGGTATGACCTTGGCTGTGGTGTAGGCTACAGCTGCAGTTAGTTTGTTATCGACTAAATAATAGTTTGTTAGTGCACTTTCTTTTTCTGACTTGACCCCAGGCCCGGGAATGTCCATATGCCTCAGGTGCAGCCACAAAAAAAGAAAAAAAGAAAAAGAAAGGAAGGAAAGAAAGAAGGAAGGAAGGAAGGAAGGAAGGAAGGAAGGAACTGGGTATTTGAATCTGTAACCTTCACAAATTTAGCAGTAACTTTTATCTCTCATTTTACTATGAATTTTCAAGCATACAGAAAAGTTGAAAAAGATGTCACAGTAAATATCCATATGCCTACCATGTAGAGTCTGCAGTTAAGACTTGCCATGCTTGACTTAACACAAATCTATCCTAATGACCAACTTTCTATCAATCAATAGCTACCTTATTTTTTGATTTATCTCAAAGTAAGTTGAAAACATTAGTTCACTACCACCAAATACTGTGCATGTATACAATTAACTATAGCTCATAGTTTTAACATTATTTTTCTTTTGAGATAAAATTCAAATGCAATGAAATGCACAGATTTTAAGTGTTCTTATTTAGTGGATTTGGACAAAAGCACGTAAGTGCTACCTTGAGCCTATCAAGACTCAGAACATTTTCATCACCAAAAAATGTTTCCTCGGGCTCCTTCCCAGGAAATCCCCACCCCCACCCCAAGAGGCAACAATTGTTCTGAATATTTCCAGGTAATTTCCTTTAACTTTTCTAGAGCTTTATGTATATTGAGTTATATGGTATGCATTCACTTGCAAAAGACTTCTTACAGCAATTATTTTTTTTTGAGATTCATAGATATTATTCACGATGTATCAGTAGGTTGTTTCTATTTATTGCTGAATACTACTCCATTATATATGTAAATAATAGTTTGTTTATGCACTTTCTTTTTGGAATCCTGGACTGTTCCCAGGTATGAACTATTATGAATAAAGCTAATGTGAATATTGTTATGCAAGTCTTTTATGATCTGTTTTTATTATTCTTGGAAAAATATATAGGAATGGAATTTCTGAGTCATAGGGAAGTTGCATATTTGTTCTATAATAAACATCCAGATCTTTTCCCAAAGTGGCCATACCACTTCACATTTTCACTAAAAATGTCTGAGTAGTTTTTTGCTTTTGTTCTTGAGCCTCATCAATATTTCTTATCAATCTTTTTATTTTTTAGCCATTCTTGTGGGTGTGTAGTAGAATCTCGTGGTTTTGACTTGCATTTCCTTTATGACTAATGATACTGAGTATTTTCCTTTGTGAAGTGTCTATTCAATTGTTCTGCCTATTTCTCTATTGGATTGTTGGTCCTTTTATTATTAAGTTATATGAGCATCTTAGATATCATTCCTTTTTCAGATCTTTCTTTGTAAATATCTTCTCCCAAAGAGTTTCTTACCAATGTTACATGATGAGCACACTTCAATTTTTAGGCAGTCTAACTTATCAATTTTAATTTTATGTTGAAATATGTTTATGCTTTCTCTGTCCTAAGAAAGCTTTGTCCACCCCAAATCACAAAGATAGTCTAATGTTTTCTTATAAAAGCTTTTAGATTTTAGCTTTTATGTTTAGGTATGCAACATATTGCTAATTAATGTTGTATTTGATGTGAGATAGGAGTTGATGTCAATTAATTTCCCATATGGAGATATCACTTCTCTTCCTCATTAGATAGCTTTGGCATCTTTGGTAAATCTCAAAAGACTATAAGCATTAACTTTTAAAACCCGAGTGCTCTGTACAAGAAAGATAACCTCAAGGATGCCGTAATATTTACAATGAGAAGTAGTAAAAAAATAAAATTATTTTTTGAGATCCAGCACAGAGGGCCCTTGGGCCTATTTCTTGGAGAGAGCATAGGAAATGGAATGGGAAGGCAGAGAGAAATGTAGGGAAGACATAACCCCAGGCTCTGGTTTAGCAGCGTAGACCTAGAGCCCATCAGAGTTCCTACCCCTCAGCATGGCAGGACAGCTCCAGAATGAGGCCCAGGTACCCCAGCATGGCACAGAGGCAGTAAACATTTCTTTGGCTGATGGAAGCATATGGCCAGAAAGAGCAGCTAACACCAGCCTGCCCAGAGTTGTGACCACAAGCCACATGATGTACATCTCAGTGAATCCTAAGAAAAGAGATGATGTCATGGACGAAATGTAATGTCCGCCTCCCACACACGCTCTCAGGTCCTTCACTAGGTAAGTCTGGGAACGTAAACCCTAAAGTAAAACCAAAACGTGAATTTCCACTACCTCAATGAGCCAGAAGTTTGACATGCAAATAAACATGGATTGAGTATTTTGTATTCCTGTTATTTCTAGGCAAATATTGTATATCTTGTGAATTCAACACCTAGGCGCTAATTGTTGAGAGCGTTGTTTTCTGAGGAAGTTCAGTAGAACACAGAAGTTCATCTTTAGGCTTTTTTAGGAACTTTCATACTGTTTTCCACAGAAGCTGTACCAATTTGTAATCCCACTAACCATGTACGAGGGTTCCCTTTTTCTCCACATCCTCACCAGCATTGGCTATTTGTAGACATTGTGATGATAGCCATTCTGACAAGTATATTTGACATGTCTTTTTGCTGTCTAGGAAAACAGCAAGGGACAGAGCCACTGGTGAAATCAACTACAAGAAAAACCTGTCAAAGGAAATGTTGCATGTGATTTCCTTTTCCTCCTGGGCACAAGGTAGCTCATATTTCCCAGACATATGATGACGTTTTAGACAGTGGGATGTGTGTGGAAGTGGTATGTTCCTTTCTAGGACTGGCCCGTACCAGCTTCCCAAATGTGATCATTTATCCTTCATCTCTAAGCCAGCAAGCTTGGAAGCTGCTTGCTGCACATGCAAAGTCACAGGTGGAAAGAGCCAAGTACGTAAATCCCCACACTTCCTGCTCTTCAGGAGCACTTAGATTTGACATGCATAAGAAAGAAGCTTCAACTCTCTTAAAATACTGAGTTTATGTTTTAATTTTGTTTTGCTTGTTACAGATGCTAACAGTGCTTAATCTTTCTGAACCTTGAGAAGTTTGGGCTTAAATACTTACCAAAAACTTCTTAGCATCACAGCAAGTACATAGCAAGTCCTCAATAAACGTTAGTGATCATAATAAGTATCATTTGAAATTAGGACAGAAAGGCTTGCTGAGGAAATGGCATTTGAGTCATGCCTTGGGATACTAGTGGAATTTCAACTGGCAAGAGGTCAAAGGATGGCATTTAAAATGGAATTTAGGATGTGTGAAAGGCTAGAGAGAAGGAAAGTTTCAGGAAACGAGACTGGTCATTCCCATTTGGTCATTTCCACTGAACAGAAGGGATGATGGAGAGAACTGATGGAGGATAAGATGAAAGAGTTAGTTGCTGCCCAATATTACAGGGTCTTGAATTAAGACTGAGCCCTGAGTGGCACCCAAGCGTAGGACAAAGAGTATTCATATGCAGGTAGAGAGGACTGAGTGACTTGCCCCCAGAAAACTGCTGGTAATTGTTGAATTCATTAAGGAAGCACAGAGTGTTGCCAGGTAGCGGGGGTGGGACCGTGGATGCACTTTGTCATCAGAAGTGCAGTTCAAGGGAAAGGCACACATCATGGTCTATCCCAGGAGACTGGATATAATTCCCTGTGCTGTACAGCAGGACCTCATTGCTTATCCATTCCAGTGTAATAATTTGCATCTACTAACCCCAAACTCCCAGCGCCTCCCTCTCCTTCCCCTCTCCCCCTTAGCAACCACAATTGCCTTCACTACATCTGTGAGTCTTTCCACGCATTACTATCCTTTAACAACAGTACAAGTGAGGTACTTCTATTTCCGTGACTAGGCAAGGAAATAAAACATAAACAGGTTAAGTCAATGGTAGACCTGGGATTTGAATCCAGTTAGCTCTAATCCAGAGAAATCCTTCTTAACTCTTAACCCTCTCCCCGCTTCCGTGCCCCCTGTCGGGTTGTGCTGTGTTGGAAGGAATGAGCTTAGACCTCTCCTTTCAGCCATGATCTCTTCCCATCACTGATCCTGAGGGACAGGCCAGGCTGCCCGTGCCCCCTCCCAGGTTCTGTCAGTGCTGGGAAGACAGAAGCCTGAAAACCTGGTACAGCAGAGAGCCACGGAGCAGGAAGAAGTGAGTGAACACTAGGCCTCCTCACAAAATGACAGAGATGCCCCCCCCACACACACATACACCAGAAGGGGGCCTTTCTGCTCAACCCGACCCATCCCCTGAACTTGGCTTCTGCAGCTTCAACATCCAGGAAACCCCGGGAGCCTGGAACATCCCTCTGCTGGGCAGGGAGGAGCCCCTTAACAGTCTCCTTGCTCTCTCTTCACTCTCCCCCTTTTCAAATCCTCTCTCTTCAGGCGAATGCCAATAAAATAAGCATTTGTGTCTCCCAGGCTGAATTTAGACGTCTATACCAGGTGATGGGATGGGAGTAGGTTGCTATTAGTGGCCCTTCCCAGAACCCAAAGGGAACCGACCTTTTCTTCAAAGACAGTACTTGCTTTTGAGTTCTGCCTTTGAGCCAAGCCTCTAAGCGTCATGAGCACATTATCTCATCTACGCTTGACAACCAACCCAGGAGCTTCTATGATCCCCATTTTTCAGATGAGGAATGTGGTCATTTCTTTGACCTTTGAAGGGCTTTTTGTTTGCTGGTTGCTTGGTTGTTCGGTTTTGCTTTTTATGGCTGTACCTGCTGCATCTGAACTTGAAGTTCAAGTTTGCTTATTTTTGAAGTTTTCTAAGAAGCCTCACAAAATATCCACTCAGGAAGGTCATGAAACAGAGCTCTCAAGACCTCTCCCACTGGGCCAGCCAAGGATTATCTGACCTTTGGAGAAGAGACAGAAGATTGGCCAATATCCTGGATAAAAATATAAACTTTGTAAATCCCTCCTGTGAATGAAAATAGATCAGAGATTGAAGTTCTGGGTGGGAAACTTTCTAGGTTAATTGCTTTGATTTTAGGCAGGCACATGTAGGTAGTTTCATCTTGAGTGCCTCCCTTGGAGAGAGGATGTGCTTAGATTATTAATCAATTCTGCATTAGACTGGAATAGTGCCTAATGCCCTTAAGAATATGCAGAGGGAGGGCGGGAGCAAAGGGGACCCGGGGATGTGTGTGCTCCGTGTGCAGTCCTCAATGCTATCTTTTGTGAGCCTAGAATTTAAAGAGAATGTGGGGGAGTCTTCCTCATTCCCTAGGGGGCCCTGCCTCTTCCCAGGAACAGCATTAAGATTCTTTCATGTCCCCTAGTGACAGATTAGTCACAGGTTAGCACTCATACCAGTCACTTCCCCTCAAAAAATTGGCTGCAGATGCATACACTCTTCGTGCTTAAGTGCCACCTGATGCTGAAAATGGAAAATGGGTCCCTCCCCTATTTCCTGACCTTTACTTCCAAGTAGAAGCATAAAAGAATATTTTGTTGCCCATCATGGAGCCTGATGTATAATGGATGTTGCAATAATAGATTGTAGGAATGGACAGATGGATCAATGAATAAGTGGAAATATGAATAAATGAATGAAAAACTAAACTCTCTTCATCAAATTCACACCTGACACACAGAGTCAGATACCTAGTCCTAGATTCTAGCCTCTGAGCAGCCTGGAATATTTCGCTGGACTGAACAAACTCAGAAATGGCAATGCTTGTTATGGTTCAAGTGGCATCATAAAACTGGACGAAACGAACTTTGCTACCAAGAAGATGTCGGTCTGCATAGGAGGAAGGTGCTAGCTGTTTGTTTATGACTCTCAAAATGTGAAACAATTGATCATGATTGCTCTGCCATCTCCCCCTAACTCACGTGCCCTTATAAACCCCTTTGAAAAATTCCTGGGATGACGTCTACTGGTAAGGAATTCATTTGTTAATTAATTTAGGTAACTGTCAAATCTGTAAGTCATATATTTAGAGAATGACTTTTCAGGTTCAAGCCCATCTGTCTAAATAATAATGCAGCAGCAATTTGGTATCATAAATCCATTAAGACATGGTTATACAGATTCACATCACCAGCCACCATTCATTCCCTTCCAGGCCTTGGAGTCTAAACACTTTCATAGAACCAGATCCCACAGAGGCTAAGATTTTCTCTATACAATGAGTGGTGCCAAAAGGAAAAGGATCATTCCATTGTTCTTGGCTTTGAATTCATAGCAAGTTAGAGCTGAAGGAGCAATTAGAGGTTTCCCAATCTAGCATCTAGATTGTTACCAGTTGAGATAAGTTTTTTTTTCAGCTGTTCCTGCAGCATGTGGAAGTTCTAAGGCCAGGGGTCGAATCAGAGCTGCAGCTGACAGCCTACTCTACAGCCACGGCGACATTCAGATCCCAGCCTCCTCTGTGACCTGCACTGCAGTCCATGGCAACATCAGATCTTAACCTACTGAGCAAGGCCAGGGACTGAACCCACATCCTCACCAAGACAATGTTGGGTCATTAACCCATTGCGCCACAACAGGAACTCTGGGATAATTTTTATATGGAAACTTAATTGCTCTGCTGTCCTCCTTTCTTTTCAGCTCCGGTTTCACCCACCTCCCAAGGAAGACTTGAAAAGGAAGCCTGCCCAACACCCTGCACCCCACTCGTCCCCGGGAAAGGGAGCAACAACGTGTTGTTATAACGGTTCTAGGCCTGAGTTAACTACCTGATCAAGCTTTACTGGGGAAAAGGGGAAAGCCCTAAGGAAGTTTCCATAACTCAGTGAGAGGCCAGCCACCTAGTGAGAGCTGGGTGGGTGAAACCCCCCAAGTTCACTGCGGGAGGCAAGTGTCTAGGAGCTGCATGGGAACTGATCACTTCCAGCTCCCAAGTCTTCATTGGAACATTTCATCAACCAAGCTGGGTGCCCTTACCCACCAGCTGTGCCCCAACCCACGGATGCCCAGTGAGAACTTAACGTTGTCAGCACACATCCACTGCCCCAAAGACTGGCCACCAGGAGTGACACTTGATCATGAACCACAGTCCACTTCTAATTACTCCTTGGGGATGGATTCTCCCTGTAAAACATCAGGAACCTAGGACTCAGTAGACGGGGGTGGGACCCTATAATTTTAAGGGCAAATGAAAGAAAAATCTCAAGCACCTTTGAGCTAAATGGCAAATGTTACTTCAATAATGTTTTGTTTGACATACGAAAAACAAGGTTCAAAGAAGATTTTATGATTAGCTTGAGTCACAGAATACAGAAAGAAACCAAGCCAAACCCGGGATTCAAGTTGCCTAGGTTCATGGGCCTCGGGGCTTCTTTCAATGAACATAAGTAACAGGCACAAAACTGTTACAACTGGCAGAACTCATCCCAAAACATTTTTAATAAACAAGGCAATAACCTAAAAAGTCCAGGATAAGAAATCCCAAAGTCTAAGTGACTTTTTGATGGACAGACTCTGGAAACATTTGACTCTGCCTCACATGAAACCCTGACTAAATTCTCTTTTGTTTCTTGGATCTCTTGGTCTTTCATTTTAGACTCTGCCCATAGATTAAGTAGCCTGCCTAATAATTATCTCTCTTTCATAGAGCATGGTCATGGAGAAAAGCATGATCATGAACAACAGTAAGTCCAAAAAAAGTATAAACCTTTGACTTTGGAAGGCAAAGAAAGTTGACATTTTTTTGTGAAAGCCATTCCCCTTCCCATTCATTTCAGGTTTATGTATGTGTGCTTATGTTGGTTTCTGACCTAGAGCTGTATTCTCTCCTTCACTGTATCCTGCACTTTAACCTAAGAAATAGAGCCAAACATCCACAAATTACATATTACTATGAAAATAAGAGGGGACATGATAAGGTAAAGTATCTGCCTTGACCTACTATCTAATAGGCTATTTAACTGCAGGGACTCTCTCTGTAGATCAGTGAGAACTCTCTACAGGTTTGAGCTATCTCTGCTTTTTCTTTATATCCCTCATGTGTCTGCTGAGACTGCCCTTCAAGATTTAAAGAAAACTGTCCTCAGGACTAGCGTCAAATGTCTTTGGGAGAAGTCAAGAGTTTTCCCTGAGACACATTCCTGTCCTCATTCTATCCTTGCTCTCATTTTCATTCCCTCTCTTGTGGCTGGACCACTCACTTTTCATTCCAAGTTTACCCAAAAGGGACACAGTCTCCTTTCCTGAATTTCACTCCAAGCCTATAATATGATGTACATTGAACATATCTTGGAGGGACAATGATGTTTACATTCAGAGAGAGAGAAAAGGAGAGAATTAAAATGAACACCAGGGGTTCCTATGGTGGCTCAGTGGTAACGAGCCCAACTAGTATCCATGGGGACGGGGGTTGATCCCTGGCCTCGCTCAGTGGGTTAAGGATCCCTTATTGATGCAAGCTGGGGTGTAGGTTGCAGATGCGGCTTGGATCCCGTGTTGCTGTGGCTGTGGTGTAGGCTGGCAACTGCAGATCCGATTTGACCACTAGCCTGGGAACCTCCATATGCCACGGGTGTGGCCCTTTAAAGCAAAAAAATAAGTAAATAAAAATAAAATAAGCATCAGACCTCTCAGTCCTCAGGCACCTTCAGGTCTCCACCAACCACCATCTTCCTTCCAACTTACCTTCCCATCATTGCCTGGTTCACTCTCTCCCTCATGTCTGCTTTTTCCCAATTTCTTGTATTTTTTGCTCATGGAAAATATCTACAGAAGAGCTTTTTCCTTCAAGATACCATTGCCTGCCTAGTCACTCCCCTGGGCTCCGTCTTCCACATCCAAAGTCTTCTATCAGGGCACCTGTCTAAATTGATACTGCTCACTCCCTAAGGGAGTCTGTGCTGCCAGATATTCAAACAGTGCTATTTTGCACCATGCAACATTTGTTTGGACACCCAAATATAGTACTAAGTGTGAGAAGAGAGCTCAGCCACAGAATTTGAAGTCACTTTGTATTTTAAGGGTACAAAGCTAAATAAGAACGAAGTCACAATCCACGAGTCCCAGATTCTAAAGTGCAGGCGTTGTGCAGGTCAGTGAAAAAAACCCAAGTCAAAGATTTCCTCCCATTGTCTCCCTCCACCCCAGTGGGTGCTATGCTAGCAGTCACTTTGGGGTGCGGTGGGGGGGGAGCAGGACAAACGGGCTTCCCACCTTCACACCTCTTAATGAGAAGACATCATGCTGCCTGATACTGTGCTCTCAAGGCCACATTGGGGTGGGGGGGAGCAGCACAACATTGAATGGTTCCTTGGAAAGCGTTGTTTTTCCTGGGAAATGGACTTCTCACTCCTCCCCCGAGTCTTTGGATCAATCACGCAGGTTGAGCTGCTTCAGTGAGAACACTGACATCTCATTTTACACTCAGCACATTCACTGGGCATTCACAATAACCACCTACTCTGCTATCAGTTCACCTGATAAATTAATAGGCATCTCATGTGTAAGTGGGCCAATCCAAACCTCAGAAATGAGTGATTAGGTATACTAATTGCCTGAAGCTGTCAAGCCAAAAGTCAACATTAAAAACACATGTCTCATTGGCTATCTCGTTGCCATGAGGACTAGGGAGAAAGCCAAGATTCTTAAAAGCATCATACACATTTCCCCAGGTGGTTTGTTAAGGTCGTCAAGAATACAGGCTCTGGCAAGTTCCTATTGTAGCTCAGTGGTAACAAACCTGAATAGGATCCATGAGGATGTGGGTTCGATCCCTGGCCTTGCTCAGTGGGTTAAGGATCCGGCGTTGCCGTGAGCTGTGGTGTAGGTAGCCGATGTGGCTAGAATCTGGCGCTGCTGTGGCTGTAGTGTAGGCTGGCAGCTGTAGCTCCAATTCAACCCCTGGCCTGGGAACTTCAATATGCCATGAGTATGGCCCTTAAAAAGCAAACAAACAAACAAACGAAAAATAGGCTCTGGAATCAGATCTGGCTAAGTGTTCTGTCTTTGCTATTCAAAGGCTCAGCAATGCTGGACAGCTTATCTAAACATTGCTTGCTTCATTTTATCATCTGCAATTATATTGTAATTACAGTAGCTATCTGGAAGAGTTGTTGCAGATACTCGTACTACACACAGGACAGTGTCTGGTGCATAGTGTCAATAAATATAAGTGGTTATACCGTATGGACAAGCAGATTCCCAAGAGTCCGTGGATAGGTGGTCTCACCTCCCTGTCTCTTCATTCTCATTTATCTAGGGTATCCTCACCTCTTGCCGGAATCACTGCAAAATCCTCGATGTTGCCCCCTTGCTGCCATTCTCATGACCTGACACACTGACTGCACTGACACACTGTTGTCCTCATGACCTTTAAAATGCAAATATCATCAAGCCTTTCCACTGTTTAGAATTCTTGAGTGGCTCCCCACCATCGATAATTCATCTAAGCCCCCTTGAGTAGCCAAGGCAATTCATGAGGTGAACGGGGGACCAAATGATCGCCAGACTGTCCTTGTCGTCTTTGGGTAGAGATTGAGCTTGCAGGCAGATGTCCAGAGGAGACTGACTTTGTATTTCGCCTTGCACCTAGGTTGAGCCAGGTGGCAAGTTCTGCCTGTTGGAAAGTGAGCGAAAATGACGGCTTTCTCTGTGGTCCACTGGCTCCCTTTCCCCCTCTACCAACTGGATGAAGATCACAGGGCATCTGGGCCCCTGAATCACCACCTGGAGGCTACCTACTGATGAAGAACACCTATCTTTTTTAAGTGTTTTTTATTAAAGTATAGTTGATCTACATTGTTGTGTCAATTTCTGCTGTACAGCAAAGTGACCCAGTCATACCTGTACATATATATACATCCTTTTCCTTATATTATCTTCCATCATTTTCTATCACGAGTGATTAGATATAGTTCCTTTGTTATAAGCATAGAAAATACATTTCTACCGCAGTTGAGTTTTATGAAATAATAAGAAATAGATGGATCTCTTTCCCCAGTTACCAGTACAGAGCTCCAAATACGCTTGTCATTCCCTAAGTGACACTGGGAGCATCTCTTGTTCTAATATGGGTCCTTGACACATCCTTGACCACAGGCTCCGAAGTCCCTTGTCATTTCCTAAGTGACAAGAACACTGGGAGCATCCTTTGTTCTATTGAGGTGGCTCTGGGTGGGCTCCTGGATGGCAGCTGGTCACCAGAAAAACTAAGCCATGATTAAAAGCTTGGAATTTTCAGCTAACCCCTCCCCCACCCTCCAGGGAGGGGAGAGAGAAGGAAAAGAAATTAATAACTGACTGTGCCTATGTGAGGAAACTGCCATAAAACCCCAACTTCTGTACTGCGTTTGAAAAGCATTCAGGCTGGCAAACACCTCCGCACCAGGAGGATAATGTACCACAACACTTCCGGACGTTGCCCCATGTATCTCTTTATCCAGCGATTCCTCTGTATCCTTTAATAAGCTGTAAACATAAGTAAGTGTTCCCCTGACATCTGCGAGCTGCTCTAGCCACTTATCAGCCCCAAGGAGGAGGTTGTGGGAACCTCTAATTTGTAGCCAAATTGGACAGGAGGTGATGAAGGTACCAGTCTAACAAGAACCATCGCACCCTCTCAATCTCCTCGATCCTCTCAATCCCCCATCACCCTTTTTCCTATCCCATCCCCCTGACCCCTAGCTGGAATCCAAAGGGCCACTGGGGAGGAAAGAGGAAGAAGCACAGGGCAGAACAGCGTAGAGCGGGCCACCGCGCCTCACTTTCTCACCCGCACACTTGCCACCGGAAGTGGGGGAGGCTGGGGCAGGGGGCGCATTTCCCTTCCACTCAGTCCAGGATTTTAAACAGTATTTTTGACTGAACACTCTACTTACTAAAACAAGTAAGCAAAGGCTACTTTTAACTGTCTATTAACGTGAACAGAAAAGTCACAGACCTATCAGAGTTTTCATTTGGAAGAGAAAACCCTGTCTCCCCTGAGTCAGTTTGAAAGAAATGGCGGACGATGAAAACAAATGTGTGCTTTGATCTATGAACTTGAGCTTCGGAAGTTCTGCATATCCCGCAAACCTGTTCCATCACTGTCAGAACCACCAGGATAATCATAATTCAGAGCCACACCTGTGGAAGAACAGGTGTTCCAGAAAATAGAAATTTCAAGGTGGAAAGAGTGTCCAAGCCCACCTAGGCGTGACTATTCTTTTCTCTTTCTGGATGAAAAGCTAGTCTTTATAGTGTTGAACGTGATTCAAATGGTCCAGTATTTTTGAACATCCTCTTCAAGTAGGATGCCTAAAATTTTAGTGTCAGGCAATGGCTCTCGAAGTATGATCTTTAAACCAACACTTATCAGCTTCACCTGGGAACTGGTTAGAAAGCCAAATTCTTAGGCTCCAGCCCAGGCTCGCTAAATGGAACTCAAGGGGTGGGCCAGTGGATGTGTGTTTAACAAGCCTTCCAGGTCATGCTGATACGTGACCAGAGGTGTCGGCTATTTCAGGATATTTACGTAAGCCCTTGTGTCAAAAGGCAGCTATAGAACAAAGTTTCATCTTAAAAAAAAAAAAAAAAAAAAGGGATTCAGGCAGCAGGCAGGACACTACCTGAACTAGGAGAAGGTTGTACAAAATATAGATGGGGGCGTCTAGACACAGCTGAGCAGCAGAGGACTGGGGCGGAAAGAAGCTACACAGGGAAATATGGCAGCCTCCTCTGAGAAAGGTTTTATATGCCGGAGTTTCCTTGGTGGCTCAGAGGTTAACGAATCCGACTAAGAACCATGAGGTTGTGGGTTCGATCCCTGGCCTCGCTCAGTGGGTTAAGGATCCGGCATTGCCGTGAGCTGTGGTGTAGGTTGCAGATGCGGCTCGGATCCCGCGTTGCTGTGGCTGTGGCGAAGGCCGGCGGCTACAGCTCCTGTTAGACCCCTAGCCTGGGAACCTCCATATGCCGCGGGTGCGGCTCTACATAAGGGCAAAAAGACAAAAAAAAAAAAAGTTTTATATGCCAATAAGAAGTCAGGTGGGAATAAAGCTTAGTCCAAAAATGTATTTATTCACACCAGTCACATAAATATCATGATCATGACTACTATGCATGTGCAGTTGATTTTAAAAATTAGATGCTTCACTGAACACTTGAGAATTTAGGTAGAGTTTTCTAGGTATAAGCCATACAATCTTCCCATCATTTATTTATTTAGGCCATGCCCATGGCATGCAGAAGTTCCTGGGCCAGGGACTGAACCTATGCCACACTGGCAAGCTAAGCCACTACAGCGACAACACCTGATCCTTAAACACTAGGCCACCAGGAAACTCCAATTGCACTATTTATTAAATAAGCTGGAAGCTTGTGGTTTGTTAAGTAAATGAGTAGCTGAATTGTCTCCTTCTCTCTCCCACCCTCACCACCACCCTACCCCCTCACACATACAATGCACACATCTGTTTATTAAAAACTGCACTAGAGCAAAAGCTATCGCTAGGATCCGTCTAATGTGGATGAAACAAGTCAACCGTTTCAGATTTCTGAAGAAACAGGTCTGCCCAATATCATTCCTTTATTGAACTTGCATTTATTGGGCCCCTGACTTCTAGCACCAGCATCATTTTATCATTAATATAACTAATATGCAATATATCTTCTGACAAGTCAGGCATATCGTGCTTATAGGGGTTTTCTTATTAAATCCTCATGATAATTTATCATGGGAGTACTACTCTTCTTGCCCATTTCAGAGATGAAACTGACCTTATTCAACACCCAAAATTGCCTAACTGGGAAGTGGAAAAACCAGGTTTTCAACCCAGGCAGTATACTGTCTGATCTCTAGCCAGGGTTCAAATCTAGATCAGTCTGAGTTTAAAGTCCAAACTCTTCCCTGCAAATTATGCTGACTCCCTAAAATAATGGCACACATGGACTGCACACCATCTGAAAAATAGACCGCCATCTGTTCTTTATCATTAGTGTAAAGGATTAGCTAAATGACTCAGATCATCTTAAGTCTCCTCTGTAAGATGCACTGTCATGAGAAATGAGTCCCCTTCCTGGGCAGCAGACTCGTCTATGTATGGGACTAGATTAGTGCTTTCGAGTTTTCGGGCACTTCTGTGCCCGTCCTCATGACTTTTGCCATTTCCAACTGGCCCTTATAAGGGATAAATGTTATTGCATTATTACCAACCACAAAGAGAAGGCAAACATAGAAATAAAGACAAAGAAAACTAACACAGTGACATCACATACCGGCTACATCATATTTCCTCTCTTTTTATGTAAATAGATGAACAAACATTAGAATGGTGTTCATCACTTATTAGCATCAACCTGAAGCTGTCTATTTAATGTAATCAGACTAATACTACAATGTTGAAAAGAGAACACCACCTGGTAGGTGATTTAGTGTCATTTAATGCTTTCTCCAGGTGCCACCTCAAGTCCAGGTCATCTCATATGTCCCCATTTGTTGTGGTTCCAGTGGTAACTACTCCATTTCAGGAAATATCGAACTTAAACTATTTTCAGAGCTCCTTCTGATCCTTTGACTTTTATGGGAAACTTCTCTACTTATGCCTTTGGCAATCCATCTATTACCTAAATTAATGTACACTCAGGCCTTGCTCAGCAGCACGTGTGTCATACATATTGGTAATGGATAAATAATGCAGTTCTCACCCCCACTCAAAGGTACACTAACACTCGGAACCCAAGAAAGCCGGTTATCCAATTCACCTGTAAATTTAACTGTTCCCTGAGGCTGAATATATATACCCAGTGACTAGGAACAAACATTGCAAAAGAATCTGCCTGTCAAAACAGGCAGACATTAGCTCACATCAACTCAAAACAGTGTGAGGAAATCGTGCTGGCTATTTTCTACCAAGGAAAGAACACGATCAAGTCACATCTGGAGTTTATCTGTCATGACGAGTTGCCTTCCAAAGATCCTTTTCTGCCTCTCCAAATATTTTATTTATATGTAAGAGATAAGAGGGACAAGGAAGAAGGAAGAAGCTTTGTAGAAAGAGAATGTACACATCTGATTGCTCCCTACTGGCTTTCTTCAAACTGTAAACATTAAAAGAATAAATAATGTATTGGGGAAATACCAATTGATTACAATTAAGACTACTTGATAAGAGACTGTTCTCTCTTGATTGGCCTCACTAGAGTCAGGCAGATGTGCAAATACTGGTGATCTTCCAGTAAAAAATGTCCCTTCCATTCCCACTTGCCCTCCCTGCGAAATCTAATTTGAAAAATTCATTAGATACAATTATTAGCTCCATTAATTTTGCTGTCCCTTTCATAGACTGGAGAATCAGTGGAGAGCATGCATAAATGACTTAGTAAAACAAGTGACTGAATATTATGCTTAGTTTTAAGCTGTATTCAAAGACACCATGTCAGGGAACCAGAAGTTGCTAACAGAAATGTCAAGGAGAAAAATCATGTCTAGTGCAATTAACATAGATCTTCCAAACAAGGATGGGTTTATGAAACAAAGAGGGAATGTATCAGTTAGATGTTACTATGTTACAAACCACCACCAAATTCATTGGCTTAAAAGAACTATTATATATTATTTCTCTTGTGTCTTTGCATTGATTGGAGGATGATCTAAGCTGGGCTTGGCTAGGAGTAGCCTCTGTTCCATGTGTCTCTCATCCTCTTCCTGGCTCCAGCTGACTGGCTTGGACATAGTCTCATGTCCACAGCAGAAATTCTCTTAATAGTCTTTCTATGTGGTCTTTCCTTAAGCGTTTGTACTTAACAGTAGCCAGACTTATACAGCAGATCAAGGCTCCCATACAAGTGTCCCGAAAGAGAGCTGGACAGAATTTACATCGCCCTTTCTAACCTGGTCTTGGGAGTCACTCACTATTACTTTTTACTACATTCTGTCTGTTGAGGAAGTCACATTGTCCCACCAGTTTTAAGGGGAAAAGACAGATGGGAAAAGATGGGGGATAGGCAAGGTTCTAAAAGAGTATGTGAGAGGGAAATATTTTTGTGCTTGTTTTTGTAAAATACAATTTGCTAGAAAGGACCAATGTCATGGAATATCCCAACAGTCTGTAGGCTAGTCTTTTTTCCCCTCTCCTGCCGTATCTCTTCACTGCCTTCTTCCCATATTCTCTTAGTGTCCTGAGTTGTTTTTTTTTTTTTCCTCCCCTCTGCTATGCAGAATAGTTCAGTCTCTCCCAGATCTTATTTCCTCTACTAGTCAGTACAAATGGATCCCATTCCCCAGGAACCTTAACTTCTACCTTCTTTTTGCTCCCTTAGGGATTTAGAAGTAAATGATACTTGGGCCCATTCTCCACAGGACTGCAGAGAATGGTGTGAGGGAAAAATCAAGAGAATATCAGAAGGTAGGATGTTCTTTGTGATGGCCACGGTCTTTGACAAAGAACTCTTCTCCTTGAGAAAGAGCAAAGGAGAAAGATTCTCACACATTCCAAGGAAAAGGATACATTCTACATAACACAAGGGAGAAGCATATATGGATGAGATTCCTGAGGCTCGGACCGCATCAGCTAATGGTCCATTTGAAGACAGAGGTATTCAGCATGGGGTAAGTGATTAACCAATAGGATAAGAATGTCAGATACCAAAACAGCCTCAGAAAGAGAAATAAAAATTCTGTAACTGCTAGAGCAACATGAAACCAGGGGAAAACACCCTGCTTCACACCTCCATTTCATCTCCTGTGGGTATCAGTTTTGCAAATGGAAAAAATTATTTTAATTTCTCTGAAGATTCCTACTGCATAAAAATTATTCTTATGCAATAATCTCCTCCACATAGTACTCTAGAAAAATTAGTTTTCCTTGAGAAAACACGTTTGAGATGTATTTGTGCCAGCAGCATGCAATCACAAATTTAATTAATAATGACTTATTTAAGGTTTTTTTCTTATGTAAAAATGAGCCCAAAGATTGCTAGAATAGTCACTCTAGTAGTTTTATGATTTCATTAAGGATTCAGTTTTCTCCTGTTTTTTCAACCCCACCAAGTTTACTATGTGGCTTTTTTCCACATGCTTGCAAGATGGCTGCTGCTGCTTCAAGCATCACGCTCACATTCCAGGTCAGAAAAAGGGGGAGATGCCAAAAGCCTTCTACTTTTGAAGCTTTGTCTTTCTATGACAAAAAGGAAACTCTTCTCAATTATTTCTGCTTACATCTTATCAAACTTTGTCATATGGTCACAACAAATCAGTGTTACTTTAGCTTTCCATTAAAGCTAGGCAAAGATATAAGATGGTGGTTGTAGATGGCATTTGGTTACAAAAAAAAAAAAAATAGACTGACAAAATAGAAGATCTCCAATACTCTATGATTATCTACATCCAGTATAATTTTAAAACAGCATGGTTGGGGCAGACACTGTTGGTTACCTGCCCTACAGCAATTTCCTACCTGTCTTCCTTACTGGAAGAAACCAGCTACCACTGTAAAATCTGGGGAAGATTTCTAAGCTTCTTTTCCAACTAGAACATGAGCATGTGGCCACACATGGCCAAGGACAGCCAAATAAATGTGTATGCTATGGCATCTTGGAAAGATTTTCCACCAGGCTATAAGATGCATGTGTAAAATGTCTTCTTGCTTCCTCTTCCACCTTCTCTCCCCACCCAATTACTCCTGTCTTTGACTCAGCTGTATGAGCTACAGCAGCCATTTGGTATCAGTGAGGCAATACATTAAACACACTAAAAATGTGGAAAGGAAGGATGTTAAAGAATTTTAGCCATTGAAGAAGTTGACCGTGGTCACCTTTTCCTGACTTCATGCTATGCGAAACAATGAGAATCTGTTTATTTATGTTACTTTCATTTGATGCTCTTACTTGCAACCTAAAACATCATATACAAAGCAGTGATCTAGTTGTAACCATTTTAGATTTTAAACTAACACGCGTACTACACTTTATGTGCAGATCATCTACAGAGCAGGAGTGCTAAAACCATCTATCTGATAGAAATGCAGAATTATAGGCTCTATCTCAGGTCTATTGCATCAGCAATAGAGGATTCATATGCACATAAAGTGTTGCCTCTTTCTAGAGTTCTGGTGTTGCCTGTTTCTAGAGCCTTCCATGATTCATCTCTCTCTACCTCAGGGTGTCTTTTTTCTGTATATCTGTAGCATTTGTCACACTACTCTCTGTCATTAGACTGTAAACTCTTGAGGTCCAGGACCGTGACAATGATCTTAATTCTCTCCATAGCTGACTTTATGTGTGGCAAGTAAGGTCTGTTCAATTGATGTTTGTTTTAAGTAATAAGTAAAAAAAAAAAATGAATGGAGTTAAAAGTACCATTAAAAAGTTCAAAACATGAGTGAAATGGAGGGAAAAAAGAAAGCCAATACCAGCTATGTACTGAAACAAGGGAAGGATGAAAAAGAATAGGGTTGAATGGAGGTCAGAGAATCATAGGGCCCAAGTGTTGCATGAGAAAGGAATTCAGGACCAAAGGCCATGAGACACAAAGCCTTACACACCCATTTGAAGCACATGTTGAACAAGAGACAGAAATTTGATCTTGGGGTTCAGAGTCAGAATTTTAAAGCAATGACTAATGGCTTAACGAAGATATGAGGGGGTTGATGGACAGAAGTTAGACTGGGTTCAGGTGAAAACACTGAAAAAAAAAACAACCTTGTATTATTGATATTGGACAGAAGGACTGAAGCAGCTAGTAATTAAAATAGCTTCAGAAAAGTAAATAAAATTAAGAAAGAATGGCCAGGAATGCCTACAGAATCATATAGATATGAATGCGAATCTGGCCACTTCCACTCACTAACTCAGTGACTCTGGGCATTTTACTTGTACCTCCCTAGATTTACCCTCGTTTCTTGTGAAACTAGCATAATGACACTCATCTGGTAAGTTTGTTACAAGGGTGAAATGGAAAAAAAAAAAGGTAGGTAAAACAACACAGAACCAGAAAGATAGAGCAAATCAACTATTACCAAAATTTAGCAAGTCTTTATCATTTGCTAGACATGGTACCAGGGGTGTTACATGTAGTTTTTATTGTTAGTGTATTATTGGTCTTTCAGATTAGAGTTCACGATCCCTAATATGAACCTTCTTCATTAATATGGTTACGGATTATGGAAGGTTATGGATTTTCCTTCTTACAAGGTCCTCAAACCTGAATAGCTTTCTTCCACTCTGGAGAATTTGTATGTAGCAACCTAAAGTCGGGAAAATGGTAATTTATTCCCTGCTCCCCCAGTCATTTGCACTGTCATAATCCATGACAAAATGAGACATCTAGGGCAATGCTGGTTACAAAATAGACAAGAAAGATGGTGGTGCTTGTGAAACAGCCCAGTTTTCTGAAAGACAGCCTCCAATATCCAGTGCCCATTATCAGGCCAGAGAGCTTATTTTTCGAACTGATTTCTTTTCAAACTCAGGCAGCTGCTGACTTGTGTCTCTTCAGAGTAAAGGCTGCATTTCTCAGTAATAGATAACGATTTCTTTCAAGGAAGTTGAAAGAAAATTGCCACTTAAAAAAAAAAAACCTGCATAAATGGCAGGAACATTAATTACTCTTGCCCTTAGGTTCCTGGGAACTCATGCTGTCTTTCCATGGTGATTATCATGATTACATGCTATTTAATTGCATATTTAGGTCTCTACAGAAATTGCAGACGTGTTTCATCTTAGCTAGAGGAGTTTTCAATAAAAATGAGTTAACATACTCTTCCTCATTCTAGATTAAACTCAAAATTTTTATTTTCATCTTAAATGCATGATCACATTCTTGGGCTTTTCACCAGGAAACTTTGGATAGAGAACCAGTCCTTGTGTCACCATCTCGGAAGACTTGTGGGATCTTTTGGTTTAGGTCCTGACTTCATTACGGCTAGTCCAGTGAGGAAATAGAGGCTAGACTTTGTCCTTGCTGCTTATTGGGTGGAAACCAAATCCAGGAAAAGGAAGATAATAAAGAAGTCAAAGCATACTAATACCAAAAGTCAATCAAAACCCACCAAAAAGATAGCAGAATAAGAAATAAGGACAGACATACAAAACAACAAGAAAACAAATCACAAAATGGCAATAGTAAGTCCTTGTCTGTCAATAATTACTTTAAACATGAATAGATTAAATTCTCTAATTAAAAGATACATAGTGGCTGAATGGATTTTTGAAAAATACAGGGAGTTCCCCTTGTGGCTCGGTGGTAGCAGGTTTGATCCCTGGCCTTGCTCTGTGGGTTAAGAATCCAGCATTGCTGTGAGCTGTGGTGTTAAGTGGCAGATGTGGCTCAAATCTGGCATTGCTCTAGCTGTGACTGTGGTATAGGCTGGCTGCTGCAGCTCCAATTCGACCCTTACTTAGCCTGGCAATTTCCATATGCCATGTATACAGCCCTAAAAAAAAAATCCAGTAATTTTTTTGGCTCATTCTTTAACTGTCCCTACTAAATTCTTTTCTTTTTCACTATTAAAATTTATCTTTCTCAGGCACTGTTCTGAGACTAAATGTAGCCCTTTTGAAATCATAGAATGGGAGGCTGCTTGAAAGACTTAAAAATTATTGTATTTGTCATCCAGGAAGACTATGGCCAAAATACATCCTCTTTGCTCAAGCAGAGCTGTTAAAAAAAAAAAATTCCAAAATTTACTTTTGAGAGTCGCACACTGAACACGGACAACTGTAAAGCTGGGCATCAGAAAAGCTTTCTGTTTGGCTGGGAGAACTTTTAAGAAAATTGCCTAACAATCCCCAGAACTCACATATATTTGGTGAAGAGTGATTTGCTTTTCAAGAGAGAGCAGTAACTAAAACAAGAGGTAACTTCCCTTCCATGGGGAAAAAAAAAGCAAAAACAGAAGCAAAAGAGGTAGAGGAGTTCCCATCGTGGCTCAGCAGAAACAAATCTGACTAGAATCCATGAGGACGCAGTTTCGATCTCTGGCCTCACTCAGTGAGTTAAGGATTCAGTGTTGCCGTGAGCTGTGGTGTAGGTCGCAGACACGGCTCGGATCCTGTACTGCTGTGTCTGTGGTGTAAGCCGGCGGCTACAGCCCCGATTTGACCCCTAGCCTGGGAACCTTCATATGCTGGGGCAAGTGTGGCCCTGAAAAAAAAAAAAATTAATTTAAATTAAAAAAAAAGAAGTATGTAGAGGATAAGTAAAGGAAGTGTTAAATTATGTTTAAAAATGAAAGTAGGAACTTAACAAATTCATTAACAGAAATGTGGCATGAGCTAAAACAGAGAAGTTTAGAAAAATTCTTGGATATGACAACCATAAGAAATCATCAGTTTCAGAGGTCTCGGAACTGTTGATAAAATCTAAAATACATGTCACAGACATCAAGCACACCTTCTCCCGAAAGATCTTTTGGTGATACTATCAGAAAAGTAATTTATCACAGCTCGATCGCTGTGGCATTCGTATTTTCTTGGACACACAAAAGAATAAGAGAGAAGAATGACAGCATTCTCTTCAAAGTGCTTTTATCAACGGCATAACTACTTTCAGTGCCTTGGTGTTTATTTGAGGCATGATCTGAATGTAATTGTTTCATTCACTGTGTTCAGGCTACTGTGATCACTGCAAGCTTCAGGATTCAAGTCAGAAACAGGTGAAACAGGAGAACCTTGTTCCGATGTGCCGTTGGCCCTTGCTCACAGGGCCACAGAACATGACTGCTGGCCTTCAGGGATCTTTCTGCTTCACTCTGAAGATGAAAGGCTAAAAATAGCTCTGTCTGGAAAGCTAAGGAGGGAGAGATTTAAAGGAGGAAAGAAAGAAGAAAACAACTGGGAAATGATGCTCAAGACAGCCTGTTGTCAACTCCTGCTGTGGGGAGATCTTGGAAGGAAAAATTAATTTTAGGACCTACGCACGCACATCACAAATCCCCTGGGATCCATGGCTCCACATTGGAAGCAAACAGCTGAATCAAGCAATTCCAGAGGCAGCAAGTTACAGAAAGGCTCTTTCAAGTGTTCTAAATCATGGAAATTCTGGGACTTGATCAATTCTTTTTGCAGCATTTTTCCAGATCTGATAGTCTCCAAGGAAATCATTTGTTAAACCTGAGCATGTCTTGTATCAAAATGGAGTTGAGCTAGTTCCCATCATGGCGCAGCAGAAATGAATCTGACTAGGAACCATGAGGTTGTAGGTTCAATCCTGGCCTCACTTGGTGGGTTGAGCATCCAGCGTTGCCGTGAGCTGTGGTGTAGGTTGCAGACGTTGCTAAGATCCCACGTTTCTGTAGTCCAGCAGCTGTAGCTCCGTTTAGACTCTTGGGAACCTGCATATGCCCCCGGTGTGACCCAAAAAGCCAAAAGGCCAAAAAGAAAAAAACACTGAATTGAAAAGCATTACATTATTGTCTTTCCCTCTTAGATGAGTGAGGACTTGAGAGTAGAAATTGTAGCTTATTTGCATTGGATCCCACCATGTAGCCACATGTGGTCAGCAAATGCACTTGAACATTTATACATTTATTTTCCCCTTTGAACCAAGTGGAATCAAAGTTAAATTTCTCCCATAATTCATAAAACTGGCAGCTAATTAGATGTTTTCTGGATACATAATGATACATAGGGCTTTTAAAATTTTTATAAATATTTTATGAATAGTCAAGTTGCAGAGTTAAGAAGCAGCATGACCAATATACATATGAAAATTATCTAGCTTATTTATAACCAAAGGAATGGAAATGAAGACATTGAGAGAGCATCCTCCTTATAAAATTGTTAAAATTGGTAGGGATCATAGAAAATAGTCATATTCATTCACTGCTGATAAAAGCCAAAATGGGACAAATTTTTCCGTGGGGGGGAGGGGGAGGATTTGGCAAAATTTATGAAATGCTTTAAAGATTCATATACCCCTTAGATCTAGATCTACTTCTATGCATGTATCCTAAGAAAATAATTAAGGATATGCACAAGAGTTCAACTTTAAGAACATTCAGCGTATTGTTTATAATAGTGAAAAGGCAGAGCCTGAAATTTTTAAATTGCGTAAGTTAAGTGAAATATTATATACCCATGTAATAGAATGCTATTTAGCCATTGAAAACTACACTGAAGGGCTTTTGTTTGTTTGTTTGTTTGTTTCAAAGAGATGTTTGTAGCGTATTTTTTCGTTAGGATAGAGGTTATAAAAATTACGACTTTATTTTGGCAAAAGCAAATTGTTAAAGGTGAAAAGGTACATAGAGTTTTGAAGGCGTTAAATATTAATGGAGCCAGGGAACTTGAGAATGTCTGGCTTTTGCCCTGCCAATTTTCCCTATTTCTTTCAGTTTTCCCAAAGGAGAGACACGCAAGGGACATATCCAAGTAGTAAACAGAGTACCGTTTATCATCTGGGCCGGTGCCTGAGATGTCCATGAGATTTCTTGGGTAAAGACGAACACGGAGCCTATCTGGGGCTCTGCTGGTCTCACCACCACAGCCCCAAAGCAAGGATGCTCACAGAGAGAGGAAGGCAAGCTGGCTAGCCTTAGCTTATTGGTCTCACTGCAATAGAATGAGGAGAGTCAAAGAAAGTAAACTACCTGGGCACCACCTTTTAATCAATAATGAGGCCCACTAGTAAACACAGCCCAATGAACGCCACAGCATTTCATCAGTAAAAATGCAGCTTTCCCCTCCTGGGGTGCTGAGGAGTGGGGCCGGAGGTATGCGGACCCTGAGTCGTAAGGTCCTGCCCACACTACATTGTTTCAGTCATCTTCTGCTGCATAACAAACCAAACTCCAAGGCTCAGTGGTTTACAGCATTATTTCCCACAATTCTATGAGTTGGCAAAGCTCCAGCCTGCTGCTGCAGCCCATGCAGTTCAGAGTCAACTCATGCAGCTGCACTCAGCGGGGTGTCTGACTGGTGCTGGAGCCTCCCAGGTGGCTTCTCACCCTCCACAATCTCACTCCTCGCTGTTACCTTAGTGTTACCTGAATCTCTCTGTGCACAGTGACCAGATTTCAAGAAAGGGTGTTTAAAAAAAAAAAAAGCCCTAGCCCTTAGTCTCCAAAATATACAAACAACCGACACAACTCAACAACAACAAAAAAAAACCCAAATAACCCAATTGAAAAATGGGCAGCAGCCCTAAATAAACATTTCTCCACAGAAGACATACATATGACCATTAGGCATGT
The DNA here is from genome assembly GCA_004024745.2 of Catagonus wagneri. Taxonomy (NCBI): domain Eukaryota; kingdom Metazoa; phylum Chordata; class Mammalia; order Artiodactyla; family Tayassuidae; genus Catagonus; species Catagonus wagneri. The sequence goes on from PVHT021183699.1 coordinate 13,895,511, forward strand.
GGAAAGATGCTCAGCATCACTTAATTGCTAGAAAATGCAAATCAAAACTACAGAGAGGTACCACCTGACACTGGTCAGAATGGGTATCATTAAAAAGTCTACAAGCAGCAAATGCTGGAGAGGGTGTAGGGAAAAGAGAACCATCCTACACTGTTGGTAGGAATGTCAGTTAGTGCAACCATTATGCAAAGCAGTGTGGAGGTTTATCCAAAAACGAAAAATAGAGCTACCATATGATCCAGCAATCCCACCTCTGGGAATATATGGGGGCAAAACCATAATTCAAAAAGATACATGCACCCCTATGTTCACTGCAGCACTATTCCCAATAGCCAACCCAAATGCTCATTGATAGACAAATAGATTAAGAAGATTTTGGGACGCAAATGCTATCAAATTGAGTTGTGATGATTTTTGTACACCTGTAATTGTAATAAAATTCATTAAGCTATGGAAAAAAAATAAAACTGTAAAAATAAAAAAAGAAGATATGGTATATACAATGGAATATTACGCAGCCATAAAAAGAATGAAATGATGCCATTTGCAGCAACATGGATGCAACAGAAGATTATCATACTAAGTGAAGTCAGACAGAGAAAGATAAATACTGCATGATAACGCTTATATGTGGAATCAAAATATGACACAATGAACCTATCTATGAGACAGAAACAGACTTACAGACATAGACTACAGACCTGTGGTTGTCAAGGTAGAGGGGGAAGGGAGTGGGGTGGACTGGGAGTTTGGGGTTAGTAGATGCAAACTATTAGCTTTAGAAGGATAAGCAATGAGGTCCTCCTCTACAGCACGGGGAACTATATCCAGTCTTCTGCAATAGACCACAATGGAAAAGAACATTTTGAAAAGCATATATCTATATGGCTGAGTCACTTTTCTGTGCAACAGAAATTGGCACATTGTCAATCAACTATACTTTAAAAATTTCTTTTTTAAGAAAAAGAGTATAAACCCTAACTTAAACACGTACTGTGAATTTGTTGTAATCAGACATGGCAAGGCACTGAGACACAAAAATGATTGTCATGAAGGCAGAGGTTTATACCCAAGATCCCTACAAATGGGGACAGTGGGACTGTCGGTTGGTTTGTGAGAGTTAGATAAAGGATATACAGTTGGAGGTGTGGCCTCTGGGCCTGGCTGGTTTGTGTATCAAAAATGCACTCACAGAAAAGTCATTCATAGTCTCTAGAAATCAGCCTGGGAAGGTCAGAGTCTTCAGGATCAAGGCCCCAAATGCCAGTGCATCAAGAATACAGAGAATAAGAAACCGGGGTCCTTACAGGCCCCAGGATGCAAGCTCTTGCCAAACCTCTGCTTACATGGTGTTTGCCAGGATCCCATGGACAAAAGGAGATCACATGATCAGTGCATGAGCTCATACAGGAGGGGAGTAAACAGGGGCGTAAATATGGGAGGTAGTGTCCATTGAGGGCAATCAGAGTAATAGTTACTACATGAATATTTCTGAATGAAAGGATATTTGCCCAAGTCAGCAGTGGTCAGCCTTGGAGCTATTTATTTCATTCTTTTATTCTATTTTGTCTTTTTCATCTGATAGATTTTCTTAGAAAAGCAACCATAAGGGAGTGAGAAAAGCAGACTAGGACCACTGAAGGAGCCGACCAAGTGTGTGATCTCAGGGAAGTCCAGTGAGAGGCGCTGTGGGATAAACAGCATCAGGGAGCTGGCTTGTGCTGGGGCAATGGGTCAGGTTTTTGTTGCCTCGTGAGGCCAAATCCGAGCAGCTGGGGGATACCCGTACCCCCTCTATAAACGGGACCACCATCATCCATGTCTTATCCCCAAGGACCATCTGTAACATCTCACTTGAGTGCCTGCAACCCCCTCCATGTACTCCAAATATGCCCTCTAAACACAGGAGAAACGTCAAACAGTATATACTGATGGATGAATGTTCAGTATGTGGAACTCAGGGTTTCTCTTTTATGTATGTACTGAGAATCCTTTAGGACTTTGGGGAGTGGGATCCTAGGGCACAGACCAGGATATGATACATAAAACATCACTCTTTTCTCTTTGAATACCTCTTTGACTGTGATGAGAAGGCAGTTTCTGCCAAACTTTCCCCCCCCCAAAATTTTTTTTCCTCTGGACTGAAATCATGCATGAGAAAGAAATTCCAAGGGACATCTGTTTTTTTTCCTAAAGGTTATAGGCCTGAATTATAAACTCAAGTCAATAAGTTAGATGTCTGAACAGTCTAAAAATAGGGGTGGATAATAAGAGTGCTTTCTCAACCAAAACGACAAACTTCCCTCTGCTGCACTCAGAGAAAGCAGCAGAAACGAATCTTTCTGCCCAAGTGGAAAAAAATGGGTAATAGAAATCCACCAGATGCCTTGGATTTTGTGCACTGGCAATGAACTTCCATCAATCTCACTTATTTTTGTCTGAAGCCTTATTTTCAGGCCATTACTTTCAGATACCGAACGGGCCCACATCCACCAAGATGCTCTGGAAGGAAAAAATGCCGTTTGTTAGCAGGCGTGCTTGTGTTATGGTTTTTAGCATCAGTGATAACAAGGAGGGAGTGACCACGGTTCAGAGAATCTCAAGGAAGCAATTTGATAAAGGTCTTGGAAATGGGGAGCAGTCTAGACGTTTCCATGTGGTGAGCTTTGGACAGAATAGAGAGTGACCTTGTCAAAGGGGCTCCAGCTTCCCCAAATGTAGAGACAGACAACAGCCATGATCCAAGTGAGATGGGGTAGGAGGCCAAAGTACTGCCCCCTAGCTCCTTCCCAAAACCCACCTGCCTTCAACAATTAACTATATTATATAACTTGAGGTCAGAAAGAAAAAAGAAATGGCACACAGCCAGCCAGAAAGACAGCCGACACTGTACACCAGAAGTAAAATGGTCTTGACCATTTTTCAACCCTTGATGCAATATAATTTTTTGCTTTTCAACATAGATCGTAAGTTTTCCACGTTTTTAGAATCTTTTTTACATACATAAAGCCACAGAAACTACATAAATAAATCTTTTTACAGGTTACAGTTCTTGTTTAGGATCTGGACAATTCAACTCTTCCCATTATTCTCATGTAAGATTTACACAGAGGCACGGATTTAACAAGCTAGTTTTCTGTTTCTGTAAATAAATCTTTTCACATGTTATGTTTCTTCTTTGGGATCTGGACAACTCAACTGTTTGCATTTTCCTCATGCAAGATTTACACAGAGGCCCACATTTAACAAACTGGTTTTCTCTTTCCAAGCTTTTAATTCCAATTCTCTCTCCCGAGTGTCCCCTGTCTCTCCCTCTCTCATTCCTCCTCTGTCTCCCCGCTCCCCTCAGTCCTCCTCTCCTCTCTGGCAAAGAGTCTGACAGCTCAGTCCCTCCCTGTCTCCCAAGGGCACGGTATGGACCATCTGGTCCCATCTCTGGGAGACTCCGCAGGATAACAGCAGCCCTTTGAAGAAGCCAGCTGCTCTTCCAATGCCTGGGAAGCTGAAGGAGGCAGCACCCCAGGCTGACACCTCCCACCTCCCACGCCCCCCAGGAAGCTGGCGTAGGAAAGAGAGGGAGGCTGGGCTCTTCCGTTGCTGGCCTGCACGTGACTCCACCTGGCAGGGGTGGTGGAAGGAAGGGTTTCAGAGTCCTGGGGGTCCTCCCCCGGGGGCTGCCATCTCCCAGTGGCAGGACTCGCAGCCACCAAGGGGACAGGATGAGCAACTGATTGTAGATTCCACTCCCAACCCAGAAGTTTCAAACTAATCCTAGTTACTTCACTTGAAATGAGATGAAACCCCATGAAACTGCCAATACTCGACTGCTTGGACCTAAAAATTGGTCAAATCTCACATGTGGCCACCTAATCTGTCTTGTATGGTATCTCTTAATAAGGAAATCATGGCAGTAAAGCAAAATCTTTGGAAAGTCTTCAAGCGTAATTTTGATCACATCAATCGCACGCTCAGAAATCCCCGTTAACCTCATGATAAAGTCAGGTCACAGATGCTATCGCAGTGGCAAGCAAGCCCCCTTCAAGAACCTCAGCCTACCTATCTATGGTGTTCAGTCCCCTTTCTTAGCACCCATCCAATCTGTCTTCTCAACCTTTCCAAACATCTCTCTCCCTCCGCCTTTTGAAGTTCACTGCAAGTCACAAGAGTTTGCAACATTTTTGCTCAGCACACAGTGGGCCCCAGGCACTGTGTGTGCATTACCTTAGTTCCTTACCACCGCTCTGCAGGTCAGGGACTGTGGTCTTCATTTTCATATGAAGCAACTGAGTAATAGAGAGTTTAAGGAATGTGCTCAAGGTCATAGCTGGGAAGCGGCAGAGTTGAGAAATTCCCAGAAGTCATGTCTTCACCTTTGGCAAGTCATTAGTTCTCAAAGTGATTGCATGTGGAAAATGAAAAGGACTAGGCTTGAAATCTTAATATTATCTCTGACTTCAACCTCTCCTTCACCTCCAAGTTCTAATTTTGACTCTTTATTAGTATGCATTTAGACTTGGAGCAACCTAACCCAACCCCTAACGTCTCTCTTCCTGTGGTGTAAATTTCCAAAATACCTTAATAGAAAGGCAGTGAAGAACTGGGAAATGAAGCCTGAGCTTTTCTATCACCTCCTTGTCCAGCAGAGTGATAACTGGAAATTCTCTTCACCATCTTTCATCTCCATACAGATTCTAATTTGTTCCATGGACTTTTCCATGAGATGTTAAGTCTCACCTCCCTAACTTGACTTGTTGAGTGTCATGAAGTTTTAGTACATAAAGTTTCAGTATAGAAATTATTTAGAAATAATTGCATACAAAGCCTCCTTTCACAGGTAAGAACGCTGAAGTCATAGAGGAAGTGACTCAAGGTCACACCTTGTGATTTGGAGTTAATTTTGAGCGGAAACCCATCATCCAATTAGTCTTAGAAGCCAGACAAAGTGTTAAGGAGCACAGCTGTGGAAATGCCATGGGTTAACACATTCAAAGCCAGATTACCCAACTAACTTCTGAGAAAGAGAACATCAAATACTTTCAGGCCTGTTACGGTGAATGAACAGAACATTTTGCCACTGGCATATTTGGTTTAATCCCTTTGCCTCTAATACCAAGAAAGAGTACTTTTTTTTTTTTTCCCTAATGTCACAGCCAGCTGTGCTGTAACATTTCAGCAAATTAAAAAATAATTACCTCAATAATGGATTCGTTGCTGAGTTTAATCACTCTGAAAAAGTACTCTTCCTTTTATGGAGCAATAAAATTTGCCTTTCCGGGTGGACCATTATTCAAAGGTCCCTAAGAACTTTATGCCTTTGTCAACATAAACTGACATTAACAACAGAAAATGAGTAGATGGCTAGAGCCAGAGCGTCCACAAGAGGGAAATAAGTCTAGTCACCAGCAATATCCAGGGAGCTGATTTTATAATTATCTAGGTAAGGAGGGACAACCGACCCACAAACAAAATCTCACATTCTGGGATTCTTTAATTGACAAACCTAATGAGTAGGACATAATCAGTTTGTTTATAAATTAAAAACTTCTCCCTCTTTCTATTCACTAGTTTTATCCAATTTCTACAGAGTGAAATTCCCTGTTTCCATTGAGTTCCACCTCAGGCAGAAAGCCAGGACTTCACTGCATGCCCTGTTCCACGCAGAATACCCAAGTCCCCATCCAACCTCTATAAAACAAGCAAGTATTCAACATGACTAGACATCAAGTTATCTATAAGTGATATGCTGGCAGGTTATATCCATTAACCACGAGCACAAGTGTAAAACAAACCACCACCACCCCTCTAACTTGTTGTTTAAAACAATCCTGTGATTCTATGAATCCATGAGCTGGCTGAACTTAGCTAGCCTTGGCTGAGCTCTCTCTCTCTCTCGGCAGCTTGCTGGGAGTTAGCTGACCTAGCCTGGGCTCACACCGCCCCACAAACCTCCCATCCTCCTCTCGGGACTAAAACCTATCCCAGGCATGTTCCTCTTGTGGAGATGGCAGAGGTTCAAGTGCAAAAGTAAAACAAATCCACTCAAGACCCGTAGACATCATCACTTTCGTCTCTTTCTACTGACCAAAGCACATCACATAGCCAAACTAGAGGGCTAGAGACAGGGAAAAAGCACTCCTTGCTAACACTGGGAGGGCACTTTAAAGTCACGTGGCAAAGGGCATGGATAAAGAGCAGGTCGATAACATAAGCTACCAGAGCAGGGAATCCCTTCCATTCTCTTCCTGGTGCTCAGAGATGGAGAGTCTTCATTCTCACTTCTACTCTAATGACTCATTTTCTCTCCAGACCACTCTTTCTCTTGATTTTTAGTTGCCATTCTGTCCTTGCTCTCTTCTTCTCCCAAAGCAGTCTTAGATATCTAAGTCTTCCAGAGGGAAAAACTGATTTTTCATGAGACTACCCTTGAAAAGTCAAGTTGGATGTGCCTTGGACCTTCATTTTTGATTCACTAAGTGTAAAGGGACAAGGACACATCTAGATTTAGTTCCAGGATGAACCTCTCTCTCCCTCTTACCGGCACTGCTTCTCTCTGTGTGGCTTTATTTCTTTCCCCATCTCCCTCCATGTAGCAGGGAAGATGGTCACTGGGAGCTTTAAGTCAACATTCTTCCAAACTCATCACTCCTTCTCCCAAAGTGTACACATTAACCCTGCCCATATCTCCAGTTAGCTCTGTTGGGGTCACCTGCTTAGGCTTGTATCAATCACTGTGGAATAATCTTAAAGGAGTAATCACACTAGCCAATGCCAATCATGTGCCTGCCCTTGTAAAGGATGAGAGGGGCTCAGAGGTTATGACCCCAGCAGGACCACATGGAGTAGAGGAGGAATGATTCAAATGATCCAGGAGAGAGATATTAGGAAAGTTAGCTGGGCCAACAAAAACACTAGCTCTTGTAGTACATCCTAACTAAAGACCTACAGTGCCTTATCTGGATTTCATTTGACTCTATATGGTGCACATTCTAAATACAATGGGCCTTGCAGAATGCTACTATTAATTCAGACAATACCTGCTCCCTTTCCCAGTTCCTTTATCTACTGGTTTCCATTTGTATGCATGCAAACTTTGATTAGATAATTGGAAGAAGATAGAGAAAACAATGATGGAAAAAAGAAGGATTTGAAAAATACAGGACATGATAGGTAAGATGGAAAAATAGAAATCTGTTCCCCCCTGGTTTCTTTTCATTGATTTTTAGGGGAGTCATTAAAAGGGGAGTGGATCAAAGAGGACTTTTGATATTCTGGGCCAAAGAAAAGTTCTTCGAGGTCCAGTTGAAGTGGAGTGCATTATTTAGAAGGAGGCTCGTTTATATACTTCTTACTAGGACAAATCACCACTTTGGGTACCCCAAGGTCTAGAAGTAGCTGAAGCAACCAGAGTTATAGCCATCCTCATTTTGCTGTGTTGACAAGGAGACTTCTTTAAGCTGCTTATTAGAGATCAGAGGTGGCCAGTGGAAGCCGGAATAAGAACAATGTACTCGTGAAGCACACCTCTGGGACTACACAAGATAATACCCAGCTTGAAGAATTATTCAAATATTAAATTAGGTCATTTGACATTATGCAAGTCTTTAAAGAAATATTCAATGTAGGACAAAGATGGAAGGCAGCACTTGTTATAAAGTATCAGTTCTTGGATACTGGTCCATGTCTTGGCTCCATGGAAACGAATCTAACATCTACGAGGACACAGGTTCAATCCCTGGCCTCATTCAGTGGGTTAAGGATCTGGTGTTGTCATGAGCTATGGTGCAGTTTGCTGATGTGGCTCGGATCTGGCATTGCTGTGGCTGTAGTATAGGTTAGCAGCTGTAGCTCTAATTCAGCCCCTAGCTTGGGAACCTACATTTGCAGGGGGTGAGGCCTAAAATAAAAAAGACAAAAAATAGTATTAATTATTTAGTTCATGTTGATACCTACAAATAAAAGGAGAAACAGGGAATTAAATTTAAGAATCATTCACTGTATAATCCAGGTAATTCTAAATATCATATTTAAGGCAATGTCATTGAAAAAACAAACAAACAAAAAAAACCCGTACACATTTGAACAATAAAAGTGCTTTTTCCTACATATTCCTTCTCTCATTCGTTGGTTAATACGACAGATTATATGTTTGTATTCTTTGTTTTCTCTCTTTCAAAAAAGTAAGATCAGGTGTATATATAACCATAACAAAACAGCATAGCTTTTGTTTCTTCCCAAAAGTCCATGTAAAAATAGAGCAACTAGGAGTTTCTGTCGTGGCTCAGTGGTTAACGAATCCGACTAGGAACCATGAGGTTGCGGGTTCAATCCCTGGCCTTGCTCAGTGGGTTAAGGATCTGGTGTTGCCGTGAGCTGTGGTGTAGGTCGCAGATGCGGCTCGGATCCCACGTGGCTGTGGCTGTGGCGAAGGTGGCATCTACAGCTCCTGTTAGACCCCTAGCCTGGGAACCTCCATATGCCATGGGTGCGGCCCTAGATAAGGCAAAAAGACAAAAAAAAAAATAGAGCAACTAGATAGCAATACCAAAACCACACACAATATTTACAACAAAGCTAAGCAGCATGATATCCCTAAAATACAACCAGTTTCTAGTAGTGAAAAGACAAAAGAATGGCAAGCCCAGTAATATCAGAATATTGGGCCCCTGGAATACTCCTGGGACCCAAGCTGTTGACCAGAGCAGGAAATGTACAAAATAAGCCTAAAAACTCTTATCAGATAGTAAGGAAGATGCCAAAAACCTAGGATCATGCAGAAACAGACTCATGGGCCAATTTGAAGTTCCCACTAGCCAAACTGAACTCAAACTGAGCGTCAGTAAAGATAAGAATTGCAAACTCGTCACACATTTTAAATCTGTGAATAATATAAAAATTGGTCACTTTCAAAGGATAACAGAAAGCAAATTTGTTGATTTAAAAACTGCAAATACATCAAGCATGTATTCTGCTTTTCCTGTATGAACTGTGCCTCTGGACAACCAAACAGACCATGAAGGGAAGTATCTCGCCTAATAAATGGAACTAAAATGATAGAATTGGCATATCAGCACTTACAACCCCCCAGTAATGAATGGCTCTAGGCCTCAATTCCTATAAGAATAGAGTATAACTCAGCTTGCCTCTCCTAGTAAAAGAACACATTACCCAAAGTCTGGCCAAAGGGACTGAAGCTGAGTCTGATAAAACTTTATTCCATTGTAAATCTACAGAAAATACTGAGGGATATAGTTGAACTGCACCATTATAAAATTCACAAAGTCTAGACTATGCAAAACTTTATGGGTCAAATGTCCCAAGTTTTTCAGCAGATCAAATGAAGAAAAAGAAAAGGAGAGAAGGGGAATCTGTAGCTCTAAAAAGAGTAGGTAGTTTGTTACACAGCAGCAACTAGCTGATATACCAACTACGTTGGCTTAATATGTAATCAATCACATCTTAGAATTTCAGCCTTTGCCTGACTTATTCTGTAACTAAAAGTTATAATTTTTCATAATTCATTCTCCTCTTTTTTTTTTAACATCTCCCTTAATTTCCTATTGTAGACTGAAAGAGAGGATAATGCAATCCAGGCTCTAGCAATAAAATTCATATATATTCATTTAGGCCTTCATCCCTGGCCTCACCTGTCATTCCTTTTCTCTCCTCGCAGTCGTATGATTTTGATCCCTGATGGGCCCTGTGTGAGAGGAGTACTGTTATTCCCCACATTGTTTATTGCCTTTATTCCTTGATAAGGGTTGGAAATAAGGGTTAGGACAGGAGGAGAAAGAAAAAGGGAAAAAAAGGCTTGCACTATTATGTTCCATTTTAAACCACATTCCACCTACAGCACATTTTGTCACTTCTGAACCACCACTCTTACCTATGATTCGTTTGTGCATGTTTTGTCATTGGCAATTTTGCAGTTTCAAGACAGTGTCAAGAAATATGCCAGGCAATAAAGAAGAAAGAAAGAAGGAAAAAAAACAGTTGTCGTCTTCTCCAACCAGACACATGACTAGGCAGTGAAATTTCTAACAATCCTGTTAGAGGCAAACAAGCTGCCATAGAAAGACATCCATCCAGGGCTCTGTCATCCTGGGAATCGAGATGAAATGAACAATGATCCTCACTCATCCCAGGAGTGTGGGGCTCTTCTCTGTTTGAGGGGCAGCCTCTGGCCACAGACGGCTGGACCACTAAGGACCACTATTGAGAAAGAGAGTGACCATGGCAGCAGGTGACACCTTCCCCTGGAAACTTCTCGCCTTCGTTGTGTCTGAGTTACAGCCTGGTGGCTCTGGCTGGATTTCCCACTCCTGCTGTTCCAGGGCAGTGAAATCTCATGGATAGATATCCTATATCTTTGATGCAGGGAATTCTTAAAATGAGCACTTCTTCTCGAGGCTTAAACAAAAAGTTGTATAATTATATCATCACACCTCAGGCCAGCCCCAAGAGCCCTATAAGCCAATGTCTTTAAACCTACCATTCAGTTACCCCAGAAATATTGACCAAGGGAAGGAAACTGTGTATGGACTCTTTGTCCAGAATTTTACATATTTTATCTAATTCTCATCACATCCTTACAAAATGTACATTTCTTTATTCCCATTCTACTGATGAGGAGAATTGCTGGTTTAGTTACCTCACTTAAGATTAAAAACCTGGTCAGAGGTACAGCTGCTTGCGGGAAAGACAGGACAGCTCACCAATTTCACAGAGTCATTGTAAAGGGATATGCATTGTTTTATGAGGAATCACATGGTACCCAGGTGTGCAAGAAACTCTCATGCCCTCTTCCTTTCAACACCCATGCAACACACAGGATGCCTCCATCCACTCATTCATCCTTCCTTTCCACAAATTCACACAGAACTGTTTCTGCCGTTGACAGTGCCAAGCATCTTAAAGATTGATTCACAGATTTTCAGATTACATATAATGCATCAGCCTGCTTTGCAGAGGGCCTTTTAATTAACATGAAATTAACCTTTGTTAAGGTAACCAGATTAGGCGCCAAACCATGTCACATGTGCTAAGCCATCAACAAACCCAAAATCAGCTACATTTCTGCGGTTGGCTTTCCCAGGAAACTGAGTCCCAGTTACCTCATCCAGCCCCAAGACTTCCTTTGGCTCCATTTAGGAAAGGAAATCTGCTTTAGCCAGGCATCAAATACCCAGTATAACTTCCTGCTTCCTCCTGTTCACTTTCATCAACTACCCTCTATAAGTCTCCAGAGCCCCTTTCTATCTGCTGGATTGAAGATCGCCCCATTCAAGGATCAATGAATAAAAGCCTGCTAGATCAGTTAATTGTCTGTGGAAACTGTTCTTTTAACATTCCAAATATATTGGCAGCAGCACCTGCCAGACCATTTTGCCACCTAGGATTCCTGGTCACTCCACTGTGGGTGCCCACCCTGCTTTCTTTCCTCAAGCCTTGCTAGACAAGCTTGTGATTTCCCCTGGGGAGGAAGGTGGCATGTATTTGCAACAGGAAAGATGGGATCCACCTCAGGTCTCCCCGATCTTCAGTTCACTATGTCGTGTTGACATGGTAACCTTAATTAGAATTCATCTTTCATCTGCAATAATGATGATGGGATGCAGTCAAGATATTAGCTCGAATCAGGGGCTTGTTAACTTGTCAGTTAGCTCTTTGTGGTCGTGGTGCATGTAAAAGGCAGACCTTAATGACAACTATTAAAACGTCACGTGGTCTTACTCATTTTTAATTATTTGGACCTTTCTGTTTTGCCTGCATAGCAAACCCTGCTGAAACTCGGCACAAGCACCGAACCAAGAGGCAGATATCAGCTACTCCGGTTATACTCCTGTGTCCTGCAGCCGCCTCCAGCACAGGCTATCATCATGCTCCTCTTTCTCTCCAAACTCTAAGAGGTGGCCCTCCGACCAAAGCCACCCAAGCTACAGTCTCAGGCCCCGTAACAACCTCTCATTCATTCCTTCACTCCTTCATTCAATTAACCAGACGTGAGCACATCCACTTAATGACATCTTTGTGTTAGACTTTAGCCTCAGGAGAGTGCACCTCTGCCCTCCTGGAACTTTCAGTGCTTAGGGAGGCAGATGAGTCAACAGGCACTCACCATACAAAGTGACAGGAGCCGGGGCAGGGAAAGCGCAGGTGTTCTAAGAGCACACGGAAGGGAAGCGGAACCCGACCCAGCTCAAGGAGAGTAAGCAGCCTTTTCCCGAGGAAAATTTAGGGTTAAATTTTCCCAGACAAAGGGAGTGTGCTCCGGTCGAGGGCCCCCTGTGAAAAATGGCAAATTGAAAGAATGTTTCAGGGAAGGGGAGATGTGTACATAAGAGCTTCAAAAGTGAACAAAAGTTCGCCCCTCTGGCATTTTTTTTTTAAAAAGTCAGTATTTTCTTTTCCTTTTTTTTTTTTTTTTTTTTAATAGAAGATGTACCACAGCAGGAGAGTGGACAAGGTGACATTAAAGGTAAGGAGGCTTATTCAGAGCTTCTTGCTCCATGTGAAAGAATCCAGACTTAATTATGAGCCAGTTTCCCACACAGAGCGTACTAGGATGTCAATGATTGTCCACAGTCTACTTTAGGAGGCCTGGCTTGTTCCCCTCCGCCCACATGTCCAAAAGCAGCTCAGATTGTGGAGATTATTTTTTGAGATTTCAGTCGAGGTCTTTATCACCTTTCTGAAAACAATGTCTATTGTTTTAAAAATTATCTGCATTGGGAGTTCCTATTTGACTCAGCGGAAACAAACCCAATAGTATCCATGAGGATGCGAATTCAATCCCTGGCCTCACTCAGTGGGTTAAGAATTTGGCGTTGCCGTCAGTTGTGGTGTAGGTTGCAGACGCGGCTCGGATCCCATATTGCTGTGATTGTGGTGTAGGCCGGCAGCTGCAGCTCCAATTCAACCCCTAGCCTGGAAACATCCATGTGCTGCACATGCAGCCCTAAATAAAATAAAATGAAATAAAATAAAATAAAATACTTTGCATCGATCCCGATTCAGTATCCAGTATTGTACCATGATATCTAGCTACATTATTTCATTTCAGTTTTATCTCATTCTTATGAGATAGATATGAATATCTCCATTATACAGATCAAGAAATTTCAACCCCAAAAAATTAATCTGCCCATAATCCCAGAGTTATGGGACTCAAAGCCAAATGTGTCACACTCCAGAGTCAAGGATCTTTCCCGAGGTCCACAGAACTTTGTTGAGACAACAACTATGCTACATTTTTCCTCTCACCTTATCCAAAGTCTTTGATGAAGTTCATATAATGTCATATGTCACCACATGTAGTAAGGCATAGCAGGCTTTTAAAGCAGAGAAAAAGCATGGAAGAAAAAGAATAGTTTGACAGTGTGTTAGGCAAGTGTTGTAAAAACACAAAGGACAGGAATCCATTTCAAGACAGTCATGAAAAATTGAATTTTTATAAGTCTCCGTAAGACTTTCTTGGAATGCAATTGCAAACAGTACAGCAGAGATCTCTGGAACTGGACTGTCCCAGGTAGTTATTCTCTGCAAGTGCCCTCTTCCTGAGCCTTCCTGCTCTCTGTCTCCAAGTGCACATCGCCTCTGTGCTTCATTCTTCTCTACTCTTTCTGCAGAAAACGCCTATGCTCACTCCCAGCCATGGCAAGATGGCAGCCTCGGCCTTTGTGTCCACCTGACATTCAAAACCAGCTCCTTAGAAATAACTGACTCTCCAGTTATTTTTCCAAAGTCCACATAAAGAAAATCTCAATGACCCATCTTGGTTATGCATTCTCCCATAGTGGTAAGGCTGCCCTTCTGAGACTTCTGGCTGTGCAGGTTTTCTAAGAAGGAGGTATGATGTTGGGTGTGTCAGGGTGGTAAGGACAAGTCATAGTGTGGAGAAAATGACGTTGGTGTTTTTGACTCTCCAGAAGTTTATCACAACCATGCACAAGGGCAGATGGCTCAGTCATTAACACACACAAAAAAAAAATAAGCTAAGAGCCTCAACCGTAACTGTACCAGGGTGGTGTATATTAATATTTCTCAGGAGTTTCTGCTGTTGTGCTGGGGGTTAAAGATCCAACTGCAGCAGCTCAGGTGGCTGTGGAGGTCTGGGTTTGATACCTGGCCTGGCATAGTGGGTTAAAGGATCCAGTGTTGCTGCAGCTGGGACTTGGATTCAACCCCTGGCCTTGGAACTTCCATATGCCATGAATGCAGGAATGATAGATAGATAGATAGATAGATAGATAGATAGATAGATAGGGATAGGCAGTTGGGTTTTAGTCCTTACCACTATTTTTAATTGCAAGAATGCATTTTACAGATTGGTAATTTGCTCAGAGTGCATTTTGAAGACTTGGGTGATACAGAGCAAGGATCAGCTAAATAAGGCCCATGGCAGCCACATTTTTGTAAAGCTTCATTGGGGCACAGCCACACCTCCTTTGTTTTATTATGGCCTATGGCTACTTTCACACCATCATAGCAGAGCTGAGTAGTATCTATGGCCCACAAAGCCTAAAATATTTACTCTCTGATCCTTTAAGGGAAAGTTTGCCACTACCTGATATAATGGTGTGGTTCTGTATAGGATCACTCTTCTCAACAGGTAATGTACAAAGTCATTTTTAACATTCTGAAGGACCCCTTTTAGGAACAATAAGGTGAGTCTCTTAGAGTCACAGAGGCCTTATATGGAAAATGGCCTTCTCAATGTCACCTCTGGGGACATAACTTAGGTCTGATCTCAAAAAAGTGAGAATCCACTAATATATGTCAGCACCTCTTCCACTCTTCACAGTACCTGAGGACATATTTGGGGGACTGGACGTTGGGTGACAAAAGCCTCTAATTGAGAAATAATCTGTGTGTGTGTGTGTGTGTGTGTGTGTGTGTGCGTGTGTGTGTGTGTGTGTACATAAGGTGTTAACAGATTATTCATTTTAACACCTTAGCTATCCATAAACAGCTATCCTCTATACCTGAAGACAGAATATTTCATGTTGATCCCTGGATCCCCTCTTACAATCACGAGTGTGTCAGAATGTCCCATCTCTCATCTGCCAAATGCAGGACCTTCATCGGCACTGAAAGTGATACAGAATGCGATAGCATATTTTAGCAGCTAGTGCAGCACAAAAAGTAAGGTGTTATTAAGAGCTGGATATTTAACATTCCAGCCAATCTTCAATGACATTTAACTCCGAAACTTCAATAGAGCCCTAGAGGGGGGCAAAATCCAGTCTTATCTTGCCGTGGAGGAAAAGGACAAACATTTGTTGGGCACTTCCTTCTATGCTACGCCTTTTGAACATAGTATCTCATAACCACCTAATAATTCACCCTGCAAAGTATGTATAATGGGGAGTTCCCGTCATGGCTCAGTGGTTAACGAATCCGACTAAGAACCATGAGGTTGCGGGTTCGATCCCTGGCCTTGCTCAGTGGGTTACGGATCCGGCATTGCCATGAACTGTGGTGTACGTTGCAAACGTGGCTTGGATCCTGTGTTGCTGTGGTTCTGGTGCAGGCCGGTGGCTACGGCTCCGATTAGACCCCTAGCCTGGGAGCCTCCACATACCACGGGTGCGGCCCTAGATAAGGCAAAAAGACAAAAAAAAGTATGTATAATGGAAGTCAGAGGAGGTCTCCCCTCTGATTAGACTCTCCGTGGGCTTCCCTCATCAATGGCCTGGAGATCATCCATCCTCCAACTTCATTTCCGACCTCACCCCCTTTCATTCTTTCCTATGATTGTGCTTCATCAAGCCCTAGTGACCGCTTCACTGTTCTTCAAACACACACACCATGCTCCTGCCTCAGGGCCTTTGGACCTGCTATTTGCTTGCCTAAAATACTCTTCCCCAGGTATCGGCAAGGCTGAGGCACACGTTCAGGTTTGTGTTCAAATGTTGGTGAATTCTACCCCGGCCCCCTTACTCACAGCCCCTATTCTACTTTAAATTTTTAATGTTACGTATCATGCTACTTACTTATTTTAGTACATATTTCCTGGCTTTTGTTCTGTTTATTGTTTATTGTTCTGCCATTAGTTATAAATTCCATGAGAACAAGAATTTTGTTTGGTCCACCACAATAACCCATGTCTAGATAAGTGCTGGACACGTGGTTTAATAAATACTCATGGAACAAGCGGATGTGGTCCTTCGGTCCAGTGGCAGCAGAATCACTAGAAACTGGTTAGAAATGCAAATTATTAAGCCCTATCGCAGACCTACTGAATCAGAAACTCTTGAGTGTGAAGGTGGGAAGCTACATGTAATAAGCCCTCCAGGCAATTCTGATGCCAATAAAATGTGAGAACCAGCGCTTTTGCTAGTTAATACCTGGCACCCCTTCCATACAGCGAGTAAAGTTTGGAGAGACAAACTACTCCCCGGGGTGACACTGCAGATTAGAACTACATACAGGTGTGCCTGATACCTGAGGCTGTGACACTTAACCGCAACGTGGTCATGGTCACATCTGAGACGACTTTCCTCACTGGGTGCCGGCTACCCACCGCCTACCAGGGCCAGTCTTCCAAACAGCTGCCAGAATTCGGCAAAGACTAAAACCGTGTCAGAAGCGCCCTCCCTGAGGTGTGATTATTTCCTGGGACTCTTGTTTTCCCCCAAGATGGACTCAATGTAAATCAAGCCTACCAGCCCTTCTAGGGCACTTAGTTTGCTCTTGTCACCACCAAGCACACCCACCACTGCTGCCTGGGTGTTGTTTTTGGTTCCATTTTGTTTTAACGACTATATCTAGGGCATATGGGAGGTACCAGGCTAGGGGGCTGAATGGGAGCTGCAGCTGCAGGCCTGTGCCACATCCATCGCAATGCCAGATCCAAGCCGCATCTTCAACCTAGGCCGCAGCTCGCAGCAACGCCAGATCCTTATGCCACTGAGCGAGGCCAGAGATCGAACACCACACCCTCGTGGTTTCTAGTCAAGTTCTTAACCCGCTGAGCCACAACGGGAACTCATGGATGTTGATTGTTAAGAGGAATAAATCAGCAGAGCTCTGTGGACTTGAAAGCCCTGGGTGATAAAGCAGCCCCACAGCCTGGACTGTCTCCTCCTGTCCCAATTGTCAGCCTGCAATACTGACTGCTGGTCTAGGGAGAAGTCACTGCTGAGATTTCCTGCAAAGCTGTTAGTGGGAATCTCCAAGGCCTCTGTCCTCTGCCGCCAGGCCCAGCAGGGCATCCTTCCAACATGCTTTCTCACCGCCAAGCCCTCTCAGCTTCCCACTCTCTTCCTCTCTCTGCCACATCCTCCACCTTGGCCTTCACCGCTGGTCCAGGCCCCTGGTGAAATTTAAGGAGGCAGCCTAAGCCGTGCCACTTCTCCCCAGAGGTTCAATAACCAGGAGGACAAATAAAGTTCACGTTCCGGCCCGCTTGCTCTCACACAAGCTACCTGCTTCATCTCCTCCTTAAAATTCAGTCTCACTTGGAATGGTTTCGGTCACATCAGGCAATCTTCCAAGATTTAAGATGGCAAGCAGAAACAGGCTGCACAGACTCAGCAAACTAATCCCTTTATTTATCTCAGTGCTAATGACTACAGTCCAGGGGACCAGGAGAGGAGAAGACTGGCGGGGAAGGCGGCCGGGTACCTGCTCCACAGCATGGAGCATCATGGCTTCGTGTGTTTCTGGGAGTGTATCCACCAGGAAAACCTGCAACCAGGCCCAGGGAAGTGTCAGCACAGTTGATATGCAGTTTGGGGTCCTGCAGACATGGAGGAACTATCCATTGACCCAGGAATCTGCGTCCTACAGTCACTGGATCTCAACCAGGACAGAATTTTGACTGCTTTTTGCTGTGGAGTTTCTGGGATGGCAGGGGGGTGAAGCTACATAAGAAATAAAATGAAACAGAATAAAATAAAATTAGTTAACCAAGAGTGTGCTAAGTATTTCAAATATATTAACTCTTATGCATGGCACTTCAATATCCTGAGAGGCTAAGTGATGTAAGCAAAAGAGCCTGAAGCTTGGATGCTAACAGATCTGCATTCAAATGTTACCACCAAAAATTTACTCTTGGCCGTTACTTTGAGTAAGTCAAAGTTACCGGGTCTTAAAACCCATTGGTGGGAGGCGGTGGGGGGGGGGGTGGATTGCGACTACAAGCAATGGTTCTCAAACTGCCCCTTGGAAAGCCCTGGGGAGGTCTGGATCTGGGATGTAGCCTGGACACTGGAGTTAGTTGCAAAATTCCCAGGTGATTCTCACGCAGGAGAGTTTAAGCACCACTGATTGCAAGACATACATGAGATTATGGATGTAAAACCTTGACAGCTGCTTAATAACTGTCTCCACAGCATTTTTACCACATGTCGTTTCTTCCATCGAAGAGCCTAGAAGAGAGCGGAAAGACTAATTGGCTAACTGTCTTCATAAAGTGTATCCACATCGAGGCAAAAATATTGACGTTATCACCACCTCAAGTGCGCTTTGAGGATTATCTGTAGATTGACATTTTTTTCTAGGTCACCCACCACATCCCATGACAGACAGCTGGCAGTGACTATGTTTAGCAATAGAGCATGTGATTGAACCTCAAGGTGATGTTGGTCATAATCATGAAGGAGGAAACATGTGTAAGGAATTATTATTAGACCCAATAATGGACTGGGGATGTGTGCTTTTCCCTTGTGAGGATTCTGCCGACTGATGCCTCTAAAATTAGACATTGAATTAGCTTAAAGAATAAGATGTTTAAATTCAGTCAAGATACCTACTTCTCCCATCTCCCAGCTGATATCATCCAATTATAATATTCTTCAGGTTGGGATAACTCGTCCCTAATTATAAAGTCCTAAGGTGGTTTGAAACATTATCCCTGCTTTGACAAGTGGCACATGAAATTCTTCAATTTCTGTTTCCTTCTACACCAGTTCTCAACTCCTGGCTGCTCAGTACTCCGTAAGACTGTATATTCATTTTGAGAAATCAGAACAAAAAAAAAAAAAGGTAAGCTGAACATCACAGAAGCGTGGTAAACTGAGGTCTTCCTGACCTCGTGGATCTCAAACGGAGGGTTGAATAAGTGGGTGATGATAACCTGGAATTATAAATGAACTTAGTCTTCAAAACCCAACTGTAAATGTAACTGCACAGGACCCTATGGGGCAAATTCCTCCTCCGCCTGCCTCTCGTTTGTAGAATATCTGTCATCTCCCAGACCTCCCCTGAGTCACAAAAGGCTGGCTCAAGAGCTAATGATTGAAAGGATGCAAACATGTCATGACAAAAAAATAGCAGTTGGGCCAGGAGAACTTGTAAACCTTTAAGTAATAGATCAGCCACCTAGCAGTCACAGAATCTTTAGTTCCTCCCTGAAGGACTTGAATAACGGTGTCTGATGCACAGTTCTGAGTTGCTTTGCAGGTACTAAAACCCCCACTAGACAGAAGAAGTTAACTGCATGCCGACCATGAGCACGTAGCCGCCAGACCAAGTGGATGGAGCCTGAGGTTGATGACGGTAATCCCCGTGACACGACCCCGTGCCTCACCATCGACCAATCAGAGAACTGCGCACAAGCTGATCACACACTCAGGGACTCCCCTCCCTCCCCTTACTGTTAAAACCCTTCCCTGAAACCCTTGAGGAGTTCAGGTCTTTTGAGCACCAGCTACTTATCCATGCTTGGCTCCTACAATAAATGCTGCACTTTCCTTCACCATAATCCAGTGTCAGTAGGTGTTTAATGCATTTGTGACCATTAATTAGATGGACTAATTTATGTTGCCAGCTGTAAGGAGGTATGCACTTTAGTTCCCTATGACAAAACATCTGTGCTGAGAATGTTTAAGTTTGGTACACTTCCCAGATCATGCCGCGGGGCCGGATGTGTTTATATGGTGATGGGCAGAGAAGGGAGGTCACAAAGGCAACACGGGGAGAAGGTGAATCCTAAGGCCGATGGGCTAAAACGTTAAGTGGCTTTGTGATCCAGGATAGTGCAAGACATATCCGTCTGCAAACAGACCAGGAGAGAACACAGAGAGGGCCAGACAGTACATGGGAATTCAGCCAGCTCCAAGGAGACATAAACGAGTCGAAATTGAGAAGCATGTAAAGAAATCCTGAAAGAATACTAATGAATGGGTATGTACATACAAGAGCCCTCAGTAACTTCTACCCAGTGCCTACGGGATCGAGGACTAAATCGTGTCTTATAGTCTCACTCATTCTTTATGCAAGTGTCTCTGAGAAGAACCGCTAATCAGACAACAGCTGATGAACACACAGATATATAGATACAATTATATATAAATATTATTATATATAAATGTTATAATAAATGTATAGATATAATTATATAAGTAGATATTATATATAAATATATGTTATAAATATATTATATAAATATATGCTATATATAAATATGCATTATAAATATATAATAATATATATAAATATATATGTATTTTTTCCCTCTTCTAAGTATTGCTGAAACTTGGCCTCTGCTTACCTGCGTAAATGAAGACACAGAGACAGAGTTTCGGGCAAAGGAGAAAAAAATAGCTTTATTGCTTTGCCAGGCAAAGGAGGATCTGGTTTTACAGTCTTGAGGGTGTACAATAGGGTCGCAGGTAAGGATCAGGCTAGAGGCGAGCTTTCATTGTTTTCAAAGCTGGTGTTCAGTGGTCTGGTGGGCTTCTTTTCAGAATAAAGAATGCTTCATTAACACCTTCTGTTTGTTGGGGTTTTAGTTCTGCAGAAGAACTCAGAGATATTGTTGTCCATATTCCTGGAGGAGGGACCAGGACCCTGCCCCAGAGCAGCACTGTTGTCTCTTGACTGCTCCTCCAGGGGTCTCTGTGTGCCCTCCCTTCCCCGATTAGCAGTTGTTTGAACCTGCTCTTTGGAACCCAGGGAAAGTCATGGAGGTTGAAGCTTATCCCCTAAAAACAAGAAATGGGGGACACAGAGAGGCTTGTATGCCCAGGAGCCCCACAGGGCCCTGCACGGTTGCAGTAGCAACACTGAGACCAAACTTTCCAACTGAATTCCTGGCAGAACTCAGCTCACTACAGTCTGGCAATCCTGGTGAATTACCCAGGCCTTGCCTGCCAGTGAGATGATAATGTAACAGCTCAAACCTCAGCTCCCTCCTCTGTAAAATGAAGGGCTGGACCAGATGGCCTCTCCAACCACTGACTCTATGATTTCTGGAGTTCTAGGCTCAACTCCAACAGATATCCTTCACTTTTTTTATTCCTGTCTCCAAGACTAAAAGCTCTAAATCTAATTGCAATCACAAAAAGAGAGAGAGCGAGAGAGAGAGAGAGAGCGAGAGCGAGAGAGAGAGAGAGAGAGAGAGAGAAATGCAGAGGGAAAGAAAATCACATTCATTCAGACTGTCTGATTCCTCCATCTGTCACTATCAAAGACACAGCCAAGAGCTGGAGTTCTGGTGCCCTGTTGCCTTGTAGACCCTACTTGAAAAGGTCCTAGGAGAAGCAGAGAGAATGGGAATGTAAACTAGATATGGGAACAATCTTGCCCAACTTGTTACTACAGGGTTGAGAGATGAGCTTTCTTCTTTGGTGTAGGCTCTGCCTCAAATGTGAGATGAGTTCTTGCTTTTGAATCTTCTTGGCTTGGGCACACCTCTGGCTCCTTGGTGATGTGGCAAATGATGTGGCATCTGTAGGGTTTCTAAGCACTGATGTCATAAGCAGGGTGCCACATATCAGATTAGGCCCGTGGACATGCTTGATATGCCAAATAGCCCTTGGGGGTGGTGGTGAGGGGGGTTGTATTTTTTAAACTAATTGCCAAAGTCTGCAAAATAAAATAAAACCTGGAAATCCCCCTGGAGCTCGGTAAACGGCTGCCCTTCTCAGGACAAGGGTCTCCCTTCTCCTCGTCCCCACCAGCTCCCCCCACCATGCTCAGCTCCTGCCTGCCCTGGAGGCATTTGAGTTGGGAAACCTTGTCATGAAATCGCACGTGTAGTATAAAACCCATGACTTCCAGAGCCCTCACAGGATCTAGACACTCACAGAGTAGTAGCAACCAAATTCCTAGAAAGTTCTGCAGCTCCTGCAAGGTTGAGGCAGAACTTCCTTGTAGCAAGACCTGACACTCTGCACAAGAACAGTTGCCAGTTTATGTTGAGATTCCTCAGAACAGCTGGGAAAACAAGCTCTGTGGAGAGTGAAAGAGAGGTTTCCCAGTAGCCCTTCCCTGGAAGGACTCTGCAGTGTCCCCTGGTCTCCCAGGATTGCCTCTCCCTCACACCATCCACAACTTCTCCTGCCAACGTGCTTTACACATTCACGGATCATAGTCTTGATTACATCATATTATAATTATTTCTTTAAAAATCAAGCAGCTTTGCTCACGCAGAGCTGCTCCAGCCGTTGTCACACCTAACACCAGCCCTGAAGAGGGTCCCAGGACTGCACCGTGTGCACTGCATGTGTGCACAGTCGGTCACTACCCATGCTCTCCGTCTCTGCGGCAGTGAGTCGCTGGGACTGAGCCTACGCTGGGGCCTCCAGAGAAGTCTCCCTTCGAGGAGCACCTCCCAGAGTTAGCAGCAGCAGCCCCGATTCCACCCCACTTCTTTCCCAAGTATATTCCATCCCATCGCTCTCAGGGTGACCAGCCTCTGCTGCCAACACATCACCTACGAGATCAGGTTCAACTTGCTTGGCGGACGTTCAGGGACCTTTCTGATCTCACACTGACTTTCCTCTCTGATCTCTTTCCCACCCGCTCTGGTCCACGTCTCCTCTCCTCTCTGGCTTTAGGAATCTTCACCACTCTAGCGCCCCCAAGGGCCACAGAAGGCAGATTCCGCAGAAGGACCACATCGCTGCCCCTGCCGTTTCCTCTGCCTGGCCCCAGCAGGACATGTGGCTAAAGCCAGCCCCTCTGGCACGGTGGCTTGGAGAGATGCATAAATGGGTGGGTGTGTGCATGCAAAGAACTGTGGGCTGGGAGCCCATGCATGGGCCTTCATTGTGGTTTATACGGAGAAATGAAGGAACAAACAAAACCATCCCAGCAGTGGTGGGCAGGACCACACGACATCCAAAGGACCGGGCCAACAAGTGGCAGGCCTTCCCATACCAGATCAGACCCTCCACCTTCCTCTGCCTGGTGTTTGACATCAATACTGACCGCTTTGGACCTGAGTCACTCCTCAAAGTTCTAAGAAAAGCTATAAGTAGAGGAAGAAGAGATTATACAGAGATGTACTGCTTCCTACTGCTATGAGTGAGTAAAAGCTCGTGTGCTAAATATGCAAAAGAAACCACATGTAGCCAGATTGAGAGCCTGCTTTGATGAAACAGGTAGAACATCTTATGGGAACATTCCCTCAGCACAGACACACCTCCTCCTTGCCCCTTTCTGGGAGGGATGACTTGGGAATCAGCTAATACTCAAGCTGAATTACCTACGTCTTGTCTGGCACAGACTGGGAAATTCCATTCCGCAATAAAGTTCACATTTTAAAGCATCTGTTACACGCTAGGCAGTTTGCTAAGAACACTACAAGTATTATCTTATTTAAAACTCACAAAACCGTGTAAGTCGTGCCTGTTCTTAAGGAGGGTGAAGAGATGCTGGTGTATCTGTGACCCGGAGAACCTGGTTTGGTTTGAGCAAAGCTGCAGGCAGTGCTGAGGCACGTCAGATACAGTTCTATAAACATGAGCTTTTTCAAGTTCAAGCCTGTTCCAAAGGGAAGGAGGAGAAAAGGCCTTTCTCCTGCAGACGTTTTGCTGCTGTGCTTTGGAAAGCTGAACCCAGAAGCTCCAAGTGAGTGACTATTGTGGAAAACAGTATGGAGGTACTTCAGAAAACGATAGAACAACCATATGATCCAGCAATCCCACTCCTGGGCATATATCTAGACAAAACTTTCATTCAAAAAGATACATGCACCCCTATGTTCATGGCAGCACTGTGTACAGTAGCCAAGACATGGAAACAACCTAACTGTCCACCGACAGATGAATAGATTAAGAAGATGTGGTACATATACACAATGGAATACTACTCAGTCATAAAAAGGACAAAATAATGCCATTTGCAACAACATGGATGCAACTAGAGATTCTCATACTAAGCGAAGCAAGTCAGAAAAAGAAAGGCAAATACCATATGATGTCACTTATATGTGGAATCTAAAATACACCTATCTACAAAACAGAAAGAGATCATTGCCATGGAAAGTAGACTTGTGGTTGCCAGGGGGAGAGGAGAGGGAGTGGGATGAATGAGAAATTTGGGGTTGGTGTGTGCAAACTGTTACATTTGGAATGCATAAGCAATGAGGTCCTACTGTACCGCACAGGGAACTACGTCCAATCTCTTGGGTTGGAACATGATGGCAGATAGTATGAAATCTGTCATTTTGCTTTATAACATAAATTGAAGAAACTTTGTAAATCAAACATGCTTTAACTGAAATAATAAATAAATAAAATTCACTTTTAGTCTTTTTAATGTGGCTCACAGAAAATTTAAAATCACGTATAACGCTCACGCTCACATTGTATTTCTGTTGGGTAGCACTGTTGTGGATGCGTGCACTACAAGAACTGGTTTCAGAATCATTTAGCCTATCTTGCACCTCAATGGAGAATGTGCAATAATAACACCTCTCATATTGTTCCAAGCCTTTGGGGGCTCAGCCTGAAAAGAAAGTGAAATTGTAACATCATTTTATACAGGCATTTCTCTGGAGAGAACTGCAATAGCTTTTATGAGATTCTGTACGGGTCAGTCATGCTCTCTCTCTCTCTCTCAAAAAAAAAAAAAAAAGGTTATGAATTTTTATTTAGCATATTCTTAATGTATTCCAGAGACTAATGCATCAGTGAACATTATTAGAACCTGGAAATAAGAGAAACACAGCATGTCTGTGGTTTGCAAGCCTAGGAATATCCCCCAAAGCTTTAAGAAATGCCCTGAAGAGGTTGCCTGGCGTCTGTGTATGGCACCCTAAGAGTGGAACTCCTATTTTTTCCTCTCATTCAATGTATTTCCATGTTTTAATATATTCAGATACTGGATTTCATTTCTTTTTTTATTATACTGTGTTTATTATGTGGTGTTCCCCCCCCCACTAAAATGGTAATATAACTACTACATAACCTGAAGAGAGACAAAAACAGAGAAACAGATAAGAGGAAAAAGACAGTGGCAGTAACCACAGTCTTTGGACTTGGAAGATCTGGGTTCATTTTGGGGATCTTCCACTTGGTTCCTGTGTAAACCTAAATAAGATGTTTGACCTCTCTGAGCTTTTTTTTCACCATGTGAAAATGCAGTTAATCACGCGACATCAGAGAATGCTTTTGAGAATTAAGAACCAATTAACTGGAAGAACTTCAAGGACATTACTTTTCTCCCTCTGATCCCACTAAACAAACACAAACACTGTGACATTCTTGTTCATTTCTTTCCAACTAATTTAACAATGAACAAAAATTTGATAGCAGTGAGAAATTAGAGATAATACTTATTAGCATGCTTTTAAAATTTCTGATTTGAAATAATTTTAGATTTTAAAAAATTTGCAAAAATAGTGGAGTTCCTGTATACCCTGCATCTAGCCTCCCCTCTTGTCAGCATCTTACATTAACCAGAATACAATTTTAAAAGCTAAAAAATTATGGAGTTCCCGTGGTGGCACAGCAAGGAACAAATCCTACTAGGAACCATGAGGTTGAGGGTTCAATCCCTGGCCTTGCTCAGTGGGTTATGGATCCGGTGTTGCCACGAGCTCTCAGATCTGGCATTGCTGTGGCTGTGGTGTAGGCCAGCAGCTACAGCTCCGATTGGACCCCTGGTCTGGGAAACTCCACATGCCATGGGTGAGGCCCTAAAAAGACAAAAAGACAAATTAATTAATTAATTAATTAATTAATTAAAAGCTAAGAAATTAACATCTGTACAGTATACTCCACGACCTACAGATTTTCTTTGGATTTTACCAGGCTTTTTTTTTTTTCCCCCAATGCCAGCAAAGTTAGCAGGCCAACTGCAGCTGTGACCCCAGCCACAGGTGCACCTTCAACCCAAGCAGAAACACCCTGGGCCAGGGATCGAAGCCACGCCCCCACAGAGACCAAGCCATTGCTGTTGTCTTCTTAACCCATTGGGCCCCAGCAGAAACTCCCATTCTGGTAACTAATATCCTTTAGTTTGTTTGTTTCAGGATCCAACCCAGGAACCCACACTGCAATTTGCTGCCCTGTTTCTTTCAGTTGGTAACAGTTCTCCTTCCTTGTCTTTTGGGAACTTGACACTTTTTGAAGAATACAGGTCAATGATTTGGTGCAATAGTCTTCAGTTTACATTGGCCTGGTGCCTCCTCGTGATCACACTGAACTTATGCATTTTGGACAAGACCACCGCATATCAGGGGGTACAGGGCATCAATGTGTCTTATTAATGGTGACCCCAACCTTCCTACTATTTACTTCATAACTGATGAATGTCTGGGGCCAGAAACTTTGAAACTCTGCAAATCTTCCGTCTCTCCACAAACCTCTATCATTTACTAGCATCTATCGGGGATCTCCCCTTGCAATAATTATTAATCAAATGACCTAATGATTTGTTTTTATTTACTTCATTCTTTCTACATATATCCATTGGATTTATTCTGTAAAGAAAAACTGTACCTTTTCCCGCATTTATTCATGCAACTCTTTTTGTATTAGCATGGGCTCCTGGATCTTCATTTTCTTATCCATGCTTGCTACTTGTGCTATGGCTCACATTGTGGCAGCTTAGCTCATTTTAAGTTTAACTTGACTCCTGTGCTCTTTTTAACAAGGCCTCATTCTTCCAGCCAGCAAGATTGCATGTTTTTCTCTGACCGGGTCCAGCATCATTGGCAGAAATGTGGTGAGGGTGACAGGCTGATGTAATGAGGTTAGAGTATTGCCAGGAGATAAACTTGATCGTGAATACAAGGAAGTAATTATAATCATGAACCATAAAATCTCTGCAGGATAGGAAGGAAAATAAAGCTATGAGGGATATAAAAGATGCGAAGAATGACAGGATGGATGGATTGTAGGAGAGGTACAGTCAAGAAGTGTTGAAAATGGGGTGTGTTTTACAGTACCCTAAAATTCAGTGGCTTAAAATGACAGTAATTATTCTCACCCAGGTGGCTAGAGTTCCATGAGGGATTGGCTAATCCAGGCTGAGGTGGTTGGAGCCTGCCTCCTATAAGCCCTAAACGGAGGTTTGTTTTATGCATCACTCGTCCCTATGAACCGGAAGGTGGGCTGAGGCACGTTATTTTAGTGGAAATAGAAAAAGTACATGAGGTGAGTCCCACCACACAAAGACATGTCAACCACTGCTGCAACAGGTGCTGTCAATATCTATAGCGTGTCATGTGATAGAGTGAATAGCAGTGGGGCAAGGGCACCGTCAGCAAAGGCTCCGCCCAGTGATCTCTCACATCGTATCAAGTTGGGAGTCTTGGGGGGCTACACACTTTTTCTGAATAGGTTTCATTTGCCCCTAAGATGAATGTCAAGGAGGAAAATGTCCCCAGTGAAACTGGGCTGAGAACCCCCAGATTCTGTTTTCATTTTTGTCTGCAACCCTGGCATATGGAAGTTCTCAGGCCAGGGACTGAATCGGAGCCACAGCTTCAACCTAGACCACCAACTGTAGCCCCAGGATGCTTAACCCACGGTGCCGGGCTGGGGAATCAAACCCACGTCTCCACAGAGGCAATGCCAGATCCTTAACCTGCTGTACCACAACAGGAACTCCGGTTCCAGATATTTTTTTATGTCCTTGCCCTGTATATTTACATCACTGACAGCTGTACCTTTGCTCAGAACATGATTTGTAAAGGGAGGGTAGAAAACCCAAGGGACCCTGGGAATGCACTTCCAGAATGTGGTATCATGGGAGAGTTCCCTGGTGGTCTAGTAGATAGGATTCAGTACTTTCACCGCTGCAGCCCGGTTTTGAAAAGCCTTGGTCTGGGAACTGAGATCCCTCCTCAAGCCACTGCACGCATGGCAAGCACAAATGAAAGAAACAGGATATAGCATCACAGTCAGAGAAAGCGTGTGCAAAGCACCCTCAGAGAGTGGCCAGGTAGGTCATGCCCTGCCTAGCCTCGTAGAGCGCCACCCGGGCAGAGCCTCTGACACCGAGGCTGCATTCAAAGTGTCCCTGAATAGGCGTGGGTTACAAAAGGGGAGGCTGGGAGGAGAGAACATGAAGTGCAGTCTCTTCTATGTCCCAGGTGGCCACACCGTGGAGAACTCACGTTGTGCCCCGCAATGACAGCAATAATAACGTCTGACATGGTAGGTCAGTCACAATTTACATAAAGCTTTTCAATCCATTACCACATTTGCTCCTCACAACAAGCCATTTTGCCAATGAAAAAGCAGACTTGAGGGTAGAAAGGCAGAGGATTTAAGCAAAGAAGTGACAGAGCTGGGATATAACCCTGGTCTGTCTGTTTCTAAAGCCCGAATACTTATTTATCAACGTGCCATGGTTTCTTCAACAGCCTCTTGGTGATGCCCTGGAAATTCACCAACAAAGTGTGACATCTCACAGCAAGCAAACAGAACAATGCCCCCTGCGGGCTCCCGTCTCAGGGCCTGCAGCAAGGAGTCTCAGACATGAAGTAGCCAGAACAGCTTTTCCTGTCTTCCTGCTCACCCCTCCTCCTCTCCCTGGAAATGGACTTTGGAGAAGCAAACACATTTGTAAGAGCGACCGACCGCGGGGTCAGCGCAGTGACAACTGTCGTGCTGCATCCCCAACTCCTCAGAGCCCAGCGCTCCTGGCGGATGGTGAGAAATAAAATATCGTCTGCCACATCGGTCAGCAAAAGATGTCACAGTCACCAGCGATTGCAGCCACCTCCAAGCTGATGAGCGCCGAGGAAATTCAGGATGAGAAGGCACAGGGTACTGGCTCAGGTACATAGCAAAGGAATCAGTGAGCCCAGACCTTGCATCTTCCCATATATAGAAAAGTGAAAAGCGCTAAAATCCTTGCGATACCTGTTTTTCTCTTTTATTGACAGTAATCTTTTGTTCCCACTTCTTGCCCTTCGTTGCAAACCTCCATCTCCTTGCTCCCCGCTCACCTCCTCCTCTGAGCAGTTTCTCAGAACTCCCTGAGACGCTGCCTCCCAGGCTCTAGTCCTCATTTTGCCCCGAATAAAACTTAACTCACAAGTTGTGCATTTTTTTTAGCTGACAACAGATTTCCCACAAGGATTCAAGGAGAAGTACTTACATCCACTGGGCAAAGAAAATGGTCCTTTTTTTATAAAAGCAAGAAAGGAAACAACTCCTCCCATAGTTCCTAATGAAAGAGGACTTATCTCTCTGTATTTAAAGTAAATAAAACAGAACTCTCCCTTCTAAATAAAGCTTGACAGCTTCCCAGAAGCAACTGCAGCCTGTTGAATAAACGGAGAACACTTGAATTAGCATTTCTTAGATCTCTTAGCCCGCACTACTTTTTCTTTTTTAACTAAAACTGAAAAACAATTTTAATTCGATGATATAATCCTTGGCTTCCTCAGCCTATGTTTCTTTATTCTCTCAACTGGATTCTGCCAAGAAACTGATGCAAGTGAAGGGCAGGCCTTAGGCTGATCTGAAATTGCACTTCTTAAACTTTCAAGTGCATGAGAATTACTTGGGGATCTCATTAAAATGCAGATTATGATTCCATAGCTCTGGAGTATGGCCTGACATTTTGCATGGCTAATAAGCTGACCAGGGCTGCTGGTTCATGGACCACACTTTGAAACACTACGGTCTAAATGAAGACCCTTGAGTTCCTCTGTGGCTCAGAAGGTTAAAGACCTGGCATTGTCACTGCTCTGGCTCGGGTTGCTGCTGTGAAGCAGGTTCGATCCCTAGTCCGGGAACTTCCGGATACTGTGGAGGCAGTCACAAAGAAAAAAAAAACGTAGACCTTCAAGGATTCAGCATGGATGCTCTGCAGGATGGGCTCTTGCCTTTTTTTTTTTCTCTCTCTCTCTTCATTATCATTAAACAACCCCATGCAGTGCTTACCCCCACCAGTGTGTTGACAATCCCAAAATCTCAGTATCCGGTCCAAAACTTGAACTCTCTGCGTGGATCAGTTTGGCATGTCTGCATTTGTGCTTACCATGCCTGCCACCACCACCTGCCATATCTGTTCCTTGCCTGGGCATCTTCCCATGTCCATTGGCACCACCACTGACCCAAATGCTCAAGCCAGACTCCTTCCTATTGTCTTTATCAATTACAGATCTGTTTTTATATAAATCAACTTTACAAAGGTGTCATTTATATGTAATAAAATACACCTATTTAAATAGTACAGTTCAATAAGTTTTGACAAATTATGTTACCACCATAGCACTCAAAACACAGAAGACATTTTATCACTTTGAAAATTGATTTCAGGAGTTCCCATCATGGTTCAGTGGTTAAGGAACCCAACTAGTATCCATGAGGACACGGGTTCGATTCCTGGCCTTGATCAGTGGGTTGGGGATCCAGTGTTGCCGTGAGCTGTGATGTGGGTGGCAGGCATGGCTTGGATCCCTCATTGCTGTTGCTGTGGTGTAGACCAGCAGCTACAGCTCCAATTCGACCCCTAGCCTGGGAACCTCCATATGCTGTAGGTACGGCCCTAAAAAGACAAAAGAGACAAAAAAAAGAAAAAAAGAAAAGAAAATTGATGTCATGCCCCTTGCCGTCAATCCAACCCCACTCCAGACTCCTGGTAACCACTGATCTACTCCCTATCACTGTAAGTTTTGCGTTTTCTACAATTGCATGTAAACGAAATCATGTTTTTCTCCCTGGCGTTTCCTACAATTGCATGTAAATGAAATCATCTTTTTCTCTCTGGCTTCTTTCACACAGCGCAATGTTTTGAGATTCATTACAATGGTGGCTGTATCAGTAGTTCAGTCTAGTATGTCGCTACATAGAATTCCATCATATAAATTTCCCCAATTCTACTGGTAGTCTCCTAATGGCTGAGAATTAGCTATTTCTTTCTGTAGGCCTGAAAAGAATAAAAGCCATGGAGCTACCTGCTCCAGGATTAACTGCAATGCAAAGTTATCCCATAAACAGCAAAAGAACAAACAAACAAAAAAAAAAACAAGAATCTAACTGATTACACAGAAAACCAAACAAATGTTTAAGTGGGATTACTATTAATAGTAATAGTAATATTCGATGTGTGTGTGTGTGTGTGTGTGTGTGTGTGTGTATGTGTGCCTGTGTGTGTAAATGCATGTGAATACACATGCTTTTAGAGACATGGGAAGGAATTTACAAAGGAAGAGACAGGAAAAATGTCCCCATTATTTTCTGCTGGATGCGTGAGCTTCCTCCCTGCACCGTGGAGAGAAACAGAGAGAACCTCAGGTTACCAATAGGGTCATGAGGAACCCAAGGCTTCGATTCAGCTCTAGGCAAAAGCACAGAGACCACTTCAGGCCTTGACCTAATAGGGACCTTAAAACAGAGATAACTGAGCAGGCCAGACTCCACTGAGAAACAAAATATTGGCTGCCATATCAGTCAAAAACTATGCCACTGTCATCATTGATTGCAGCCACTGTTGAAGCTGGTGAGCCCTGAGGGAACTCAGAAAGGAAACAAAAAACGCCTGCCATCCAGCAGCCATCAAACTGAAGCCCCTCAAGGCTGAGCACTGAGGAAGCTCAGGATATGAAAGCACAGGATAGAGGCCCCAGATAGGAGAGGTGCATATTAAAGGAACCATTCCAGGAGTTCCCGTCGTGGCTCAGTGGTTAACGAAACCGACTAGGAACCATGAGGTTGCGGGTTCGATCCCTGGCCTTGCTCAGTGGGTTAAGGATCCGGCGTTGCCATGAGCAGTGGTGTAGGTCGCAGACACGGCTCGGATCCCGCGTTGCTGTGGCTGTGGCGAAGGCCGGCGGCTACAGCACCTGTTAGACCCCTAGCCTGGGAACCTCCACATGCCGCGGGTGCGGCCCTGGAAAAGGAAAAAAAAAAAAAAAAAGATAAAAAAATAAAATAAAATGAAGGAACCATTCCAGGGAGCCCAGACATTTGCATTTTACCCATACAGAGAAGAGCATCGAATGCCTTAACTTGAGATATCTAGTTTTCTGTCATTAGCAGTGATCTTTTTTCCTACTACCTGCCTATTGTTGCAAAACTCCTCTCTAGCCTGGCTCCCCGGCCCTGGCCGCCGCTGAGCAGTTTTCTCAGGGTTAGTTGAGATGCTGTCTCCCAGGCTTAAGTCCTCAGTTTCATCCACCGAATAAAACAGAACTCTCGACTCAGATTATGCATATTTTTTCAGTCAACGCCACTCATGACAGCCTCCCTCACTCCAGAAGAGGCATCTGTAAGTGCTAGCTGGCCGTTGGGCTCTAAAAGGCCACTGTTGGAATTGGGGCGAATTCACAAAAGATGTGACACAAACCACCCAATCAAACTGCACCAAGGGGCCTCCACCAGGCTGGCTGTTTATAAGTGAAGGCATTTTCAGGATAATTATGGGGCAAGTGGAGGAAGAGGGTGTCTCTCAGCCCATGTGGCCAGCAACGACGAGGGCTGCAAATGAGGAAATGGTGACAGAGTGAGCCCGCTGCCAAGCTCCATGGCGCGGTCTGTGTGTTTGTATGGATCTGTTGCTATCTGAGTATAGACAGCTTTATAGAGAGCGAACAAGACAAGCTCTGAAAGGGTAACACCACCATTTCTGTTATTATCACAGCAAGAAAATCTCCTCTATCTAGAAATGGAGCAAATATCGCCACGGTTACCAAATTTCTTAAAAAAATAAAGATCAATACATCCTTCAGCCCAGGGAATTCCAGTTCTGATGGAATGTAAAGAAGCAGATAAAGGATGTTCGGTGCAATGGGAAACAATCTAAAAGATGTTGAAAATGGAAAACACTTCCCTGTCCCTCGATAGGGACTTGCTCAATCATGACATGACGATTCCATGAAATGTTACTAAATATTGAAAAATGATGGTGGAGACCAGGGTCAGGAGACCTTTTCTGTAAAGAATTAAGAGTAAATATTTGAGGCTTTGTGGCCCAGGTTGTTTCCGTTATAACTACTTCACTGTGTCCCTGAGGTCTGAAAGCAGAGACGATACACAAATGAATGAGCGTGGCTGTCCTTCCATTAAATTTTATTTACAGAATTAGGCAGGGGTAGGATTTGGCCCTCAGGCTACTGTTTGCTGAAACCCGGTGGAGATGATGGTTTCCCTGACATATAAAGGTACCCACTCACACTGATAAGTGAAAAGAACTCAGCGAAGAGAGTGTATAAAATCTTCAAAAAATAATAACACACAAGCCTAAAAAAAAAGCTTAATGGCAGGATTATAGGTTTTTCCTCTTTTTCTTAGTGTACATTTTTTATATTTTTTTTCTGGGGAAATCAAAAGAAAGGGGAGTTCCTGTTGTGGCGAAGCTGAAATGAAACTGACTGATATCCATGAGGATGCAGGTTCGATCCCTGGACTCGCTCAGTGGGTCGGGCATCTGGTGTTGCCATGAGCTGTGGTGTAGGTCACAGACATGGCTTGAATCCCTAGTTGATGTGGCTGTGGTGTAGGCCAGCAGATGCAGCTCTGATTCGACCTCTAGCCTGGGAAACTCCATAAGCTGCAGGTACAGCCCTAAAAAGCAAAAAAAAAAAAAAAAAAACCCGACAAAACAAAGCCCAGAAAAAAATGTCTTAACTTTAATAAATTAACACCCTAGAGAAAAGCTGTTCTAATGTATAGGAAGCAATGGCACCCTTAACATGTCCTAGTTTGGGCCCGTTGTCGTCCCACTCAGAAGCTGAAAAAACCGCCCAGTCACCAGGCACAGCAGAAAGCTAAGGCGTACTAGTGAAACAAGCGCAACCCAAGCCATTTCTGATTCAACTATATCTTTTTCAGTAAATCCTTCCAAATTCAGTCTACGTGTTACCTGCCCCTCCCCCCAGATCTGTATTTTTCCATGACTTTGAAGTGATGTGACACTGAACAAGCTTTATGACTGCAAAGTGGAGCCCTGGGGTCTTTCTCTTGGAGCTCTTCTTGCAATAAGTCTATGACTCAGGGACAATGTGTGGGAATCGGGCAGTTAAGGCCGTGATGGAGATGAGCTGAACTCAGAAATGAACATCAGAGACAGAGGGAGAAGGGGAGAGATATTGAGAAAGACAGACAGAGTTCTGCTGCCCTCCAAACCCTAGAATTTAGCAATGCCTCAGATTTTTCCTGTCCTGAATATTCCAATCCTTTGGGTCAATACATTCCTTCTTACTCTCTGAACCAGTGGATATTCTATTTCTTGCAACCTACGAGATGCTGGAATGTCAGCAGCCCTTCTGAAACTGCACCACCGGAACAGGGCTGGATATCTTCAAGAAGGAGTTCCTGTTGTGGCTGAGTGGTAACGAACCCAACCAGTATCCATTCGGACTCAGGTTTGATCCCTGGCCTCGCTCAGTGAGTTAAGGATCCTGCATTGCTGTGGCTGCGGTGTAGGCCAGCAGCTACAGCTCTGATTCACCCCTACCCTGGGAACTTCCATAGGCCACAGATGCAGCCCTAAAAAGCAAAAAGATTTAAAAAGTTTTTAAAATAAAATGAGAAAACAGGGAGTTCCCATCATGGCTCCATGGTTAACGAATCCGACTAGGAACCAAGAGGTTGCGGGTTCGATCCCTGGCCTTGATCAGTGGGTTAGGGATCCGGCATTGCCGTGAGCTGTGGTGTAGGTTGCAGACGCGGCTCGGATCCCACGTTGCTGTGGCTGTGGCGAAGGCCGGCAGCTACAGCTCCTGTTAGACCCCTAGCCTGGGAACCTCCATATGCCGTGGATGCAGCTCTAGATAAGGCAAAAAGACAAAAAATAAAATAAAATAAAATAAAATTTAAATAAAATAAAATTTAAATAAAATAAAATAAAATGAGGAAACAGACTCAGGTGAGTTGACAAGGGCATCCTTTTCAACTTTTGGGAAACGACAAGTTAATACAAATGTTGCTAAATGTCACTATTTAGTTAATATTTCTTTTATCCACTAATTCTTTTTTTTTTTTTTTTTTGTCTTTTTGCCTTTATGTAGAGCCGCACCCGCGGCATATGGAGGTTCCCAGGCTAGGGGTCTAACAGGAGCTGTAGCCGCCAGCCTTCGCCACAGCCACAGAAACGCCAGATCTGAGCCGTGTCTGCGACCTACACCACAGCTCACGGCAACACCGGGTCCTTAACCCACTGAGCAAGGCCCGGGATCGAACCCGCAATCTCATGGTTCCTAGTCAGATTCATTAAGCGCTGCACCACGATGGGTACTCCTTCATTGACTTTTAAAGTAAAAAATATCTGATTAATTTTTGAGTCATTTAGTTGACAAATATTACTTAAAATTTTGCTACATGTCAAGAGGTTACATGTACAGGGTAATCAAGGCATTTTATAGGAAGTTGGGCCTCAGTAAAAACATTAAAAGAGGGCTGAAGACGTGTATTCTGCAGTGGCTCAGGCTTCATCAGTGGAATGATTATTGAAATTCTAGTGTGGGTTGAGTTTCTGCTTTTGAAAGAATGAATAGAACATGTTTTCCTGTACCTATTTAAAATATTCACCAGCAATACATACAAAGTGGATACTAAGCCCTAGAGGCAAGATGATTCTATTAAATAAGGCATACTGGGAATTTTTTAAATCCCCTGTAGGAGTTTACCTCTACCTCTGTAGGTTTTGTTTGTTAGGAATGAAAAGAATGTGGGTATTATTTGAGCCAGGCAGAATCTAGATTTTCTTCTAGGATTATGGGGCAGGAGGTGTTTGTTTTCTAACCACCAGTTATTGGCTTCTGAACTTCTCTGAACCTCTGTTCATTTCATCTCTGCAATAATGTTAGTGGGAACTCTTTCACAGTGGCTGTTATGATGAATAAATAGACACAAAGAAATCGCCTTGCATGGCACCTGCCAGGAAAGAGCCACTCAGCACAGCCCCCTCCGGTAGAAAGTAAAGAGACAGAAAATTGTGAAGCGAGAAATTTGAAAATTATTCTCATGAACTTATTGCTCCTGAAAAATCTAGTGTATCTTTAAATTGCTCTGATTAAGCGAACCAAAGAACTTATGACTCAAATATTATTGGCCAACCCCTTATTTGTCTGTAGTTTTGTTTTCTAATTCATATGGCTCAGTGAAGCATGAAAAAATAGAATGCTGAAAAACATGGAATGCTGGACTTCCTGTTGTGACTCAGCGGTAACGAACCCAACTAGTATCCATGAGGACACAGGTTCCATCCGTGTCCTTGCTCGGTGGCTTAAGGATCCAGTATTGCAGTGAGCTTCAAGTTGTAGGTCGCAGACTCAACTCAGATCTGGCGTTGCGGTGGCTGTGGGTAAGCCAGTGGCTGCAACTCCGATTTGACCTCTAGTCTGGGAACCTCCATGTGCCGCAGGTGCAGTTCCCACCCCCCCCCACCCCACCCAAAAAAGGAATGCTAGTTAAAGATGAGGTCAGAATTTTGTTTCAAAGTTGACAGTTCACCTCTACTGTTTCTAAGGAGGAAAAAAAAAAAAATCTTGTACTGTAAATACTACAGAGGTTCTGTTATAACATCTACAGCATAAAGTGGGAAACAAATGTTTTCATGGCATTTCATGTTCCTTAAAGTAAAAATGCATGTTAAAAATACTGAAAGTTTAGAAGGAAGTTGAGGAGAAAAGAAGACAAGTTTTAACATTAAATAACATAAACAGCATTGACTCTTGAAGTCACTCTATTGCAGAGACCAGGATATTTCTCACGTTAGACACAGAGTCAAGTCCTTTGTCTGAGGTCATCAAGTAGAAAAAGGCTGGCATTCAAACCCAAGTCTGTGTGAGCCAAGGGCCCAAATCCTTAATCAAGTTTACTTCTTGTTTCGTGTGCAAATACATTTAAGGAATTTTAGACTTTACGTGATTTGTTCTTGATTCTTGAACAGTTCACAATGTGTATACCTATACACTCTCTCTGAAAACTGCAACTAATTTCCTGGGCTATATAAACAACATTTTTGCACATACCAAAGATAGTTAAAATGTCTGTGCCAACACTGCCTGGCTCGGGAGACAAAACCACCTTAATGCACACAATTAATTCATTTTAGTCTTCATAGTATGACAGCAAATTAAATCTGCATTATAGGAGCAGCTTCCTATAATAAAGAGTAAATTGAATATGAAATTATATACACTTAATCTTGAGACACAGAATCTTTAAATTTGGTAAACATTTCCTCTACTCCTTGCTCATGAGGTATTTTTTATTTCAATTTGTAATGGTATCAAGCTATACTCTATAATTCACTTAATTCCTGTTCTCTGCCATATAAACATAATTACTGAGAACAATCAACTTGTTCCCATGTGATAAAGATCTAGATTAAGAATTACACAGCACTGTGCCAAAAAACAAGGTGGGGAGTGTTTACTGGGATGGTATTGAAACCAACTCTGGCTTCTCAAAGAATTTCCATTCCTGCTTCTTCTTCAGTGACTGAGCTTGGTTTGTCTGTTTTCTGGATTCGATCTGGTTTTCCAATAACCTGCTGATGGCATCTAACTGAATCCGGATTGGGGACTGGAAATGTTGAAGAATTCAGGTCCTGTCGGAGTTCCTGTTGTGGCTCAGTGGTTAATGAATCCGACTAGGAACCATGAGGTTGCGGGTTCGATCCCTGGCCTTGCTCAGTGGGTTAAGGATCCGGCATTGCCGTGAGCTGTGGTGTAGGTTGCAGACGCGGCTCGGATCCCGCGTTGCTGTGGCTGTGGCGAAGGCCGGCGGCTACAGCTCCTGTTAGACCCCTAGCCTGGGAACCTCCATATGCCGCGGGTACAGCGCTAGATAAAGCAAAAAAAGACAAAAAAAAAAAAAAAGAATTCAGGTCCCGTCGTCTGAGGTCATTTTCATGAGACTATGCCACACAATTCTTCCTTTCTCCAGGTATTTTGATATTGTGATATTTCATATTCCATGACCCCAGTTTTTCAGTCTGCCTCTATCTGTGACCTTTGGTAGTGCTCTCTGGGACAGACATCCTAAGGTGACCCATTCTGTTCTATTCTAACCCATTCTGTTGTATAATCTCCTCCCTTGCGTGTAGGCTACACCTGCGGCTTCCTTCTCACCAGCAGAATACAGTGAAGGGGATGGAATGTCATTCTCTGGGCTTGGTTATGTCATAACACTGTCCTGGTTGATAAGAAAGAGAGAGAGGTTGATTGACTCCCCTGCTGACCTTGAAGAAGCCAGCTGCCCTGACGTGAATGGTCTGTGGACAGGCCCACAAGGCAGGGGGCTACGGGCGGGTGGCATCCAGTTACTAAGACCTCAGTCCTGCAAACACAAAGAACTGAAATCTGCCAACAATCGCATGAGCTTGGAAGAGGATCCCAAGGCCCCAGCCCGCAACCCATACTTTGATTCCACTGGTGAGAACCCAGTTAGGGCATGTGCTTAAACTTCTGATCTACAAAAGCTGTAAGATTAAAAAAAAGAAAAAATGTGGGTAGCTTCCCAATACTAAGTTTATATGGAAATTTGTTACACAGCAGTACAAACATGGTACACCTGCCCACACGAATGCTGGATTTGACCTTGTGATCTGCTTTAGCCGGTGGAATGGGGGAATCCTGATGTAAGCAGAGGCTAGCCAAGAGTCTTGCATGTCTGCTTTCTTTCTGGCCACCATCACGAAAATCGTATCTACTAGGTCGCTGGAGGGATGTGAGGGACTGATGGAGGCAAGCGGCCCTGGCCCCTCTGGCTCCATCCGAGACCAGCCAGACCCCCGTAACGTGCCAGCTAACCACAGGCAACTGGAGAGCCCTGCTCAGGTCAGTAGAACATCAGGCGGCTGATCCGCTGACTCATGAGAAGTAATAAATGCTGGTCATTTTAAGTTACTTAGCTTAAGGCTCCTGATGAAAGGCAACTTAAACTTGCGACAGCAGATGATTGCTAGGCTTCCCATTGCTGCAGGACATATTTGAGCTTGAACACAGATATCATCACCTGTTTGGAACTGTTTAAAAAAAAAAAATCAAAACTCTTAAAAGTATAAATGCTGAGACGGAGGAAGATGGTGAGAGAAAAGAGATGATAACTTTCCATAAACTCTTGACAAAAGAGAAATTCTTGGAGTTCCTCTTGTGTCTCAGCCGGTTAAGAACCCCATATACTGTCGGTGAGGATGCAGGCTTGATCCCCGGCCTCGCTCAGTGCATTAAGGACCTAGCATTGCCGCAAGCTGTGGCATGGATCATATGTGTGGCTCAGACCTGGCGTTGCTGCGACTGTGCTGTAGGCCTGCAGCTGTAGCTCTGATTCAAAGCCTAGCCCGGAAACTTCCATATGCCACCAGTGCATCTGTAAAAAGGAAAAAAATAGGGAGAGAGAAATTCTTTTCCAATAAGACTGAAAACACATTTTTAATTTTTTTTAGCTTTTTACAGAGTTATATTTAAGTGATAGTAAAAATAAAGGCTGCCGGCATCTTTGGTACAAATCTTTTACAGAAATATTCCATTTTTTTCTCTTCCAAGGCCTCCGATCTCATGATCACGTGGGAGCCTCCGTGCTCACATGAGATGTGTTGGGAGTTTCTGGGAGGCCAGGTGCGTCACACACCCTCAATACCACAAACGTCCCCTGTCCCTGAAGGAAACCTGGTGACAGCCAAGCCCTCTGGCAGGAATGGGGAGAGGATGTGTGGAGACAGGAGAGAGGCCTGGGGGTGGTACTGGAAAGAAAAGATACTCTCTTAGAGGCTAATGGGGAAAAAATAAACTGCAAGTACTTTTCCATCCTGTGAGCACAGACCTTCATCTGAGACCCGGGGCTGTCCGGCAAATAGGAGCTCTGGGCAGCTTGATCAGATCAGCTTTTCAGAAGAGAGCTCTGTTCTTTTTGATCCTCACAAATTCACCACTGAGAACAACAGAATACGGGGGAAGCATTATAATTCAGTTTCGATCCATTCAATGTCAGTAAACAAAATGCACTCAAAAGATCCTTCCTTGAAGTGATTTCTGCTTTCCATCTGGAAGAGTCAAACAATGGAGTGTTTTCACAACTTGGTTTACTTTCAAACAACTGAAATACCTTGAGTTTCTCTTCTACACTGGCTAAGTGTAACCATATTCAAATGTGCCTGCATTTATCTATTCAAGTTCCACACAGACTTCTTGTAAATTTTGCACTGGCCAACAAAATGGGCCTGAGGCTATGGATGAAAGATGGGGTTCCCAGGAGAGAACCACATTCACTTAATGGCAGATAAAACTACTCCTTTGGAATGCTTCATAGGGACCCTGTCTTAAAAACCAGTTCCCGTGGATACCTGAGGACATTTGACACTGTTCTGGGTGGTCAGTCTGACCACTGACCTGCACCCTGGGGAATGGTGTAATCAGTTGCCTTCAGCTGGAATTATGCAAGTCCTGATGTTACCTGGCCCTTTGCAACTGCTCACAACCCAATGACCCACCTGCTGGGTGGCACTGGGCACTGGGGAACCGTTGGCCTTCTACTTGGCCTCTGACTTGTCAAAGCAGTTTTTTAATCTGGGGAATCATTCCACCTCCTTCAAAGGTTCAACTTTCATCTCTTAACAAGTTAAGATTTCACTTCTGAGTCCTTGCATTTACTCATCTGCTTCAATGTTAATGTTGGGTTCCTATGAATAGTTTGTATATTCCTTCTTTTTTTTTTAATCTTTTTTTTGTTGGTGGTGGTCTTTTTACCTTTTCTAGGGCCACACTCGTGACATATGGAGGTTCCCAGGCTAGGGGTCTAATGGGAGCTGTGCCACAGCCACAGCAACGCGGGATCCAAGCTGCGTCTGCAACCTACACCACAGCTCACGGCAATGCCGGATCCTTAACCCACTGAGCAAGGCCAGGGATCGAACCCACAACCTCATGGCTCCTGGTCGGATTCGTTAACCACTGAGTCACCATGGGAACTCCCTAATCTATTTTTATTAAAACGTAGTTGATTTACAATGTCATGCCAACTTCTGCTGTACAGAAAAGTGACCTAGTCATACATATATATACATTCTCTTTCTTATATTTATATGTTCCTTCTTGACATGAGGTATCCCTGAGCCAGTTCCATTTCCTTCAAAATTCATGAGGTGAACACAGAGGACATGGAAGGCAAGCAAAGCTAAAATTTAATGTCATTTATAAGCCTTACTTTTCTTTTTCAGAACTGTGATTCA
Organism: Catagonus wagneri; assembly: GCA_004024745.2. Lineage (NCBI taxonomy): Eukaryota > Metazoa > Chordata > Mammalia > Artiodactyla > Tayassuidae > Catagonus > Catagonus wagneri. Next base: position 13,936,824 of record PVHT021183699.1, read on the forward strand.
ACTGGTGACTGAAAGGTAGAACTAAAACATGGTTTAAGAATATTTTTGTATCGCTACTCTGGCTTTCTTTTGATTTCCACTGGCATGGAATATTTTCTTCCATCCCCTCATTTTCAGTCCGTACATGTCTCTAGATCTGGGGTACATCTCTTACAGGCAGCACATATATTGATCTTGTTTTGGTTTCCATTCAGCCCACTGTATGTTTTTTTCCAGGAGTATTTTGTCCATTTACATTTAAGGTAATTATCAACTTATATGTTCTTACTGCCATTTTGTTACTTGTTCTGGATTTTTGTAGGTCTTTTTTTCTGTCACAGTCTGTCTTAAAAGTACTAAGGCCTAAAAGCATTTTTTTTCTCTAGCTTTGTTATTTCTAGTCCAAACCTCTCTCTATAGTATTATGGGGCCAGTTTGTCACATATTTGGAAAAACTCAGCTAATTTTTCATTTTTGAGTTTACTAGATCAGTTCAAGGATCTGTCAGGTTTACCTGTCAAAATGACAGTGATTTTCTATAAAGACAAAATTTCTATTTTTGTGCAGGAGACAAAGGTCAACTATGTTCAAAAGATAGCATTTAAGTATTTGCTATAACATATCTTTGCTACTTTTAAATATAGCTCCTGGGTTCAGTGTAAAGTTTCATACTACAAAATGAAAAAAAAAAGGGAAGGAAGTTTGTCACATATAGAGGAATAATATTCAGTTTTCAATTTCATTTACTTTTAACATAAGGCAATAAACTGTATTTTTAAAAAAATTTTACATACTAGTTAATAACTTATAGATGTAGTAAAAAAAATTTCCTTTGTTGTATTTGCAGCTATTATTTTCAATTATAGTGCATTTTTAATTATTAAACTGACTTAAAGACAAGGATTTAGCGGCAATCTTCAAAGGCATTAGTTAAAGGGAATTTGGATATCACTTAAGTTTCAAATATACTAATTATAAATACAGTACTAAGATAGTTTTCCATTCCATAAAAAGGTTATTGTTTTTCAACAATGCAATATTTTGAAATGAATTCTATTTAATTATACTAAAAATGTATTTATATAAATAAAGATAGAACTTAGAAGTGTTAAAAATACATTCATATTTGGCAATAAGGGCATTTCTTAACATTACACTAGTTAAAAGAAGCCAATTAAAGAGATTTTAACCAATAAGAATCTAGAAAATTTTCATCACAAATTATCCCTACATAAGAATGGGGTACTGTTTTGACATTTTGAGTTCTCTTTTCTAGAACTATTTCAATGAATAAAAAGGAAGTTTATAATTTATTGTATTATTTCTTTTCATTGCAAATTCCCAGACAATGAAAATTTTAAAATAATGTAGGTAATTTTAGTTAGGAGGGACTTAGAATATGAAATACTGCATCTCTTTTGCAGATTTTATGAGTTCTTCAAAGTGCTCAAAAAACAGCGTGTTTGATTAGCAACAAAACATTAGCCTATATATATGTACATAATACACACACAGTATATCAAGACATTCTATTGATCTAAGTTGAATCTGACATTATGATAGTTATTCTCAGAAGCTGTGCAAGGTTACAAATATTGTATAAACAATGTCGTGGGTCAAGACTACTAGCACCTAAGTAGTTAAGAGAAGATCAACTCTTTCATTAAAACAAAACAAAGGAGTTCCCATCATGGCTCAGTGATTAACGAATCCGACTAGGAACCATGAGGTTGGGGGTTCCATCCCTGGCCTCGCTCAGTGGGTTAAGGATCCGGCGTTGCCGTGAGCTGTGGTGTAGGTTGCAGACGCGGCTCGGATCCCGCGTTGCTGTGGCTGTGGCGAAGGCTGGCAGCTACAGCTCCTGTTAGACCCGTAGCCTGGGAACCTCCACATGCTGCATGTGCAGTCCCAGATAAGGCAAAAAGCCAAAAAACAAACAAACAAAAAAACCCAATCCCCTGCCCAACACACACACACACACACACACACACACACACACACAGAATTCAATCACATATTTTTAATTTCTTTTAAGATAAAAAAAATAATTGAGGGGTACAGTGAATCACCCAATGTATTATTGCTCTGAGCCCTATAATTTTCTTTATCTAAAACTATATATATATATATATATGTGTGTGTGTGTGTGTGTGTGTTTTTGCTGCATCTGTGGATTGTGGAAGCTCCCAGGCCAGGGATCAAACTAGGCAACAACAGCAACCCAAACCACAGCCTTGACAATGCAGGATCCTTAACCCACTGAGTGACACAAGAACTCCTAAAAAATTTTTCATACAAGGAAGGCTAGATGCCTTTAAATATAGTTTCAGCAATCCCAAGTATAAAATATTCCTTAGAAAAATGTGAGTTTTTTTGTTTTGTTTTTAACTTGGAGGAAAGTTCTGTGAGGAATGGGTTTTCTTCTCACAGATGAATTCTGCAGCATTTTTCTCCCAGGAGCACACTGGGAGTCCTGTCATCCTATCTATAATGCATCCCAGAGTTGGAGCTTCCTAGCACTGAACCCCCCAAAAGAGGTCCTGCAGGCATCGTGGCATGTTGGTCTTTTTTCTTCCCTACTCCTTCAGTAGCCTCCTGTCCTTGGGCATCTTGCAGAGGTGGCAGAGGTGGCTAAAGTCTAGAACTTGAACTTCACTGGGAAAACCAAGCCCATTCAAAATGCAGTTCTTTCATCATTTGGTTGAGTAATTCTTGGTCCCCCATGGATAAGAGTGATACCTAGAAGATGCAGAAATGGAAAGTGTCCTCTGCAGTCTCAAATATCTCAGTTCACACATTTAATATCAAAGGCAGGTATATAAGCAAACCATAATGAATAAAAACGGCTCAGGTATATAAGCAAACTATAATTAATAAAAAGGTGATGGTTTTTTTTTTTTTTTTGGTCTTTTTGCCTTTTCTAGGGCTGCACCCGCAGCATGTGGAGGTTCCCAGGCTAGGGGTCTAACAGGAGCTGTAGCCGCCGGCCTTCGCCACAGCCACAGCAACGCGGGATCCAAGCCACATCTGCAACATACACAACAGCTCAACCTACACCACAGCTCATGGCAATGCCGGATCCTTAACCTACTAAGTGAGGCCAGGGACTGAACCCGCAACCTCATGGTTTCTAGTCGGATTCGTTAACCACTGAGCCACGACGAGAACTCCAAAAGGTGATTTTTAAACCTAGTAGAATAGGGACATTTTTAGAAAGTTGTCTTTTGCTGAAGTTCAGTGCTAATATCGCCTTTCTCAAATTATAAACTCAATAAACACTGATAATTTTTATAGTGGAAAAATAAACATCCATTCAAAGTTGCTTGTACATTTAAATGCCTCTGTACGTTAAATATCTATTTTACATGTTCATCAGTTAACTGGAGGGGAAAGCAATGTAAGTTGAGTCAATGTAGATTTCTTCTTACCTTGCATTACTTCTCAATGCATATTTCATTGTTACAAAATAAAATATTGACGTGTACCCCTAAGTATATATGGATGATATGTCATCTATTCATTCACAGAACTCAGACAATTTGACTCTCACCAAAAAAAAAAAAAAAAAAAAAAAAGGTAAAATCAAGACACGTAAGGTTGTATCCTTCTTGTAAGGAAGCTAAATGTTAATGTGCATAAATAAAATGTAATTAGTCAAAAACCCTGCAAGTGATCACAACTAGAGCCTGCTTTGGGCTGGCCCAGTTTGTTTTGACACTGTTTCTACTTTTCTTTATGCTGCTTTTTTTCTCTCAACTCAGTCCTGTCTCCCCTTCTCAAATCCCTCATTTTGGTTAGGGCTCCTTGTTGATAGTTCTGTTTCTGTTACCACTTTATTTCACTAACGGCAATATTTTGCACCTGAAACATTCTTCCTACAAACTTCCTGACTCGTCTCACTACTATTTAAACAGTTCTGGATATCGTCCATAAAAATAGATAGTAACTAGGCAATGGGTTTTTCCTGAGACTTGCAGGTTGTGAATGGCTTCTCTCTATCTCTAACTAAGCACTGACTCTATGACCTAAGCTGAAAATGTGCCATATCTTGGCTTAATGCTTAAGCTGCTGTCTGAATGCTTTGTAGACATGCGGATAAGTTTGAACTGACAATCTTAGATTGTAAACCTGAGTAATACAGGAACTATGTACGTGAGTTATTCTGCATGGTGACTGATCGAGACCATTCAATAACATTTTGCGATGATGACAATGACAATTAAGATGATAATGATTATGAGAACAATATCAGATGTGGGTAGGTACTGGTGGAGGAGTTAAAACAATGCTTCCCATTCTAACCACATTGCTAGGGAAGATTTTCTTTTTAATTTTAAGTAAAAGATAAGGAATCACTGCAGTAACAATCAACAGATTTCTTTCCTATAGATACATCACGGAGTCTTTAACACAGTGATGTGCGTCAACATACTGCGAATATGGAAAACTCTACATTCAGAGTTTCCAAAATGCTTGGTCAAGAAATTTATTTTTCAGGGTATTAACATCTTTGATAATACTGGCTATTTTACAGAGCCTGTTTGGGAAAACAGACTCTAGTGATTCTAAATACCTCTACATGTCCTGGGATATTTAGCATTCTTATCCTTTGACGATGGAAAAATCATGACTGTCACAGCTGATCCGATTTATATTTGGAATTACATGTATTTCCACTTGTGAAGTATTATGTGCTTCTATTAAGTAGAGCCCAAATTATTTCTTAGGGACTAATTGTGAACACCAGTAAACAGGTAACGGCTTTAAGCACAGCCAAGGATTATTTTGACTAGTAAACTGTGGAAAGTCTTTCTCTCAAGATACCTTATATCACTGCTGTTTGAGCCTGAAAAGGGATTTTTAAATGGTTACATGGATTTTTAAATGGGTGATTCGTTTTAACTTGGAGCATTTTAAGAATATTTTTGTCATACCCATCATGTTTTGCTTGAACTTGATCATTTTACATCATGTCTTCTTATTCTATCCACAATTCAGAATATAATGGTAAAGAATATTGTATTCATTATTAGGCATCTTATTGTTTGTTTATAAAAATAAGAAAACTGGCAATACATTTTAACATAATAACATGTCTTTGAAAGAGATGTAATGTTGAATTTTTAAAAATTTAATGATAGGGGTTCCTGTTGCGGCTCAGTAGGTTAAGTACCCAAAATAGTACCCGTGAGGTTGCAGGTTTGATCCTGGTTTCGTTCAGTGGGCTAAGGATCTGGTATTGCCACAAACTTAGAAGTAGTCTCAGATGCGGCTCAGATCCAGTGTTGCCGTGGCTGTGGTATAGGCCTCAGCTGCAGCTCAGATTCAACCCCTAGCCCAGGAACTTCCTTATGCCACAGGTGTGGCCATAAAAAATTAATTAATTAATTAATTAATTAATTATATTAGAACCGTAAAGGAAAACATCAATTTCAAAATAACACTGAAATTATTTTTTTAAAGGGGGAAAGTAAGAGTTCTTGTCGTGGCTCAGAGGTTCACGAATTCGACAAGGATCCATGCGGCTGCGGGTTTGATCCCTGGCCTTGCTCAGTGAGTTAAGGATCCGGCGTTGCTGTGAGCTATTCTGTAGGTCGCAGTCAAGGCTCAGACCCCACATTGCTGTGGCTGTGGTGTAGGCTGGCAGCTACAGCTCCGATTCGACCCCTCCATATGCCATGGGTGAGGCCATAAAAGGACAAAAAATACGTAAATAAATAAATAAAGGAGGAAAATAAAAGCTCTTGCAAGAACTTCCTTAAATTCCAGTACAGCCCTGGTTTTTCACTGCTACTTAGTTGATTTTCTGCAAAAATATGAAGATATGCATTGCCCATGATTCTGAGTATCTGAGAAAACGCAGACTAAAAAAAAAAAAAAAAAACTGGTAGGCATGACTCTTGCTCCTCTACAAGCCAAGGGCACTTGAAATAATAAGATGCTTGGCTTCGAGAGCAGAGACCTTCATACTCTCCATGGAAGCTGAATGTACTCAAGTCGAGAGTAGAAAATGAAAAGTCAAAACCCCTCCAGGGATGGTGAGAGGAGAGTTATTATGGAGATGGTGATTTCTATGAACAATACACCTTTGGAAAATGAGAATTACTCATCATTCCCCTGCAGTTCCAAATCACAACTGAACTAAATTTGCAAAGGTAGTATTTTAGAAATGTATTATCAAGCCAAAAGAGCGAGCAGTTGAATAACCTTACGTGTGATTCATAAGAACAACTTGTTGAAACACAGGGGGAAAAATGCTGGAGACCAAACTAACCTCAAAAAAGAATCTAATTTCCATATAATGATCTTAACAGGTTGTTCTTGAGACTTCTTTCCCTTTCCGTGGTGGTTATCTCAGGGGAAGACTTCTAGAGTAACAAATAGTGGTCACCAGGCAGCTTCATCAGCTAGACAGGAAGACTGTTGCTCCGGGGAAAAACAAAACAAAACAAATCAAAAGCCACTTTGGGAGAACAAACTCTAGAGGACACGCCTCCTACAGCAACTGTAGCCATACAGGATGTGTAAGTGGTTGCTCGTGGTCAGTCTGATGATTCCGTTATGAGCGGACTTCTTAGAAAAGCCAAGAGGCAACTCATGGGCAGCAGACACTGTCAGCACCCATATCCCCTCATTCAAACCACTTGAAAGCATCATGCTGGCCTGATTCCCAACCGCCAGCACCTGCATTCCTTTTCCTGAGGGTCTCTCGGGCCTCTAGAGTCTTCTTTGCCCACCATTACAGAAGGCCAGAAATGCCAGCGAATTAACATCCCGTGAGGAAAAAAAGGCCCCAAACAATGACCAATGGAAACTGGAGATAAAAAGCCCAGCCCCTCAGCCCTGCAGTGGGAGAGCTGAGGTCCCTGGTTTCCACTGTCTCTCGGACCCTACGGTGGGATCAGCTCCAGACACCGCAGTGGTAACTTGCTTGAAAAGGAAACCTTTATTAAGCTACCAGAATTGCTTGGCATAGTCTCCCAAGGAAACTAATTGTACTCAAATCTATGTGCCCCAAATTGCAGGAATCTAGAACTAGACGAAATTGATAAAAACAGAGTATATTTTTAGAGCATCAGCAGTGATTATGTTAGAAGATAATACATGGCCCCAGGAAACTGAAGCTTCTCATGTAGGGTAAGCAAATGGCAACACATAACAACAAATCCTTTTCCCACAAACATACCTTAAATCCACCAGAGGTGATTCTTTGTTTCCATTCCCTCCTCCTTGCATTTTAATACAAATACACAATGAGCAGATCTCAGTGACGGAAATCTGAGTTTATAGCTCTTCTAGAATGGGACGGACACTTACTTTTTAAAATGTAGAAATGCTTTTCCATTCCACTATGTCCTTACTTATCATAGCAGTAAATTATTACTAAGCAATCATCCTTTCTTTTTCAATGGAGCAGCTTCATCCATATAAAAGATGGGCAACCTACATTCTACCCATGGTTGTAGCAAAGCTAAGCCAAGCTAATTTCCAAAAGTTTTTAGAATAAAAGTTGGGGAGGGGAGAACCACCAGAATCAGACAGAGAAATCAGATCTAGCACCCATTTGTCTGAATTGATCTCACACATTTGAAAGCAAACTCCAGATCTTACCCGATAGAAGTAAAATTGTAATAACCACTTTCCTCTAGGACTTCTTCATAGTCTATAAGTTGAGAAAAGAATTGGGTTAGGATTGAATGAAAAGCAACAAAATAAAATCACTCAGAGGCACTGCAAAAACCTCACCTGCATCTGTACAAATGTTATCTTCTCCTCCAAATCAAAGCTGGAGGGTAGGCCTGAAGTAGGTCAAATATGTAAAATCTGCATTTGATTCACTTTTTCTCTCTTTTTCTTTTTTTGGTCTTTTTAGGGCTGCATTGTGACATATGGAAATTCCCAGGCTAGGGGTTGAATCAGAACTGTAGCCGCCAGCCTGCACCACAGTCACAGCAACACCAAATCCAAGCTATGTCTGCTACCTATACCACAGCTCATGGCAACGCCAGATTCTTAACCCACTGAGCGAGACTGGGGATAGAACCCGCTTCCTCATGGATGCCAGTCAGGTTCATTACCACTGAGCCACAACGGGAACTCCTGGTTCACATTTTCTTAATTAGATTTTATTGGCAATTAAGACTCAGTTTTGGAGTTCCCATCGTGGCTCAGCGGTTAATGAATCCAACTAGCATCCATGAGGACACTAGTTTTATCCTCAGTCTTGCTCAGTGGGTTGAGGATCCAGCGTTGCCGTGAGCTCTGGTGTAGGTCGCAGACACGGCTTGGATTTTGAGTTGCTGTGGCTGGTGCATAGGCGTGTGGTTACAGCTCCAACTGGACCCCTAGCCTGGGAACCTCCATATGCCTTGTGTGTGGCCCTAAAAATGCAAAAAAAGGGGGGGGGGCAAAAACAAATAAATAAATAAACAACTCAATTTCAGTGAAAACCAGTCCATTTCTTAATGATGAAGGGAAGTACTTACAAATACATTGCAAATTATCCTGGCTTTAAATATTCAGACATTTTATTTCTCTCCCTTCAACAGCTGGCTGCTTTGGGAGTACCCATCACACGAGTGAAACCAGCCAAACAGGTTCTCAGAACATAGGAAAGTGTAGATTTTTCAGTCTCAGGGCAGAAAGAATTCGGTGGGAGGCACAGTGACAAGTAAGGAAAGAGTGCATTAGCACAGGATGCTCGTGATAAATACAAGCTGGTAGGCAAGGCAGGACCAGTCCCAAGAACTGCTGGGTGGGACACAGCTTTATAATCAAGGAAAAACGGGAGACAGAGAAGACCATCTTCTTCCTCATTCTCGAGTAGACGTCAAACTGCCATCATCACCTCCTCCTCTGTGTCAGGCAGGGGAGTTTTCTTGTCCCTACGTTTTCGAACTGGGACTGTCAGGGTGCAATGGACCACACACTCTGTTGCACGGTTTTGTTGTTAGGCAAGCCTGCTTCATTCTGTTCCTAAAAAGGTCTGCTTCCTTGAGTGATCATTAACTCACAGGGGTCTCCCACACCTTTTTTTTTTCCTTTTTAGGGCTGTACCCACATCATACGGAAGTTCCCAGGACAGGGGAGTTGCAGCTGCCAGCCTCTGCCATAGCCCCAGCAACACCAGACCTGAGCCATTTCTGCAACCTACAGCCCTACAGCACAGCTCACAGCAACGCCAGATCCTCAACCCACAGAGCGAGGCCAGGGATTGAACCACATCCTCGTGGATACTAGGTGGGTTTGTTTCCGCTGAACCACAATGGGAACTCCTCCCGTACTTGTTTTCTATTTACAATCCCCTAGTGGGATTAAATATTTAATCATCTGCTTTGGCCCTTTGCTCTGTCCCTATCAAAATAATACACAAGATTTATGGGTATTGCTCATGGTATAAATCAGCCACTTAAGTTAGGGTGTGTGTGTGTGTGTGTGTGTGTGTGTGTGTGTGTAGCCTAGATGAGGAGTGATTCCAAATACAAACTAGCCGGTGCTCAAGTTTTCTGCCAAAATATGACAAAATGGACTGGAGAACAAGTAGACCAGCAAAGAGGTATGACACTAATGCAAGAGAAGGGTACTGAGAACTTGAACTAGGTGATCACCAAAAGGAAAGAATGGCTTTGAAAACCAGATATTCTTACTTAACAGCAGCACCCATGGCCCACTGACTGAGTACTTACAACATTCTTGATACGTCTGATATTCTATCTGGCTTTTACAACTAACCTCTAAGGTAGGCATCATCCCCATTTTACAGAAGAAGAAACTGAGAGGTAAAGTAATTTGCTCAAGGAGCATGGTCAAAAAGTGGCAGAACCGGGGCTGGAACCCAGGGCTATAACATCAAAGGCCAGGCAAAACCACCTCCACTATGAAGACTTCCCAGGAGTTAATGACTTAGGAGAGGCAAGAGATAAAGTGGAATAGCTGAAAGTGACCAGACTGCAAGGTCTGGAGACTGAGCAGAAGGAAAATTGATGCTTCCGGTGATATTCGATGCAGAGAAAGTTAGGAAGAT
>PVHT021183699.1:13947826-13984832 GCA_004024745.2 Catagonus wagneri
GGGCTGGAACCCAGGGCTATAACATCAAAGGCCAGGCAAAACCACCTCCACTATGAAGACTTCCCAGGAGTTAATGACTTAGGAGAGGCAAGAGATAAAGTGGAATAGCTGAAAGTGACCAGACTGCAAGGTCTGGAGACTGAGCAGAAGGAAAATTGATGCTTCCGGTGATATTCGATGCAGAGAAAGTTAGGAAGATGGTGGTGAGTTCCATTCTGGACAGACCTGATGGCAAAGGAAATGCTGGAGATACCGGTGGTACAACGGAGCCTTTCCAACCAGTGGCCTCTCAGGCTGGCTGAGACCGTGAGGTGGCCCAGCAGCCCCAGACCAGCACTGTGGGGCCCCCTCCTGGCTCATGAACCTTCAGCTGAGAGGTGTGACCTCCCGTCTTTGGCATGGATGTTCCATCTGGAGGAATGGGTACGACCCTCCTCCTGGGCTGACATAAAAGGGCTCTTCTGCTCTGAATAAACAGCCACAGGTCTAAGGAGCACTAATTGCACTTCTGAACTAGGCAATGTTGCACTTCTGAACATTAAAGAGACAGGATTTTATCACTGTCACTACCCCTCCCACCAAGAGGCATTGATGTTTGAGCAAATACTGAGCAATTTTAGCACTTTATTTTTTTTTTGTCTTTCTGCCTTTTTTATGTAGAGCCGCGCCCGCGGCACGTGGAGGTTCCCAGGCTAGGGGTCTAACAGGAGCTATAGCCGCCGGCCTTCGCCACAGCCACAGCAACGCGGGATCCGAGCCGCGTCTGCAACCTACACCACAGCTCACGGCAACGCCGGATCCTTAACCCACTGAGCAAGGCCAGGGATCGAACCCGCAACCTCATGGTTCCTAGTCGGATTCGTTAACCACTGAGCCACGAAGGAAACTCCAGCACTTTATTGATCAGCTGAGAAAATTGTACGTTTTAGGCAACAACTAAATGGGAAGAAATTGGGAAACTGCAAATGCAGTCTTCATTAAATTCCCCAAATCCTCTCTTCTAAGTCGCATTATAAAATAAGGTTTTCTTTGCTGTAGAACAACTGTATAAATGATTATCAACTGAGGTAGCACTCTGCGGGAAATTAAGCCAAATTAGATGAATTTAGGTGCTGGAAGTGAGCAGTTTCGTGTCTCCTCACACTGCACGCACCAGTCCTCTGATCTTTTTTCCTTTCGATTTCTCTTGTTCTCTGTGACTGATTATATAACTTCTTAAAAACATAAAGTACTGCCTTGCTTTTCATCTTTCCTAATCTACAGCTCCTTTTATGTTAGCTTTTATTAGGCTTTCATAAGCCGCTTTGTTAACAGAAACGTCCAGTCTTTATACTCACCATGGCCTTAAAGGCTCAGGCAGGTCCCCTGGCGCATCTGCACCCGTGCGTGGCTCGCCCTCCTCCGCCCAAGGAGGCACGTCCTCACTGCCATGCCCCTTCCTCCCCAAAGCAGCCTTGCTGCTGTTATGTTTACCTTTCCTGCAAGGATTGCCTTTCTAAAAAAGCATTCGGAAACCAAAAGAAGGCTGGAAAACCACGGTTCTGTGATTATTACAGCCAGGAGCTCATCCTCTCGGGATCTCGGCTCAGACACGGAAGGCGGTGCTGGCGGACGATTGATGCTCCGACCCGCTGGGCGGGAGACCCCTGCTGTGGGAGCGTCTTTGCTTGGTCCAAACACATCAGGACTGGGCATTGCTGCTTCAGAATGCCTCTCTGTGGCCCTGAGGAGGGCCGGGAAAATGGAAGATATAAATATTATGTGCCTAAAGAGGCATCTGAAATCTGCTGCCTAGTAAAGAGCTGAAAACTTGGAGTTAGGAGTTAAAGAAGCTGCCAGGTACTGAAGAAGGTAAACTTGACCTTGCTGATCTGAGGCCAATTGTAGATTAGGAACCAAAGACAAATGCCAGGAAGCAGTTCTGGGAGTTCCCTTTGTAGCTCCGTGGGGTAAGAATCTGATATAGTGTCCATGAGAATGCAGGTTCAATCCCTGGCCTTGATCAGTAGGTTAAGGATCTGGCGTTGCCTCAAGCTGCGGCATAGGTCACAGACGTGGCTTGGATCTGGTTACTGTGGCTGTGGTGTAGGCCTGTAGCTTCAGTTCCGATGAGACCCCTAGCCTGGGAACTTCCATACACTGCAGATGTGGCCTTTAAAAAAAAGAAGAATAAAAAGGAGCTATTAACCTACCTCATGACACAGAAAATGTATGTTACCGGGTTTTGAGGCTTCTTCCTCAGCGTGGTCTGCAGAACAGAGCAGCACAGGGCATCTAGGAGTCGGAGGGAACTCAGAGTCTTGGATCCAGGATGCATTCCCTGTTACTCAGCCTGTCTTTCTAATAAAAATCTCAAGTCGCTTGGGCATCCCAAGGTCCCCAGCATGCAGACACCGCACCCTACAGTCTTGCTCCTCAGGGTGTGCCCCTGGATGGGCACCAGCCCTCCCCTGGGAGCTGGATGAAGAGCATGCTGGCCACCCTTCCCCAGCCCTATCTCATCACATCCCTGTCAGCTGGGTCCCCAGGTTGAAGGTCCTGCCAGCCACGGGTGCTCAGTCTTGGCTGCATATTGGAATCGCCTGGGAGTTTTAAAAACCTGATCCTTGGTTCCACCCCTGGGGATTATACTATGATTGATGTGGTGTATGACCCAAGCATCAGAACATTTCAAAGCTCTGGGTGATTCTCATGTGAGAACTCCAGGACCCACTGACATGCTTCAAAAGCCAACTGCTTCTCATCTGAGTCTAGATCCTTCCGCTTATTTTAATCCTTGGTCCAAATGACGTGCGTGACTTATAATGTAGTGATTCTCAGCCCTGACCATATGCTAGAACCACTTGGGGTCAAGGTTGCAACTAGCCCATACCAAATGCCTCTGTGCAGATTAGAAAGTCACCGCTTCTCCCAGACGATGTGGCCCCAGTAGTCCCTTTCATCCAGGCGTTCCTGGATAGGACATCACCTGTCCTATTTTAAGTGGCAGTTTCACCAGGAGAGCTGTTTTCAAAATCCTCAAACCAGGCATTGTTCTGGGAAGAGCCTAGCATCAGTACCGGGGTGGGAATAAAAACTTATTTTCAATATAAACAGCCCCGAACATTTACACAATTAGAAAGAACAGTATAAGGAACTTTATTCACTCATTATTTGCCTTAAACATGGCCAGACTTGCTTCATTTCTCACTCCCCGGAATTGGAAAGGAAATCCTATGCATGAAATCATGCCATCCATAATAGCTCAGGTGACTTTGCAAAAAATCTAAATTTCTTTTAAAAAATGAAGTCACAGGAGCTCCCTAGTAGTTCAGCAAGTTAAGGGCCTGGCATTGTCACTGCTGTGGCTCAGGTCACTTCTGTGGTGCAGGTTTGATCCCTAGCCTAGGAATTTCTGCATGACTTGGGCAGTGACAAACACGGTAAATAAAATCCACGATATAATTATCCTACCCTTAAAGAAATCAACTCCTTAATATAATCAAATATTTAAATACAATCAATGTTTATATTTCCTAGATTATATCATAGGTATATATTTTAAACTTTTCTTTAGAGTTTCTTCATGTAAGTCAGGAAAAAGTTCATGTATTACAAGCACCTTCTCTCCTATCTCCTTCCTTCTCCTTTCCTTCCATTTCCTCCCTTCCCCTGCCCTACTCTCCCTACAATTCATTTTTGGAAGAATCAAGTAATTTTTCCCATAGAATTCCTAATCTGAATTTTGCTGATTATACCTATGGGGTCATTCTGTTGTTCCCTGAATTTGCGACCAGTGGGTAGCCAGATCTGGGGCAGGAATTGGCAAGCTTTTCTGTAAAGCATCACATAGTAAATGTTTTCAGATTTGCAGGCTGTACGGTCTCTGTCACAGCCATTCAGCTGTGTCTATAAGGCAAAGGCAACCGTAGACAATATTTCAGTGGCTGCATGTGACTGTCTTCCAATTAGACTCTATTTACAAATACAGGCAGTGGGCTAGATTGGCTCAAGGACTATAGTTTGCCCACTTCTGCCCTTAGAGGCTGATCAGATGCAGATTCAAGCATTTAGCAAGCACTGTTTTATCAGGAGGCACGTCCTGTCTGGCTGTCTCTGTTTTTGTGATGTCAGCAGCCATTAGTGACCATGTCTAGATCCATTATTCATTTAAGGTGGCAAAATGACAATATTATTTATTCCTTTGGTACTTATTAACTGAAATACTTCTGTATAGAAAAACTCCCCCCTCATTGATTTAGTTACCCTGAGATAGAATTCACCAGGGAAAGGCAGAACAAATGTTTGATTCTTTCGTTTTGTAAACAATTTTCAAAATAATGAGTTGGTCACTTAGCATCTTCCAAAGGTAACCAGTGGGGGATTTTTTTTTTTTCATTTTACTATCATGAACTCTTGGATTTACACATTAGCTAAAGTTTTTAATTCATTGTAATTATTATTCTTATTGGTGGCACTAATTACCCAAGATAGTCAGAGGGAATCTCTTTAAGTTACCTCCTGTGTCCTTTTGACACATGCTCAGTGGTCCTTGACAGCATCCTCAGCCTGCACTCTCTTATATTTCATGTGGAGGTGGGGAGCGGGTCAGGAGGAATGGGGTGGAAGGGGAGTTTGAGTTTAATAGATGCAAATTCTTACATTTAGAATGGGTAAGCAATGAGGTCCTACTGTACAGCACAGGGAACTATATCCAGTCTCTTGGGATAGAATACGATGGAAGATGATCTAAGAAAAGGAATATTACCATACATGGTATGACTGGGTCACTTTGCTCTACAGCAGAAATTGGCACAATATTGTAAATCAACTACACTTTAAAAATATTAAAAAAGTAAAAAGAGCATCTTAAAAAAATAAATAATTTAAAAATAAGTAAGCTATCCCAGCCTACCTAGTCTCATTCAGTTCCTGCTCTAGAGCTGCAATCAGCTATATTTCCAAAGCCCGGGTACAAAGGGAGCACACTGATGCTTGCTTAATTTCCAGGTCATTTTAGTGAAATATTGAAAAACAGGCATACTTTTCAAAGTTAAGATTTATCATGCATTCATACTCATTCCTATTAAGACTCCTAAGTCTAGTTTGAATTAGTATTTTCCCTCTTGTTTCTGTTTCCCCTTTCTCCCATGCTGAAAACCCTAGTTCTCAAAGACACCCAGTGCAATTGCTCAGGTCCTTTATTCGCCCTGTAATTCCAGCCAAGGTTGAGGAGTGAAAGTGAAGATGAATCTACGCCTGCCACCCCAGGTTCCCTCAAGCCCTAGACCCAAGAACAGCAGGCAGGTGCCCTGTGAGCTGTGGCGCCTCAGCACAGGGGAGGCAGCAAGGTCTGCAGTGGGAGACTCCACTCAACAAGAGGAAACCTCTCTTCTGTCAGGAGGGGAAAAGAAAGACACCGAGGAAAGGATGCAAAACTGAAAACCTGAGTCCCATGAGAGACAATGATTGGAGTTTCCATTGTGGCTCAGCAATAACGAACCCAGCTAGTAACCATGAGGATGCACGTTTGATCCCTGCCTAAGCTCAGTGGGTTAAGGATCCGGCGTTGCCGTGAGCAGTGGTGCAGGTTGCAGACACGGCTCGGATCCCGCGTTGCTGTGGCTGTGGCGAAGGCCGGCGGCTACAGCTCCTGTTAGACCCCTAGCCTGGGAACCTCCACATGCCGTGGGTGCGGCCCTAAAAACACACACACACAAAAAATTACAATGATTTGCTCTAAGGACAGGCACTGCTGGAACCAGGGAGCAGGGAAAGGAGGAAGCCACCTTTGTGCCTCAGTTTGCAGCAGGCACTTTCCTCTCATAAATCTAGGATTTCCGTTGAAATAAATGTGTGAAACAAAATGGATTATTCTGTTATTTTTATAAGAATATAAAACAGCAACATGGTATATTTTCATGGAGATTTGACCTTCTGTCTTTTTAAAAATCTATTTATTGGTATTCATGACCTACATGACTATCTGAAAATAAGTATCTGAAATCTCCTCTACTTCTGTTTTCATCTCCTGGAGTTTTGCTTCTCAGCCTCATTTGTCAACACAACTCATGAAATCTCTCTAATCTGTGATGAGACAGGGCTTGTATTTTGTTGACCTGTAGCTGTGCATTTTTATTTTTCCATCTCCTGTTTGTGTATGTGCAGACACCTCTGATGTAAGGCAACAGAAGAAAAGCACACTGTGCATTTCTTACCAAAGAGCCCATCACCTTGCCTGAATAAGAAGTAAATGTATCCTTAAGACTGGATACACTGAAGAAAAAAGAAACTTTAAAGACAAGTTTCATTGGCAGCATTACTAAAGTTTAGGATGAAACGTTTTAAAAATATATCTAATGGGAGCACAATCAAGAATCTTTACATGAATGGGCCCCAATTGCTTGGGCCTGGGTCTTTCCCAGATAAGGGAATGAGAGCTTGTGACCACCTCCAGGGCCTCTATCAGAATGGCCACTGACCAGGTCGAAGGGGTGTCCTGTTACCAAGCTGTAATAACCAGAGATAATCAAATTGCTTTCTGTCTGGTTGACTTAACCTCTTGGAGATTTAGTTTTCTTATCTAAGAATAAAATATATATATATATATATATATATGTATGTATATTTACTAGCACCCAAAGTCTAAGAGTCTCTAGAATGTCAAAGATGGAAAGAACCAGAGTCCCCTGGTGGATCTGGCATTGCCACTGCTGCGGTGTGAGTTCAGTCCCTGGCCCAGGAACTTCTGCATGCCGGAGGTGTAGCCAAAAAAAAAAAAAAAAAAAAAGAGAGAGAGAGAGAGAGACAGAAAGAACCTTAGAAATAAAATAGTTCATTCTATCCTCATAGGTTGTTTCTGAATATACAGCTGGAGAGAGATGAGAGGGGAGGACTCCATCCTATGAAGAAGAAAGAGAGAAATGATTTTGTTTACATTAGGGCCCAGCCAGGATGAGTTGGACTGAACAAGTAAGTAGGAGGAAGCCACAGGTTGGAGTGGAGAAGGTGACGGAAAGTACTTGGAGACATCTTTTTGAACCTGACAATTCCCTATTGTCACCAACAGAAGTCGCCACTTCCCTAAATCAAACAGCAAAGGGCAGTGTTGGCCCAGGACCTGCTAGCTGCTGCCCAGGGTGGTTCCACCTGTCAAAGGGAAAGGCAGCCACCCCCTGACACACCTCCCTGTCTGCTGCAGCACCGGTGGGTCCTTCAAAAGAGACTTACCCCCGATCTTGCAGTCATTGGTATGGGTTTATTAATTCAGATAATCTTAAATCCTTTGCTATTCATTTAACTTGATAGGCCGCTAGTTAATTTAGAATTGCTTTTACTGCTCCTGATGGCTTGAACTAATCCTGCTAAAAAGTTTCTTGCATAAGTTAACATTCAGTCAATTTAAGATTCCTGTACAGGGCAGCATTAGAAATATATAGTGTCTTGCTAGAAAAATCGTCACTGTGGACAGCACCCCATCTTTCAGGTTTTCACGGAAGAATTTAAAATTTTGCACAGAATGATGACTCATGCATAATTTAATTGCACGTTGTGTAATAATACATCTCAGGGCTGTAACACTAAGAAGAGGCTACTAATACCTATTATTTGCCGGGTATAAAACAGGCACTACTTTTATTTATTTATTTCTTTGTTTGTTTGCTTGTTTGTTGTTTGTTTTTAGCCACAGCTGTGGCCTGCGGACGTTCCTGGGGGCAGGGGTCAAACCCACACTACAGCAGCGACTGAACCACTGTAATGACAAAGCCAGATCCTTAACCCAGTAGTACACCGCCATGAGAAAACACCAAACGGGTACCGTTTTATAGGTGATGCAATCAGAGCTTAAAGACAGTGGGTAACATACCAGTGAGTCTTTCAGCACAATTACTCTCCTAGAGCAAAACACCAGCACTACCATTACCATGGTCTAGTTCTTCATCATTTAGAAACATTTCTCATACTTTATTTCCTTTATCACAATAATCCTGTAAGCTACCTGACTCATACTGATGAAGAAACTGATTCTAAGAATGATGAGTTCCTCAACATCACACAACTAAAAGCTTGGTTTTTGTTTGTTTTTATTGTACCAAAGGAGCAAAAGGAAAACAATGAAATATAATGCATTCTATAGTAAGTTTTCACAAACTTTCATAATATATGGATTCTTTCTAAAGAATCACATTCTTGGAGTTTCCACTGTGGGGCAGCGGAAACAAATCCGACTAGTATCCATGAGAACGTGAGTTCAATCCCTGGCCTCCCTCAGTGGGTCGGAGATCCGGCGGTGCCATGAGCTATGGTGTAGGTCGCACATGCAGCTCCAATTCGACCCCTGGCCTGGGAAGCTCCATATGCTGCGGGTGTGGCCGAGTAAAGGAACGAAGGAAGAAGTGAAGGAAGGAAGAACCACATCCTCTGGTCTCTCTAAGAGTAGGTCGGCAGACCATCAGTAGCCCCCAGTGTCCCCTTTGATAGTGATTTAAATAATATCTTTTCTATTGAAAAATATTACTTGGACATATGACTATTTAAGAGATTTCTCTAAATGCTAAAGTGAAATGTTCAAATATATCATCAAAATACACAAAATGTAAATTTTTTCTGAGATTCACAAACCCCAAAAACAGGAGTCCACTCGAGGAACACAGCTTTACCCTCAATTCTATTTAATCTGTCATCCCTGCCATTAGGAACCAGGTGATCCAAACAGGAGGATGCGGATGGTTCTCTCTCCATCCATCGCCACTGCTGGAAACAACAGTGTGTCTCCCTGAGGACAGTCACCCGTGTACTTTTCACCTGAGGACAGCCCACTGCTATTTCCAATCGCCTATCTTTGCTCTGCTGGCAACAAGCATGTTTGTTAAGACAGCCATCTAAAGGGGTTCCAACCAAATTGACTGCCTGTTTTCTAGGAGACAGATGTTTGCTTTTGAAAAGCTGCCATATGCTGATTTTCAGAGCATTTCTTTAACAGAAAAATCAGATCTTTTTTTTTTAATTAGAATGTAGTAGATTTACAGGGCTGCATCAATTTCTGCAGTACAGAGTAATGACCCAGTCGTACATATACACACATTCTCTCTCTCATACCCAAAGCTAAAGCAGAGAGTTGAACCCAAAGCTTAAGTTGGCTGCTCAGGTTTTACCTAAGCAATAACATATAAGGTAGCATATGTATTTTAGTCACCTTATGTGCCCAAAGATCAATTCAGGTTTCCAGCAATGGAAATGAACCATTGATTTCATCCTCAGCTTACTGGTCTTAAGATTACATCACAGTTTTGATGCAAACAGGTGTCAAATCGGTGAAGGCAGGGTAAGGATTTTAAATCCTGCCGTTTAATATAGTTGCTTTTGGATGGTTTCCACAGACTTGTCACCATGGAAACTGGATAGGAAAGGCCACCAGCAGCCAGAAGTAAAGCAGTTTCCCATTTAAGGTCATCTGATGGTTGTCAGAAGGGATCTGACCCTGCAGCTCAGGGTGGCTCCCACAGCATAAGCCTGCGAGAGTTTGTCTAGTAGTAAAGAAACGTGAACAAGAAGAGGGTTTTGTTTATTTGTTTTGTCCAAATAGTCTTACTTTCAGGTGTTTTGTTTTGAAATTAGCAGAGAGAGAACTGATCTTGGTCTTGAACCTTTGGCAAATACGCCAGCGTAATGTTCCGACTTGTATTTAGCACCTTTATTTGAAAGGCACTGACTTTGGTCAGCACTGTGATTTAGAGTTCCCCAAAGGGGAACATTCCTTACTATGTGCAATGTCATACACTTTTAAGCATTTAGGAAGCATATTTTTACAACCACCATGGTTATAGCTGAACTTGTAGCAAGGAATGTCATCTTGCCAGAAAGTATGAAATCATTTGTTATGCTGGCAGTGTAAGACCATAATAATGATATTTATAATAGTTTCAGTCTGGCTTGAAAATACTTTGAAATTCAATAAAGAAATGGAATACATCCATTTAAAGGTTTTTATTATATAAAAATTAGCAAGACAGGCATACAGAAACTAGATTTAAATTTCAAACGATATTTTCCCTCAATTTAGCAGTTAAGCATTAGGTAACCAATATGCTATTTAAAGTTATTTCTATAACACTAAAGTTAAGAATATGTCCCCATAGTTCTATATCAGTATTTAAGTAGAATTATATTTATGAATATATACTATATAATATCTTCACTCAATAGAGATGTGGCAGATTATATTTTGGTTTATTAACCAGTTTTCTTCCTCCATCCTGTTTCCTTGTTCTCCCTTGCCCTCTTTTATTTAATCCAGCAGATAATTCTATGAGGTTACCAAAGAGAAAGGCTGATGGCAAAAAAAAGACAGGAAAAGGTAATTTTAGGCTCTTGAGTCTTAAAAGGCTGACCCTCGGAGTAACTGAAAAAAAAAAAAATACCAGTCTGGTAAAAACACAAAAACAAACAAAACAACATGGATGAGATCCAGGCTACTGTCTACACTGAGCAGAAGTTAAAAGGTCACCTGCAGCTGCACAAACTAATCTATTAAATCCGGGCTCTCTAGTAAATGCACATACATGAATGAATTCAGCCTGATCAAGTCCTGTATTTCACCCTTTTTGGCCTGACACCCTTAGAATCCACTCCTGTACATGTTCTCTGGGGTTCTGCTGACAAGCAATAACAAAACAGTGGCTGGTACATAGTAGGCACCTAATAATTATTAGTCAAATGAATGCATGAATGATCTGCATCTTAAGACATGCAATCTAAAACTTCGAAATAATAGTTACTTTCTTATCCAAATGTCTATATTTCTACAAAAACTTATTTTCTTAAGGGACTCCTCCTACACTGTTAGTGGGAATGTAAATTGGTACATCCACTATGGAAAACATTCTGGAAGTTCCCCAGAAAACTAAATATAGAACTATCATATGATCCAACAATCCCACTCCTAGGCATGTATCTGGACAAAACTGTAGTTCAAAAAGATACATGCACCCCTATGTTCACAGCAGGACTATTTACAATAGCCAAGATATGGAAACAACCTAATTGCCCGTTGACAGTAGAAAAGATTAAGAAGATGTGGTACATGTATACGATGGAATACTACTCGGCCATAAAAAAGAACAATTAATGCCACTTACAGCAATATGAATGAAACTAGAGATTCTCATATTAAGTGAAGTAAGTCAGAAAGAGAAAGGCGAATACCATATGATTTTACTTATATGCAGAATCTAAAATATGGCACAGATGAACCTATCTGCAAAACAGAAGCAGACTCACAGACACAGAGAACAGACTTGTGGTTGCTGAAGTGGAGAGGTGAGGGAGTGGGATGGACTGTTTTTTGGGGGTTAGTAGATGCAAGCTATTTACACTTGGAGTGGATAAGCAACAAGGTCCTACTATAGCACAGGGAACTATATTTAGTCTCTTGGGATAGACCATGATGGAAGATAATATAAGAAAGAGAATGTGTGAATATATATGTATATGTGTATATATATATGTGTGTGTATGTGTGTGTGTATATATATATATATATATATATATATATATATATACACACACACACATAAATATGACTGAGTCACTTTGCTATACTGAAGAAACTGGCACAATATTGTAAATCAGTTCTATAGTCTAATAAAAAATTCTTAAAAACAATTTACTTTCTTATTACTAGTGTATACTTTTGGTAAATGAACATTCAAGTTGCTTACCACTAAACAGGTTTCTGTAAATAATTAGTAAACTTTTTTAAACAGTGATTTCTTTCCCAGTGCCTAAGAGTCTGAGTTTCAGCAAAAGGAAGTTTTAGCAATCCTGAGTTTTGTGTCTTCATTTTTCTTAGAGGTCCTATTTTTAACCCAGCATCCTCAGCCTTAGTGAGTGGACACTACTTGTCCTCTTTTTCCTGGAGTGAAGCTATCAGAACCCCAGATATGTCCCCACTTTCACCCCCATGTTGAAGGCCCATTTGTGTTGAAGTTTGTTTTCGGTTGGCACTAACAGTTAAAGAGCAGGTTACGCATCATAGGGGAAGTCTGGCACGTCTGCTTTTTCACCCTAGGACTTTCCCAGATCTGCTGCTAAAGCATTCTCAAATATATGTAGTTGGAGAGAATAAGAAAAAAGCATCGCTCTAACTGAAAATTTCACAAAGTAGTTCTTTAGCAATATTAGCACCAAACTTGTATCAGGATAAAATAAAAAAGTTAGTACTCTGACCTGAGTGGTGTGGATGAATTTGTGCAGCTGGATTTCTACCTACTGAATAAATCTGACGTACTTTCCTCTGGGACACAGCAATCCCTGCAGATGCTGTAAATGACAAATTTCACAGTTAGTCCTTGGTTTTCACTTTCAGAAGTAGTATTAGTGGAAAATGGGGTAAAATTCTGGAAAAAAAAGAGTAAAACAAAATCCCTCATCCTACCAATTGACAATATCTAGAGAGCTTCAATATTTATACTTCAATATTAATAGCAATAATTACACTTCAATATTTTATGATATGGGACAGCCAATCCCTTCCCTTTACTTCACAGACTTCTAAGTAACATAACAGTGCTACATTTTATAACATTTGAGAGAGAGCTAATTACTTGAAATTTTTTCCCTGTAATTCTATCAGGCTGCCATCAGGAGTTAGTGGATACTATGGCCATTGAAAAGTTGGGTTTCAGATATGTGCAGTAAAAAATGCTGTCATTCTTTTACATTTTAAATTCAGTGTGCCCTCAGTAACTTTTTTTTTTTTGTCTTTTTGCCTTTATCTAGGGCCGCACCTGCGGCATGTGGAGTTTCCAGGCTAGGGGTCTAACAGGAGCTGTAGCTGCCGGCCTTCCCCACAGCCACAGCAACGCGGGATCCGAGCCGCGTCTGCAACCTACACCACAGCTCACGGCAACGCCGGATCCTTAACCCACTGAGCTAGGCCAGGGATCGAACCCACAGCCTCATGGTTCTTAGTCAGATTCGTTAACCACTGAGCCACGAAGGGAACTCCTCTCAGTAACATTTTTAAAAACTAATTTTATTTAAACTACTAAATGCAAACACTGAATAGGCAATCTTACAGAGCAAAGCAAACAAAAAGTCCCCAAATGATAATCTGTAATATTTAAGGGTTTGAAAATTATGTGACTTTCAATCCCTTAATTGTGACAAATTAGAATTTTCACCTGGATTTCTCTTCAGACCAAAGAAGACACATCTATAATTTATCCTGTATTCTCATCCGATGGCCACATCATTTTCACAGTTGTACACTAGCTTGGTGTCAAATTATATATGAGCTGCTTTCCCAGCTTCACGTATCATAACCACAAGTGGCATCTTTCTTTTTGCACACCCACAGCATGCAGAAGTTCCTAGGCCAGGGATCGAACCTGAGCCACAGCATTGACAACATTAGATTCTTAACCCACTGTGCCACCAGGGAACTCTGTACATGGCCCATTCTTAACTTTGAGAAATAGAAAGCTATTTTTAAGGAATGCCCTTGACCCCTATATTAGCCACATTATCTGCGTCCTCTCACACTGAGACCCACACAGGAGAAAATAGAAGGGTGACTTCACATATGTGGGTGTGTACTATCCTCTCTCCCACCTTCCAGCTCTTTCACTTCTTCCCCCTAACCTACAGCATGGTTTCTGCAATTTCTTTTTTTAAGGAAAATTTCAAAGTCCCTTGTTTCTTCCCTCCATACAAACTTGTCTGTATAAAATTAAACGTAAATATAATCATTGCTTTAGCAGCGAGATTTTGAAAAAAATGTTTTTTCTATAAATGCTTTTTGAGAAAGCTTGCATATTTTACCATAAAAACTTTGTTTTCAAAACATTTAAAGAGAAAACTTAATGTGGTTGTTAAAAGATTCAACTTGTTTTATTATAAGCATATGAAAATGTAACTTCAGGACACAAAACACAAAAAAAGAAAATAAATATAACATTTAAAGAAATACTGTTTTCTTTATGGGTTTCTTTACTGAGCTAGTTGAGAAATTCACACAAGAAATAGTCTAGTTAATCTGCATTTAATACCTTGTTCAAATTTAAAAGCTCTATCTCCTCTAGGGACTGTGTCTAACTCCTTTTAAGCATCAATTACTTGACCATTAAGATGAGGATTAATAAATTACCCTGAGGTAAAAATATGAAAGTAAATCAAAAAGAATTATGGTAGTTCTGAAATAGAAAACAAAGAACTGGGGGTGGCTCTCTGCTCTAGCCTGTAGAGATGGCCAAGTGTACATAGGTCATGTTTTCTATAGTGGTGCTTTTTCGCAGAAATAATTATTAAAAGATAGCTATGTGTCTAAACTGATACCCCAAACTAGAGACCATGTAATGACCAAGTTGATGTTACTGCTTTGCATTTTCTGAAACTGAAGGGCTTGGTTTTCGATCATTTTTATGGCGACTACTTTATTTTGGGGCATGTGGACTTAACATTCATAGGTACTGAGTTAAAATCTGACAGCGTGGCAGAGGGTTCTTAGACTTGTAATGACATTTTTCAGTGCGTGTCACATGGCTTTGACTCAAACTTGCCACAAGGATGTGCTCATCTGTGGCCCTAAATACAAAAACAGGGAGAATTAGTTAGCATGCCTGTCTTCTGAACTACGAATTTAGTCATGTAACTTAAAATTATTTTTCTTAACATCCTTGCCAACTACTCTCTCAATCCCAGTTAGTCGTTGACTTTTCAAGATAGTTTTGATTGCTTACTCTCTAAAAAAGAATATATATTTAACTACATATGTCCATCGTAAAACAAGCAAATCCATGTACAACAACCTAAGTATCACAAAAGAGACTCAAGTCTCCCTGAAACCACTACCCATCAATAACCTCTGATATCAGCTTGGTGTGTTGCCTTCCCAGTTATTTTTCTATCCATTTACATAGTTCGGGGTGTGGTCTTCAGAACAACGTTTTTCAAACTGTGGTTGAGCCCTAAATCAGTTTAATGAGTCATGGTCAGCATTTTGAGAAATGGAATGGAATGGCATGAAAGGAAGTAAAACAGCAGAAAAATCTCAGGGTGCACTGCTTGTGGTAGGGGTCTACCCAGACGAGATACAAAATGTATGTCTTACTGAGGGGCCTTTCCAAAATGACGTTGAACTTAACTTTACTATTGAAGAAAATCTATGGTATTACCTCATGCTGTCTTTTCCTCTTTTAAAATAAATAGTGACACATTATAAGATAATTTTACAATTTTTCTCCTCAGTCTATCATAGAGATTCTTTTTGTCAACACTCATAGTTATAGTTCATCTTTATAGCACTGTTGACTAGCACTGAATGTTCTGCAAGCCTCAGAGTCTCTTAGGCACTTCTGTCATGATGGGAACTTAGTTGGCTTTCAATTTCTCATAATTATAAATGATGCTGCAGTGGGTATATGTTTGCATGCCTCACTGTAGAGAAGCACAAAAAGTCTTTTAGGGTAGATAAGGAGAAATTAAATAGCTGAACCCTTGGAAATATATATCTTATCTTAAGAAATACATTTTAAAGTGGCTGAATCAATGTGCACTCTGATCAGAAGACAATCCATTTTTCTATACCTTGATCAACATTATACATTATACATTATCAAGCACTATATACTATCAGACTCTTCTATGTTGCCAATCTGACTTTGTTTAATTTTGTGTTTCTGAATGCTTTGTTTAATTTTGTGTTTCTGAGGTTAGTGCACTACTTTGGTGAATTTCCTGTGTGTGTCCAGATTCTTTTTTCTTATTGATTTGCAAACGCTCTTCTCTTAGTCTGAATATAAATCCTTTTATTGCACTTTATTTTTATTTTATTTTGTTTTTTTATTTATTTACTTTTTCCTTTTTAGGGCTGCACCCACAGCATATGGAAGTTCCCAGGCCAGGGGTCGAATCAGAACTACAGCTGTTGGCCTATGCCACAGCCACAGCAACGTGGAATCAGAGCAGAATCTGCCATCTACACCACAGCTCATGGCAACGCTATATCCTTAACCCACTGAGCGAGGCCGGGGCTCAATCCCACATCCTAATGGATACTAGTCAGATTTGTTTCTGCTGCGCCATGATGGGAATTCCCTACAGCATTTTATATGTTAAGATGATTTTCACCTGATCTGTTTCTTCATTTCAACTGGAAGGGCACTTCCCAAGCCTAGACAAAAGGTTATTTTTAGTCTCAGAGAAAAATCTCTCGGGCACCTGCTGCTGTGGTATCATGACAAGACATGGTCCCATGACCACCTCAGCATGCTGGTTGCTCTGGCAGGATTAATGAGATATGAGCTAGGACTGGGGATAAAAGGCAATGAGAGACTGGAAATGAAGGGAGTCTGACTCTAACCTTTAAAGACACTCTTGATTTCCTAACAGTTAATCCTGGGGAGGATAATTATTATTGTTCCTTTTTTACCTAAAAAGATCCTCACAATTTTATATATTCCCCCACCCCAAAATGTATATTCATTTAGCCTTTAATAATTTAGGCAAACAAGTTTCCACTGTGGCTCAGTGGGTTAAGGACCTGAAATTGTCTCTGTGAGGGTGTGAGTTTGATCCCTGGCCTGGCTCAGTAGGTTGAAGGATCTGTCATTGCTGTGAGCTTCAATATATACTCACAAGTGTGGCTGGGATCCAGTGTTGCTGTGGGTGTGGTGTAGGCCATAGCTGCAGTTCTGATTCAGTCCCTGGCACAGGAACTTCCATATGCTGCAGGTGCAGCTGTAAAAAGAAAAAAAAATTGTTTTAATTTTTTTAATAAAAGAATAATTTTAGGCAAACAAAAAATGATTAATAAATCTATGCATATATACAGTTTTTAAATCAAAAATTAATAACTACCAAATTCATGGCAAACATTAGCCCTGTCATTCTGAGATTTCAAGCATACTCCCTTAACATTTCAGATTAGTACATGAAAAATATTATGTTCCTAACTATTCACAAATAATCTGGCACACATTTGCTCTGCTGTTCAATTTTTATTAAAACAATTAAAAAAAAAAAGACATCATAGAGACTGGTTACAGTTCAGTGTCCATCATATATAATACGCCCATGAGTCTACTGAAAAAGAGAGATAGTATTTGGCCTCAATAAAATTTAAAAAAAATTTTTTTTTTTTTGGTTTTTAGGGCCATTCCCACAGCATTTGGAAGTTCCCAGGTAGGCGTCTAATCGGAGCTATAGCTGCTGGCCTACACCACAGCCACAGCAATGTGGGATCGGAACCACATCTGCAACCTACACCACAGCTCACAGCAATGGTGACTGAGGCCAGGGATCGCATACACATCCTCACGGATCCTAGTCAGATTCGTTACCGCTGAACCGTGAAGGGAACTCCAATGGCCTCATTAAAATTTAGGTAAAATCGAAGCTTAAAATTGAAATAATTTGTATTCCTTTCATGGCTTTATTGAAAGCATGAACTTAATTAGTGTTTTAAAATTCAGAAGGAAACTACAAAATTCATTATAAGATGCAATTAAAAGTGTCAAAAAATTACATTTGCTAGCTTAGTGTGTGGTGGACATGACACTTTCCCCAAGGCAGTGGGGAGGAGGCCCTGGAGGAAGCCCTGGGAAGGGTTTCACACACTTAATCCCAGGTGGAGGCACTGGGAAGGGTTTTACACACTTAGTCTCATGTACACCTCACATCCATTTTGAAGGGGTGTTGTTTTGTTCCCATTTTATATATGACTGAGATTAAGGAAACTGTCCAACCAAGATTGCAGAGCTGGGACATGAACTTCTCCATATGGGCTTCTCCATATGGGACGAACTGCCCTGTTGAAAGATAGCACAACCTTTTAAATTTAACAACAGTAAATGGATTTGATCCTTCCTCTTCAATTTTGTAAAGTCAATGAAGTGACGGTGTTCTCATTGTGGCTCAGCGGTAATGAACCCAACTAGTATCCACGAGGATGTGGGTTCAATCCTTGGCCTCACTCAGTGGGTTAAGGATGTGGTGTTGCCATAAGCTGTGGTTTGGGTTGCGGATGTGGCTCTGATCCTGTATTGCTGTGGCTGTGGTATAGGTCAGCAACTATTGCTCCAACTCAACCCCTAGCCTGGGAACTTCCATATGCTGCACCTGTGGCCCTAAAAAGAGAAAGAGAGAGAGAGAGAGAGAGAGAGGGATAAAGTGACAGAACTGTAGTTTAAATCTCCAAGTGCTTAGCAACTACCCTGTGTGCCCAGCAGAGCAGAAGGCACCAGAAGTCAGACACAGAATGTTGCATGCGAGGTCCACCCGGAGAACCATGGGAGGGGGCTTGGAGGAAATGCTAATGTTTCACTTGAGAAGACCGTGAAGAATGATGGCTTTCCGTAGGCACAAGGCATGGATCTGGTGTGAGGGAAGGTATATTTGAGTGGCAGCTTCTAAAGAGAAGAAATAGTTCCAGCAAAGGACAGGAGTCAGCTCAGTGAGGGCCACACATGGAGAACAGCACAGTGTCTGGTTCACCTTGTGTGCAGCGCCATGAGAAGGTACAGAACTGGGCACAAATGAAAAGGTAGCCAGGGTCCATCTATGATGGCGATTTCAGCACAGGTGACCTCATGAGAAGAGGCCTAGGACTTAGGTCAGGCCAGGTGTTGAACAGCACTCGGTGACTGTCTGTGGGGAGCAAGAGCCAAGGCGGGGCAGGCAAAGCTTGGACCCAAGTCATTGAGAGAATGACTCCCATGGATGGAGAGGGAAGTGAGAGAGAAGATGATGATCAGGGCATTCCTAAGACATCTCACATCCTGCTCAGGCTTAATTCGTGCATGTGTGAAAATAAGGGTTTTCCCCAATTCCAAACGCTCTAAGTCTTTAGTTATTTTTTCAAAACATATAATCTCAGAATTTTGAAAGCTGTTCAGTTCCTTAAAAAGACCACTCGGTGGGGGAGAGGGATGGACTGGCAGACCAAATAAAGAACAAGATCCTACTGTACAGCACAGGGAACTCTATCCAATCTCTTGGGATAGAGCATAATGGAAGATAATATGAGGGGGAAAAAAGGTATATAGGTATGACTGGGTCACTTTTACTGTACAGCAGAAACTGGTACAACAGTGCAAATCAACTATACTTTAACAAAAAAAAATACGTTTTTAACAGTTTTTTAAAAATAAAGTTGTACAAACTTTTAAAAAATACTACTTAATACACATGGCAAGAAGCTGTGTGGAGATATCACCGCTGCATTATTTTCCATGCTTCCTTTGGATCTCAGGAGCCTCCAGTTATTAAGAAGCAGAGCCTGGGGTGAGCACTGCCCCAAGGTGGGGAGGGAGAGAGGAAACGGGGAACAGGGAGGGTGCATTCTTGGGTTTTAAAAAGCAGAAGGCAGGGAGTCACAAGACCTGCAGCTGAACAAACTCTTCCTCCTGCCCCTCCTGGATAAAATAAAGCTTCTCTGAGGAGGGACGACAAAGACACAAGGAGTAGGAAAGAAAGTCTAGGAAGAGATTCAAATTCCAATTCGATTGAGTCAAGTCTTGGGGGGGCGGGGGCAGGGAGAGGGGCGAGGTGGCTGATGGGACTCAGTTTGGGGATTCAAGAATAGTGAGGCCGGCGGCTCGGTTCCCGCAGGGAACTCTGGGAGGTCCTAGCCGTGTGGACGCTCCCTGCACCACGTGACCTGTGATGGAAGGAGAGAGTCAGCTCGCGAAGGCGTAAGACACTGTCAGCCCCAGTGTGTCCAGCCCAGTGAGCGGGAGGGCAGGCCAGCCTTCTTGGCCCCCAAGAGGGTGAGCTGACAGCAGGACAGCTTCCCCACAGAGCTCCGCCTTCACGTCAAGGGGCCACAGCCACGAAGAGGAAAGTGGAGGGGGAACTTGAAGTCAGGCAGAGCTGTGCCCCCTTCTCAGGATGGCAACGCGGAGAGGTGACCACACTCAGTAACCAGAGCAGATACCAGCTCAGGCAGTCTCAGAGCCCCAGGACCTGGTGCCAGCTGAATCTTTGGAACTAAATACCACCCAGGGAAGAAGAAGAAAGAGAAGGGCAGTCCACTTTAAGCTTTGATATAACAAAGAAATCACCAATACATCAAAATTTGCCTTTAGGCTAATTGTGTTTTCTGATATGTAGAGTAGGGGATCAGTATGAAAGTTCAGTCTGGGGAAAATGCAGAAAGTTAGATTTTTTTTTTAACTGAAGTTGTGACCTAAAAAGAGCGTATACATTTGGTTTAGACAATATAGCCTGGCCCTTCTCCATTGACCTATTATTCTTATGCTATGCTGCAATAAAATCACTAACCAAGTCATGTTTGGCTCCTTTTATTCCTACTAGAGGGAACCTTTTCTTCTCTGAAAACAAGTCTACTGATGAACCTCAGAATTCTCACAAAGGGAAAAAAAAGGTACTGTGATGTGAAAAACACTATATTCAGCACTCTGGGTGCAAAAGCTAGCCAAACTAAAAGAAACAGAAAGAAAATATAGGAGCCTCCCCTCATTCAATTACTTAAACAAGAAAAATGCATCTCAACCATGGAAAACAGGCAAAATGATCAATGCTTGATTCTCTGACAACATGCTAGGGCATTTTCCAATAACTCTGCTTGATTCTAACCTAAAACTCTTAGATAATATCCCAATATATTACACTAACAATCCACACAGATAAAGGTGCAGGCAGTTCACAGTCCTTGTAGTGTTAGTGATTAACCCATAGAAACTGACCTGTTGATATGACTTTTTTGATGTGACGTATTGGTACGGCCAGTTAAAAAGGTAATCACAAAAATGACATGGTTTTATAGCACCATAGAAATTTGGCATAAGTCTTATGCTTAATTTAGCAATGTTATTTCGGCTTTCCTTTCTTGACTATATAAATCCCTGTTCTTCAAATGCTCTTGGAACAGGCTCTTTTGTCTTCCATCTGGTTCCATTATTAATGGGTTAAATAAAACTAGGACACTTGCTAAAAAATAACTAAGAATTGTGCTTTTTCACTCCATAATGGTAAAAAAAAATTAAGTAGCTATAAATTTAAAAATTAACATGCTACCTAAAGCATCCCAAATAATCTACAGAATCCATAGTAAGGAATGTCAATCAAGAACAGTTGAGGTCTCTGCTGTAGTGGAGGGCAAGCAGGTGACCCAGCCAGAAGAAGCCTCTTGCCTGTTTCTCATTACTGTTGGCTCATCAGTCACCAGCCGTGATATTCAAATTTCTGTATGCAACACATCAAAGGGTAGTTGTACACACTCTGAAATCATTTTTTGAATCCCATTAAAATTATTATTAAAATTGGCAATTTGCAATTTGAAAGCCTCACTTGTCTCCATTGACTCAATTTTTTGTACACTGTGTTACAGTCATTACCCAAGTCACAAAGATCTCCCTTTATTCTCACTCTAAGGTGGGGTAGCTCTCTTCCTCCTTCTATTTATCTTTTCCCCCAGGGCAGAAATCCCCAGGGAGCAGGGTTGTGAGCTGCCATTTAGCAGGTGATTTGAAGTTGGTGTTGGATTGGGACCATCAAAAATTTTTGTGAGATTGTGTAGCTCTTTGGAAGGACATTATCCTACAAAGAATATGAAAAAAGTCTGCATCTGGCAGGCAGCAGCATCCTGGGACCTGGTCCACACTCCCTCAGGTACCCCCTTGAAGTGAGACCTAGTAAGAAAATCATCACAGGTAAAGTGAAGATGTCATCTCCCACCCCTTCCCCATTCTAAAGACTAATGTTAGAATACTGTTTCCCTAATCTTTACGTAATCATAAGATTACTTAGGCACTTGCTCTCAAGAGTAAGGATAAACAAGGCTTCGAACAGTGTACGTCTGGGATTTCCCGTCCTGGCTCTGTGGAAACAAATCTGACTAGCAACCATGAGGATGCAGGTTCAATCCCTGGCCTTGCTGACTGGGTTAAGGATCCGGCGTTGCTCTGAGACATGGTGTAGGCCACAGATGCGGCTTAGATCCTGCGTTGCTGTGGCTGTGGTGTAGGCCAGCAACTGTAGCTCCAGCTGGACCCCTAGCCTGGGAACTCTCATATGCCCCAGGTGCAGCCCTAAAAAGCAAAAAAAACAAAAACAGAAAAACAGTGTAGGCCTCCATCATTTACTCAAAGTGGTTTTCAAGGGCCTGATCTCAGAGGAAATACTCGATCTTTATGCAGACTTTGATGAAGATGCTTACAGTCTGGTTGGGAAAAATAACAAATATATAGAATTATAAGAGTTTTGACTAAAATCTGGTGAGCAAATATGCTTAAATTCTGTGCTTAAAAGAATTGCTGTGCAATAAAACGAGAGAAGGCATGTACACAAAATCACTTTGGCAACTGGGAAATTTAGTATGGAAATACTCTATAATTAATATAGAGTTGAACACCTTGAAAGTAAGCTATTGAAGGTTGCTCATAATAAGGACAGCTAGGAGATAGCTGTGCTGTCTGGAATATTTGGGTGAAACGTTGACTACTTTATAGAGATCTGACCTTTATGAACAAAAGACAAGTATAAAAATAGAATCTCAGTCATGTAGTAAGGAAACATAATTAAGAACCCAAAAATTGTGGTGTCAATATTATTCAAAATGCAGAGCATAAGAATTCCCATACATTATTAGTTCCGTGCCTGGGGGTTAGCCGCTGAAAAATAAAAAACCCAGCAAGGGAAGGAAAAATGACAGTATTAATCCAGTCAAATTTGGCCACACTCTTAGCTGACATTACATTCACGCTTTAAATTTGGGTTTGACTGAAACTCCCCCAAATTTACACTTGACCTACATTAATAGCATCCATAACATTAAATGTACTCTACATACTTGACAAGTAATACATTTCCTCGTAATATGTTCTGGTATGATTGAATTTTCACAAATATATGACACCATTTCCCTTTCCTCAGCAGGAAAGGACTATTGCCTTTTTCACATAGAAAGGATGCAAAACTTGTTTTCCCATTTAAAATATTCAATTGTCTGATTAATTCATTTGACTGTAAACAACAGAACTAATCAATTATTTTTAAAGAACGGAGTTTCCTGAGGCCTGGGGCACTTCTACAGCATAACTTTATACAGTAAGTAAATCAGGTATGAAACGTATTCCTTTTCCAGTTTTCTTTTCTTTCTGCTGATTCTACCAGCAAATACACTGTCACCATTTCTCAGATATTGGCTAATGTTCCTTCATAACAAAGAAAACAGACCTCAGGATAGGCGGAAAACAGGATGTACTTGAATTTGATAATGCTGTCTTCCTATATTTGCATTTATTTTTACAATTTCCATCTCTTTATGACAAGCAATGCTAAACTCTTCTCTCTTTTGTCACAATAATATGAACTTTACTTTAAATAAATTTGAGAAAGTGAGTCAAATTGAAGAAACAGGAGTTCTGTTGCAGCTCAGTGGTTAACGAACCCGACCAGTTTCCGTGAGGACACGGGTTCGATTCCTGGCCTTGCTCAGTGGGTTAAGGATCCGGCGTTGCTGTGAGCTGTGGTGAAGGTTGCAGACACGGCTCAGATCTGGAGTTGCTGTGGCTGTGGTGAAGGCCGGTGGTTATAGCTTTGATTCAACCCCTAGCCTGCGAACCTCCACATGCCACGAGTGGGGCCCTAAAAAAAGGGAATATGTATAAAATGAATTATTTACACAATCTAGTTAGAATTAAAAGACAGAACAAAAGAACTGTTAGTATTAACTTGAAATGGTTTCATGGTTGTGTGTTCTAAAGGAGTTCGGAGGTGCTGTATGACCACAGTACGAACCTAGAACCCTGCAGGACTATAGCTGCTGGTTATACAAAATGGAATGGAGCATGATCTGCAGATGAGGTGATCTAAGTGGTTGGAACTGGGATCAGTTTGTGATCTAATAAAGCAAACAATAGTGCAAATTTACCTGCAGCACCTTGAAAAGTATAACTTTTATAATGTTTTGCATTAGGATGGAGAAAAAATTTTCCTTGAAAGTGGGATATTAACCCAAATTTTCTCATATGTATTGATGTGTTCTACATATTAGCAGAAAATTGCTCCATTTTGGGTAAACTTTAGCATTCATTGACAACTCTTAAAATGTTACAGTACATTCTGTTATCAGTTAAAAAAAGATACAAAACACTAAATTTTTAAAAATCTGGTGAACAAAGTGTAGGTCTAAGAAACCTAATATATTACCTGTAAACTATGCTAAATAGGTGGTTGAAAGATCCAAAGATCTGATCACTTCCACTGACATAAAGTCAAGCCTGAGACTGGCTAAATCAATATACCCCTTTCAGAGAAAAAGGATCCCTATTACACTGCTGGTGGGAATGTAAACTGGTGCAACAACTGTGGAAAACAGTATGGAGAGTCCTTAGAAAACTCAAAATAGAATTACCATTTGATGCAGTAACCCCACTCCTGGGCATCTATCCAGAGGAAACCATGAGTCGAAAAGATACATGTACTGCAATGTTCATTGCAGCACTCTATACAATAGCCAAGACATGAAACAACCTAAATGTCCATCGACAGAGGAGTGGATAAAGTTGATGTGGTACTTATACACAATGGAATATTACTCAGCCATTAAAAGAAACGAAATAACAGCATTTATAGCAACATGGATGGACCTAGAAATTATCGTGCTAAGTGAAGTTGGTCATACAATGAGGCACCAACATCAAATATTACCACTTATATGTGGAATCTACAAAATGGACACAATGAACTTCTTTGCAGAACAGATACTGACTCACAGACTTTGGAAAACCTATGGTTTCCAAATGAGACAAGTTGGGGGGTGGGGGGGATGCACTGAGGGTTTGGGATGGAAATGCTATAAAATTTGGTTGTTATGATTTTTGTACACCTATAAATGTAATACAATTCATTAAGTAATTAAAAATCAATATACCCTTGAGGAAAAGGAATTCCTATTATGAATCATAACAAAATTGAGAATTGCTTATATATGTACATGTACTGCTCTATTATAAAGTTAATCAACAACAATCCTTTTAGCTTCATAATTATATTATGAACTTACTTTATGCCCAAATAGCAGGAGTAGAGCATGGTCAACATGACAATTTTGGACATCTCAATAACAAGACCGTCTTTTTTTTTTTTTTGCATGCATGCTGATGGTATAAATTGCCCCAAACCATCAAAAACTTTTCCAAAGCAAATTTAATAAATGTGGTGACATGGACTAATATTACAGTTAATCAGTCCATATTTCCTATGTTTACTAAGCATGTTTATGTAACTCTACAAAGGAATGTGAATTAACAAAGCCAAAACAAAAGTGGCACTTTACATGAGAATCCTACATATGTAAAAAGCACAATCACTAAATTTTTTTCATAAACTGTCCAGGTTTAACTAAAAATTTTACTGTCAGTGTTGATCTTTTGTTCTTTTTAATACAAATTAAAAATACTGATTAACACTTTTTTTCTCAAACCACTACTATAAACTTTTATGTCTTAAGAATCCAGAATTTTTTTATTATTAGAGAAACACTGCGATAAAATATTTTAGCTAAGTACAAATAACTAAAAAGAACTATACCTGTCAGAGTAAAGGAAATATATAGGGATAGAGCTTACAGAAATATATACATGTAAAACACAGTTGCTGGGTTTTGTATGTGCTGTAAGCATCAAAATTCAGTTGGTTAACATTCCCGCAAAGCAATACTACAAATTTTAGAAAAACAGGCTATAATATTTCAATCAAATGAGTGAACACAGAAAGCATTGTGATACTGTTAAGTTGCCAAACTAATAACGGTGGACCAATAAAACAAAATTCTCCTACTGTTCGTACTAAAATTACCTCTCAAGAATTATTCAGACATTTCAGGCCCAAACTTGTTTTTTCTACTATAATCTAGAACTAATTTCTTAGTAGTTTTTTGGCGGGAACGAAATAAGAAACACCTGAGCCCTGACAAGTTCTGAGAACCATACTTCAATTTAATGTGATACAAGAAGAATAAATTAATTCGGTGTTTGCTCACTGTGTATCTGACATCAGTGATCTAATAAGTACTACCATGACCTCTGAGGTTACAAAGAATCACAGTGGGAAGGCTATGGGACTGCTCTTCTGTCACTAACTTGACCTCTAGCTCCTCAGTGTGGGCCCAGAGTGTGAGCAGTGGCAATTTCACAACAGATCAAAGGCGGCAAAACCAAAGAAATAAAAGGGGGAAAGATATGAAACTATAACATGAATTACACTGAATTTCAGGGAGGCGAGCATGATGTTATTGTTGCAGACCCTCAATTACCTGGTCTCGGTCTCAATCCTATTCCACCAGTGAAGTCTCTGAAAACACAATTAGAAGGATTTATTCAACTTGGATTTGATTGACACTTACTGAATGCCTACCCCCTGCTGTGGATTACGTTATGAAAACAAACAACATTTATTTTCCTAAAGACTCTCTCTAGAGTTTTAGAATATAAAGAGAGAGTATAAACACACTCGAACCCAGACCACAGCTGACAATTCTCCTGGCCATTGGAAGAGCCTTTGTCCCATTACACTTGTTTCTAAGCTCTAAAAATGATTACAAGCCTAAATTGTAATGTGTTGAATGATTTTCTTGTCACACTTAAAATCGAAATAGTGCTTTTGTATTAAAAAGAAATAATATTTCCATGCCTTGTTCCTGCTGTCTTAAAAAAGAAACTAGCGTTCTTTCTATGAAATGAGATGATTTTTGCCTTCAAGAGGACTACCTTATCCCTCAGGTTCCCAGGGCTATGAAGGTCACCTATTCGCCCTATTCTAGATTTCCTGATCATTTTGCTAGTTGGTATCCGTGCCTCCCAGCCAGTAATATTAGACTCTGCTAAGCATAGCCATAAGTAATTTCAAACTTGTTTTTTCTACTATAATCTAGAACTAATTTCTTAGTAGTTTTTTGGCGGGAACGAAATAAGAAACACCTGAGCCCTGACAAGTTCTGAGAACCATACTTCAATTTAATGTGATACAAGAAGAATAAATTAAGCATCTTTTATACCTAAGGTACAAGGTCGGTATTTGCTGAGTAGGAATAAATAAGGGGATTTGGATACAAATAAACACAGCTGATAATTCCCTTACCCCAACCTTTTCATTTCATCACAGAATTTTTTGATACATACATGCAACACAGGCCTAAGTTAATGAAGCATTACAAAGTTACTCACCGCCCAATTTAAGACCTAGAATAATACCAAAATCTGCGCATCCAGCTGTGAGTTTCTTCCCTATCCTCTTCCATTCCTTCTAAGACCCCCCCCAAACCAGCCCCTTCTTGATCCCATTTATTTATTCTTCCCGTTCCCAGTGCATATCTCTAGAACCTTGAAAAATAAATGAACCTCACCAGCCTTGCATACTCTCCCTAGTCCTGGGATAAAGAGTATGTTTAAAGAAAGAAAAGTGATGGCCCTGGCCCTCAAAATTCAAAGAGGGGCAATATCTCAGCGGTGCCCGTGTGTGGGTGGGCAGATGCCTCAGGGCTGGGCTTCTACCCGTACACACGTGCTAGACCCCAGCAAGGGCAAGTGCACGACCCTGCGCCTTAGCCTTCTACACAAGTCCAGCACTGTCCAACAGAAATATCATGCAAAACTGAGGCAGAAGGTCTGTGGGCCCCTGGGCTAAGAACAGCTGGGACTTATTAGGCCAAGTAAGCCGGGCCTTGCTTCTCTTTGACACCTCAAGGAGAAAGTTCATTGCAGGAGCCAAGCTCTACTGAAGTAGAAAGATAAGATGACCGATCACGCCTGAGGTCAAGGAGACCTCTCCAATTCCACACGCATAGTAAGACTCCCAGGGGTCTGAAAGGGAGGGGGCGCCAGGCCATAATAAGTCCTGATACTGTCCCGGCACCCTTTGCTCTGGAATCCATCTTTGCCAAAAGATGCACATGCATATCGGAGAGGGTCCTGTGTTCTGTCAGGCGTGTCGATTAAAACAAGAAAACTGGCTAAAGGAAAACAAAAGAGCTGTCCTAGATAAGTGATTTAAATCACCTCTCTTGAGTTCCCGTCGTGGCTTAGTGGCTAACTAATCCGACTAGGAACCATGAGGTTGCGGGTTCGATCCCTGGCCCTGCTCAGTGGGTTAAGGATCCGGCGTTGCCGTGAGCTCTGGTGTAGGTCGCAGACACGGCTCGGATCCCGCGTTGCTGTGGCTGTGGCGAAGGCCGGCAGCTACAGCTCCGATTAGACCCCTAGCTTGGGAACCTCCATATGCCTCGAGTGTGGCCCTAGATAAAGGCAAAAAGACAAAAAAATAAATAAAATAAAATAAAACAAATCACTTCTCTGTTGCGCTCCTCACTCAGGGGGACGCCCGCACCCGCATTCCTCTTTAGGGTGCATATCACTTGTTTGCTGTTGACTAAAATAAACGGCTTCTCTGTGTGCTCTCCCTCAGGTTGTACTGTGATTCTAACAGCAAACTTTATACCTATTTCCATAGTCTTTGCCTCCTTGAAACATGCTTGCTTCCAACAAGCGGCAAGAATCAGGGCAATTCTGCTTCTAGCCTCTAGTTAGTCTAGTGCCTGGGATTCCTGCTTTTCAACCAGGCTGCCCAGGTTCAATTACTGAGCAGAAATTTAAGATCTCGCTCCAAGATATCACTCACTACTGTCTCTCCAAGATCAAAACCACAAACATTAGTTTAAATTATCTGGTAGCCAGAGTTTGAAAAAGTAGAGAAACAAAGAGTGAAATTAGTCTTCATAACATGTTTTATTTCACCAAATATATCCAAAATATTATCATTGCAACATGTACTGAAGGTAAAAATAAATGTGTTTATATTTTAATATTAAAATGAGATTAAAATGCAGTTCCTCAGTCATACTAGCTAGATTTGTTTTTTAAGGCTGCACCTGTGGCACATGGAAGTTCCCAGGCTATGAATGGAATCGGAGCTGCATCTGCAGCCCCAGCCACAGCTCCAGCAACACCAGATCTGAGCCACATCTGCGACCTTTGCGGCAACGCTTCTTAAACCACGGAGTGAGGCCAGGGATCAAACCTGAATCCTCATGGATTCTAGTTGGGTTCTTAACCTGCTGAGCCACAAGGGGAACTCCCAAGCTAGCTGCATTTCAGCTTCTCAAGAGTCACATGTGGTCAGTGGCCTCCACACTCAAAAATGCATGCCAGACCCTTCTTTAGAGGATGTTTGTCATCTTCTTCAGGACGTTATGACTGAGGCTAACAGTCATGTCACATGACTGCAAATACTTCCTGGACCCCCTTATCTTAAAAGTAGAATAAAAATGTAACTTGTGGAAATATTTTATTTGTAAGCTTATGGGTGTTTCGGGGTAGCTGATAGCCACTCACAAGCCTAGGGAACTAGGTGACTATATTACTTCTGAAGAATATCTTAAAAGGTGCTGGTGGACGTGTGTGAAATAGACCACCCTGACAGTGCTGAGTTGCTTCCAACTTGGCTGCCTCCTCATATAATTCTAAATTTCTCTTTTTAAAAAATGGAGACAATCTTAAAAAATAAACACCACACTATTTATTAATTCATTCAGCAAATATTTATTAAATGCCTCCTATATATGTAGGTACTCTGCCAGACACTGGAGATGGGATGATGAAAAGAAATTGTCCCTACCATCGCAGAACTCACAGAACTACATAGGAATAGCGGGGGGGGGGGGGGGGAGTTGTTAAATCCTCTGAAAATTATATTGCAGATCACAAGAAACATAGTCATCTGAAATTTCAAAATAGAACAGACTTATTATAACCAAAAGTGATAAATTTTAGCTATGTAATTGTTGGGTCCACAGATGGACGAAAGATGGAAATTATGCAGTGCCTGAGGGAAGTCTGCCTCTAGACTGAACCAGATTGAAGGTTTATGTCCTCAGTACATTGTGGCTGCACAGGGTAGTTTCCCATGAGAGTCCAAGCCGGGAAATAGATAGAAGTGGCTTAATACAAGGAAAACATTCCAGAAATGTTTTATGGTAAAAAGGCTTATCGCAATGAAGCTTATGTCCTCTGAAAGTTTCGAAATGGGCATTGACTGGTAGCACATCAGGCTGATAAAACAAAATTTCAGAGAAATGGAAGGTTTCAAAGGACTCTTTGAAAGGACATAATTTCTCAGTCCTCTCTTCATGCAGAATTTATGAGCTAAAACAGAAACTGAAGCATTGCATTGAATATGAGTGTTAGCCTCTAACTTCCACCCCAGCTCACCATGGTTAAAGTATTTAGCTTTATATTGAAGGTATTAGCTTTTTTTTTTTTTTTTGTCTTTTTAGGGCCGCACCAGTGACCTATGGAGGTTCCCAGGCTAGGAGTAGAATCAGAGCAGCAGCCACCAGCCTACACCACAGCCACAGCAACGTGGGATCCGAGCCGAGTGTGCAAACTATACCACAGCTCATAGCAGTGCCAGATCCTCAACCCACTGAGTGAGGCCAGGCATCGAAGCCATGTCCCCGTGGATACCAGTCAGATTCATTTCCACTGAACCACAACAGGAACTCCTAGTTTTGTATTATTTTAGGTCAACTTTTTCGTAATTCAAGTGTGAGGTAAATTATTTGGATAATCATTTTGTCAGAGGAATCCTGGTCACGAAGGAGATAGAGTTCTAGAAATTTATACCCCATAAAATTCTTTTAAATGTATCTCAGAATCAAGGAGATATTTTC
This sequence comes from Catagonus wagneri, assembly GCA_004024745.2. Classification (NCBI taxonomy): domain Eukaryota; kingdom Metazoa; phylum Chordata; class Mammalia; order Artiodactyla; family Tayassuidae; genus Catagonus; species Catagonus wagneri. The sequence continues at coordinate 13,978,497 of PVHT021183699.1, forward strand.
ACATGCATTATAATTGCATCATATAATTATTTATCAAAAAAATTATAGTTGATTTACAATGTTGCGCTCATTTCTTGCATCACATAATTTAATTCAATTGTGAAAAGTTGATAATACTATTTGACATTGATACAAAGAAGAAATATTTGACCTTATGAAATAAGAGGCATGGCTTATAATATGAAGGTCATGCAACCACGCCATCTGAGCTAAGTAGCATTTTACAGCTTGGAAGTCTCTTTCAGGTGGTGACACTCGTAAACAAGTTCCATGCGAACAAGTGCTGCAAGCCACTGTTAGAGGTCCTGCTCAGCCACTGGCCAGCATTGCAGGGGGCGCTTCCCCCAAGTCAGGGACTGTTAGTGAGTGACCCTTGGCTCCGCCCCCTCCCCTTCCTCTCTATAAAAGGAGCCCGAATTTGGACTGAGGCAAGATGGATTTTTTTGAGACTCTAGTCTGCCATCTTCTCGGTTTGCTAGTTTTCTGATTAAAGTCATTATTCCTTGCCCCAACGACTGGTCTCTAGATTTATTGGCCTGTCATGCAGCAAGCAGAGCGAACTTGGGTTTGGTATCAGTGACACTAGGTAGGGTTGCCTTCTCCCGCTCAGTAAGGACTTTTTGTCTACCTGTCCATTTGTTAATGGAGTGGGTATCACTGCAGGAAAGTGGTACAGTGCTCCTGTGGCTCTCCACTAATATACCAAGAACAGCTGGAAACTAATAAGCAAATTAGCCAGGAAATTTTAGGACTGTCACAGAAGAGGAATACAGTGGTCTTACTGACAGGAAATTGTTTTTGTAAGACTGTTTGGCTGTGACATAGGCTGATTGGCCAGGTTGATTTAGGCAAGCAGTGATCAAGAGTATTTATTCATTTTAAGTGAAACTCGGTCTGGATTATGAAAGGGTAGGGGTAGAGAATGCCAGTAAGTCAAAATAAACCAGCACTTCTGCTAAAGGGACTACTAGGTCCGGAGATCACAAGAGGTCTTTCCAGTCACGTTATGATACTGGAGGATCACAAACATCCACAATCGTCTTTAAATACAAAGACCCGAGTCAGGCATACAACCTTGAATACAATTAATTATGCATGCAAGGGTTTATCAAAGAAGTTGTGAACCACAGGCATCTCTGATACCACAAACATCCGAGTCTCAAACTAGCCTGCTAACTATACCCTGTTGCCTTGGCAACAGGATGCAAGGAGGCATGGAAAAATTCTGTTGCCTGAGCAACGGGATCTCAAACAATAGGGGAAGGGGCTTAAGCTCTGACTATGGCACAGGCTGTAGGTTCAAGCCAGTGGGTGAGACTGCAGTTCTATTACAGTGAGAAATGTAGAATTTATGCTAACAGTTATTGATCTATTAATTGAAGAGTATTTGCGGACTGGCACTTATGTGCAATACACTGTGCCCTGGGGAATGCAAAATTGACCGGGCATAGTCTGGTATGTGCCAGTACACAGTAAAATATATTAATTGATGACTTAGTAGATGTTCTGAAGGTCATAATACCAAAGCTTACTAGGACTTAAGTGTATGTGATAAAGAGGCTGAAGTTCCTGTATTACCAAATTCCACTGTTTGATGGTTTATTTGTAAATTGAAATGAAATGCTATGACATTGAATTAGAACTATTAACATATATATCAACTGAGTAAATCTATAAAATTCAGGCAGAAACTGATAAAGGCTAAGCCCGTTTGTAATTCTCTCCCAGCAAGAAGTAATGGAGGTATCAGATTTCAGATACTTGGATCATGAAAATAATTCAAGTTGGAGGTTTCAAAGAAAGCACTAATTTTTGTTTGTTTGTGTGTGTTTTCTTTTGCTTTAGGGCCCCACCCATGGCATAGGGAGGCTCCCAGGCTAGGGGTCAAATCAGAGCTGTAGCTACTGGCCTACACCACAGCCACAGCAACACCAGATCCCAGCTGCATCTCCAACCTATGCCACAGCTTGCAGCAATGCTGGATCCTTAACCGGCTGAGCGAGGCCAGGGATCGAACCCACATCCTCATGGATACTAGTCATATTCGTTTCTGCTACATCGCAATGGGAACCTCCCAGAAAGTACTAATTATTAACATTTGAATTGCTTTTTTCTTGACACTATTAACCCAGATTTTGGCTAACTCCATCAATGTGCACAAAACAGCAAATGTTAACAATAAGGATATTCAGATCATGTGATTATTTCAAAAAGGATAATATTTTGTAAAAGTGTGACCATGAAAAGTGAACTCATTTTTCCCTCTTACTCCTTATGATTTGGAGATGTGCACATCAAAATAAAAGATGATTTTCACAACCACTGTAATTCACTTCAACCCCTCTCGATACACACGTAGAGTTCAAATCTTGCAAACTGGGAAAGGAATGGTACAACCGCTCTAGAAAACAGTTTGGCAGTTTCTTAAAAAGTTAATTATACAGCTACCATATGACCCAGCCATGTCCCTTCTAGGCATTTACCTCAAAGAAAAAAATATACATGCCCATACAGAGATGTTCACTGCAGCTTTATCTGCAAATACCAGAACTCAGATGTTCATTAATGAATGGATAAACAACCTACAATATATTTACACAATGGAATACTACTTGCCAATAAAAAGGGATGGACTAGTGATACACACACACACACAAAAATATAGACAGATCTTGAAATAATTACACTGACTGAAGGAAGTCAGACAAATGAGACTGTGTACTATACAAGCCCGTTTCCATTCAATTCTAAAATGCAGACTAATCTACCATGACTGCCCGGGATGGGCAGTGAGGAGCAGGAGCGAGAGCCACAAATGAGTAAAATGACACTTTGGGTCAATATGTCCATGACCTTAATTGTGATTTCCCGGGCATATATAGACCCAAAACTTCGAGGTTCACACTCTAAATAAATGCAATTCATTTTGTGTGATTTGTACCTCATTGACTCTGCTAAAACAAAAGGACTTCTCACATTCTCATCTAAGAAAACTTATTCAAACAGACCACCACATGACCTGCGTGCATCCATTACAGACAATATATAAAAATACACCGAAGTTAATCTTCCTCTGTTTTTTTACTTACTAGGTGGAACACAAATGTAAGTCAGACTTAGTTAACTCATGGTTGGATATCTTCAGGAGAGCTTACCAGTTAGTCCCTTGATAAGAGGGCAAGTGACGGCAGTTAAAGCAGTTACTTGGTGATCACTAGAATTGATAAACATCTGTGACAGCCCTATTTATATTGCCTCAAGTTCATGCAAAGAACGAAGAGGTAAAACCAAATCTCTGCTCTATTAAACCAAAGGCTTAACTAAAAGCAAATTATCCTAAGGGAACATACTGGTAGCGAGAATGAGCTGTTTATTGTTAGGAAATGTGGGGGCACTGGTGGTGTCCTGTGGTCTGCTTCTGTAACACTGCAAAGGCCACACTGACATCTCCAGGTTTTCTAGTCCTTTTTTCTAAAAGGATTCATAGGAAACCGTCTTATTTGCCAGCCACACTGTACCACACAAGGCACAGCTTTGCAGATGTTACTCTAGCTCAGATCCTATTCATCTGTTCAGTTCTGATTCATCAGCCTCAACATTCGGTCCCTTTTCTCTTTTCCACCTGTTGACTTGGTCTTCAGCCCCAAGTTAAACACCACCCTGTAATATCTCCGTGTCACTGAGCCTCAGATTGAACTTCCCATGTCTGTTGATTCTAGTTTACCCAATTCGTGATAAATGTTTAGATAAAGACTAGCTTTTAAAATCCGTTTCAAGATCTAAAGTATATACTCCATATGTTTCTTTTGTTTTTTGAAGGGTTGAGTTTCAACAGAACTCTTGCAAATAAGATAATTTTCCATGAATTCTTTCAGAAAAAAAAAAGGACTAAATGATTTGGCAATGCTAAGATTCCTGACTTCATCTGATTTAAAATTCTATCTTAATATAAAATTCTCTTGAGTATACCCATATGTCATAATTTATTTTTATACTAAGATACTTCTTTTGCATCTCGTCTATATATTTTAGCAACTTTATATCACTGAATAAAGTATCCAGTAATAGATAAAAGCTATTGATGACATTCTTAAATATATTTAAAAAAAAAACTTGCAAACCTTAAAACGGAGCAGTTAGGCTCCCAAATGCACTTGTTCATTACTTGGAGGAGCACCCGGAACATTTTCCCACCCTGGCAGTGGATAGGTTTCCAGACCAGCTCACAGAAGCCTACTGAACACATGTTGTGGGTGAGGAAGAGAAGCCCTGGTGCCAGAGCTGAGGAGGGTACACCCGCTCCGCGGAGCCACTCAGACCCCCAGCTCCCCTGCCGGGCTCACATCTCCCACACCTGTCCGCTCACTGGCTGGGCTGAGCCAGCAAGAGCTCCCATGTTCAAGGCTCCTGCGTGGCTTCCTTGTCTGCGGCAAGTAGAAGCAGAGCTGCTGGGTTAGGGGTGAGCAGCCAGAGATGGGGAGTGAGAGGGGTCCCTCAGGAATCCTCTAACTAGGTCTCCTTCTGGTTCTGAAACTGACAGCATTTATGACTTGAACCTAGCTGGAACCCAGACTGGGACTTGAACCCACGTGCCAGGATTCGAACCCAGCCTAAACCCAGATTGGGGTTTCAACTCACGGCGTTTAAATTAGAATTACTCACCCGGTATCTGGACTCAAGATTCAGATTCTTTGTGCCTCCGTGCAGAAGGAATTCAGGAATTCAGCAAGAAGCAAAAGGCAAGAAATAGGTTTATTAAGATAGGACGCTTGTGAGAGATGCAAGCGGGCAGGCAAGTAGGCTCTGCCCCGAGGATGAGGTGGGCTAGAGTTTTATAATCCAAGGGGAGTAGGGGTGGGAAAAGGCCAACTCTTCCTCTTTCTTGGAGTAATAGCTCCTCCTTGGTATCCAGGAAGAGAGTATTTGACCCTATAAGGTCAAATGAGGACTGTATTCAAATCGTCAGAAGGACGGTCCTTAAACTCCTGCCCTTGGTCTGAACCTGAATGCAGGCCTCACTCCATCCCCCACCCAATGATCTGAGGCCTATCTCATGCCTCCACTAGTGAAGAAAGCGTGGATCACTCTGATGGCCCTTCTGAGCAATTATTAACTTAGAGTGATCTCCCAAAGTCCCCTAGGTTTCCCTCTCTATTTATGGCCCCTTAGTGGAATTTCTCCAGTTACATGTGTAACTGTCCTGCTCCATTCCTATCAGTTCCCCTTAGGGGTCAGACTGTTTCTCTTTTCCCTGCTCTTTCCGCTACTCCTGAGCCCTGGCCCTCAGCACTTGGGCCCATTAGGAACACGGTGGGGTCTAGGAGTCCCCGTCATGACTCAGTGGTTAACGAATCCGACTAGGAACCATGAGGTTGTGGGTTCGATCCCTGGCCTTGCTCAGTGGGTTAAGGATCCGGCGTTGCCGTGAGCTGTGGTGTAGGTCGCAGACGCGGCTCGGATCCCGCGTTGCTGTGGCTGTGGCAAAGGCCGGCGGCTACAGCTCCTGTTAGACCCCTAGCCTGGGAACCTCCATATGCCGCGGGTGCGGCCCTGGATAAGGCAAAAAGACAAAAAAAAAAATAAAAGAACACAGTGGGGTCTAATAGGTTTTCCTTGATGATCCTTCTAGTAGATTCTGAACTCTTAGGTTTCCCTTGGGTTTTGTTACTAATGACACTAGAAAAAAAAAATTAGCAAATAAAAAAGGCTTCACCCTAACACTTCCTGACCCTCACTTAGAAAAGATGAAGTCATCGGTGACGTTGCCTCTTTAACTAAACTGAACAAACAGAAAAATATGATACTCTATGTGCACCTTTCTTTGCACCTACCTGAAACCCTTAGGATATTGCTAGGCAGGCTCTTCATTCTGAAATTCATGTCCATTACGCTCTTGCCAGCACCCTCAAACCCCGAAGTGATCATGGGGTTTGATCAGCCCTCCCACAGCAGTGAATGGGGCCCAATCCCAGCCAGGCCAGCCCGGCTTTTGCAGGACCTTAGATCCTAAGAGACAGAGCACACAGGCTGGGCAGTCGTTCAGTCCAGCCTCAGAGCCCTTGCAAGTCTTCCAGGCACCTCCCCTGAAGACTTCAGGAGCCAACCTGGTTCCCACCACTTCTCAGGTTTCTTCTGTGGGTTCCTAATTACGTGAGTCCCCCAGAGCCTTCTAATGGACCCCCTGTTGCCTAAGTCAGGCCGAGTCGGGTCCTTCTGCCTGCATCCACAAAGCCTGACTGGTCAAGCTTCAGCCTCAGCTCCTTGTCACATGCACTCAGCCACTTCCCCAGCCCGCGTCAGCCGTGCCTCTGAAGCCTGCTGCCTGTCACCACCACT
>PVHT021183699.1:13985832-14044483 GCA_004024745.2 Catagonus wagneri
GCTGACCATCGTCGAATAAACAGAAACCACCAAGGATAATCCGCCTCCATACCCGTCTCCTCGTCCCCCACCCGCCACAGCTGATGTTATCTGTGCCTCCCTTTCCTCAGACACAGACCAAGGGCTGTCCCTCCACGTCTCCCGGGCGGGCTCTCTGGCCCCAAGCTGCTCTGAGACTGGGCACCACTGTTCCCTCCCCCCCTTCGGTCTCTCCTCTCCATCGGCTGCTTCTCCTCGGTCCACTCACCCCGCAGTCATCCTGATTCTAAAAGGCCCTTTCCCACCAAACATCCCCACCAGCTCACCGTCCAGCTCACTCCTCACTTTCTTTGCTTGTTCCCATCGCCGCCTCTATAACTTCTAGAACCACCACGATCGGGCTTCTGCTCCCATTAGTCCCACCCAAGGCCACTGAACAGCTCTCATGAAGGTCAGGGACTTGCAAAAGGCCAGATCAAAGAGTTTCATTTCAGTCCCCTCAGCCCAAGAGACAATTGCTAGCCATTCCAAAAATAACAATTTCTTCTCTTAAAACAGAATGCCCCAAACATATCCATCCTCCCTCTCAGCTAGATGTGGTCAGATGACTAATTTCTGACCGCCCGTATATGAGCAGAAGGAAGAGCACAAGGTCTGGGTCATGTCACCAAAGGAAGGGTGGGTCTCCACCTCCCCACGCCGCTCCCTGATGGCTGGCATGTGGATGTGATGTGGTCCATATTTGCCTCATTTGCCTTGAGCACGAGACCTAGATTCTGAAGGTGTGGAATGACAAGGTATTAGGAGCCAGGGCTCCAGATGGTGTCATGAAGCACAGCTGGCTGACCTCCCTACCTTCGGCTCAGAGAGACTGAGTGGCTGAGGATCACACAGCCAGACTACAACCCCAGCCCAGCTCAGCACTCTTCCCAGTACCCTCCCTGGTAAAGTACAGTCAGCTCTGGGAGGGGAGCCCTATCTAATAGGCTGGGGTGTCATATGCCGTGGTAATTTCTGCTCGCGGGTATCAATTTAGCCACCCAAAGCTCAGCTCTGCTGAGTCTAACAACATCTCTAGGAGTTCCATGTGTATATACGTTGTTTGATATTGAAGCATTTAAATGTCTCTTAAAAGTGCCTGAGTCTACTGCCATGCCACCGGAATGCACTTGATCCAATCATAAAGTGCCTGAAAGGAGAAAACAAAAATAACTACATTTTCCTACTGCAGATCTTTTACTTATTCATTCATTCGTGTGTTTATTTTTTTAAAAAATCCTGCATTCTACTATCCGAGCGATTGTACCTACTGTAAAGACTGTCTTCATTTATGAAAGCATCAGGTAAAATATTATGTTACAAATTTTTTTAATTTTATTTTTTGTTTCTTATTTTTTTATTTTTCAATCACTCAATGAATTTTATTACATTTATAGGTATACAGCAATCATCACAACCAAATTTTTATGGTATTTCCATCCCAAACCCTCAGTGCATCCCTCCACCCCCCAAATTATAAATTACTATTTACCCAACAAGTTTGTTTAAGGGTCTTTTTGTTTGTTTGTTTTTGCTTTTTGCTTTTTTAGGGCTGCACCTGAGGCATACGGAAGTTCCCAGGCTAGTGGCTGAATTAGAGCTACAGCTGCCAGCCACAGCCACAGCTATAGCCACAGCAACGAGGGATCAGAGCCGCGTCTGTGACCTACACCACAGCTCACAGGAACGCTGGATCCTTAACCCACTGAATGAGGCCAGGAATGGAACCTGCGGAGTCCTCATGGATGCTAATCAGGTTTGTTACCACTGAGCCACAACAGGAACTCCCTGTTTAAGTGTCTTTTTTTTTTTTTTTTTTTTTTTTTTTGCTTTTTAAGGCCACAACCATGGCATATGGAGGTTCCCAGGCTAGGATTCTAACAGGAGCTGTAGCCACCGGCCTTCGCCACAGCCAGAGCAACACGGGATCCGAGCCACTTCTGCAACCTACACCACAGCTCATGGCAACGCCAGATCCTTAACCCACTGAGCAAGGCCAGGGATCAAACCTGCAACCTCATGGTTCCTAGTCCCATTCGTTAACCACTGAGCCGCGATGGGAACTCCCTGTTTAAGTGTCTTTTAGCAAAGAAAACATGCTAAACAAAGAAACTCTGTTATTAATAGCTGACAAAGCGCAATAAATATCTATGCCGAGATCATGTTAAAACCCTTGCCAAGACAACTACAAGTTACCACAAGAGGGTCCGGCTTTTCCTTCCCACTTCCCCACTGACCCTCCCCTCTACTGCTGGGAATATACATCATTGAATTTATCTCAAAACAGTAGTATTTTTTGCATAAGTTTATATGTGTGGATTTTTACTCAGTAATATTCATGTTTTCCCAATTTCAAATTAAGACATCTTGTCTAACAGGCAAGAACCAACAGGGAAAACAGAAGAGACTGTTGGAAATGGGATTGTCCTGGAAAATCTGGAATGTCCATGCTCCATTTTGATGGACCAATTAATGGCCAAAGAATGAAGTGAAATCTTTAGGATTATACTCTGATCCTTGGACAGATTACTCTAAATCTTCTTTTACAATATTTTCACAGTATAGACAGTGGTGAGAGGGGATTATGTATACTTAATGCATTTCGGGGTATTTCTTTCTATCCTATTTAACATTCCAACAACTTCCTGTTTTAGAAGAGTTAGTCTTTTCTCTCTTTTTTTCTATTTTAACTCTTCTTTTCTTTCAGTTCCAGATTTGCTGGGTAAATTGAAACATCTTTCTATAAGAAAGATTCCTTAAATTTTATCTAAATATATTATTTTCCGTACTTTAGTGTGACTAATTTCTTTACTGTTCAAAATTGAGTCAGTATTAACATGTATACTGAATTTGCACAGCATATTTTTCATAATTCTAAAAAATTAAAGCATTCCTTTTAATTTCATGTTTTAGGTATAGTATTCCCTTTACATTCATGTAAATAAAATTGTACAAAACTTGGTTGACACCAAGACGGATTTCTTCTCCAGGTTTCTACCTTCTAATCAACAAGGTCATAAAAGATCACTTCCATTATTCCTGTGGTTATTTAGTGTGTCTTCAAATAAGTTGTCTCCAGTCCCCAGTCAGAAACTGAAATAGCTGGAAAAAAATAATGAAGCCATTCATTTGACAGGATGGAAAACCACAGAGCTGATTGGCCATCAGGCTCATGCAGCGGGATAGACACACCTGTCCTATTTAGATGGCACTGGGTCACGGGCATCCTTACATCTACTTGACTCCCAATTGTGACTCCCAAACCACCACCGCCTGGAATCCCACAAACTGGGAAAAAAATCTTACGGAACGTAGATTCCTTCAAAGGGCTCAAACTGGAGCCGCTGGAGTTCAATTCATCTGAAATGTCCAATTCATCACTGAACTCTGAATACACATTTGCACATTAATTAAAAAAAAATTTTAAAGGAAATGACCTTGAAACAGAAAGGAGTCAAGAATGCATTCATGCTGAAACCCTGTGAGCCTTCAGGGGGCTAAGTTAGAACCTGAAATGGGAAACGCTTTGGATACCCTTTGGCAGGGCTGAAGATGTGCTTCTCAGAAATTTTTCCAGTTCCTAAGGCTTGGAAGGGACTTCCAATGCCACCCCCAGTTCTGCCCATGCTCAGCCCTGATACAAACCCAGGAGTTCCTTCTGAGGCTCAAAACTTTCCTGCAAAACCCACTCAACATCTTTCATGTGCTCCTCCTTTTTCTGTCCCAACCCACAGATCTTTCTTCCTCAAATTATCCTCAACTGAGATCATTAGAAATTTTCCTAAAAATAAACATTCAATTTAAGGTTTTCTCCTTCCTTGTGACATTTTAAAAATTCTAAGTCATCTCCTGCCCCATTCTAAAGTCCACAGTTGGCATTTACAACTCTGTAGGGACTGCACACCCAAGATGCATCAGGGCTATCAATGTTGCAAAAAAGACCAGAGGTTACTTTCGAGTTGAGAAATTTTGTAATTATATTGATGCAATTAGATGCTAGAATCCATCAATCTCTGAAACTAGCAAAACTTCAGCAAAGGCTTTGTTTCTTTTAAGATCAGGCACGGATGAGACATCAAAGGAAGACATTTTTCTTTGAGCAAAGGAAGAATGGGGAGAAGCAGGAGTCATGATAAAAGCAATTCCAGACTTAAGGGGGCTTGACTTGCAACTAGTACCTGAGACCCTATTCAGAAGCAAATCAACAATTTGCAGTTGCTAAAACTATATCCATAGGTTATGGGGTGTACGCTTACATTTTGATAAAGGAAAATTTACATTCTGTGGTACATTTTCAGATTCTCTAATCATGGAAACTATAATAAAGTAACATAAAATGTATAGTTTGTTTTGGTTTAAAAATCTCTGTTTCTATAATCTCTTGCGGAAGTTTTGCTTCAGAAAAATCTATATAGTTTTTGAACTTGCCCTAAACTGTGTGTTGTACACCACACATTTTCCAAAGTATGATTTCCAGAGTTTTGCTTATGAATATTTGAGTACCCAAGTCATCATCCAACTTGTTTCTTAAAGGACTGGAGGCTATTTCAGTCCTTTTTTCCTCCTCTTAAAAAGTTTTATTAAAGTATAGTTCATTTACAATGTTGTGGTCATTTCTGCTGCACAACAAAGTGATTTAGTTATACATATACACACATCCATTCTTTTTCAGATTCTTTTCCCGTGTAAATTATCACAGGATATTGGGTAGAGTTCCCTGAGCTATACAGTAGGTCCCCACTGGCCAGACATTCTATATACTGCAGTGTGCATATGCCAACCCCAAACTCCCAGTCCATTCCGCCCCCCCCATCTGTCCCCTTTGGTAACCATAAGTTTGTTTTCGAAGTCTGTGAGTCTGTTTCTGTTCTGCAAATATGTTGATTTGTTTTTCTTGTTGTTTTTTGTTTTTTCATTTTTGGCTGCACCTTGGCATATGGAGATCTTGGGTCAGGATCAGATCGGAGCCACAGTTGAGACCTAAGCTGCACTTGCAGCAACACTGGATTTTTAACCCACTGTGTTGGGCTGAGGATCGAACACATATGTCAGTGCTCCCAAGATACCACCAATCCAATTGCACCACAGCAGGAGCACCAATTTATATTCTTTTTTAAAATTCCACACACAAGTAATACCAAATGATATTTGTCTTTCACTGTCTGAGTAATTTCACTTAGCATGTTTATCACTGGGTCCATCCAGTTTCAGTTTCTTTTAATACCTCCATGCCTTGCACAGAGTGAATGTTAAATAAGTATTTGCTATGTTGAGATCAAAGGGAGAGAAGGACCAGAAAAGCAGATGAGTTCCCTATGGGATGAGTAGGTTTGTAACTTCTGTGTTTATCTTGCCCCTTTATCCAGGAGCCTGAAACCGTGAAATTTCTCTAAGAGCTGAAAAGACCATTTGGTGATGCGCCTATTAGGAGGAGCCAGCTTCTCCCTTCCTTTTTCCTCTTTGCACCTATGAAAAGTCGCAAAACCCCTCTGTCTTAAAGTTGACCAACCCATCAGTGACAGCAGGCACAGGCCAATGGCAAAGATGGCTGGATGTTTTTAATTTGAGAGTTGAGGCCATCACGATGTACGCCTCCGGAAAATACATACACCTATTAAAGGGAGTTGGGGGGAAAATGTGCTGCTTGAGTGATGGAATTTGCTGTCATCGTTTTTACTTTCTGATTACTTAAGATTTTTCTAGGAGTAGGAGAGGGAGGTAATTGCATCTGCATCTTCCCAGCATCCTATGAAGGATGGACGTATTCTGTGTAGCAATATGGCAGCAGGGAGAAGAGAATGCAAGTCAGACAATAGCATTACCACTGATATGGAAATCATCACCATTACAGAAGACGCTTCCTGTCACTGTGCTGGCACAATTATGTTTAGATCGGTTTTGCTCATTACAATGTCATTTTTAATGTGTGCAGCAGATCATAATACATTTTCAGTTAAATAGCAATTCTAACAGTAACAGACTGGCAGGGCCCAAATTAACTGAGACAGTAGGGAAAGAAATAAGAGAGCCGATTTTTTTAAAACCAGGGTAATATTTTTTAATTGCCCAGAATGTTAGCTTTATAGGAAGAGAGAGAAAGAAAAGCAAGAAATAAATATGAAGCATAACATCAGTTCTATCCTGTGGAAGCTTTATTTTAGAACTATAAATAATGCACTATTTCTTTTGTGTTCTAAAATATTCATATTCATAGTTCCTGTCGTGGCTCAGCAGAAACGAATCTGACTGGCATCCATGAGGACGCAGGTTCGATCCATGGCCTTGCTCAGTGGGTTAAGGATCCAGTGTTGCCCTGAGCTGTGGGGTAGGTCGCAGACACGGCTCGGATCCCATATTGCCTTGGCTGTGGCTGTGGCATAGGCCAGCAGCTACAGCTCCAACTTGACCCCCAGCCTGGGAACCTCCGCAGGCCACCGGTGTGGCCCTAAAAAGACAAAAGACAAAAAAAATGTTTTTAATCATATTCTATTTGAGTTATATCTTTACCTAATTTCTTCCATTTGCTTACTGAATAATTGTTATCTTAAATATATAGATTTAAGGCTGTCCAGTGCTTGGCAGAAATTCAGCTCACAGAGGTGATCCCTTTACAGTGGCAAGCGCATTCTATGCTTTTCATTAATGACAGCACACAGAAAATTCAGCATAGGAGAAGGTCACTGTATGTCAGAAAATGGCACATAAAATTGGTCCCTAAATTTCAAAGTATTAAAAACATCAGCCAGTATGATGAGATGGCTGAGGGGGCCACAGCAGAGGGGACAGGGCACAGCAGTGGATGGATGACATGGACATCTCTTCTGGAGGATCTCATTCTGGGAAACTAGCTTTGCCACCACAGACCTGTGGGTGACAAGGCAAGCCTGGGTCATGGATCTTCACTCTGGTAGATGGAAATCCTTTAGCTCCAAATTTCTTTGAGTAATAGCATTGCCTAATTTTCTTCATGAAATCCTAAAGCATGCCCCTTCTCCTGTGCCTCACTTATCAAGTACGAGAGCAGTTATGTTCACGTTAAATCAGAAAAACTGGTATCTGGAGCCCTGAAAATACCTAAACCTATAAATATTATATAATAAAGAAAAATGTTCGCTTCAAGTTGAAATATTATTTTTTTCCTACTGTATAGCACAGGGGACTATATGTAATATTTTATGATAGAATATGATGGAAGACAATTTGAGAAAAAGAATGTGTATATATGTATGACTGGCTCACATTGCTGTATGGTAGAAACTGACACACTGTGTAAATCAGCTATGCTTTAATAAAAATTGTTTTTAATTATTGTTTTGTTTTGAACTTGAACGTAATTATACAAAGCTAAATATTTTGCTTTAATGTGATTAAATGCATATAACTATGATCCCACTATTTTCATAACTAATCACATCTTTTAACTAGAGCTTCTTAAAAGCACATGAACATGAGCTGTCACTAAATTAAATAAGCTAGAGAATTAATTAATTATTACAATTCAATCTAAAATTCAAGTATCAAATTTGCCATACTTGATAACGTTTCGCTGCCATCCCGTAATTAACCTCATATCCCCAATGGGTTCTCTGTTACTAATGCAGAAACAGTTTTTCAAAAAGCAATGATACTGAAAAAGAGATGAGAAAAAGAGCAGTGTCATAATCTGAAAGTATCACATTAAAAATACAGACGATACGGTCAATGTCAACAGTTACTGACCACTATTTTGTTTCAAGACTGCATATAAAAAAGAAAAATAAATGAGTGTATATGTTAATGTCTCTAAAAGCACTTTAAGAAGCCAGAATCAGGTAATTTCTCACAACATATAGAAGAAACAATATACAGAGAATCATCAATTGGTCAAGTTCTAAGACTTTCTAATTTAGACTGCTCAAAAACAAGAAAAACAACTGAAAATCAGCAATGCTTAAGTCATTAAACAGTACGGACCCCACAAATTAGAACCACTTTTTTTTTTTTTTTTTTTGGCTTTTTAGGGCCTCATTTGAGGCATGTGGAAATTCCCAGGCTAGGGGTCGAATCAGAGCTGCAGTTGCCAGCCTGTACAACAGCCACAGCAACAGTGGATCCTTAACCCACCAAGCGAGGCCAAGGATCAAACCCGCATCCTCATGGATACTAGTTCTGCTCATTTCTGCTGAGCCACAACAGACACTCTAGAACCACTCTTACTGTTCTATTTTTAATACAGAATTACCTAAACTCTAGGTCTTGTTAAGCTGCACACTTAGTACATGACATTTAAACATGTAATTGTCAGTAGACAAATAATTTAATATTAAGGAAAAAATTTTAAAACTACTGACCTTTGGCTGGTCCACTGCAATCTTCTCTTAAACAATTGCACTTACTTCTGCTCTTGGCTCTCAGCATTATGTTGCTAAACACCATCCAGATATACCATTTTAAAACATCATGTCACCCCCCGTCTCTAAACTCCCAACCTTTGTCTATACCATGAACCAGAGCCTCCTCCCTTCCTGCTGTCTCTCCCTGCTTCTCCACTCAGCAGCCACGGAGGCCTCCCTGCCCACTCCCTGAGCCTGGCACATGTGCTCCCATCCCAGCATCTTTTGATTTGCTGCTCCGTCTGCCATTAATGTTGAGCCTCCATATATTTGGATGACTTGTGCCTTTAATGTGTTTAGGTTTCCTCTCAAATATCACCCAATTACAGGGGCTCTTGCATTCCATTTTGATATTACTATGTAAAAAAAAAAAAAAGCCCATCTTTCCACATCTACCAATTACTTTCTACTTTGCCTTTTTATATTTTGTCTATAGGACTTAAATATATTTTTATTTATCTATTATTTGTCTTCTCCCACTATGAAGGTAGGGGTCTTCAATTGTGTTGTTTACTATTAAAACATTAAAGTAGACTAGTCCCCAGAAGAGAACGAACACTAAATAAACTGTGTTGAATAAATGAAATGAGAGGCTGATTTTGCAAAGATACTCTCCATATTAAAACAAAGCATAGGAATCAAAATTATAGCATGAGTTTTCAAAGACATTAATAAGGAAATACAATAGACTTCGAAGAGCAAAATCAAACTTGACAAAGAAAAACAAAATTGGAGGACTTACACAATCTGATGATAATCAAGACAGTGTGGATTTGGCCTAAGAATAGACATATAGATCTATGGCACAGAATAGGGTTCAGAAATAGATCCACATATATAATAAAATGATTTTCGACAAAGATGCCTAGTAAAATTAATGTAGCTAGGTTAGACATCTTAAGAAATGATGCTGGAAAAGCTTCATACCCACATAGTACCCTCTTTACTATTCTATGCATAAAATTAAATCAAAATGGATCACAGATGTAAAAATAAGAGCTATAACCATAAATAATTTTTTAAAGAGCATATTTTTGCAGTTGTGGGATAGGCAACAATTTCTGTAACATGATGTAAAAGGCACTAAAAACAAAAACTAAATAAATTGGACTTTAACAAAATTAAAAATCTCTGTCCATCAAAAATAACATTAATAAAATAAATAAAGTCATAGACTAGGAAAAATACTTTCAATACATGTTTGACAACAGATTCATATCTAGGACATATAAAGAACCCTTACGTATCAACAAAAACAGACAAATAATCCAATAAAATAATGGGGAAAAGATTTGGATCATTCACTCACACACAAATAGATATACAAATGGCCAATAAGGTGCTCAACATCCATGGTTATCAGGAAAATGCAAACCAATCGTGAAGAAATATCCTTTTATACCCACTACAAAAGTTAAAATCAAAAAGGACTTGCAATATCAAATGCTGGCAAGAACGTGGCACAACTGGAACTCTCATACATTGCTCCCGAAGGTTTTAAACAGTATAATGCTGCAGAGGTGTTTAACAGTGTTTTTTTGTTAGTTTGTTTGTTTTTTTGCCACACCTGTGGCATGGCAGAAGTTCCTGGGATTGAACTTGTGCCACAGCAGTAAAAACACCAGATGCTTAACCCCACTGCACCACCAGGTAGTTTCTTTTAAAGTTAAACATACAATACCTTATGACCCTGAAATTCTATTCCTAGTATTTATCTAAGAGAAACTAAAAATATATCCACAAGAAATTATAGAAGAAATTTCATAGCAAACCTACTTATTATAAAATTGCAAATCTGGAAACAATATGAATGTTCATCGATAGGAGAATAAGCAAATTATGATATGGTCATGCAATGTAATACTACCAAACAATATAAAGCGATTACGGATATTCACAACAACGTAAATGAATCTCACAGACATGACGTCATGTGAAAGAACTAAGGTGCTGAAGAGTACATATCATTGGATTTCCATGACGTCCAACCTTAAGCAAATGTATCCTTATAGTGTCAGAAATCTTAACAGTCTGTCCTTGGGCAGGGAATTATATGGGAGTGGGTGGGGAATTTCTGAGGTCATGTAAACATTCTGAATCCTCTTTGGGATAGACGTTATTAATGTGTCATAGTTATTAAACTAAAATTTTACTGTATATAAATTATATTTCAATAAAAGGGAGGAGTTGTAGCATGGATGTAAGAATCATGTATCTATCTGTGTGGGAGCCTATAAAGCATTGCTTTATTTTCTTAAAACATAACAAGTATAGAACATTTCCTCAACAAGTCAGCTTTTGCTGATACTTCTTTCACGGCATCATTGCTTATAGCATTTTCTTAGCCTTAGGGGAAATTCAGCCAACAATTAACCAGACAATAAAAGCAAAGACGTTCACAAAATATTTTCTTCTTAAAATATTATTTTCTACATGGCTTAATTTAATCTCTTAGGAGAGAATTGCAGACACAAGCCTTTAGTGGCATGCTCAGCAATTGTAAATAACATATGGCATAATAAAAATAAAGCAACTCAAATAAATAGCATAACATTTTCAAAAATTTGCACTAAGAAAATAAGAATCGGGTGCTTACATAACTGCTCATTTCTTAAGTGCTCAACTTGAAGATATCTGAAAATTTAAGAAAAATATCAAAACCTGTCAATAAAGTTTGCTAAGAACATATATAAATTGTATTTAAAAACTACAATAAGAATTCCAAAGGAGATAAATTATGAAATTATTATGAAGTGTTTGTGAATTTAGAAAGTGATCTTTGCTGATAAGTACTCTACTAGCTCCCTCGGCCCCCAAGTAGATGGAATTTAAGATGATAATTATTTGCACCATAGTTCAATAGTGTGACAATGTCAGACTACCATAGAACTATTTCTTACTTAGCTCAACAAAAGCGTAGAGTAAGTCTCTACAACTCACTATATGAACATTTCATTCATCGAGATCAGACGTAATTTTTTGAAAGATGATACTGGTAGGCACATAGAGAGGGAGGAAGATAATTCTGGATAACAGTGTGGAACGGATTCAATCATTTGGAAGGTCCTCAAAACAGAGCTGACACTGTTCTTAGCTGAAGAAGAATTTTTATTTGTGGACAGCAGTCCAGGGTCACCATTTTCTGCCACCAGCAGAAAGAGGAGTTCAAAGCAAAATGATTCATAATTATAGAAAATAAAGTTCCCATTTTACACAACTGATTTTTACCCAGATTCATTAGAAATAAAAAGCCACTGGGCTGGTTGGAGCTCACGCCAGAGAAGAGCAAGAAGAGAAACAAAGCATCTGATTTTTTTTTTTTTTTTGCAAACAATGAAAAATGTTTAATAAGCAACAGTGACAAAATGCACATCTGTAGCTGGAGAGAAGCATCCTTTCAGTTTTCTTACCAAAGACTTAAAAAAGGTCTCAGGCCCACCAGGCAAGGTGGAGGGAAGACTGTGTCACGTCTAAGAATGACTCATGGAGGAAGAATCACATTTGGAATTGTCACCACTGTCTTCACTTCCTCTTAAAACACTTCAAACGAGTTTCCTGTATTTGAATTTCTAGGCAATAATCATCAATACTTCCACAATGGCAGCTTTGCCTTCCATCTGAGCTGCCTTTTATTGCCTTCCGTGGCTTTCTAACCCTCCCATCCGAGGTGGTTTCCACAAGGGCAGCCTTCTTGTAGGAGGGCTGGGTGCCTGGCGGGTTTGCAAAACATCTAAATTGAAGAAGCCAGAACTGAAAGAAAAAAGAAGAGAGTATTCAGAAAGGTAAGATGCAAACCAGGATAGAAGATTACAGTAGAAACCACAGCAAAAAAAAAAAAAAAATCAAGAAGGGGATATGGGGAGTTCCCATTGTGGCTCAGCGGAAACGAATCCAACTAGGAACCTAGGAACCATGAGGTTGCAGGTTCGATCCCTGGCCTTGCTCAGTGGGTTAAGGATCCGATGTTGCCGTGAGCCGTGGCGTAGGTTGCAGACGCGGCTCGGATCCCGCGTTGCTGTGGCTGTGGCAAAGGCCGGCGGCTACAGCTCCTGTTAGACCCCTAGCCGGGGAACCTCCATATGCCGCGGGTGCGGCCCTAGATACGGCAAAAAGACAAAAAAAAATAAAAAATAAAAAAAAAGAAGGGGATATGAACAGTAAGGATGAATTAGCCTTCAGTTGGATAATGTAGTCAGTAGGTATTTCAAGGTTTAAAAGGTTTTACTCCACACTACCCAGAACCTACCTTAACTAGGCATTCAAAAGCTCCTGCCATCTAGCACCAGCCTGCTCTCTCTAACTTTTCAAAATACGTATAAAAAAATAATGCATTGTAAGTCAGGAGCCCCTACGTTTTTTTTCTTTTTGTTTTTAAAGGCCACACCCGTGACATAGGGAAGTTCCCAGTCTAGGGGTCAAATCAGAGCTACAGCTCATGGCAACAGCAGATCCTTAACCCACTGAGCGAAGCCGGGGATCGAACCACAACCTCATGGATCCTAGTTGGGTTTGTTAACTGCTGAGCCACAAAGGGAACTCCAAGGAGACCCTACTTTCTGTCCTAGGTCTGTCACCAACTAGCTCAGTGACCTTGACTAAGTCTCTTAACCTCATTGGAAAAGAGGAGGGAAACCCTAGCTCGTCTCGCACGGCGGGCTGTGCCTGTCTCAGAATTACTCTTCAGCCATCCCTGGAGCATTCAATTCTGCCTCATTTGTACACATAGAAATACCCTTTATTCACCCACATTAATATTAGCCAAAAGCTGGATCCACAAAATTCCAATAATCTTAATGAAAGCGAAGTTTTCCTTTGATTATCCACATGTTTCCCAGCTGAATAATTTTTTTACAATCAATCTCGTATTTTTTGGTGACGATCTTTAGAAATGTCTGGAATCAATTTTCCTGTCTGGGATATAAGATAATGCTCCAAATAATTATGCTATATTTAACATGCTGTGTACAGCACCAAAACACCAATTACGATTTTGATTATTACACCATAATGCCCTCTGTATTACAACAGCTTTTTTATTATTACCCATTTAAGTAAAAATTGTACCTCATTTTTCTCTGCTTTACTCTTTGATGTTCGATTCTTCTATCTCTTTATGATCTCTTATTCTGAATGATAAAAATTAGAAAGCTTAATATTCTTCAACATCAAAGTCTTGTTTCAATTTCATAGGTGGTAAACCACATTATACAAGTGTGAACTCAGTTAAAATTTCTCTGTCCTATGAAATATATATTAATTTTATTTCTTTACTAGCCTGTTATGAAAATTGCCATTATTAAGAACAAGCTAACTAAAAATAACATACAATCTCTGAGACAGGAGACTTTAATGTTTCCTATCAATTGCTCGCTTACCCACTAATTTGCAAATTTTCAGTAATTCACAATGAATCTCCTTATTGGTGCTGGAAATTTATAAAGTTCTACTGACTCCACCAGTTTCTCTTTCCTTTGACATTATTTATCATTGGGCTATGTAATTGTATTATTGATGTTAACTGCTCTAGGAGAACATTCCACTATATTTGAAATGAAACAATCATAAAACCATAATACTACTTAAGCAAAAAAGAAAAGTAAAATTTTATACCTATAATTGTTCTGTCAGCAATGATGCAGAAGTAAATTTTTAAAAATAATAAGTTCTTCTCACTGAAGATAATGCCAACTAACCACAGGCTGTCTTTGATGAGCTATAATCATTTTTCCTTCTCAGTTCTTTAATAAAGTCACATATTTTCTTTTTAGAAAACATTTGATTAATATGGAAATGGAAAATAATCAGTATACCTAAGACATAAAAGAATGCAAGAGAAGAGGGTGTTTTGTGGCTCCTTAAAATAGGAGAATAAACTTGGCTTTGAAGCAAAGGATTTCTATAGGGTTCCTGTATGAGGAGACAAGACACCCTATGAGGCATCATACCTGGGCAGTAGCAGGTGCTCAAGGAATATTTTAAACGGCATGAATAACAAACACAGATTTAGGATTTAGTACTGTGTTTAGTTAATCAGTTAGTACTAGATTAACAAGTTGCATCAACAAATTATTCTTCTAACATAGGCATTGCACATTCGATGACCTCATTCATTTTTTTTTTAATTTTTATTTTTTGGCTTCTCCCACAGCATACAAAAGTTCCCAGGCCAGGGACCGAACCCACGCTACAGCAGTGACCCAAGCCACAGCAGTGACAATGCCAATCCTTAACCCACTGAGCCACCAGGGAATGCCAATGCTATCTTATAATTCATGTTACTGAATTATAAGAATGCAAAACCTCTAGTACCTCAAAAAAATCCCTCCAATATTATAGATCTTGCCCTCATGGTCTGGGAGCCAGATTTCTAGTTAAAATGTCCCTGCAAATACATACTGAAAAATTGATGGAGGAAATGGTATGAAATCTAGAATTTGTTTCAAAATGATCTTGGAATAGCAATGACCAAAGATTGGTCCAGAGTAGTAAGATGCCAGAGCTGGGGGCTGGATCCACGAAGCACTCTCCTTACTTCTGTAAATGTACGACATTTTCCACAAGAAAGAGATTTTTTTTTTTGAAGCTGATAATAAATAAATAAATAAATAAATAAATAAATAAGGTCCTTCTCAAGGTGTTTTCCTAAAGATAAGAGGATATCTGCTGTTAGATTTTAGACTAACTCTACCCACTCCCCCTTCAGCAACACAAATCTCATAGAAATCGCCTCTTTTATACCCAACTGGAAATTGGCTAAGCAGCTTTGCAGTGCAGAATTTAATGAAAGGCCCCAAATGCTTAAGATATAGAAACAGCTCAGTCTCTTCCATCTGAGTTTGTGGGAATGCTCTACTCTGAATGCAACCATGACATCCGGAGGATGATGCGTTTCTCATCATCACCTAGATTTCACAAAGCCTGGTAGTAAAATAGCAAGCTACGTGCACTCTGCCTCCCCTCGTATCACCTTCCACTGAGCTCGGCAGGAGTTATAATTCCAAGTTACAGGCTCCTAAACATAAGTCTGGGCCTCAGATAATCATCATGGATTGTTCTGTGAAATTGCTACTGGGCTCAGCATTTCAGGCAATGAAGATAAAAGAATTCTCCCCCAAATAAAATTATATTGAAGCTTTAACTTCCGCATTGCAAGTATGTCAAGACAAACTCACCAAACAGGGGTGGTTTCCTTCTCAAAAAGAAAAAAAGCAAATCAGTTCACTATTCAAGATATCAGAATTGGCTCTTCTTGGAGACCAAATTCTTACATAATTTTCCGGTGGAGGCAGAGCACGTCCTTAGACTCCCGGAAAGGGATTTAATGACCAGGCACCCTGATCAAGACTGAGCATTATAACCCTACTGCCTTGGGTCCTACCTCTAGGAGGGAACAAAAGGATTAAAGATTAAAGGGCCCCTTACTAGATCCCTGCTTTGGGATCATCGAGTGAAGGATGGGTGTGGGTCATGACACAACTAGGGCACAGAGGGAGGAAGTTAAGGGGTAGCCTACAAGAAGCGCCTCACAGGCACCATCGCTTGCACATGTGGAAATGTGTAGTTCTGGCATCATGTTTTCAAGCTATGTGCAAACATAATATTAAATATCTAAATTATTTAAAGGTTACTGGCAAAAAAAAAAAAAAAAGAATTTCATGTCCTCAAATGCCAAGCCTTAAACCCCAAGCACAGGACCATTCTGAGCGCAGGGCTCTGTGCACTGGTCATAGCAGGTGAAGTCACCTTGTGTGGCAATGACGTACCTGTATCAATGTTTCTTACTTTTGCTCACAATCACAAAAGAAGCTAAGCGTTGAATTGCATTTTCTAATTAAATCCAGTTCTTCATCTACTTCTATTTAATTAGTGAAAGGGATTAAAGCTGATAAAAATGCTTGCCTGACCAAGTGTTGGCTATAAATACTGTGCGAACAAAAAACTCCAGCACATAAGCCTTTTGTTAGCGCAGAGATTCTAAACGCTTAGTCTGCAGATATTTAAACTGATTCAAGTTAATGTCTGTAGTATTATTAGCTGAACTCTTTTTTTAATCAAAAAAGCAATGTAACTTAGGAGTTCCCGTTGTGGCTCAGCGGAAGCGTACCCGACTAGGATCTGTGAGGATGAGGGTTCAATCCCTGGCCTCGCTCAGTGGGTGCTTGGCTGGGGTTAAATCCCAGCTCACCTGTTGATTAACTGTGATCTTGGGCAAGATTTAGCTTCTGTCTCAGATAGCCCATCTATAAAATGGGATGAGCCTAGTATCTACCCTATCAAGCCGGTCTGGTGATTAAATGAAGCCATCCCCATAAAGTGCTGGCACATCGTAAAAGTTTAATCAATTAAAAAGAAAAATCCACAATTTTATCTCTCTTCCATACTCTCCCTCATTCAACCAACACAGAGTTCCATGGCTTCTACCTCCTAAATATTTCTTCAGTCCACACCCTTCCGCTTCAGTCCCACAACTATTGGCCTATTTCATGTCATTTTCTTGGACCACTGAAATAGTGCCTCTGATCCATACTGCAAACTGCTACCAGAAAAATGTTCCAAAACTGATGACGTCATTTCCCTGCTCAGAATTCCTCAACAGCTCCCCATGACCCAAGAGAACAACGTGAAAACTCCCGGCGTGCCCCACAGCGCCTCCTGAACTGGCCCTCACCTCCCTCCACAGCCTCGTCCCTTGTCTCCCCGCCAGCCACGCACCAGATGCTCCTACCTTTTCTTTCCCAAGCAGCCCATGGCTCTCCCATGCCCCCATTTCTGGGTGATTTTATTCCCTTTGCTTGAATTTGGCTTGTGCTGATTGTATCCATCCTTCCCAAACCATATTGCTTGTCTGCTTACTTACTCTTTTTCATGTTGCCACTAGGAAGACTTCCTGGACCACCCCCAGATAGACTTACTGTTCCCCTTTTATATCTTCTCATTGCACTGTCTCTATTAAAGTACTTAAAACTACTGTAAGGTTTTTTTGTTTGTTTGTTTGTCTTTTTGCGTTATCTGGGGCTGTACCCGCGGCATATGGAGGTTCCCAGGCTAGGGGTCTAACAGGAGCTGTAGCCGCTGGCCTTCGCCACAGTCACAGCAACGCGGGATCCGAGCCGCGTCTGCAACCTATACCGCAGCTCACGGCAACGCCGGATCCTTAACCCACTGAGCAAGGCCAGGGATCAAACCCGCAACCTCATGGTTCCCAGTCAGATTTGTTAACCACTGAGCCATGAAGGGAACTCCCAAAACTACTGTAAGTTTTGTATTGCAATGATCTCTCTTACCCCTGGAACCTGGAAACATCTAGAGAGAAGGGACTTCTGTCTCCTTCACCGTTGTGTCCCCAGCATGTAAAATGGAATCTGAGTCCTGATGTGTACACAGTGACTGCATAAATGAATGAACAAATGAATGAATGCCTAACATCTAAGAATTAACCCTAAAATATTTGGCTCCAGACTTTTGGAGTCCCAGAGACATCTCCAACAGCAGTCCTAACTTACCTCATTGCTTGGAAATGCTTTCCTGCTGAGAAATTTCAGAGAAATCCCTAAGAACAACTGAATACTTTAATGATTCTCTAATCAAATGAGCATAAGATCCTGTTCTAGAAAAAAAAAAATGCTGTATGTTCCACTCACTCTGGCCACTTCGTCCCCACTCTTCTCTGAGACCAGATGGAAACAGTTGGAGGAATACGATGTCCAACTGAATTCATTTCATGCTTTAAGAAGAAAAGAGTTGAAGGTAGGGTGAAAACTGTAAAGATCCACTTGTCCTTAGAAACAGCTGGAAGCATTAACTTAGTTAGTCATGATTGCCTCTGAAACAATGTGCCAGACAAGCTTATGCAACCAGGCACAGATTGAAAAACTTAGGCAACTGGAGTATTTTGTGCATAAAAGGAACTATTGTTCCTCTTTGAAAAGTAAACAGAAAATACCCTCTTCACAGTGTACAGGAAGGCAAAATAGGAAAGCTGGTATAGGGCAGAGCAGCAAAATCTATTTATTTTCTGCCCCATCTCTTCAGGGTTACTAGGTTATTCTCTCAATTTGAAAGCCTGCTAAGAGAGAAAAGTTCCAGTTGCAAAATGTACTGTGCACCACATGAGCAAACAGGAAAAAGGAAAAGTGCTACACATTAGAAGTACCAGCTGCGTGAGTTCCACCTGACAAGGATATAGAAAGTAAAAATGGGAGATAACAAGTCAGAAGAAGAAACAAGGAAACAACTAGCTTACAGTTAAGAACGAATGTAGTGAATCTCTTCACCGTTGGTTGTCCTATATTTTAAAAGCTCTATAGGGAGTTCCCACCGTGGCTCAGTAATTAACGAATCCGACTAGGAACCATGAGGTTGTGGGTTCGATCCCTGGCCTTGCTCTGTGGGTTAAGGATCGGTGTTGCCGTGAGCTGTGGTGTAGGTTGCAGACGCGGCTCGGATCCCGCGTTGCTGTGGCTGTGGCGAAGGCCGGCAACTACAGCTCCTGTTAGACCCCTAGCCTGGGAACCTCCATATGCCGCGAGTGCGGCTCTAGATAAGGCAAAAGAGACCAAAAAAAAAAAAAAAGCTCTATAGCATTACTATTGATTGACTCTGAGCTTGATTTGCTGAGTCATACATGATGACTAAGAACGCTTTTGCCTGACTCTTGATCAGCAATACTTTCAGAGAAAGATATTGATCAAATGAGGGAAATGTAAAAACTGATAAACAGAAACTTCAATTAAATAGAGTTGGGAGACCAGAAGGGGGCGCTCTCACACCCTGAGACAAGAGCAGAGCCCAACAGGAAGAGGAAAGACTGCTCTTCTTTCCTGTCAAGGACTCAGCCCATGAAAAGTCATAGACTCTTTGTTTACTAGATCACTCTCAAATTTTTATTCCCACCACCCGAGTTATAAAAGGATCCGTCTTCTCTTGCTGTGTGGGGACTTTCATGTAGCTCAACATGATGGCAGACCCTGAACTGCAATTCTCTGCTGACCCAGAGTAAACCTATCTTTGTTGGGGAAATATCTGCCCATCTGTTTGCTTCAGAGCAACAGAATATACTACTTCTGTGATAAAGAAACAACAGGAGAATCTTTAATCAACATGTTTTGAAATTTTTTGGGATATAAGGGTTTTGCTGTTTTTGTTTTGTTTATTTGTCATCCTTTAATTTCTAATTAACTTTTAGCTCTTGAAGCCTCCAGAAATATTTCAGATATTTCTGCTTTAAATAGGATCTATAGATGATAGATAGATAGAAAGATAGATAGATGATAGATGGCTAGATGATAGATCCATAGTGTGTTTATGTTTATATACGTATTACTGGTAAGCTATATTTTCACTTAACAACATATTGCAGATATGTTTCTAAGTCAATACACACATTACCATGCTACCACTAACCATTATTTACCTAACCAGTCTAACCAGCAACCCCCCACCCACCCATTTCCCTGTACAACAGCCACAGTAGCAGAAAATGAACTAAATAAAATATCAAATACACAATGGAACCAAAGAAAAATAAAAAATAAAAATAAGTAAAAAAGTCCAAAAATATTATAAAAATCCCTGAAGAATACCAATAAAATTTAGAAATCCATGGGAAAAAATTCATTTGTAGTAATTGCTTTATTTTGATTACATTATCACCGCAACCAATTTCCTTTAGACAAAATTTTTTCCCAATTGCCTGAAGCTAAACTGATTTAGAGAAGCTCTAGGATTTGCAGTGGAAGGACACAAGCTAAATGGTCCTTTTCAGGTTTCTGTAATCCTACTATTTTATAGTCTCTATTAAGAGGCCTATAATGGGAACCAATTAACTGTAAATACAGTGAGGAGTCTGAGCAATTAAACAAATGGGTTAATTTACCCAGTGATTACTTTCTAGCCATCAAATGATTATCAGGCACTGCCTACTCTGAGTCAAAAATACAAATTAAATTCAGATCCAAGAGCCTTGAAATTTCTCATTGTACATCAACTGTCATTGGCTTATTTCTGATGATGTATAAAAAAATAGTTGGCATATAGGTTGATAACACATTTTGTATTTGTATTCAAGCCAAACATCCTCAGCTCTTAAAATTCAAGCACATAACTAATTATAGTGATTTCACAAAGAAGGATAATACAATATTTCGATTACGATGTATCATTAAACAACTCTCTTTCTCTAAATATAAAATCATATAAAAATGTGTATTCTGGCTCCTTAACAAAACACTGATTTTCTAAAAAGAAGCCAAACAGCTTCCAAGTAAACAATGGAGAGTCTGTATACATGGAAGCAGAGAGAGAAGCTTATTATCTGCTTGTGATTTACTATAAAGTCTATTTTTTGTGTGTGTTTTTTGTCCTTTTTATGGCCACACCCGCGGCTTATGGAAATACCCAGGCTAGGGGTCCAGTCGGAGCTGTAGCCGCCCAGACTACGCCACAGCCACAGCAATGTGGGATCCAGGTCTGCAACCTACACCACAGCTCACAGCAATGCCGGATCCTTAAGCCACTGAGCAAGGTCAGGATTCGAACCCGCAACCGCATGGTTCCTAGTCAGATTCGTTTCCTCTGAGCCACAACAGGAACTCCATATCATGTCTATTCTTAAACAACCATCAACTTCATATTGCCATCTTATTTGCAAAGTCAGTGCCGACAGTGGCAGCCCAGAACCATAGGAGGCAGGAAGTTTCTCTGGATGAGATTGTGAAAAACACAAAAACAAAACTCAGCACTATGAGGAAAATGTACAAATAACTTTCAGGTATTTCTTTGACAGCACCTATCAACGTAGAAGAATACAACCAGAAGAAGATCTGTTTAGAGAACAGAGGTGGATCTGACAAACAGTTCTGTCTGGCTCACAAAGAGGCAGTGAGGCCACGTTGTAAGTGTGCCTGTGATGCACCTGCTCAGAGCTCTTTACCTTATCAGTGGGAGCAGATGCTATCAGCATCCTGCCCAAATCCCTTACCTCTACTTCTTCAGAGCACACTGGCCTGAATGCCAGCATTTGCAGTTGTGTCTGACGATATTCTTTAACTCCCTGGACCATCTCTGCCTACAGAGTGACAGGTCTGAGGTGTCAGTGAATTCATGTGCCCGAGGACCAGTCTTTAACCAGTAAAGGGGATGGACTTATGTACAATCACCCTACTCTCTTTTTTAGTGGGTTATACATTTTAGGTGGCTGCGGCAGGTGTGAGCTCCAGTGGCCCACAGTGGCATCTTGCTCTGAGACATTCCTTATCGTTTGCCTTCCCCACCCTTGTTTCCTAGGATCTCTTCCAGAATAAACCACCTGCACTTGAGTCTTGTGTGTGTGTGTGTGTGTGTGTGTGTGTGTGTGTGTGTGATTTCTGTTTCTTTGATTTTTTTTTTTTTTTGGCCACACTTGCAACATATGGAATTTACCAGAGTAGGGGTCAAATCGGAGTTGTAGCTGCTGACCTATGACACAGCCACAGCAACTAGGGATCCGAGCCATGTCTACCACCTACACCACAGCTCACGGTAACGCCGGATCCTTAACCTACTGAGCGAGGCAGGGATTGAACCCGCATCTTCACGGATCCTAGTCCGGTTCATTACCACTAAGCCACAACAGGAACTCCTCACTTGAGTATCTCAAAACGTGTTTTGGGGGGCAACTCGAACTAGGAGACAACTGAAAGGAACCCAGCGAAGTCAGACAAGCAGAGGAATTGAATGAGAGGCTTCTGTCAGTGCAGTGCAACTGGGTCTCTGGGAGAATGGAATCTAGGGCAACCCATGGCCAGATTCCTCCTCTTCTTCTCTCTGAGTGCTGGCCTCATTCTTTCAGACTGACCTCCTCCATGGCGATAAACGTGGCCACCAAATGGCCCTGAGCCTTACAACCTCCCAGCTTTATTGGATCCCACGTTGCTGTGGCTGTGGTGAAGTCCAGCAGCTACAGCTCCAATTCCATCCCTAGCCTGGGAACCTCCACATACCATGCCTAAAAAGACAAAATACAGAAAAAAATAATAATAGCAGCTAATCTTTATTGAATCGTGCTATACTATGGACACTATTGCTATCAACAGCTGTCTATCCATCTCTCTTTCTATTATCTATCTTTTTAATCCTCATAACAACCTTATGAGGTAGAAATTACCCTCATCACCACCAGCATCCCCATTTCAAATAAGGCAGCAGAAGTTCATAAATAATAAGTTGCTCCAGTTCAAACAGGAAGGTGTAGAGCCAGGATGAAAGCCGGCCTGTCCTGTCCCAGGGTCTGCACTGTGCCACACCGGCCCCTAAAGGGGTGGGGGGGCAGCCGCGCAGGCGAACCCAGGGACATCTCACTACTTCTCTCGCTGCTTCTGTTTGGGACATTGTTTATTAAGTTTATGGATGAAGCAGGCTTTGCCTTAAAACCTGGAAATTAAATCAGAGGAAATACAATGAGGGCAGATTGAGAAGCAGATGACTGACTTATGGGGAATAAATGAGGCCCTCTTGAAACACATGAGCACTAATGTGAGCTGAGGTGATGGGCGTAAGGTCTTCCAAATTTCACCACCAAATGCGTGGATCCTGGAAGTATCCCTTTCTGTGAAACTGAAGATTTTGAAATGGTTGAGTGTTGCCGGGGTGTATAAAAGTTATATGCTGGTCACATTTTCAAATCATTCTTTTGACATTTCATTATAGACCATAATATCATCACAGTTTTATCATAAGTTTGGTTTTTATGTGTATTTTTTTAAAAGCTTGAATTTCAAAGTATAGGACTTATAACCATTATCCTTTTGTTTTAGAGAAAACAATATCTGGGCCTTCAGAAAGATTTTCTTTTATTCATTGTGCTATTACCACTACAAGAATGGCTATGCATAATCCAAAATGCCAAGATCAAAAATTAATCATTAAAAAAAAAATTTAAGGATCTAGTGTTGCCGTGAGCTGTGGTGTAGGTTGCAGACGCGGCTCGGATTCCGCGTTGCTGTGGCTGTGGCGAAGGCTGGCAGCTACAGCTCCTGTTAGACCCCTAGCCTGGGAACCTCCGCATGCCGCAGTGCGGCTCTAGAAAAGGCAAAAAAATTTAAAAACTTTTAAAATAAATAGATAAGTAATAATTAATCATTAAAATTAAATTGAGAATCAATAAAAGTGTGGAGTATTAATATCAATCAATTAAGTTATTAAATAAATTGATGTAAAGGGATATCTGGTTGGTAAGGTCATTGGGTAACATTAAGAGAAAGACAGGTGGAATATGGCACTACAAAATAAGTAAAACACTTCTTTAATTCCTTTATATTCAATATGGTAATTTGGCCTCCATATTCCCAGTTGTTTAAATCCTCTGACTTTCCCCGCTCTTTCTTTGTTTATCCTTATCGCTGTTATCTTTTCTTCATTTCTGACCATTCTATAGGCAGCCAGACTTATTTCTAAGCAAGCACTGTGAATGGGAGAAACATGTGTCACTTCGTATAATCCTTGCACAGTACATAGAACATGCCATAATCGTTACACAGAGAAATGCAGTGCCTGCCCCACCCCCGCACGCCCCCGCCCCTTGCACATGTCCCTCAAGTCCTGCAGCCCTGGCAGGCCCCTGTGTTATCCACGGCTTTTTCTAGCATCCTGAAGATTTTCTATATGCACCTGATAGAGGCTCTTACAAGCATCACATGGCTTCCCAATCCCCGATTTTTTTTACCCTTTTTGTGTGTGTGTGCTGTACCTGCAGTATATGGAGGTTCCCAGGCTAGAGATCTAATCAGAGCTATAGCTGCCAGACTATACCACAGCCACAGTGAGGCAGGATCCGAGCCATGTCTATGGCCTACACCACAGCTCACGACAACACCCGATCCTTAACCTGCCGAGCAGGGATCGAATCTGCATCCTCATGGATACTAGTCAGGTTTGTAACCCACTGAGCCACAACGGGAACTCTCTTGATCCTTCTACTCTCGACTGGCATGTGTAAGTGTGTATGTGTGTGTGCGTGTCCCAGATTCACTTAAATTCTCCCCATGGAAAAGGACCGAGTCATCTATTCCTGACAAGTAAGTGCTGGGAGATCTACAAAAGGGTCCAATGAAGTGATGAGAACCTATGCCTCTCTTGCCTTCCTTTGCCCCAGCTCCTTTCTGTGGGATTTCTGATAAGCAATCCTTCCATTAAGTGACTGTCAGGCTGAGAGATACCCAGGGCTCTGTAATGCCAAGGAGAAAATTCCAGATCTCCCTTTATCCCAACCCCACCAAATTATAGCTCCTGCTCGCCTCTAAATAGGCTGAGTCTATTCAGAATTGAGCTGAAGGAAGATTTTGCCTTTTTTTTTGTCTGTTTTTTTTCTTAGGGCCGTACCCATGGCATATGGAGGTTCCCAGGCTAGGGGTCTAACAGGAGCTGTAGACGCCGGCCTTCGCCACAGCCACAGCAACGCGGGATCCGAGCCGCATCTGCAACCTACACCACAGCTCGTGGCAATGCCGGATCCTTAACCCACTCAGTGAGGCCAGGGCTCGAACCTGTGTCCCCATGGATGCTAGCTAGATTCATTTCCCCTGAGCCAAGATGGAAACTCCCTGAAGGAAGATTTTGTTTTCACAATTCAAAAGAACACTCTGGAGATGTACCAATGCTGCAGGCACAGAGAAATAAAACACTTACTCTATGGAGCAAATAAATGTGTTGTCCACACTCTGGCAGGGGCATGGTCCTGTTCTACAAATGTCCTGTCCTCAAGTTGCTGGACCAGACCCTGTCACTTATCAACTTAATACCTCCTTGCTCCTAAGGCATCTTTCAATAATGTAATTCCTTTAAGTATTTCTCTTTCCAAGTGAGTACAAGGTGGAGTTCCTGTCGTGGCTCAATGGTTAACAAATCCAACTAGGAACCATAAGATTGCAGGTTCGATCCCTGGCCTTGCTCAGTGGGTTAAGGATCTGGTGTTGCTGTGAGCTGTGGTGTAGGTTGCAGACGCGGCTCGGATCCCGCATTGCTGTGGCTGTGGCGAAGGCCGGCAGCTACAGCTCCTGTTAGACCCTAGCCTGGGAACCTCCATATGCCATGAGTGCGGCCCTAGAAAAAGGCAAAAAGACAAAAAAAATAAATAAATAAATAATAAAGTGAGTACAATGTTAACGATGCTATGGGGACATTGCAGCAAGAAGAAGCTTCCTACAATTTCTGGCCTGGGCCAGGGGGAGGCAGTATAGGCATGAGACCAGCTGATGGAACCTGTTCCAGCCACAGGCCCAGAATGCTGTCCCTGAGCAGCCTGACAGCTCCTTCTCCCCAGCAACCAGAGCCTCTGCACAGCCTGTACTCTGAAGGCCTTCAGCTTGTGCAGAGGCTAGATTCACCTCCACGTCTCCCTCCATGGCCCACAGACTCTAGGCATTTTCTTCCGTTCATACTCCTCACCTTGGTGCTGGCAGCTAGAAAAACTGTAGTCCCTACTAGCAACTAAAGCAGCCACTCAAGGAATAAATATGGAGATGGTGAGGGAGTGGGGGCTATAATCAAATGCAGAATAAATAGCTCTTCCTTATTGTGACTATTAAGAAATGAATCTGATTTTTAGGCACAATCTATATATTCAAGTAAACACTATCCTTTCAAATTTGAGACTAACAGCAAATGGTTGTCCAGTGAGTGCTTACCATATGTGAGCCAGGCACTGCTCCAAGCAGTCGACAGGCATCACCACTTCTAATCTCACAACAATCCTAGAAGGTGGGCACCGTTAAGACCCCAAGATTGGGGAGTTCCCGTTGTGGCTCAGCAGAAACAAATCCTACTAATATCCATAAGGATGCAGGTTCCCTCCCTGGCCTCGCTCAGTGGATTAAGCATCTGGCATTGCCATTAGCTGTGGTGTGGGTCACAGAAGTGGCTTGGATCTCGCGTTGCTGTAGCTGTGGTGTAGGCCAGCAGCTATAGCTCCAATTTGACCCCTAGCCTGGGAACTTCTGCAAGTGCATCCCTAGAAAACAAAACAAAACAAAACAAACAACAGCAACAAAAAAAAACCAAACAGACAAAAAAAAAAAAAAAAAAACAGCCTGATTGCAGGTGAATAAACTGAGGCTCAGAGAGGTTCAGTCATTTCTAACCCTTAACAGCAGACCTAGGACTTAAATCTGGTCTTATTCCAGAGCCTGTGTTTTTAATAATGACCTTACCAACCTGCTTGTCAATATTATGGTTTTTCCAGTTATGCTCTTATTTTTGAAAATTCCTCTTTAGCAATTTACCTCAGAGTCAATTTATCAGTCACAGAATCGTTGTCTCAATAGTTTATAATCATTCCACATTTTATTTTCTTAAAAAATTAAAATTGATCCACTATTGATTCACTATTCCAGTAACCATAAAAGATATAAAGATAAATAAATTTAAAAAAAAAATAGGCCTGGCACCAAGTATATACTTACTGTTTCAAACTAAAAATATTCACTCCATATTTCATTGAGGCAAAAGTCAGGGGAAAAAAGGAAATGGGTCAGGGAGTTCCTTCTGCGGTGCAGTGGGTTAAGAACCCAACTGCTGTGGCTTGGGTTGCTGCAGAAGTGTGGGTTTGATCCCAGCTCGACACAGTGGGTTAAAGGATCCAGCATTGCCACAGCTACAGGATAGCTCACAGCTGCAGCTCGGATCCAGTCCCTGGGCCAGGAACTTCCACTTTCATTCTACATAGTTTTGGAAGTCCTAACCATGGCAGTTAGAAAAGAAAAAGAATTCAAAGGAATCCAAATTGGCAAAGAAAAAGTAAAACTGTCACTGTTTGGTGATAACATGATACTATACATTAAAAATCCTAAGGATGCTACCAGAAAATTTCTAGAGTTCCTCAGGTTATAAAATTAATACACAGAGGAACAAAACTAGAGAAAACCATAATTCGAAAAGATACATGCACCCCATTGTTCATTGCAGCACTCTTTACAATAGCCAGGACATGGAAGCAACCCAAGCGCCCATCAACAGATGACTGGCAAAGAGGTGAAGGATTAGAAAGAGTTAACCAGAGAACAGGTGGTGAAAGGAACATTCCAGGCAGCAGGAGTGGCATGTGCAAAGGCCCTGCGGTCAGGGGGAATACAGAGGAAATAGCTAAGAGCAGCAAGGCCTGAGCTGAGGTGGGACAGGATGACATGGCAGAGGCAGAGAACACAGGGCTGGGTGTTGGCAGCCCTGCTGAGGACTTGGTCTGGAAACTATGAGCAGTGGGAAGAGATCCGAGTGTTTTCAGCCAATTAGAGTCTCCGAGCTCTGAGACGCCTCCGCTTGAGAAGGACAGTCAGTAGTTGGGCCTGTTTCACGGTGTCTCTACCTGTGCAGCTTCACCTATGGGCTTATTTTGATTCATCCAGTGAAAACTTCACCACATTTTCTTTTAATTATCTCATGTAATAATATGAGTGGGATTACGCTCAGCAATAAAGTCTCAAAGAATTCCCATTTTTTTCATTCTTTATTAGCTTATACTTGCTTTCCATTCTTACTTGTCCATGTATACTTGTTATGTGTATGTTATACATACTTGTTATATTGTCTGTTCTGTGTTCTATGTTCTACTTGTTATATGTTCTGTTATGCATACTTCTTATGGTCCATGCATACTTGTCCAGAAATTCCAAGTATGTGTCCTGTGATGAACTAGCCTAAAATGTTTCTTAGAGCTGCAAATTCTAAAACCTACTCGGAAAAGGCCATCAAAGATGGTACCCAGTTTTGGACTCTGGAATTGGAGTAAGACAAAGAGATATAAAGAAACGGAATGAGAACTGTATTTGGAGATTATTTTCCTTGAGAAGTATAATAAATACCCGCCAGATGTAATGAATCCAACCAGATAAAGAAAAGGAGATTTTATTGACCTTCTGTTCCAGCACAGTCCGTCCAGTGCGTACAAACCACTTCTCTAACAGCTGAGATACAGAATAAAGAATGGTCTCGGGCGCTTCCTGCAAGAGTTGATAAAGAACTTTCTTCTATTAAATAAGTCAGTATCTGAGGAAGCAAAGGCAAAAGGAAAGAGCAAAACAACAAGGGAACATCAAATTCGGCAAACGCTGGGGGCCCTGGAGGGCAGGGACAGGCATTCTAGGTCCACGTTAATTGGCTCAGCGAAGCGCAAAAAGATTACACAAAGATTACACGATGTGGAGAGAAATACGCTGGAAATGGCTTAAAGGACAACCAAAGAAAAGGCCTGAAGGTATGAGACTGAGAGCAGAGACTCTAAAAGATACTGGTTTTACTTTCGTCCAGTTCACAGACACAGAGAAAAACGCCAAATGAGGATATAAAACATTCAGATGGAATGAGACATGTCAAACTATGCATTAGGGAATACCTTTAATTTGGAACAATTAGAATGTGAGAGAGACTAAAGCTGACCATGTCAGGACCCTGGACAGGTAACCTCCTCCTGACACTTCCAGTGCACACCCTTGACACCACACTGTGGACAAGGCCACGTCATTCTCTGCATGTGGGTTTCCTCCCAGCCGTCACAGGTAGGCCAGGAGGGCCTGGAGGGCATGCCCAGAGAAGCCAAGTCACTTGTAACTGGGGAAAAAAAAAAAAAAGCTCCTACTTTAATTTGGCATATAGAACAACTCCAAAACATCCCAGACACCACATCCCAGATAATCTATGAATCTGATTTTTTTTTTTTTTTGTCTTTTTACGGCCCCACCTGCAGCCTATGAAAGTTTCCAGGCTAAGGGTCGAATCAGAGCTGCAGCTGCCAGTCTACACCACAGCCACAGCAACGCCTGATCCGAGCCACCTCTGTGACCTATGCGGCAGCTTGCAGCAACACCAGATCCTTAACCCACTAAGTGAGGCCAGGGATCGAACCTGCCTCCTCATGGACACTGTGTTGGGCTCTTAACTGAGCCACAACGGGAACACTTATAACTCTGATTATTAATGTTTCCTGTACTCAATAATTTCCTGATTATTAATGTTTCCCATTTCTCTTCTCTGTCTCATTTCCCCACTCCCCTACCAGTGTCTCCTGGGACCACTTCCCAAATAAATTCACTTGAATCCATGTCTTCTAGAAAATCCCAAAGTAAGAAAGTAATGGAATATAACTTAGAACTGGGATCTTTGAACTCCAGTCTCACCTGAAGACATCAAGAACTAGGAAGAAAAAAAGGCTTTTTGGCTAAGTTCATAATAAACCGAGGACTATTAAAGACTAAGGTTGGCGTAGATGTAGTATTTGGAAGGACTCACCAACGAGGACTTGCTGCAGAGCACAGAGAACTCTGCCCAATACTCTGATAATCTATAAGGGAAAGTAATCTGAAAAAGAATGGATATATGTGTATGTGTAACTGAATCACTTTGCTGTACAGCAGAAATTATCACAACATTGTAAATCGACTCTACTTCAATAAAACTTTAAAAAAATGGAAAAAAAACTAGGATAGAAGGGAGGTGGGAGAAGGTAGGAAATAAAATGATTAAAGCAATTTAGGAGTAACAGTTGTGGCTCAGTGGTAAGGAACCCGACTAGTATCCATGAGGATGCTGGTTCAATCCCTGGCCTCACTCAGTGGCTTAAGGTTCTGGCATCACCATGAGCTGTGGTGTAGGTCGCAGACAAAGCTTGGGTCTGGCTGTTGCTGTGGCTGTGGTGTAGCTCTGATTAGATCTCAAGCCTCGGAACTTCCATGTGCCTCTAATGCAGCCAAAAAGAAAGAAAGAGAGAGAGAGAGAGAGAGAGAGAGAGAGGGAGAAAGGAAGAAAGAAAAAGAAAAAATTATTAAAGCAATTTAAGAAAACAAAGAGCTTGATAGAAAGATGATTAGTATTAAGCTATACTGTACCTGCTATTAAAACTATTGTGATATTCCTAAATTAAATAATAATTATATTAAGAGGTTCTACTTTTCTAACTCTTCAGTTAATTTAAAAAAATTAAGAAAACGTGAATCTGGGGAGTTTCCGTCATGGCACAGTGGAAGTGAATCCAGCTAGTATCCATGAGGATGTGGGTTTGATCCCTGGCCTTGATGGGTCGGGGATCCTGCGTTGCCATGAGCTGTGGTGTAGGTTGCAGATGCTGCTTGAATCCCATGTTGCTGTGGCTGTGGCTGTGGCCGACAGCTCTAGCTCCAATTCAGCCCCTGGCCCCTCCATAAGCTACAGGTGCAGCCTTAAAAAGTCAAAAACAAAAAAGAAAAAAGAAAATGTGAATCTGTATTTGGGCTAATAATGTAAAATAGATGCCAAGTTTTAAACTTCTTTCTGCATATTCTATAGATTTACTGCCCCTCCCAAGCCAAAGTTAACATATGAAGGGGGAGGGGGCATGAGCTGTTTGTTCATTTTGGAGATTAAATGCCTTGGTGGATGCATTATTTGCAAATATTTTCTCCCATTCTGTAGGTTACCTTTTCATTTTGTTTATGGTTTCCTTTCCTGTATAAAAGCTTTTAAGTTTAATCAGGTCCCATTTGTTTATTTTTGTTTTTCGTTTCATTATTCTAGGAGATGGATTCAAAAAGGTATTGCTGTCAAAGAGTGTCCTGCCTGTTTTCCTCTAGGGTTTTTAGAGTATCTAGTCTTATATTTAATCATTTTGAGTTTATTTTTGTGTGTGGTGTTCGAGAATGTTCTAATTTCACTATTTTACATGCAGCTGTCCAGTTTTCCCAGCACCACTTACTGAAGCGACTGTCTTTTCTCCATTGTATATTCTTGCTTCCTTTGTCAGAGATTAAGTGACCAGAGGCGCATGGGTTTATCTCTGGGCTTTCTATCCTTTTCCATTTATGTATATTTCTGTTTTGATGCCAGCACCAGCCTGTTGTGATGACTATAGCTTTGTAGCCGACTCTGAAGGCAGGGAGCCTGATTCCTCTGGCTCTGTTTTTCTTTCTCAAGATTTCTTTGGTTGTTTGATGTCTCTTGTGTTTCCATATAAATTTTAATTTTTTTGGTTTAGTTTGATGAAAAATGACATTGGTAATTTGATAGGGATTGCAGTGAATCTGTAGCTTACCTTGGGTAGAATAGTCATTTTAACAATAATGATTCTTCTAATCCAAGAACATGGTATTGTATATCTTTCCATTTGTTTGTGTCATCTTCAATTTCTTTCCTTAGTGTTCTAGAGTTTTTGGAGTGCAATTTTTCCTCCTTAGGTAGATTTATTCCTAGGTATTTATTTTTTTGATGCAGTGGTAGATGGGATTATTTCCTTAAT
This sequence comes from Catagonus wagneri, assembly GCA_004024745.2. Classification (NCBI taxonomy): domain Eukaryota; kingdom Metazoa; phylum Chordata; class Mammalia; order Artiodactyla; family Tayassuidae; genus Catagonus; species Catagonus wagneri. The sequence goes on from PVHT021183699.1 coordinate 14,017,453, forward strand.
TTCTTTTTTGATTTTTGATGCTAGTATACAGAAATGCGAGAGATTTGTGTGTATTAATTTTACATCTTGAGACTTTACCAAATTCATGGATGAACTCTAGTAATTTCTGGGTAGTATCTTTAGGATTTTTATCTATGATGGCATCTGAAAACAGTGATAGTTTTACTTCTTCTTTTCCAATTTGGATCCCTTTTACTTCTTTTTCTTTTCTGACTGCTGTGGCTAGGACTTCCAAAACTATGTTGAATAAAGCTGGTGAGAGTGGGCATCCTTGTGCTATTCCTGATCTTAGAGGAAATGCTTTCAGCTTTTCACTGTTGCTTATGATGTTAGCTGTGGGTTTTGTCATATATGGCTTTTATTATCTTGAGGTGGGTTTCCTCTATGCCCACCTTCTGGAGTTTTTAATCGTAAGTGGGTGCTGAAACTTGTCCAAGGCTTTTTCTGCATCTATTGAGATTATCATATGCTTTTTAGTCTTCAGTTTGTTAATGCTGTGCATCACACTGATTGATTCATAGATACTGAAAAATCCTTGCATTTCTTGGATAAATCCCACTTGATCATGGTGTATGATCTTTTTAATGTACTGTTGGATTCAGTTTACTAGTATTTTGTTGAGGATTTTTGCATATATGTTTATCGATGATATTGTCCTATAATTTTTCTTTTTTGTGATATCATTGTCTGGTTTTGGTATCCAGGTGATGGTGGCCTCATAAAATGAGCTTAGCCGTGTTCCTTACTCTGCAGTTTTTTGGAGGACTTTCAGAAGGATAGATGTTAACTCCTCATGTTTGTTAGAATTTGCCTCGTCTGATCCTGACTTTTTTGTTTGTTGGAATACAAATATTATTGTCATCTTTTCCTTGGAGCAAGTGCTATTCAAACCTCAGAACTGCAGAATGACTCTCTCATAGTGTGAGGATCTTATGCAAATTTTTAGAAGCTGGATTTGACTGACTTTGCTTCAATATTTCTTCCTTTGGCAATATAAGGAAATCTGTTTTAGTAACATGAAGGCAATATGAGAAAAATTCTAGAAATTCTGTGCCCCCCCCAACAACAGATGCTATGAGGGCAGGCAATACAAGTGACTCGATGTTCTGTAGTATTTTGAGAGCATTCAGAGGTCTGTGTCAGACCAAACCCCGACAGATACTCTATCTGGGTCATAGAAAGAAAACCACACAACAGGTTCAAAGCAAGATAGGTCAAGAGACCTACAAAGGCCGTAAATAGAGCAATTATATACATATTTACCAGGTTATTTTACAGGTGTATGAGATAATATGCGTGTAAAGACTTTGAGTCCTCTATCAAAAGAGCAAAACTAATCCAATTTCTCCTGTGAGGACACAGATTTCTCAACAGGAGCTGAGCCAAGCAACAACAATTAAAATTCTCTAATCCTCTAGAAACGATTAAAATGCCAAGGATTCTGGAAATACAAGACAGGTTTAATTTGATTTCTCAAACTTTGGTGATGCTCAGGAAAGTAAAATCTTTGATTTCAACACCTTCCTATTACACTGTGTGATAAGGTGACAGTGGAAACTGCTTGTATCTTTTCCCACTTATGGACCTGATTTCCACTTTTATCTTCAATTCCTCTTGTATTAAAGAATTATTTTCAGGTCTTGGCTATCCTATTATGCCCTCAAAACCTATTCACTCACTTATTCATTCTTCTTCCTATTTTTTTTTCAATAAATACTTAAATAATTTCAGAGGAACAAAGTCAAGGAAATTGGTTTCTGTTACCTCAAGGAGGGCATGGCGATAATCCAATATCTCATATGATATGAGAGAGGCAAGCCCCGTCTACTAAGGGGCCCAGACTTGGAACATACTGGCTGTGGACCTCAAAGATGCCACCTGGGGGGGGGGCATTAGAATTGGGTAGCAGAAAGGCATTCTACACAGACAGCAACATGTTGGAAGTCACGGAGCAATCCAGCATGCTCTATTCAGGAAGCAGTCATCTGTCCCATGAAACCAGAACAAAATGCAAGGGGGAGATGAGGAAGGAAGAGCTTCAGTGCCCTGAGGGATCTAAACTCTTCCTTTTTTTTTTTTTTTTTTTGCTTTTTAGGGCCGCACCCACTGTATATGGAAGTTCCCAGGCTAGGGGTTGAATTGGAGCTGCAGCTGCCAGCCTACACCACAGTCACAGCAACATGGGATCCGAGTTGCATCTGTGACCCACACCACAGTTAATAGCAACACCAGATCCTTAACCCACTGAGCGAGGCCAAGGATCAAACGGGCATCCTCATGGATACTAGTCAGGTTCATTACCACTGAGCCATGACGGGAACTCCCCAACTCTTAAAAATTACAGGGAGGAGTTCCCATTGTGGTTCAGTGTGTTAACAACCTGATATAGTGTCTGTGAGGATGTGAGTTCAATCCCTGGCCTTGCTCAGTGTGTTAAGGATCTGGTGTTGCTACAAGCTGTGGTATAGGTCACGGATGAGGCTCAGATCCCGCATTGCTGTGGCTGTGACATAGGCCTGCAGCTGCAGCTCTGACTCAACTTCTAACCCAGGAACTTCCGCAGGGTTGCTGTATTAAGAAAAAGAAAAGTCACAGGGAGCTACTTGAAAGATTTTAACCAGGCATGGAGATAGATAATCAGATTTCTAAATGAGTATGTCTAAAATCTTATGCCTTAAATTTCTTCACCCAATTCTCTGTCAGTGATGTCACAATCTCACAAACTCAGACTCTTTCTCAACTGTTCTTACACCTCACTAACTGGCCAGCAAGTCTTTTAAATTCTGGGTCCCAAATAACTGCTGAATCTAATCTTTCTGCCATATTCCCTTCTCTTGCTGCCACAGGTAAAACTGGCACCATGAATTTATGGCCTATTGCAAGTGCCTTTAGCGGCAAATACCATGAGCTAGCTCTCCAAAAGCCACTGGCCAACCCCACCTCCCTTTCTCATCTCTGGTTACTGAGGCTGGGAGTTCACTTAGACAGTCTTCCTTGCAGCTGGGGTTGGTCACATGACTTGGCTCTGGCCAATAAGATGTAAGAAGTCTAACAGGGAGCCTGTGAAAGATTTTCTTTCATGATAAAAGGCGTATTTTTATACATTTACATACAAATAAAACCCTTCTTAATTCAAAGGACATACAAAAACAAACTGAAGTTGGATCTGTCCCATAGGTTGTAGTTTCCCACTGTTTTAAGGGGCTGACACTTTCGAGTTACTTGTAACTGCAGCACGATATGGCCTCTCCTGACAATTATAACAGTATTTTGCATAGATGGCACTCTAGCCTTTATCACCTGCAATCTAAACATAAGTTCCATAAAGACAGTGACTATGTCTGGCATGCTTGTCTTATTTACCACAGGTGTGGCAGCTCAGAAAGTAATTGCTGAGTAAAGAACTAAAAGCCTTTCCCATAACACTTTAGGGGGATCAGGAGACAGAGACTATGGCTTTTATCCTATCTCCACTCTCACATGCCTGGCATACGATGGCATTTGATGAACATTTGAGCTTTTAATAAATGTTCCACTGACTCAAGTACGCCCTTGCGGTTATTACCAGTAGTAACAACCACAAGCCATTTGAGAAGCCTCTAGAACTATACACAGCCTGTTTGGTTGTAGGAATAATATAGCTGAATGAGTTTTGTTTTGCCCTTTTTCTTTTTTTATTTGGGAGCTGGGGAGAAAAGGGGCATGTAGGTTTTACATTAAAATGTGTATTTGAAAAGGCCAAGGAACGAAAACTGGTGGGTTCAGAGGCAAGTTCCTTTTCAGCAGACACCGTCCTTCACAGTCGCTCTGTCAAGGGATGGCGGAGTTTGCGTCCTACTGGGCAGGTGGCAGCATTTAGGGCCAGCACAGTGCTTTACCTGGCATATATCTCTGAGTCAGGGCCTGTTCCCTGAGTGGCCTCCAAGGCTGCAAATAAATTCAGGGGCAAGACCTGTGTATATTCCATACAAGCCATTTTAAGGTACCGCCTTTTACGTGGAATTATATTTAGATACATTAGATACCATTTATAAAACCATACATACCCAAATATTACATTCTACTCTGGTGCCTGAAGTCAAACTCTAGCCAGCACACTTACTACATGAATAATTACAAACCAACCTCAATCTTAAAACATCTAATTTACCTACACCAAGAAAAAAAGCAAAGAATTTTAGTTTTATTCCAAAAGTTTTTTTTCTGGTCATATTTTTAAGATGTTTTGTCTCATGCAACTTAAACATCACTTGGCAATTCTGTACTTCTTTTCTGGAAGTAAACCTTTTAGCACAAGAAAAGAGAAAAATAAAAATATGACAAGGCTGCTCCTTTGTGGTGATATGCTTTTATGGCCACATGCACACACACTGCAGCCTATTTTTACCGGCTCTATGAACTGCAGATTTATTTAAACCTTCCCCCAAATATGGTAATCTTAGACATTTGATTTCAAGTCAGTGCTATAATATTTTAATTAATCATAAATCGTATTAAAATTGAGTCTTTAATGTCTGTATCTATATCAATACTGATAGAAATTGGCACAACATTGTGAATAAACTACACTAATAAAAAAATTGTGACAATAGTGATAGACATTGAAAAATATATTTCAGCACTATTTTCTTTAAAATACTTTAAAAATAATGATGTCAGATTTCTGTGGATTATCTCCTTAGCCACAAAGACCAAAAAGAAAAAAAGATTCTTTTCTGAGTTTTATCACTATTTGTTTGAAACTAGATAAATACTGCCACATTGAAAGCTTAAAAATCTCACTAAAAAGAGAATTACCATTTGATCCAGCAATCCCATTCCTGGGCATCTATCCAGAGAAAACCATGACTCAAAAAGACACATGTACTCCAGTGTTTATTGCAGCACTCTATACAATAGCCAAAACATGGAAACAACCTAAATGTCCACTGACAGAAGAGTGGATACAGAAGATGTGGTACATAGACACAATGGAATATTACTCACCCATTAAAAGGAAAGAAATAATGGCATTTGCAGCAACATAGATAGACTCAGAAATTATCATGTTAATTTAGGGTATGGCCCTAAAAAGCAAAAAAAAAAAAAAAAAAAAAAAAAAAAAAAAAAAAAAAAAAAAAAAAAAAAAAAAAAAAAAAAAAAAAAAAAGAAAAAAAAAGAAAGAAAGAAAAAACCTGCTGAAATAAAGGAAAAGAAATTTCCTTGGAAAAGTTACGCAGCGGGACAAGGAGCATATGCCCGGTGACAACAGAGGTGGAGATACTCCTATGAAGTTTTGGAAGATGGAAAGTAGATGAAGAGCAGAACTCCCAACCCAGTGTCTGAGAACAGGAAGACCCCTAGGAGCCCATTTAGAGTCCAGGGTGCTTCCCAAAGAAGTAACGGAGGCAGCTAAAAATATGGAATGAAGATCAAGTGCCCAGGTCCCTTTCCACACTCACACATGTCACTACCAGTAAACTGAGTTCCCTTTGCAGAGTAAAACAAGAGATTTATTTTCCAAAGAAACTCAACCAGAAAGACACCAAGCAGAGTAAGGCTAAACTCAAGGTAATTCAGGAAAAAAAAAATCCATCAACTGAATGTTGTTCCCTGAGACCCCTTCACCCACACTGATTCCAGATGGACAGCAGACAGATGGACGCGTGCCTCAGGGAAGATAATGGGAGTGTATTACCTGGAAAAAGTTGAAGAAATGACTTTGGGCTTCTCCAAAGGAAGATTTCCATTGTGTTCTAAGGAAGTCCAGCAGATGACCAGCTTCATTGGAACACAAAGAGCTTCCAAGAGCTTTTTAGTGGCTTTCTCCTAAGTATTAAGGGCTAGCTTAATCAACAGACATTTGAGGAAGACATCCAACAGAAAATAGCGAACGAAAGAAACGGGGGGAAGAAAAAGGATGGACCCAGAAACAATGCAGGGTGTGGAAAAGAAAAGTCTATGCTTTAACCTGAGAGAGAATAAAAGCAAGATTCCATGAAAATGGGATAAAGAACAAGATGAATTTTGAGAGAATTAAAAATATGGTAATCAAAATTAAATAGTCAATCACCAGAAAATAAAGTTGCAAAAAGTTACTCTAACATACAGAGAGCTGAAAACTAATAGAAGAATTATTTTTAACATAAGACTACTTAGAATATATAATATCTAAGAATAATAGGAATTTTAGAAAGGGAAACAGAGAAAGCAGAAGGAAGAAAAGCAGTGAAAAAACGACTCAGGAAAACTTGCCAGGGCTGAAGTTTTAGGTCTCTAGACTGAAGAACACAGTTCCAGACACACTGAATGAAAAGAGACCCACCCAAAGCAGTGGATAAAGGGAGCAGCCTAAAAGTTTCCAGAGAAATAAACAACTCGTGTATCAAACAACGAAAACTGGATTGCATCGAATTTCTTAAGAGCAAAACTATATGTTGAAAGACTGAAGTAAAGCCTTCAAATTTGGAACGATAATGATGTTCACCGGAGTACAGTTCACCTAGACAAACCACCAACCAAAATGAGGGTTTCCAAAGAACATTTTGTGACATGCATGTATCTAAAAACTTCAAATGGTGTTGGAAAAGCTGGACAGCCTCAAGGAAAAGAATGAAACAAAATTCTGTCTTATACCATACCCCAAAATTAACTCAAAATGGATTAAAGACTTGAATGTAAGACCCGAAACCATAAAACTCCTAGAAGAAAACAGGCTCCTTGACACAGGTCTTGGGAATGATCTTTTGAATTGACACCAAAAGGAAAGCAACAAAGCAAAATCAACAGGTGGGACTTCATCAACCTAAAAACTTCTGCATGGGAAAGAAAACCATCAGCAGAGTAAAAAGGCAGCCTACTGAATGGGAGAAAATATTTGCAAACCATGCATCTGATAAGGGGTAATGTCAAAATATACCTAGAGCTCAACAGCAAAAGGCAATTAAATTTTTAAAACGGGCACAAGATCTGAATACATTCTTTTGCTGATCACATTTTCATACATTTTGTCTCATGCAGCTTAAACATCACTTAGCAATTCTGTTTCTTTTCTGAGAGGAAATAAACCTAGCACAAGAAAAGAGAAAAATCAAATATGGCAATGCTGCCCCCTTGTGGCTATGAGCTTTCGTGTGTGTGTGTGTGTGTGTGTGTGTGTGTGTGTGTGTGTGTGTGTGTGTGTGTGTGTGTGTGTGTGTGTGTGTGTGTGTGTGTGTTTGCCTGCACATGCGCACACACACCACAGCCAATTTTTTTATAGGCTCTATGAATTGCAGCTTTATTTAAACCTTCATAGGTAAATACCATGAGAGTAACTCAGGTATTAATGAGTGAAGAAGGGCAGGAAAAGCTAATGCTTCATTCTAAACTTAAAAGTTAACTTTAAATTATGATTGAGAATTAGACAACTGTGGGGGAAAAAAACCTAATTTTTTCATTTGTTAAATTTTACATACCATTAGGACTATCTGCTACAACTGAAAACACTGGGATAAAAAATGAATGTTAAAAGAATCTGAAAAAGAATGGATATGTGTATTTGCATAACTGAATCACTTATACAGCAGAAATTATCACAACACTCTAAATCAACTGTATTTCAATAAAACTTTAAAAAAATGAAAAAAAGAAACTCAATGTTTATAAATGGCTGGATTTTTTTTATAGCTGGTGATACTGTACATTTGTCACACATATGTCACCGACTATATTAAATTAGTTCAACAAGGTGTGTTTTATGGTAGTCATAAAAGCCTTGGCTCATGAGGTCCTGTTCCACATGAAAAACTCAGAAACCACTGATTTGCGGATTAAATGCTTATGCATCCTAAGGGCACTTTATTCTCTCATCTGGGCAAAATATAACTCAATCATTCAGAACTGCACTAGCTGCTGTCCAATACAGTAGCCACTAGACGTAGAAGAAAGGGTAGAGTAATTAAAATTTGATAAAATTCATGTCCTTAGTCACACGAGCCACAATTCAAGTGCCCAGCAGTCACATGGAGCTGGTGGCTGCCGTTTGGAACAGCACAGACAGAGCACATGGCCCTCAGAGCAGAGGAGCTGCCGTGATAAATCAGTCTGTAGATGTGACGCGCAGTGTGGTGACCACATTATAAGACGGCGGCGGAGGAGGGCGCGGAGCTCTCTTTCACCAACAAATACATCCAAAATACATCTACATGTGGAACGATTCTCACAGAACATCTACTGAACACTGTCAGATCTCAGACTTCCAAAGGGGAAAGAAAATCTCCACATAACTGGGGAGGACAAAAGAAAAAAAGAAGAGAGAGAAAGGAATCCAAGCTGGGACCAGCACCCCTGGGAGGGAAAGACTTCTGCACACTGGGAGAGAGACCGGCCAGTACAGAGGGGGAGCTTCAGCGCCTTAGAGGAGACCTTGGCACCCAGCGTCCTGCAGCTGTGACCTTTGCCAAGCTGCAGCAGCAATGCCAGATCCTTAACCCACTGCCCTGGGCCAGGAATCCAACCTGTGCCTCAGCAGCGACCCAAGCAGCTACAGAGACAGTGCCAGATCCTTAACCCACTGTGCCACGCCAAGAATTCCCTCAAAAGCACTTTAAACATAAACTAGTGGAAAAGCACTTTAAAAATTAATTAGCAAAGTCACGCTCAATCATCATCACTTCTTGTTTCATGTGCAAATAAATTTAGCCTTTAAGTGATTTTTTTCTTGATTCTTGAATGATTCATGTATGTATGCCTATATACTCATTATGAAAACTGCAACTAATTTTGGGGTTACATAAACAATTTTTCTGCACATACCAAAGATGGTTAAAACGTCTATGGCAACTCTGCATGGCTCAAGAGACAAAACCAGTGCACGCACAGAATTAATTCACAACATTTAGGTCTTTGTAGTATGACAGCAAATTAAATCTGCCTTATATGGGCACCTTATTTTTTATCTTATTTTATTTTATTTTATTTTTTGCTTTTCAGGGCCTCACATGTGGCATATGGAGGTTCCCAGGCTAGGGGCCTGATCAGAGCTACAGCTGATGGCCTACACCACAGCCACAGCAACATCAGATCTGAGCCACGTCTGCGACCTACAGCACAGCTCAGGGCAACTCCAGATCCTTAACTCACTGAGTGAGGCCAGGGATCAAACCTACCTCTTCAAGGAGACTATGTCAGGTTCTTAACACACTGAGCCACAGTGGGAACTCCCTTTCGTTTCCCATTTTGGAAGTGTAAAATGATGGACTATTTCCACAACCTGTTTATCAACCAGTTTACCGGCAAACAATTGAAGTGCCTTGAAATGGTTCATTTCTAATTTAAGTATAACTCCATGCAAAACTGCTTGCATTTACCTATTTAAGTTCAACATAGATTTGCATGATCTAATGAAATGGCCTGAGGCCATGGATGAAAGATGTGGGACTTCAGAATGCTTCGGCTTCTATGGAACGCTTCAGTGGGACCCCATCCTAAGGACCACCTCCTGGGGACGTTAGGAGGTCAGCTGCTCTTATTCTAGGTGGTCAGCTTACCAGCGGCAGCGCCGAGGCAACAGTCCGATGACTGACCAGCACACCGCAGGAGGTGTGATCGGCGGCCCCCAGGCAGCACTGAAGTCCTGGAGCTGCCTGGCCCCTTGCCAACCCTTACCATCCGGGGACCGGCCTGCTGGGCAATGCTGGACACTGGGGAACTACCGGTCTTCTACTTGTCCTCTGATGCCTCAAAGCAATTTTTAAGGATCATCCTGTCCCCCTGAAAGGCTCGTCTTTCATCCTGGCAGGCTGGGGTCTCCACTTCTGAGCCCTCCCATTAAGTCAGTTCCCTCGCTGTGAATGCTGGGGTCCTACAAGTAGTTCCTATATTCCTTCTGGACGTGAGGTATCGCTGAATCAGCTCCGTTTCCTTCAAAATTCATGAGGTAAACACAGAGGACATGGAGGGCAAGCAAAGCCAAAAGGTAATGCCATTCGTAAGCCTGATTCTTCTTTTTCAGAACCCTGACTCAGCTGGTGCTTGAAATGTGGAACTACATAATGGGTTAAGAATATTTTATAAGAGATCATCTCAGACTGGCTTAAAGGCGCTAAGCCTTAAGGCATTTGTTCCTCTTGCTTGGTTGTTTCTAGTCCCGACCTTTCTCTACTTTTTTTTTTTTTTTGGAAACAGTTCATCACGTTTGCAAAAACTTCAGCTGATTTTTCATTTGATCACCAGATGAATTTCAAGCATCCATTCAGTCACTGAATACCTGTCAAAATAATGGTGATTTTCTCTAAAGATACAGCTTCCATTCCATTTGGAAAAAACAAAAGATAGGCTACTTCCAGACTCTAACATGTAAACATATTTGGAGTTCACGTTGTGGCTCAGCAGGTTATGAACCTGATTAGCATCCATAAGGATGGGGTTTCGATCCCTAGCTTCACTCAGTGGGTTAAGGATCCAGCGTTGCCATGAGCTGTGGTGTAGGTTGCAGATGCAGCTCGGATCCTGTGTTGCTATGGCTGTGGCGTAGGCCGGCAGCTGTAGCTCTGATTCAGCTCCTAGCCTGGGAGCTGTCATATGCAGTGGGTGTGGTCCTAAAAAGCAAAAAAAAAAAAAAAAAAAGGAGTCACACATTTGCTGTAATACACTTTGGCTACCTCTCCTGGGAACAGTGCAAAATTTCATACTTCAAAATGAAAAAAAGTTAGCTTGTCACATTTATAGGAATAATATTCAGTTTTCAATTGAGAGTAGAGCTCACCTACTTTTAGAATAAAGCAATAAACCAAATTTAAAAACTTTTACATTATTAGTTAATATATATACTGTATAATTAGTTCACATATATACCATATATATATATATATATATATATAAATCTAGCGTACCTCACATAATAAGAATGCTGCTAGGATTTTAGGACATGTGATCTTCACTTTTAAAAACAATTACTGCCCATAGTTCCAGAGTGCATGTAAACTTGCAATATCTATCAAAGTCATAAAATCCTTCCTGTCCCTCTTGCAAACTTCAAAACATCACAAAAGGATTATAATCAGTCATATTTACATTAGGCACCTTAACTGTAAGGACACACATAAGGATTTATCACGAAGTTGTTTCCCTGAGATATTTCCCTACCAATATGAAAAAAGCATTCAAGGGTGAGCACACTGTTAGCAGCAACTCAACTGAAAAAAACAACCTATCCAAAACTATGTAGATACAATCCAAAGATATTATAAAGGTATATGTAAAATACACTTATCCCATTTAGTTGTTGAATGTGAAGCATTTCATCCAAAGAGCCTACAGAGACACACAGAAGTTCCCCTTGCTCAGAAGCCTTTCACAGCTGCATCTCTGGGGCTCTGAGATGCTGGGTCAGCCCTGGTACCCAGGCATTGCCTCTCCAGTTGATTTCTGTGCTCATGAATACACACCATAAACAAAGTAAAAAGCAAACAATAAAAGTACCTTAGGGGCCGCGATTCAATCCCTGGTCAGGGAACTTTTGCACCTGACAGTCAAAAAAAAAACCAGTAGCTTAAAAAAGTTTTTCCTGCCTTCAGACAGAAGCTGAAGCCATTTCTAAAGGAATACAGAATATTTTCTGTGCATGGCTTCTCACCACTCCAAACAAAAGAGAGAAGTAGCAATAAGTCTACTTTGCAGTTCAGCAGATCAAAAAGAAGGATGTGGATTCTATGCATATAAATACTGATAGAATTGATTAAGCAATATTGTTGCCTTTACATATCTTAAACATGAGTGGTGATTAATTGATGACACTGCTGGAAGTGCACATAATCGAGTCCTATGTTTGCTTCTGAACATCAAAATTCATGGTATTTAGGAATTCCCTTGTGGTACAGCAGGCTAAGGATTCAGCATTGTCACTGCTGTGGTGCAGGTTCAATCCCTGGCCCAGGAACTTCCATGTGCCATGGGTGTGGCCACAAAAAAATTCAAAATATTTAATAAGTCATAGATGGTACCTCTAGGGAGATATTTACTCCAATTCAGTTCCATCATTTGGGTAAACTTCGTCACAGTGTTTCTTAATCAGGTTCTGCTTTAGAATGCCAAAACGGATGTGCACACACCACCCAGCACCACAGGGATGTCCACATTAAACAGGAGCGTTTCCCCAGGAGGTTCCTGAAATGTGTCCATGAGTCTAGCGTCCACGTCACTACTCCCTGAAGATCTCTAGTTAAATATCTATCACATGTCTGAAAGAAGACAAGATTATCAAACAGTAAGCACCATACCTGCTGCAGTCACTTCCCTGGGAATGAAATATTCTGCTTCAAAAAGGAAATTACAATATCAAGTACACCTATTCAGGTAGAGCTGGAGGATCAAAAGGTAGTTAAATGAAGTATTTGTGTATCAAAAATGATCTGAGGAGTTCCCGCCATAGCTCAGCAGTAACGCACCTGACTAGTATCCATGAGGATGCAGGTTCAGTCCCTGGCGTTGCTCAGTGGATTAAGGATCCAGCGTTGCTACGAGCTGTGGTGTAGGCGGCAGATGTGGCTCGGATCCAGCATTGCTGTGGCTGGGGCGTAGGCTGGCAGCTGCAGCTCTGATTCGACCCCTACCTGGGAACTTCCATATGCCGTGAGTGTGGCCCTAAAAAGACAAAAAGAAAAAACAAATCAGTCTGAGAAGACTGATTCATATTCTGTCCCACACAAATTGTCAGTGACTGAGAATCAGATGAACGCATGGGAATGTCATCACACAACAAAAAAGTTTAAAATTATATGAAAGAAAGAAAAAAAATTTAAATAACAGTCAAGAAAATATTATGAGGCTTATGAAGTTCAAGTAACCACTTCTTTGCACTACAAGACAGTTCAGATAGCGTAAACAAAAATGGTCAGCTTTGTTTATTGTGAAGGGAGGGGATCCTTGTTCGAAAGCTAGAAAGTGGGGACTCTTGAAAAGTTAACTTCATTGCTGGGAGGGGACTCCACGCACAAATGCTTCCCTTCCCTGGGCCTAACCTTCACTTAAACGCTTGGTCTTGGGCTGGGAGAATTCTGATTCAGTGACTGTGGTAGTTTAAGAAAATACTATTTTAGCAAAAGAATGCATCTATCAGCTTGGCGTTGAGTGGGCCTAAAGCTGCTCTTGAAAAAAACCATCCATTTACTCATTTTTGCTAATTCTTACTATCTTCTGGCATAATAAGTGCCATTTGTATGGTCTAAAAGAGTTAGGCAGAAACATTTTGCTCCCTTTCTGGTCAATAAGGTCAACTGTATGCATTTCAAAACACCCTCAAATAAACAATTTCTCTCTTCTTTCCAAGACATGACCTCTGAATACTACTGTTTTCTATACTGTTTGGGAAAGAATTTTATGGTTCAAACTTTCACCCCGTGGCTTGGTTTATTTTTTGGTAGTGGCTTCCATAACAATGAAAATTTGTGCTCCCCAGGCCTGTGCCTTCTGTTCAATAAAAATACATGTCCATTCCACAGTGAAAGGAGATAAAAAATAGTCGTGCAGGCTCAAGTTAAGCTAGAATAGAAATAAAAATTTTCCCAGTTTAAACAAACTTGTAAACTTCACATTTGGATATATTTCACACATAAATTTCACATTTGGATATATCTGGCTGAAAGCTAAAACTGAGATTTTTCATTACTGTATTTGCATCTATTATTTTAAATTACAGTGTATTTGTAATAACTAATTTGGCTTAAAAACAAGGATTCATTGGCAATTTTCAAAGGCATTAGTTAAAGAGAATCTGGATATAATTTAAGTATTAAACATACTGTAACAATAGGATGGGTTCACATTAAGAGATTTTTCCGTATTATAGAAAAGGTGATTGTGTTTCAACCACTGTAAATATACTGAACTAAATTTAATTTGATCATACTCAAAATATATCAATGTAAATAGACACAACTTAGTGAGAAGTGAATAAAAATCATAATCTCAGCTTTCAGATTTCTAATTCTATAGAATGAAAATGTTCTTTAAATAGTTGGAAGCACAGGTCTGATATGACAATAATTTCTTGACATTACACCAGTTAAAAGAAGCCAGTTGAAGAGATTTCAGCCCAATAAGAATCTAGAGAATTTTCACCATAAATGATCCTTGTACAGGAATGGACACTGTTTTGGCATTCCTCATTCTCCTTTCTAGAGATGTCTCAGTGAATAAAGAAGAAATTTATATTTTATTATATAACTTATTTTCATTTCAAAGTCTGAAACAATAAAAATTTAAAAACAGTAAAGGCAATTTTAGGAAGGAGGGACTAGAACACAGAATATTGCATCTTTTTCATAGATTCTATGACACTTCAAAGTGCTCTATAAACACTATTAGTTTGATTAGCAGCAAAGCATCAGTCTAATCAAAACCTCCCTCCTCCCTATATATATATATATGTGTGTGTGTATATATATATATATATATATATATATATATATATATATACATACACACACACATGGGTACATTCTATTGGTCTAACTTAAATAGGACAGTTTGACAGTTATTCCCAGAGGCTGTGCAAGGTTACAAATACTGTCTACACTGTGTCACAGCTCAAAACCACTAGCACCCACCAAGTGGTTAAGAGCAAACGAATCTTTTCCTTAAGACAGAAAAAAAAAAAAACCTGTAAAAAATTCAATTACATATTCTGAATTTCTTTAAGATTAAAACAATTGAGGGATACAGTGAATCACCCAATATATTACTGTTCTGAGTCCTATAATTTTCTTTATCTAAAACTATTTTTTATATATGGAAGTCTAGATATTTTTAAACATAGATTCAGCAATCCTAAGTATAAAACATTCCCTTGAAAAATATGTTTTGTTCTGTTTTTAACTTGAAGGAAAGTTCTGGCAGGAGTCGGTTTTCTCCTTACAGATGAAATTTGCAGCATTTTCTTCCAGGAGCACACCAAGACCCCTGTCATCCCTTATATAAAACATCTCAAGGCTGGGGCTTCCTAGCACCAGATCCCCAGAAGGAGGTCCTGCAGGAACTGTGGCACGTTGGTCTTTTCTTGTCCACACTGCTTCAGCAGCCCCCGCATCCGTGGGCCTCTTGCAGGGGTGGCTGAAGTGCACACCTTGAACTTCACTGGGAAAATCAAGTCCATTCAAAATGAAGCACTTTCATCTTTTGGTTGGGTGATTCTTGGCCCCCCATGGATAGGAGTGATACCTAGAAGAAGACGTAGAAGTGGAATGAGTCCTCTGTAGTCTCAAATATTTCAGTTCACCCATCCCATTCAATTTCAAAAGCAGTAGCTTGGGTATATAAATAAAATCACAAGGAATAAAAAGGTGATTCTAAACATAATGGAATGGTGAGATTTTTAGAAAGCTGCCTTGTGCTGAAGTTCAGTGCTAACATTTTCTCAAATTATAAATATAATAGGAACTGAGAACTCCTTACGATGGAAAAATTTTTTCTCAAATTATAAACATAATAGGAACTGATAACCCTTTATGGTGGAAAAATTAACACCCATCCAAAGTAGCTTATATATTAAATGCCTATTTTACATGTTCTTCAGTTAATTGGAAGAGAAAGCAATGCAAGTGGATTCAATACAGATTTCATATTTTATTGCTGCAAAATAAAGTATTAATGTGTACCCCTGAGTATATAAGGATGATATGCTTCTCATCTGTTCACTCACAAAACTCAACAATTTTACTCTTATAAACAATAGTGATAAAATTAAGTCATGCTAGGCTGCATCCTTCTGGTAAGGAAGCTAAAACGTGCATAAAATTTAATTAACCGTACAGCCCTGCAAATGACCACAAATAGAGCCCACTTGGAGCTGGCCCAGTGTGTTTTGACCTTGTTTCATCTTTTCACAGTCTCAACTCAGTCCTAACTCCCCATCTCAAATCCTTCATTTGGGTCAGGGCTCCTTGTTGACACTTGTTTCTGTTGCTACTTCCTTTAACTAATGCAGCATTTTGTGCCTGAGATAGTCTTCCTACCAACTGCCCAAGCAGTCTCATCATTATTTAAACAGTTCTAGGTATTTTCCCCAAAGAGAGCTAACATCTAGATAATGGTCTTATCCTGAGATGTTTAGTTTGAGAGAAGCTTTCTCTATCCCTAACTAAACTCTATGAACTGAGCTGAAAATGTGTCATATCTGATCTCAATGCTTCAGTTGCTGTCTGGATGCTTTGTAGATGTGTGTCTAAGTTTGAACTTGCAGTCAGAAGTTGTAAACTTGAATAATACGGGACTTGGGTATGTAATTCTCTCTGCATGGTGATTAATCAAGATCATTTAATAATATTTTGCATTGATGGCGATGATACAATTAAGATGATGAGAATAAGAGCTTATCTGGGTAAACACTGGTGGAGGAGTTAAAACAATGTTTATTTGCTATTTCTAACCGTATTACTAGGGCAGATTTTCTCAATTTGTGTTCCAAGTAAAAAGATGAATCACTGGGATAAACAAGGTCAACAAACTTCTTTCCTACAGCACATCTCAAAGTCTTCAATACAGTAATGTGTACTAACATTTTCCAAAAATGGGAAAATGCACATTCAGAGTCTCCCAAATATATCTGGTCATGGAACTTTATTTTTCAGGGAACATCTATTAACATCTTTGATAATATTATTTATAAAACCTTTTTTGGGAAAATATGCTCTACTGACTCCACGTACTGATTCTAAGCACCTCTACATGTCCTGTGATATTTAGCACCTTCCATCCTTTGTGGGAAAATCATGACTGTCACAGCTGATCTGATTTATATTTGGAATTATGTGTATTTCCAGCTTGGGAAGTATTAGGTGCTTCTATGTGGAGCCTGACATTTCTTGGGAATTAATTGGGAACAACGGTAAATAAGTAATGGGTTTAAGCACAACCAAGAGTTATTTTTACTAGTAAACTGTGAAAACTCTCTCTCGCAATGATATGGTCTATCATTGACATTCAAAACTGAAAAGGTAGGATCATGTTATACAGATTTTTAAATGGGTGATTCATTTTAGTTGGGAGCATTTTAAGAAAATCTGATGTCGATTCCATTATATATTACTTTAATTTGATCATTTAAATCATATCTTCATATTCTATTATCAATTTTGGATATAATGGTAAATAATTTTCCCCTTTATGAGGCATCTTATTGTCTATTTAAGAAAATCTGCGATGTCTAATACAGGAATGGGTCTTTGAAAGTAAAAGTGATATTTGATTTTTTTTAAAATTTAATGATAGTAGAATTGAAAAGAACAACCACAAATTTCAAAATAAGACTAAAACTATTATTTCCAAAAAAAGGAAAAATAAGAGCTCTTGTAAAAGCTTCCCTAAGTTCCTTACATGTGTTCTTTCATTGATATTTAGTTGGTTTTCTGCAAAAATATGAAGATATTCATTGCTTATGATCCTGCATCTCTGAGAAAATGCATATTTAAAAAATGATAAGCATGACTTTTTTTCCCATTACAAGCCAAGGGCAATTGAAAAATAAGATGCTGAGAGTCAATAACAGAAATAGTCACAGACATTCACACTATTCATGGGAGGCTAGATGTACTCAGATCAAGAGTAGAAAAATTCCCCCAAGAGACGGTGGGAGAATAGTGATCACGGGCATGATAATTTCTATTAACAATGTACCTCTATTTCTTTGAAGTTATAAATCACAGCAGAACTAAATTTACCACGGTAGTATTTTAGAAATATATTATCAAGCCAAAAGAGCAAGCAGTTGAATAATCTTATGCGTGATTCATAAGAACAACTCATTGAAATACAAGGGGGAAAAAAGCTAGAGACTGAACTAACTTCCAAAAAAGAAGCTAATTTCCATATAATGACCTTAACAGAATGTTCCTGATACCTCTTTCTCTTGCCAGGACTAACGATTATCTTTGAGGAAGACTTCTAGAATAATTTAAATAGTGGTCACCAGGCAGCTTCATCAGCTAGACAGGAAGGCTGTTGCTTCAGGCAGATAAATCCACTTTGGGAGAACAAACTCCAGAGAACATGCCTCCGAAAGCAACTGTAGCCATATAGGATGTGTAAGTGGTTGCTCGTGGTCAGTCTGATGATTCCGTTATGAACGGGCTCCTTGGAAAAGCCAAGAGGCAACTCATGGGCAGCAGACACTGTCAGCATCCGTATCTCCTCATTCAAACCACTTGAAAGCATCATGCTGGCCTGATTCCCAACTGCCAGCACCTGCATTCCTTTTCCTGAGGGTTTCACTGGCCTCTAGAGTCTTCTTTGCTCACCATTACAGAAGGCCAGAAATGCCAGTGAATTAACATCCCCTGAGGAAAGAAAGGCCCCAAACAATGACCAATGGAAATTGGAGATAAAAAGCCCAGCTCCTCAGCCCCGCAGTGGGAGAACTGAGGTCCCTGTTTTCCACTGGCTCTCGGACCCCATGGTGGGGTCAGCTCCAGATACCACAGTGGTAACTCACTTGAAAAGGAAACCTTTATTAAATTATTTCTCCAACTCCCTACCAGAGTTTCCTGGGATTGCCTCGCAAATAAACTAACTGTATTCCAATCTTTGTGCCTCAAACTATGCCCACCAGTAAAACGGCAGGAAGCCAGAATAGAATGAAATCAACAAAATAAAGTATATTTTTAGAGCACCAGGGATGGTTATTTTAAAAGATAACATGCAGGAGTTCCTGTTGAGGCTTGGTGGTAATGAACCTGACCAGTATCCATGAGGAGGAGGGTTTGATCCCTGGCCTCGTTCAGTGGGTTAAGGATCCAGCATTGCTGTGGCTGTGGTGTGGGCCGGTGGCTACAGCTCCAAATTGACCCCTAGCCTGGGAAACTTCATATGCCACAGGTGCAGCCCTAAAAAGCAAAAAAATAATTTAAAAATCAAAAAAAAAGAAGATAACACGCAGCCGCAGTAAACAAGTTTCTTATGTAGGGCAAGCAAATGGCAACACATAACAAGAAGTTCTTTCCCCACAAACATATTTTAAATCACTGGAGGTGATTATTTGTTTAGCTGCATCTTCCCTTTTGCATTACAAATAATGGGTAGATTTGAGTCATGGGAATCTGAATTTACCACTTTTCCAAAATGCGACAAACAAATGATTAATTTTAAAAAATGTAAAAATATTTTCCAATTCATTATGTTCATTTATTTATGGAAGGAAATAACTACTAAGCAATAACCTTTCTTTTTCAACCAAGAATACAGCAGCTGCATGCATACAAAACATGGGCAACAAAATAAAAGGTAAGGGGAAAACCTCTGGAATTGAGGTTAGAGAAATCAAATCTAAGGTCAAATGGTCTAAACTGAATTCTCACATTTCTAGATCTCACCTGTTAGAAGTAAAATTGTAATAACCACTTTCCTCTAGGACTTCTTCAATCACAGTCTAAAGTTGAAAAATATCAGGTTAGTATTGAATTAAAAAATAAAATAAAATAAAACCGTTCAGAACCATGGCCGACACCTTACCTGCATCTGTTCATATGTTATCCCCTCCTCCAAATCAAAGCTGGAGGGTAGACCTGAAACAGACAAAGGAGGGAAAGTCTGACATTTGGTTCACATTTTCTTAGAGTTTATGGGCAACTATGAGCCACTTGTAGTGAAAACAGGCTAGTCTCTTAGTGATGAAGATGAGTACTTACATTCCAACGTGTCTTGACTTTAAACACTCAGACACTCTGTTTCTCTTCCTTTAATAGCTGGCTGCTCTGGGGGTGGCCATCACAAAATAATACATAAGATTTAAGGGCACTGCTCTTAGTGTGAACTGGCCAATTAAGTTAAGGGTGTGTGTGGGGCAGGGGGTTGTCTGTTAAGGACGGGTGACAAGTGATTTTAAACACAAACTGATAGGCAAAGGAAAGGTTAAGAAACTGTCCCTGATTCACAAGACAAGAAAGCTAGAAAGAAAATCAGTTCTTAGAGGGAGGCAGAAACAGCCAGTGAAAGACAACATAGATCTGACCCTTTCCTACGGCTGCCGGGAGGGAAATAAAATGCATTTAAAGTCAGAAGACAAGGAGATCCTGCCATAGCAAAGCAGAAATGAATCTGACTAGTAACCCTGAGGATGTGGGTTCGATCCCTGGTCTCACTCAGTGGGTTAAGGATCTGGCGTTGCTGTGAGCTGTGGTATAGGTCGCAGATGCAGCTCGGATCCCACGTGGCTATGGCTGTGGTGTCGGCCGTCAGTTACAGCTCTGATTTGACCCCTAGCCTGGGAACTTCCATATGCTGCCACTGCAGTGCTAAAAATAGCAAAAAAAAAGACAGGGGGGAGATGACCAGACTTTTTTCGCTGTTTGGTCTGAGTGTGAGGTACTATACCCCGGGGCACCACCCAAAGCAGTGTTGACCCGGTTCCACTCAAGTCATCAACCCTGACTCATGCGGAGGCCCGGGAGCTCCCTGCCTCGTAGGAGAGAGAAGAGTGTGGGCTGAAGCTTGAAGACGTGAGTCCTGGTGGTTGTTTTTAAACACAGCTTAAAGGTATTGCCAGAAGGGCTCCCTGGCTCTGCTGTCTTTGCTTTTGCCCAGCCTGCCCTGACGAGAAACAGGCCTGGTCTGCTCGGGGGTGGGGCGCCCAGCACCTGGAAGAGCCTGTCAGCCCCACCTCAGGCCTCTGAGAAGTTCCCCCAGAGCACTTCACTCAGCAGAGCTGTTGTAGGAAGAAGTCTGGCCTGTGGGATGCTTGTAAAAGCAAATGACCTGCTTCACTTAGTATGATCATCTCTTGGCTCATCCATGCTGCTGCAAATGGCATCATTTCATTCTTTTTTATGGCCGAGTAATATTTCATTATATATATGTGTGTGTGTGTATATATATATATGATTATACATATATATATTTCATTATATATATATGTGTATATATACATATGATTCTCAGTGAAGAATCATACTAGGTGAAGAAAATCAGAAAGACAAATATATGATATCACTTATATATGAATCTAAAAATTATACAAATGAACTAATTTACAAAACAGAAGCAGACTCACAGACATAGAAAACAAACTTATGGTTACCAAAGAGGAGGGCTAAATTAGGAGTTTGGGGTTAACATATAAA
This sequence comes from Catagonus wagneri, assembly GCA_004024745.2. Taxonomy (NCBI): domain Eukaryota; kingdom Metazoa; phylum Chordata; class Mammalia; order Artiodactyla; family Tayassuidae; genus Catagonus; species Catagonus wagneri. The sequence continues at coordinate 14,038,521 of PVHT021183699.1, forward strand.
CATTACTATATAAAACAGATAAACAATAAGGATTTACTGTACAGCACAGGGCACTAACTCAGTATCTTATAAGGTATAATGGAAAAGAATCTGAAAAAGAATATGTGTGTGTTTGTGTATACGTATCTGAACTGTGCTGCACACCTGAAACTAACATAAAATTGTAAATCAGCTACAGTTCAACTAAAAATAGACTAAAAACAAATGACTTTAGATAGCAGTTTATCTTAATTTTACAGATTTCTCAGGGACCGTTTTAAGGGAAACTCTGCTTACCAAGGTTAGCTTTAGGAGTGCAAGACAAGGAAAGTTTGCTGATTAATACGTGAATTGATTTGCCTAAATTAGGCAACAACAAAAGCACAATAGAGCTGAGCGCCTTTTTTGGCTGAGGAGATGGCAAGTCTTCATTTAGCCATAAATGCTTCACGTCTATCCGCCCCACTGAGGGTTATATGTATCGCTTACAGGGACTCAAAAAATTACTTAAGGGTTCTGTAACCTCAGAGTAGCCCAAAGATCTCTGCTGAGAGTCGGATAGTGTGAGAAGAGCCGCATCATGCTGAGTCCCTCGAACTGGCTATGCATTACTTTTTATGGCCACACCTTCGGCATATGCCAGTTTCTGGGCCAGGGGCTGAATCCCAGCAGGAGACTGCACTGGGTTGGGAAGCAAAACTGCACCTCCACAGTGGCCAGAGCTGCTGCAGTCAGGTTCTTAACCTACTGTGCCACAGTGGGAACTCCTAAACCTATTTCATGTATTACACAAATTTTCATATATTACACTGATCCTTGCTACAACCTGAACATGCAGGTACCATTTTTATCTCCATTTCACAGGCAAGAAAACTAGAGTTCAGCAAGGCCAAATAAATTGCTCAAGGTCAGCTACTAAGTGGCTGAGCAGAGGTTTGAATCCAGGCATCCAGGTTTACAGAATATGCCCCTTTAATTTCTGTGTTATATTGCCTCCCTATGCAAAATGTTTGCAAAGAAAGAAACAACCTATGTCCGATGTGGATTCTTCAAGTAAGTTTCAAATTTTCTACTTTATTCAAACTCCTCATTTCTGCTTTTCATCTTCATGGATGCTTTTGGGCACTGGATTTCCCATCATCAGATAAGAAGAAATAAAAGGAAATACGATTTACCCACACAGATTGTTTGCTTATGGTATTAATAAATGCCCAAGGAAGCTGTCACAACTGAGTAAAACAAATCTCAGGGAATTCCTAGATTCCTACTCTATGTCCCTTCAAACTATCACCAGAAGTAATCAAAATAATCTCTATTTTCATTTTTTCTTTTTTTTCAAGGGCCATGCCCACAGCATATGAAGATTTCCAGGCTAGGGGTCCAATCGGAGCTGTAGCCACTAGCCTAAGCCACAGCCACAGCAATGCCGGATCCCAGCCACGGCTGTGACCTACACCACAGCTCACTGCAACACCAGATCCTTAACCCACTGAGCAAGATCAGGGATCGAACCCTCTCCTTCACGGATACTAGTCGGATTCGTTTCCGCTGAGCCATGACAGGAACTCCTCTATTTTCATTTTATATTGAAAATAACCTTCCCAGGATAGCCACTGATCCAAACAATCTCTTTCTTTGTGAAAGCCAGATGGCCTGTGTTGAAGACTGTTACCTGTTGGGTCACTGGGGGACAGGCTGTGGCCTCCTGATGCACGATGTAATAAATGGTAATCTGCTGTGAAAAAGTTGGGCTCAATTGGTTCTGGAGATCCCTGAGACAGCTGAAACAGAGAAAGCAAAACTGGGTCTTATTTTACACTCAGAGTCAAATTTACACACGATGTCTGTGTGTCTCTGCACAGAAAAGTTAGTGTCCTTCAGTCATCAAGCCCTCGAATCCAGGTAAAGACCTATCCTCTCCCTTTTGAAAGAACTAAATTGGAGGCAGACAAATTACAGTGAAAGCAAGTAGACAATTCCCTGGTCATATGAGAAAAATACTCTATAACTTTATAGCTTTATGAAAACAAAATGGAAAATGGATAGAAAAATAATGGCAGGGGCTGGGGTATCAAAATGTTATTTTTATCAGGTATAGCGGGGATAAACTCCCATTGTTCAATAGAATGTTATTTTTTAGCCCATACCATCATCCTTTTTCACATATCTGCTCTGAACAAAGCCTTCTTGTTTGACCAAGGCAAACATGTTTCTTGATAACATTTTTCTAAATTGCTATTAATTAATTTTTATCACTAAACATTAATTCCCAGCACGGTAAAGGAAAGGGTCATTCACTAAATACCAGAATTTATTCAAGTTCTGAACGTTCAGGCCCTTCTATAAAGCTGAATTTTTTTAAATGGAAGTTTCAAAATCCTTATACCCTTCATTCCAACCAGAACTTGGGCTGCCCAAGTTTTTGTATCTGTGTAATACAATATACTTTTATTTTTATTTTGACTTTTCAATTGTTTTTTATGGCCCCATCCACAGCACGTGGAAGTTCCCAGGCTAGGGACCGAATCCAAGCCGCAGCTGCAACTTGAACCTCAGCTGTAGCAACACCAGATCCTTTAACCTTTTGCACCGAGCTGGGGATCAAACCTGAGCCTCCACGGTGCCCTGAGTCACCACAGTCAGATTCTTAACCCATGGCGCCACAGCGAGAACTCCTACAATATACTTTTAATATGTCAATTCATATTAATAAATCAGAAACAAAAGACACAATTTACGCAACAGCAGTTACTTTAGATTCACATATTCGGTTCGAGAATTAAAACATATCACTGCTTCATCACTTCAAGGAACTGTCAGTTCACAAGTATGTCCACACTTGGAGCCAACAAGCCCACTCTTAGGTATACACACACCAGAGAAAAGAGTACTTCTGTTCATTAACTAACAAGGCATATATAAGTATGTTCATAGCCCCTCTATTCAAAATAGTCAAAACCTGGAAAAACACCAAATGTCCGCAGATAGAGGCTAGATAGATATACTGTGGTGTGTTTAGCCAAAGGGATTCTGCCAAACATGACAAAGAACATATTCTGCACACGCACAGCAAGATGCGGAAATGCTGAGCAAAAGAAGCCAGCCACAATAGGATACAAAACGGACAACTTTCACAAGCAGGAAAAACTAACCAATGGTGACAGAGATCAGGACAAGGATTGCTACATTGTAGCAAGTGGTAGGGTTTGACCAGAAAAGGCAGGCAAGAGCTTTCATCTGGACTGGAAATGTTCTACGTATCCATGTAGGTGGTGGTCACATGGGTGAATATATGTGAAGCTCATGGACCTGTATGTGTGCTTCACCGTGTGCAGTATGCACTGTATACCTTCATGCAAACACTATGGTATTAGCAACCAATAATTATTCCATCAATGTGCTTTGGATACTGTGAATACAAATCATTTCTGAGTTTTCCAGTCTCCACATTGCCAACAAATGCCAGTAGAAAAACACATGAATCCATCCCTTTTTTTAATTCTTGAAAATTCATTTTCCTTACTTCAGTGACAATTGATAAAATTAATAACCCATCTGTAAAATGACAAGACAGTAAGATTGTAAACAAAGTATAACACAGATATATTTAATATAATACAGATACATTTAATAACTTTCTCATCAGTGCTGTTATGAGGGAACGGGGAGGCAGCCTTAAACATTTTCAGTTTCTCGTATCTAAGCTAGTAGATTGTTCCAACCAACTTCTTAATATATCTTGTGATGCCTAAAAGCTCATCCCAAGTATTTCTTAGAAAGCTAAAGACAACTTAATTATAAGGCCAATGTCCTAAAATCCTACAGATTTCATGGACAGGAAGATATTTAAAGTTGCAAAGTAAAGTATATGAATTGTGACCTGGAGAGCTCAGGAGAGTCATTTTAAGATGATAAGGACAAGTCGGACAAGTCCTATTCATTGATTCAAACCTTGAAGAGGAGTGTTTGAGTTTCCAGTGCCTGTGTCATACTAGCGGTTCCCTTTAGCCTAAAAGCCATGAACCGTCATAGGAATGGGGCCACGGAAGAAGCCAAGGACTAAAATTCCTTAGTCTTCTGTTTGAGCCCCAGATACATTTGTTTTTATTCTAGGAAATTTCCAGAACTTCTTTTTGCAGTTCAGTTTTTTGACATCTATATTCTTTTGGCAATTTTTTTTTTTTTTTTTTTTTGCTTCTTACTATGCGTTGTGACCTGAGCAGGTTTTGTAAATCAGAGACCTTTTGATCTGCACACACTGATGATCTGTCCAGTTTATTAGCACCCTGCCGGGCACCATGGAGGACAGAGAAATGATCTGGCCTCTGTGAGACTTGAAACTTGACTGGGAAAATAGGCTAATGTACTCTGAAACAACAGGGCAATGCATGAAATAATGATGTGTGAAATGAGATGGTAAGACCTGAAATTACACAAAGAAAGATGCTTCGTGAAAAGCAGCATGATTTTTCAGAAGCTCTGTAGGAGAAATAATGGAGCTGAACCTTAAATGCTGGTTTGGGGTTGGATGCAAGGGGGCCAAGTGGACGTTCTGGGTGGGAGGAACTTAAGGGCAAAGGCTAGGCATTGCAGATTAATGGCAAAGTGCTTCAGTTCTATGACATCAGTCCATGCTATGGAGGCATGAGGATATAGGTTGAAGGGAGGAAGGTAAGTGCTATTCATTAATTCAGGAAGTATTTTTTAAAATCAACTCTTGTGTTCTATGCACAGATCCCAACAATGAAAACAACTAATGGTGGCCAAATAGTGTATGCTCGGAGCTTAACACCTAATTAGAGAGAACTATGTCTGTGAAATACCCACATATACATATGTAAAATTGCAACTGTGCCAAATGCATCGAAGGCCAAGCCCATGGTTTTAGGAGGCGCAGACAGATTTAAGTAAGGAAAGGCTTTCCAAAAAGAAAAAAAAAGAAAACAAATGCTTATGCTGAGAGCTGAAATAATGAGAACTGGTGAGTAAAGGCGGGAAAGGGAAGACCGTCACAATCAGAGGACAGAGCATGCACAGACTTGGGAGAAGCTGGATGGTCGATGGGCCCTGTGGCCAGTGCGGAGACAGCAAAGGGCAAGGGTGGTGTGAGGGAAGGGTTGAGAGAGGGGCTGTGGTTGCAGCAGACAGGAATGCGAACACCACGGTGAGGAACTTGTCATTTTATCCTAAGAGCCCCTGGAACAATGTTCTGTGTGTGTGTTTGTGACATATGATTAGATTTCTGTTTTGAAAAGATCACCCTGGATGCAATATACTTAAGACTTTAAGTGGGGCCAGGACCACATGTGAGTGCAGGCAGGTCATGATAAGGCTCCTGCACATAATGGAGGCCTTGATGGTCGGACCCAGAGTTGGATGGTGAGGCAGCAAACTGGAAGCAAGTTTCAGGAATGCTAAAAAAAGTCTGGCCAAATGGACTGGAGAACATGGAGATCAACAAAGAGGTATGACATTAATGCAAGAGAGGGGTGCTGACAGCTTGGACCAGGTGGCCACCAGAAGGAAAGAATGGCTTTAGAAACCAAATATTCTGACTCTACAACAGCAGCACCCATAGCCCATTAATTGAGTACTTACAACATTCTATGCTTGATCTTAGCCAAAAGGTCAAGAAGCAATTTTACCACATTCTAGATACATCTGATATTCTGTCTGGCTCATACAACCTACCTTCTAAAGTAGGCATCATCTCCATTTTACAGAAGAAGAAACTGAGAAGTAAAGTAATTTGCTCAAGGAGCATAGTCAAAAAGTGGCAGAACCAGGGCTGGAACCCAGGGCTATAACATCAAAGGCCAGGCAAAACCACCTCCACTATGAAGACTTCCCAGGAGTTAATGACTTAGGAGAGGCAAGAGATAAAGTGGAATAGCTGAAAGTGACCAGACTGCAAGGTCTGGAGACTGAGCAGAAGGAAAATTGATGCTTCCGGTGATATTCGATGCAGAGAAAGTTAGGAAGAT
>PVHT021183699.1:14045483-14076916 GCA_004024745.2 Catagonus wagneri
TTTTGCCTTTTTGCCTTTTCTAGGGCTGCACTTGCAGCATATGGAAGTTCCCAGGCTAGGGGTCGAATAGGAGCTGTAGTTGCCGGCCTTCGCCACAGCCACAGCAACGCGGGATCCGAGCCGCGTCTGCGACCTACACCACAGCTCACGGCAACGCCGGATCCTTAACCCACTGAGCAAGGCCAGGGATCAAACCCGCAACCTCATGGATCCTAGTCGGATTCATTAACCACTGTGCCACGACGGGAACTCCTGTCATGGATGTTCTATTTGGAAGAATGTGTGAGACCCTCCTTCTGAACTCACATGAAGTGCTCCTCCAGGGGCTCCAATCAAAATGGTGGAGTAGCAGGACATGGAGCTCACCTCCTCCCACAACTATATCAAAAATACCTCTATATGTGGAACCGTTCTCACAGAATACCTACTGAATGCTGGCATAAGATCTGAGATAGCTAATATTGCAAGAAAGATCTCCACCTAACTGGGTAGGCTGGAAAAGGGAATCACAAAGAGCCTCTGAAGCCCCCTTCCTGTCTGGGCTGATCTCCTTCCCAGGGAAGGGGCTTCCAGGATATAGGAACTTTTTCTCTTTTACAGCTCCCTCCCAGGGGTGCAGGGTGCACAACAGGTGACAGGTGACACCACAGAGTACATTCCCCAGAAGACAGCTCCCGGGGAGGACTACTCAGTGGCTCGTCTCCCAAGAGGAGTGCTACAGTCCCAGCAATCTCACATTGCAGTGCAGCAAAGGATCTTGGGGCTTCTACTCCAACAACTGGGGAGGAGGCCCTGCCTATGACAGGGCTCTAACAACCACAGAGCAAAGAGGCCCCAGTCAACATCCAGTGCCATCTCTGGTTACCACAATACCAGTTATACTCCCTATCATGGGGTAATGGCCAGCACACACTGAAGAAAGAAGCAGCAGGCATCCATACTAAAAACAGCCCTTGCACCAAAAAATTTAGACTCATGTAGGCTATACACAAACACTCCCACATAAAAACAGCTTTCTAAGACAACAGTACATAGCTGATTCTCCTACACTCACTGAGTCAGAGAAATATAAGTAAAATGAAGAATCAGAGGAAACTTTACCAATTAAAAGATCAAGAGAATTATTGAAAGAACAAACACTGAAACAGAAATCTCCAATCTAATAGATTCTGAGTCCAAAAAAGGGGTAATAAAAATACTGAGAGAATTAAGAAACACTATCAAAAGAAATGTAGATTACTGTAAAAAGAAACTAGAAAGAGGAACCGAGAAAAATTAGAAAACTCATTTGCTGAGACAAAAGCTGAGCTAAAGGCAGTAAATGCCAAATTGAGTAATGCAGAAGGAGGAATACATAATCTGGAAGACAGAATAATGTAAATCACCCAATCAGAACAGTTGACTGAAAAACAAATGAAAAAAAAAATGAAAGCAATATATGAAAACTTTGAGATAATATAAATCCATGCAAAATAGGGATCCCAGAAACAAAAGAAAGAGAAAAGGCAATTAAAAATGTATTTGAAGAAATTATGGCTGAAAACCTCCCAAACCTAAAGTAGCAAACAGATACCTAGGTACAGAAAGCACAGAAGGTCCCAAATAAGACGAATCCAAACAGACCTATACCAAGACATATTGTATTTAAAATGGCAAAAGTTAAAAAGAGGAAGCTAAAGGCAGTAAGAATAAAACAAGTAGTTAGTTACAAGGGGACCCCATAAGGTTATCAGCTGGCATCTCTTCTGAAAGATTGCAGACCAGAAGGGAGTGGGAAGATATATTAAAAGTCCTGAAAGGGAAAAACCTCAACCTAGGATACTCTATCTAGCAAGCTTATCATTTAGAATAGATGGACAGATAAAGAATTTCTCAGGCAAGCAAAAACTAAAAGAATACAGCAACATTAAAGCTATCCTAAAAGAAATATTCAAAGGTTTTCTTAAATAGAAAAGAAACAGAAACAGTTATAGGATCCATGGAACAGAACAGAGAGCCCAGAAATAAACCCACACAACTACGGTCAACGAATCTTCAACAAAGGAGGCAAGAATATACAATGGAGAAAGACAGTCTCTTGAGCAAGTGGTGATGGGAAAACTAGACAGCTGCATGTAAATTAAGGAAGTTAATGAAGTTACACCATATACAAAAATAAACTCCAAATGGCTCAAGGACTTAAATATAAGACATGACATCATAAAATTCTTAGAAGAAAACATAGGCAAACATTCTCTGACTAAATTATAGCAGTGTTTTCTCAGGTCAGTTTCCCAAAACAACAGAAATAAAAACAAAAACAAATACATGGGACCTAATCAAACTTACAAGCTTTTGCACAGCAAAGGAAACCATAAACAAAATGAAAAGATCACCTATAGAATGGGAGAAAATAGTTGCAAATACTGCAAACAACAAAGGCTTAATCTCCAAAGTATACAAACAGCTTATAAAACCCAACAACCAAAAAAAAAAAAAAACCCACAATCCAAAAAAAAAAAAAAGGGCAGAAGATCTAAATAGACATTTCTCAAAAGATGACATACAGATGGCCAAAAGGCACATGAAAAGATGCTCAACATCACTAATTATTAGAGAAAAGCAAATCAGAACTATAACAAAGTACTACCTCATGATGGTCAGAATGGCCATCATTAAGAAGTCTACAAATAGCAAATGCTGGAGAGGGTGTGGAGAAAAGGTAACCCTCTTATACTGTTTGTGGGAATGTAAGCTGGGGCACCCACTATGGAAAACAGTATGTAGGTTCTTCAAAGAATTAAAAATAGAGTTGCCATATGATCCAGCAATCCCATCCCTGGGTATGTATCTGGAGAAAACTCTTATTTGAAAAGATACATGCACCCCTATGTTCACAGCAGTGCTATTTACAATAGCCATGACATGGAGACAATTTAAATGCAGATTGATAGATGAATGGATATACAATGGCACACTACTCAGCCATTAAAAAAAGAATTAAATAATGCCATTTGCAGCAACCTGGACGGACCTAGAGATTATCAAACTACAAGAAGTAAGTCTGAAAGAGAAAGACAAATACTATATGATATCACTTACCTAAATATCTAAATATTTAAACCTAATTTAATTTTAAAATATTTAAATATAAATTACAGCACAACTGAAACTATCTACAAAACAGAAATAGAGTTGCTTGGGCCTCAGGTCTTTCTGGGACAGGATGATGGGAGCTTTGTGCCCACTTCGAAGGCCACGGACCAGGTCAAAGAGATTTCCTGTTGCCAAGTTATGTTAACCAGAGATAAATAATTTTCTTTCTATCTGGTTGATTTAACTTGTTCGTGATTTAGTTTCCTTATGTAAAAATAGAAACATTTACCAGTACCCAAAGGCTAGGAGACTGTAGAATGTCAAAGATGGAAAGAACTTTGGAAATGTTTCATTCCACCCTCATAGGTGATAAGAATTACGGCCTCAGGTGGTTAAATGACTTGTTCAGAGTTGCAAAGCCCAATTTAGGGGCTTGTTGAAGAATATTCTAATAAAGACTGGAATAGAATTCTCTAAAAAAGGCATATATATTTATTTAAATTAAATAAATTTATGTACTGATTTAAAGATATTTAACAAAACTTCTCAGGAAAACATGCCATAATTCTGAAAGAACTTTCTACTAATCTGAGAACGATGACTTTGGAAATAAAGATGAGGACATTAGAGGCAAAAACATATCCTTGACTTAGTATGTTAAGCAGTGCTATGGTCTCAATGTTTGTGCCCCCCAAATTTGATTTTTTTTAGGACCACACCCATGGCATATGGAGGTTCCCAGTCTGGGGTCAATCAGAGCTGCAGCTGTCAGCCTACACCACAGCCACAGCAACACGGGCCGAGCCACATCTGCGACCTACACCTCAGCTCACAGCGCTGGATACTTAGCCCACGTAGTGAGGCCAGGGATCCAACCCATATCCTCATAGATACTAGTTGGAATTTTAACCCGCTGAATCACAGCAGGAACTTCTTCCCCCAGATTTGTGTACTGAAACCTAACCCCCAAGGTGGGAGGATAAAGCCTTTATATGTGTTTTTATAAAAAGCACCCTTATAAAAGAGGCCTGGAAGAGCTCTCACGCCTCCTCTGCCATTTAAGGATTACAGCAAGTCAGCAGATCAAATGGACTAAGACAAACACTGATAATACCCTTTAACAGAGGACAGAGCTTAAACATAGGATTACAGGCACAGGAGGCATAACATTTTCTTATGATGTGTTTCTGTTAGCCGGAGAAGAATTTCTAAATGTGGAATACTGTACCTTTTTAATTTCAGATTTCAGATTACAAGGGTTACTCTGCTGGCTGAAGAGGGATTTTTTGAATCTCTCTACAACCCTTCTTTTCAAATTGTGGTGCAAAGCTGGAGGAAGCTGCATAAAATGAGAGAAAACATTATAAGCAAATTATTAACAATGCAGAGCTGACTCTCAGGAAGCATTGCTGAGGGGCACTAACAATATTCACTCAACAGGACTAAATAAGAATTTAAATTCTACTCCAAATAGCATGACTCGATGTTACAATTTTTCACTCTACAATCCAAAATAAATACTTACTCAGGTCTTTTTTCAAAAGGCTACTTCTAATTATATTACTGTTCTTTCATTTTAGTGGTATTGCTTTTCAAAGAACAACTAAATGATATATTAGTTGCATATATATATATATGTATATGTGTGTGTGTATATATATATATATATATATATATATATATATATATTACTTTTCAGGCTCGCACCTGTGGCACATGGAGGTTCCCAGGTTAGTGGTTGAATTGGAGCTACAGCCACCAGTTTACACCACAGCCACAGCAATGCCAGATCCGAGCCACGTCTGCAACCTACACCACAGCAACGCCAGATCCTTAACCCACTGAGCAAGGCCAGGGATCAAACCTGCAACTTCATGGTTCCTAGTCGGATTTGTTAACCACTGAGCCACGATGGGAGCTCCTCAAATCTTAAGTACAGAGTTAAATCCAAAGCTTAAGCTGGCTGCCCAGGTTCTACCTAAGCAATACACAGAAAGACGAACTAAAAATAACGTATGTACTTCAGTCACTTCATGTACCTAAAGTTCGATTTTGGTTTCCAGCAATGGAAATGAGCCTCCTTCTCAGCTTATTGGCCTTAAGATTACCAACTATTTTTGATGCAAACAAATGTCAATCAGTGAAGGTAGGGTAAGGATTTTAAATCCTGCCGTTTAATACAGTTGCTTTTGGATGGTTTCCACAGACTTGTCACCATGGAAACTGGATAGGAAAGGCCACCAGCAGCCAGAAGTAAAGCAGTTTCCCATTTAGGGTCATCTGATGGTTGTCAGAAGGGATCTGGCCCTGCAGCTCAGGGTGGCTCCCACAGCATAAGCCTGCAAGAGTTTGTCTAGTGGTAAAGAAACGTGAACAAGAAGGGGGTTTTGTTTATTTGTTTTGTCGATATAGTTTAACTTTCAGTGTTTTGTTTTGAAATTAGCAGAGAGAGACAACTGATCTTGGTCTTGAACCTTTGGCAAATACGCCAGTGTAATGTTCCGACTTGTATTTAGCTCCTTTATTTGAAAGGCACTGACTTTGGTCAGCACTGTGATTTAGAGTTCCCCAAAGGGGACTCATTCCTTACTATGTGCAATGTCATACACTTTTAAGCATTTAGGAAACATATTTTTACAACCACCATGGTTATAGCTGAACTTGTAGCAAGGAATGTCGTCTTGCCAAAAATATGAAACCATTTGTTATGCTATTAGTGTAAGAGCATAATGATGATATTTATAATAGTTTCGTTCTGGCTTTAAAATACTTTGAAAGCCAATTAAGAAACATATCCATTGAAAGTTTTCTTATTATATAACAATTAGCGAGGCATATTGAAATTATATTTAAATTTCAAGGGATATTTTCTCTCAGTTTTGTAGTGAGTCATAAAGGTAAACAATTAACACTAAAGTTAAGAATGTATCCCCATATATCTATATCACTCTTGAAGTGGAAATGTATTTTTGAATATCTTTATTCAGTAGAGATATGACAGATTATATTTTGATTTATTAACCAGTTTTGTCCCCCCCATCATATGTCCTTGTGCTCCTTCACCTGCTTTCACCTAGTCAGGTAGACAGATCTGATAGCATTGCCTAAGGGAAAGGCTGACAGCAGAAAATGGAGAAAAGGGTATTCACCTGTATCTCAAAAGGCTGGCTCTCAGCATAACTGGAAATAATTCCAGATGTGGTTAAAACAACAACAAAAACCCACAAAAAAACCACAACCCCCATCCCAAGTATGACAGACAACAGCCATGCTACTCTCCATGGTGAGCAGAAATCAAAGGGGAGCAGTGAAAAATCAGAAGTAGACAAGTCCCAAAGAAGGGAGTCTCTTGTCTGGCCCCCTAGGCTAATTGTGCCAGTTCATTTATTTCCTTCACTGTCACCCTTCATTGCCTGCTTGTGATACTGGAACTTATCTCCCTGCCAGCTGGTAAGATTCTCAGCTCCACGGCAGAGGGTACTAGATAATACCCTGCTATTAATAATTCTTAAATAATTCTTTATATGAAAATCTTCCTTATTGAATCACTGTCTCCTGACTGGACTCTCACTGCAGATTTGGTTCCAGGGAAGTCCAGGAGAAGGAGGCATACAGATGGCATTCGGAAATTGGTCTGATTGTAGCCTTGGAACTGAGCCCAGGGCTGTTGGCCAACAGGACAGAGGTTACTAGTAATGCACCCCATATCTACATAACAGAGAAGAAACTCTGGGTCTGGTATACAAACATGTGACTTGAGTTGCTTTTGCCTCACTAGAGAGTCACACAGTTTCCAGACCTTGGTCAATTCAAAGACCCAACGCCCCTCGATCACTGAGAAAGCTGAGATTCCCTGGAGGAAGAGCCCTCAAACACTGTAATAAGTACACACCATAAATTTTCCTCCGAGCCTTCCCCAAAGACATCTGCAACCACTTATTAGAGTGACTGCTCACTGAGAAGATGGAAATACACAGTCTTTCAGGGAATACTGGACACCAGTTGTGAATTGACTCTAATTTGTAGAGTACCACCATGGTACACTAATCAAAACCATTTTTGTTTATTTTTTTTATTGTTTCATGGGGGGGGGGGGTAAAGGGTAGGCATATTAGCCCAAGTTAGACTTATAATGGGCCAAACTGTTCCAATGACCTCGTGACATTTTTCTCTAGTACCTGACTATTTAATTGAATTGCCACAATTGGCAACTGATAGAATCACGAGACTGGTTCTCTGAATCTTAGGGTGAGGGAACTTTATACATTTTGCTCACTGATATGTCTCGAGTGCCTAGAATAGTGGCTGCTACATAGTAGGCACCTAATAATTATCTGTCAAATGAAAAAATGAACAAGTGAATGAACTCCATCTTAAGACATACAATCTTAAACTTCTTAAAATCTTAATCTTAAAATAATAGTTACTTTCTTGTCCAAATATCTACACTTTTAATCTACAAAATTTATTTTCATATTAACAGTACCTACCTTTGGTAAGTGACTGTTCAAGTTTCTTATCATTAGACAGATTTCTGTAAGTAATCCGTAACCAGTGATTTTGCTTCCCCAACACCTAAGGGTCACTGACATTTAGAAAAAGTTTCAACAATCCTGAATTATGTTTTTTCATTTTTCTTAGAGATCCTGGTTTTAACCCAGCACCCTCAGCATTAGTGAGACGGCACTACTTTCAGAAGTGAAGCTACTAGAATATCAGCTCTGTCCCCGCTTTCACCCCCATTTGTGTTGAAGTTTGGTTTTGGTTGGCACTAACAGTGAACAAGCAGGTTAGGAGTCACAGGGAAAACCTGAAAAATCTTCTTCTTTTACCCTATGATCTTCCTGGCTCTGCTGCTAAGCCAAAGTGTTCTTAAATATATGTGGGTGGAGAGAGTAAGAACAAGCATCACTCAGACTGAAAGTTTTGCAAAATAGTTCCTTAGTAATATTAGCACCAAACTTGTACTTCATGTGAAAAGGAAATAAAAAGCTAGCACACTGACCTGAGTGATATAGATGACTTTGTGCAGCTGGATTAAGATCTGCTGAATAGGATCACTGATCTGACGTACTTTCCTCTGGGACACAGCAATTCCTGCAGACGCTATGGATGACAAGTTCTGCAGTTAATCAAGACCTTGGTGTTGCTCTTCAAAAGTGGTATTAGTGGAAAATGATGTAAAATTGTGAAAAAAATTAAAAATCCTCATACTACCAATAATACAATTTGTAGGAACCTTGAAACACAATTTTATGATACGGGAGGCACAATTCCTTCCCTCTACTTCTCTGACTTCTAAGTAACATGACAATGTCATCATTTATAACATCTGAATGTTATAACATCCAGTGACTGTTATCACTTGGAAATTTTCCCTGCAATTATATAAGGCTGCCACCAGGAGTCACTGGTGTCTTGGAATGCTTGGTGGCTACTGAAAAACTGGAATTCAGATTTGAGCAGTTAAGAAACTACCACACTTAAAATTTTTAAATTAATTATGCTGTCAATAGCAAATAAAACTAATTATAATGAAAGCCACTAAAATGCAGATATTAAATAGGTAATCTTAAAGAGCAACCAAATAGCCAATAATTATAATTTATAATAATCAAGGGCTGGAAAATCATGTTATTTTCAAACACTTGATTATTACAAATTTTGATTTTCACCTAGATTTGTCTTCAGGTCTAAATAAGACACATTTAGAATTTATCCTGGATTCTCATCATAGATCCACACGACTTTCACAATGTTAGGCTAAGCTTGGTGTCAAGTTGCATATAAACTGCTTTCCCAGATTGGCATGTCATAGCCCATTCTCAACTTTGCGGAATGTAAACCTTCTTTAAAGGAATGGTCTTGACCTCTACATCAGCCACAAGGTCCCTCTGCCTCCTCTCACCCTCAGACCCACCCTGGAGAAAAGGGAAGAGAGACTTCAGATATGTGTGCGTATTATCCTCTCCCATCTTCCTGATCTTTCTCTCCCTCCCCATAACCTGTAGCATGCTTTGTGAAATAATGCTTTTCTTGACAATTTCTCTTTAAGGAAAAGTTCCAAAGTCCTTCTTTTCCAAATAACCTTGAGCCTGTATGAAATTAAATGTGAATACAATCACTGCTTTAGCAACAGTTAAGATTTTGAAAAATGATTCTTACATAATGTTTTCTGGTAAAACTTGCATATTTTACCATAAAAATTTTATTTTCGAAATATTTAAAGAGAAAATTTAATGTGGTCATTAAAAGAACCAATTTGTTTTATTACGAGTATATGAAAATTTGTATTTAGAACACAAACCACAAAAAAAGAAAATAAATATAGCAATTAATGAAATATTATTTTCCTTATGGGTATCTTTACTGTTTGCTGAGAAATTCACACAAGAAATCATCTAGTTCTAGTTCATCTATGTTTAATACCTTCTTTTTTTGACATGTAAAGGACCTGTCTCCTCTGGAAATTGTGTCTAACTCCTTTAAGCATCAGTTACCTTACCACTAAAATGAGGTTTAATAAGTTACCCTTGGGGGTAAAAATGTGAAGGTAAATCAGAAAGAATAAAGGTAGCTCTGAAATGCAAAACGAAGAGCTGGGGGTAGCTCTCTGCTCCAGCCTGCAGAGATGGCCAAGTGTACGTACGTCATGTTTCCACAGTGGTGCTTCCTTGCAGAAATAATCATTAAAACATAACTATTTGTTTGCCTAGACTGATACCCCAAATTAATGCAGCCAAGTTAATGCTGCTACAGGAACATTAACTTTGCATTTTCTGAAATTGAAATTGAAGGGCTTATTTTTTTTTTAATTACATTTATGTTGACTCCTTTATGTTTTTGGCATGTGGGCTTCACATTCATAGGCAACAAGTTAAAATCGCACAGCGTGGCAGAGAGTTCTCAGACCTCTGCTGACATTTTTGAGTGGATGTCACATGGCTTTGACTCTACCTTGCCACAAGAACGTGCTCATCTGTGGCCCTAGACACAAAAACAGGGATAATTACCTAGAATGCCTGTTTTCTAAACTACTCAGGCATGTAACTTAAAATTATTTTTCTTGGCGTTCCTGTCATGGCTCAGCAGTTAACAAACCCGACTAGCATCCATGAGGATGCGGTTCGATCCCTGGCCTTGCTCAGTGGGTTAAGGATCCAGCATTGCCGTGAGCTGTGGTGTAGGTCGCAGATGCGGCTCGGATTCCGTGTTGCTGTGGCTGTGGTGTAGGCCGGCGGCTACAGCTCCGATAGGACCCCTAGCCTGGGAACCTCCATATGCTGTGGATGCAACCCTAGAAAGACAAAAAAAAAAAAAAATTAATTTTTTTAAGTCCTTTGACCACTACTCTCTCAATCCCAATAAGTCCTTGCCTTTTGAAAATAGTTTTGATTGCTTACTCTCTAAAAAAGAAAATGTAAAACGTATAATTACCCACACCCATTGTAAACCAAGCAGAGCCATGTAAAACAACCCAAGTATCACAGAAGAGACTCAAAGATCACTGGAACCACCATCCATCTATCAGCCACCTCGCCAGAAGCAACCTCTGATATCAGCCTGGCGTGTTGCCTTCCAGTTACTTTTCAATCCATTTACATAACTCAGTGTTTATCTTCAGAACAATATTTTTCAAACTGTGGTTGAGCCCTAAAGCATTTTAATGAGTCATGACCAGCATTCCGAGAAATGGAATGGAATGGCATGAAATGAAATAGAAGAGGACAGAAAAATCTCAGAGTGCACTGCATGTGGCAGGGGGCCATTCAGTTGAGATGTAAAATGTGTCTTACTGAGGGGCATTTCCAAACAGACGTTGAAATTTACTATTGCAGAAAATCTATAATATTACCTCATGCTGTCTTTCCCTCTTTTTAAATAAGTAGTGACATATTATAAGTCTGTTTTACAATTTTTCTTCTCTGTCTGTCATGGAGATTTCTTTTTGCCAGCCCACTCAGTTATAGCTCATTTTTATAAGCACTACAGACCAGTTCTACATGTTCTGCACGCATCAGAGTCTTTCAGTCACCACTGTCTTGATGGGAACTTAGTTGGCTTTCAATTTCTCATGATTATAAGTGATGTTGTAGTGAGTACACATGTGCCTACCTCACTGTAAAGAAGCACAGGAGTTGTCTTAGAGTAAATAAGGAGAGATTATACAGCTGGATTTGGGGGGAAGGGGTTGCTCTTTTGCCTTTTCTAGGGCCGCACTCGCGGCATATGGAGGTTCCCAGGCTAGGGGTCGAATCAGAGCTACGTCACAGCCACAGCCACGCAGGATCTGAGCCGCGTCTGCGACCTACACCACAGCTCACGGCAACGCCAGATCATTAACCCACTGAGCAAGGCCAGGGATCGAACCTGAAACCTCATGGTTCCTAGCTGGATTTGTTAACCACTGAGCCATGAAGGGAACTCCTATAGCTGGATTTTGAATACACATATTTCCTATATTAACAAATTTATTTTATCTTATTTTATTTTTGGCCATACCCACAGAAGTCCCTGGGCCAGTGATCAAACGTACACCATAGCAGTGACCTGCGCAACAGCACTTACACCAGGCCCCTAACCCACTGAGCCACCAGGGAACTCCACCAAATACATTTTAAAGTGGCTGAATTGATTTGCACTTTGACCAGAAGAGAATCTATTTTTCTGTACTGTAATCAACACTGCATATTAGCAATCTTTTCAATTTTGCAAATCTGATTTCGTTTTATTTTGCGTTTTTCTGAGTAATGATGAGGCTAGTGCACTCCTTTGGTGAATTTTCTGTTTGTGTGTGTGGTGTCCCAAACTTCCTTTTTTCATATTGATTTATAAATGCTTTTTACATTGTCTGAATACTAATTCTTGTATTGCATTTTACATGTTGAAAGTATTTTTACCTAATCTGTTACTTCTTTTCAATTTAAATGGCAATTCCCAACCCCATCACCTAGGCTAAAGTGAGACTAAAGGTAATTTTTAGTCTTGCCACCTGAACAGTCCTCAGGCACCTGCTGCTCTATCATAACAAGTCAGGATTTTATGACCTGTTCGGCAGTCTGGGGTACTCTGGCAGGATTACAGAGATGTGAGTAATCCAGGGGTTAGGACTGGGGAGAAAAAGAAAATTTGAGACTGGTAATGATGGGAATCTGACTGTAACATTTGCAAACCGTCTTGATTTCTGAACAACTTTAGCTAATCCTGGGTAGGAGAATTATTATTCCTCTTTTTCAGCTTTATCAAATCACTATTTTTTATATTCTCCATCACAAAATGTATATTTAGTCCTTCATAATTTCAGGAAAGCAAAAATGATAAAAATCTAAATAGATTTTTTTTAATTTTTATTCTTTATTTAAGTATTAATAATCAATTTCATGGCAAATATTGGCCATATCATTTTGAGTTTTAAAGCATTCTCTCAGTCTTTCAAATTAGCACACTGAAAATGCTATGCTTCTTAAGTATTCCCCAAAATAAAAGACATATTTACACTGACAATTTTATTCTATTTAAAACAATTTCTCTTTTAAAAAACATAGAAACTGGTCATATTTCAGTGTCAATCATCTATAATATGCTCATGATAAATATCTATGTGATTCCTACTGCAAAAGAGTCAGTATTTGGTCTCATTAAAATTTAAATATAATCAGTTTAAAATTGGAACATTCTGTATTCCTTTTACAGTTTTATTAAAATAGTGAAATGAATTAATGTTTTAAAAGTCAGAAGGAAATGACAAAATTCATTATAAACTGCAATTAATGTAAAAGTGTCAAAAAAGTTACATGTGCTAGATTACTGTGGGGTGAGGATGACACTAAACAACTGCTGTTTCCATGTGGGGCGGCAGGGAGCAGGCTGGGGCATGAACTAGGGGGCCCTAAGCTCTACACTCAGCCTCCTAGCTTCTAAAGAGAAGAAATAGTTCCAGCAAAGGACAAGAGTCAGCTGGGTGAGGGCCACAGCTGGAGACCAGCACAGTGTCCAGTTCACCTTGTGTGCAGCACCATGAGAAGGTACAGAACTGGGCACAGCTCAAGAGGTAGCCAGGGGCCATCTACGGTGGTGATTTCAGTACAGCTGACCTCGTGAGAAGAGGCCTAGGGCCTAGGTCAGGCCAGGCACGGAACAGCATGCAGTGACTGTCTGTGGGCAGTGGGAGCCAAGGAGGGGCCAAAGCTTGGACCCGAGTTATTGAGAGGATGACTCCCATGGGAGAAGGAAGTGAGAGAGAAGATGATGACCAGGGGGAGTGGGTGTGGAATTCCTTCCAACACAGACCAGCAGATGATTCAAAAACCAGACAGAAATTACTAGGAAGAGACTCAATAGTTGGGCCTAGTCCCCCCATAGCCTTCCCCAAGGTAGAACTTCCCAGGGACCGGCAGGATGCTGCATCAAAGCCCCAGAACTGTCACTCTGAGCTAATCAGGCTCCTTCCACCTGATTTCTTCCCAGTTTCAGCAATAGGTTGTTTCAAGGCCAAAGAAGCAAGGCAGAGGGCTTTGAGGCCCTTCTTTCTTGAATTCTGGCTGAATCACCTTACATGATGCACCTCACCTCCTGCTCAGGCTTAATTCGTGTGTGTGAGGATCCAAGCACTCTACGTCTTTAGTTAAAATTGCCAAGTCCCTTAAAGTGACTGCAAAATACACATGGCAAGATGATACGTGGGGAAATCGCTGCCGCACCATTTTTCACAACTTACTTTGGACTTCATGAGCCTCCTGTCATCAAGAAGCAGAGTGTGAGGCGAGCACTGCCCCAATGTGAGAAGGCAGAGAGGGTACATTCTTGGGTTTTAAAAAGCAATAGTCTAAGCAGAAGGCAGAGAGTCACAAGACCTGTGGCTGAACAAACTCTTCTTCCTGTCCCTCCTGGATAAGATAAAGCTTCTCTGAAGAAGGACAGACACGAGGAGCAGAAAGTCTTGGAAGAGGCCCAAATTCCAATTCACTTGGCTGAAGTCTGGGGTGGGGGCAGAGAAGGGGCACGCTGGCTGATGGGACTCTAAGTTTGGGGGTTCAAGAGTGGTAAGGCTTGGGGTTCGGTTCCTACAGGGAACTCTGAGAGGTCCTAGCCTGCAGAGGCTCTGTGCACCACGCGACCTGGGATGGAAGGAGAAGGACAGACAGCTCCTGGAGGGGAAGGGAGTGGTCAGGAAATAGGCGCTGCTCAGCCCCAGTGTCTCCACACCCAGAGAGCGGGGAGGGCAGGGCAGTCTTCTTGGCCCGGAGAGGGTGAGCTGACGGCAGGAGAGCTTCTCCACAGAGCTCCCGCCTTCATGTCAAGGGGCCACAGCCACGAAGAGGAAAGTGGACGGGGAACTGGAAGTCAGGCAGGGCTGGGCCCACTTCTCAGGACGGCAACGCGGAAGGGTGACCACACTCAGTAACCAGAGCAGATACCAGCTCAGGCAGTCTCAGAGCCCCAGGACCTGAGGCCAACTGAATCTTTGGAACCAAATACCACCCAGGGAAGAGGAAGAAAGAGAAGGCCAATCTACTTTAAGCTCGATATAATAAAGAAATCACAAATACGTCCATATTTGCCTTTAGGCTAATTGATTGTGTTTTCCGATATGTGGAGTAGGGGATCAATATAAAAATCAAGTTCAGTTTTGGAAGAATATAAAAATATTTTTTTCTTGAATTTGTGACCTAAAAATAACAAGCGTTTGGCCTAGCCTATTCAGCCCAGCCTTTCTCCACTGACTTAGTTGCTCTTATGCTATGCGCCGATCATTAACCAAGTCATGCTGGCTCCCTTATTCCTATTAAAGGGAACCATTTTTTCTCTGAAAGTCAACTTTCTCTCTCCTTTATTACATTTATTTGTTTGTTTATTTATTTATTGTGCTTCTGCCCACAGCATATAGAAATCCCCAGGCCAGGGATGGAACATGTACCACAGCAAGGAACAGAGCCACTGCAGTGACAACACTGGATCCTTAACCCGCTGGGCCACATAAAAATTCCTAAAAGTCAACTCTCTCTTTTTTTTTTCTTTCTTTTTTTTTTTTTTGCTTTTTAGGGCAATATCTGCACCATATGGAGGTTCTCAGGCTAGGGGTCAAATTGGAGCCACAGCTGCCAGCCACAGCCACAGCCACACGGATCTGAGCCACATCTGCGACCAATACCACAGCTCACAGCAATGACAGATCCTTAACTCACTGATCAAGACCAGGGATCAAACCCCTGTCCTCACGGATACTAGTCAGGTTTGTTACCACTGAGCCACACAGGAACTCCTACATTAGCATTTTAAATTTGGTTTGACTAACACGTGCAAAAATTTACATTTGACCTGTACAAATAGCAGCCACAACATTAAAGGGTACCCTACTAACTTAACAAAGCATAAGTTTCTCATAATTTGTTTTGATATGATTTAACTTTCACAAATATACAATATCATTTTCCCTATCTCCACAGGAAAGGACTGTTGCTTTTTTATATGTAAAAGACTCTAGATGTTTTTTCCCAGTTCAAAATAAACATTTGTTTAATTCATCGCCACTAGAGAAAACAAAACTAATAAATTATGTTTAAAGAACTGACAAAAGATTAATATACAGAAATCTGTTGATTTTCTGTAGACTAATCATGAACTATCATAAAGAGAAATTAAGGAAATAATCTCATTTACAATCATACCAAAAAGAACAAAATACCTAGGAATAAATTTAACTGAGAAACTGAAAGACCTATAACTCAAAAATTCTAAGATATTGAAGAAAGAAACTGAAGATGACAAAAAGAAATGGAAAGGTTCCTGCACTCATGGACTGGAAGAAATAACATTGTTAAAGTGTCCATATCACCCAATGCATCCACATATTTAATGCAGTACCTACCTTTACCAATGACATTTTTCACAGAACTAGGACAAATAGTTTTAAAATTTGCATAGAATCACAAAAGATCCTAAAATTATAACACTTCCTGATTTAAGATTACATTACAAAGCTATAGTGGTCAAAACAGTATGGTACTGGCACAATACAGGCATACAGATCAATGGAAGAGTCTAGAGAACTCTGAAATAAACCTACACACATTAACCTATGACAAATGTCACTTAACCTATAACAAATGAGGCAAAACTATACAATGGGGGAAAAACAGTCTTTTCAACAATTGGTACTGGGAAAACTGAACAGCTCCATGTTAAAAGAATGAGATTAGAATATTTCCTCACACTACGTACAAATATAAACTCAAAATGGGGATTAGAGACTTAAACGTAAGGAGTTTCCATTGTGTGTCAGCAATAACGAACCCAACTAGGATCCAGGAGGATGGGGGTTCAATCTCTGGCCTCACTCAGTGGGTTAAGGATCTGGAATTGCTGTGAGCTGTGGTGTAGGTTGCAGATGCAGCTCGGATCCAGCGTTGCTGTGGCTGTGGCATAGGCTGGCAGCTACAGCTCCAATTCAACCCGTAGCCTGGGAACTTCCATGTGCCATGGGTGCTGCCCTTAAAAGACAAAAACAAAAAATAAACAAACAAAAAACCCAAAAAACTTAAATATAAGACTAGAAACCATAAAACACAGGCAGTATACTCTTTGACATAGGCCTTAGCACCTTTTTTTTTTTTTTGGATGTGTCTCCTCAGGAAAGGGAAACAAAGGCAGAAATAAACAAATAGGACCTAATCAGAACTAAAAGCTTTTGCACAGTAAATCAACTGACAAAATGAAAAGATAACCTACTGAACAGAAGATATTTGCAAATAATATGTCTGAAGATGAGTGAATATTAAAAATACTTAAATAACTCATACAATTCAATATTAAAAAAAAAAAAGTTAAAAAATGGGCAGAGTAGCTGAATACATCTTTTTCCAAAGAAGAAATACAGATGGCCAATAGGCTCATGAAAAAATGCTCAACATCACTAATCATCAAGGAAATGCAAATCAAAAACCACCATGAGGTATTACCTCACACCTGTCAGAATGGTCATAATCAAAAAGAACAACAATTAAATGCTGGCAAGGATGTGGAGTATAAACTGGTTCAGCCACTATGGGAAACAATATAGAATTTCCAAAAAAATTTAAAATAGAACTACCACATGATCCAGCAATCCCACTTCTGGGGATGTATCTGAAGAAAACAACTAATTCAAAAAGATAGGAGTTCCCTTCGTGGCTCAGTAGTTAACGAATCCGACTAGGAACCATGAGGTTGCGGGTTCAATCCCTGGCCTTGCTCAGTGGGTTAAGGATCCGGCATTGCCGTGAGTGTGGTGTACGTTGCAGACGCGGCTTGGATCCTGCGTTGCTGTGGCTGCGGCGTAGGCCAGTGGCTACAGCTCCAATTAGACCCCTAGCCCGGGAACCTCCACATGCCGCAGGTGCGGCCCTAAAATGACAAAAGGCAAAAAAATAAAAAAAAGATATATGCACCCTAATGTTCACAGCAGTGCTATTTACAATAGCTAAGATGTAGAAACAACCTAAGTATCCATCAATAAATGAAGGGATAAAGAAGATGTGGTATATACATTCAAGGGAATATTAATCACCTATTAAAAAGGATGAGATTTTGCCATTTGCAGCAAGTTGGATGGACCTAAAGAATATTATGCCTAGTGAAATGTCAGACAGAGAAAGACAAATACTGTGTTTTCATTTATATGTGGAAATCTAAAAAATAAATCACACAAGAATATAACAAAACAGCAACAGACTCTCAGATGCAGAGAACAAACTAGTGGTTATGAGGAGAAAGAGGAGGAGGTGCAAGTTAGGAGAAGGGATTAAAAGATACAAACTACTAGAGGTTCATGAGGCTAGAGGCACTTAACTGAGGTTCATGAGGCTACAGGCACTTAAACAGCATAATATTACATAGTAAGTAGATCAGGTACCAAAGGTATTTCTTTTTTAGTTTTCTTTTCTACTGATTAGATCAAGGATTAAGTTTCAGGATAGAGCATGTATGTCTTCACCATTTCTCACACATTAGCTAACATTCTTTCATAACAAAGAAAATGGACCTTAGGATAAGCAGAAAACAGTAATTGAATTTAATAATGTTGTCTTGGTTAGATTTGCATTTATTTTTATAATTGTCACCTGTTTATGTCACCTGATTTCTCATTGTAACAATATAAACTTTCCTTTAAATAACTTTAAGTTGAGAAGGCAAGTCAAGTTAAAGTAAGACAGATGGGATGGTACTCAGACATGGGCAAATCTGTGCAGTGGTAATCCACAAGTTACAAAGGTTAGGGAAAGGGAGCTAAAATAATTAACTTGTGTAAAGCATTTATTTGTACATTGATTCCATGTTAATTACTGTTAAGATTTTCATCCATTCAATATAAAAATTCCTATATTTTCATTTCTGTTGGCAGAGAACTAGTCTATTATTTAACCTAAAGACTATGCATAAAATAAATGATTTACACAAACTAGTTATTATTAAAAAACAGAAGAGCATTTTAATAGTGTTAACTTGAAGCGGGTTCATGGTTATTTGTTCTACAGGATTTCGGAGATGCGTTAAATCCTGCTGCATGACCACAATATGAACATAAAAGTCCAAAGTTTAGGAATACAACATAGGCAAGAACACATGTTTGGCCACACCCACCGCATGGGGAAGTTATCGGGCCAGGGATCAAACCCATGCCATAGCAGCGACTCAAGCTCCTGTAGTAACAATGCCAAATCCTTAACCTGAGAGCCACCAGGAAACTCCCAAGACCACATTCTAATACAGCTACCTGGAACTCTAAAATAATCTCACCCTTTGTTCTGCCATAGCACGTGGAAAATGATATTCACATACTAAAGACAGTCCTGAGAGAATACCCAGGTTTTTACAAAATTCTCTCCTTTCTGACAATTTTTCCTAGAACACCTAGGCAATGTAGGACTATAGCTCTTGGTTATATATAGTGAAATGAATCTCAATCTGCAGACAAGATGATTTACGGGGATGGGGCTTGTACCAGTTGTTGTGATTTGATAGAGTAACCAGCAGTCCAAGCTTACCTGCAAGATTTTTAAAAGTATGACTTTTATAACACACAGAAAAACCATTTTGCCTTAAGATGAAGGAAAAAAAAAAGATTTGGTTTTTTACTGTAAAGTGGAATAACTCATGGGTGATAATCCAAATTTTATCATATACATTGGTGTATTCTACAGTATTAGTAGAAACTAATGGCTCCTTTATAGGTAAACTTCAGCATTTACTGACAACACTTAAAATGCTATAGCATAGTGTGTTTTAAATTTAAAATATATGGAGTCCTCATCGTGACTCAGCGGTTAACGAACCTGACTCGTATCCATGAGGACACGGGTTCAATCCCTGGCCTCACTCAGTGGGTTAAGGATCCAGCATTGCCATGAAGTGTGGTGTAGTTTGCAGACATGGCTTGGATCCTGCATTGCTGTGGCTGTGGCCGGCAGCTACAGCTCTGATTTGACTCCTAGCCTGGGAACCTCCATATGCCATGGGTGCAGCCCTAAAAAGACATAAAATAAATAAATTTAAAATATATGAATCAGTAAATTTTTAAAATGTAGATGGTATAACAAACTGCAGGTCTAAAAAATATATGTTAACTATGCTAAATAGTTTGTTTAAATATCCAAAGACCTGGTCAATTTCACCAACGTAAAGTCAAGTCTTAAACTAGCTAACTCAACATGCCCTTTATAAAAATGAATTCCTATTATGAATCAAAACAGAATTGCAAATTGCTTACATATGCATGTGTTCTGCTCTTTATTAAAACAATTATTTTATTTTATTTCATTGCTTTTTAGGGCTGCACTTATGGCATATGGAGGTTCCCAAGCTAGAGGTTGAATTGGAGCTGTAGCCGCTGGCCTACGCCACAGCCACAGCAATGCCAGATCTGAGCTGAATCTGCAACCTACACCACAACTCAGGGCAACACCTGATCCTTAACTCACTGAGCAGGGCCAGGGATCGAACCTGCATCCCCATGGATACCAGTCAGATTCGTTTCTGCTGAGCCACAACAGAAACCCCTAAAACAATTATTTTAGCTTCATGATTATGTTATGAACTTACCTTATGGCAAAAGAGCAGGAGTAGAGCATGGTCAACATATCAGCTTTGGACATCTCAATAACAAAGCTATCTCTTTTTTGCATCTATGCTGATCGTGTAAATGGCCCCAAACTCTTAATAACTCTTCCAAAGCAAATTTAATAAATGTGGAGACATACACCAATACAGTAAATCAATTCACATCTATGTTCACTATACACATTAACTCTACAAAAGAATGTGAATTAAGAAGAGCATTAAGCAATAATTCCAAATTAACCAAAGCAGTAAAAAAGAATCTGATACTCAAGTTATACATGTATGCTAAAAGCACAGTCACTAAATTTTCTTTCTGATTTGTCCAGGTTTAGTTAAAAACTTTACTATTATTGTTGAACTCTGGCCCTCTTTACCAGAAATTAGAATATTAATACATTCTTTTTTCTCAATTACTATAAACTTTTATGTTTTAAGAATCCATAATTTTTATATTAGAGAGAAACAGTGTGATTGATATAACACTGCTTTAATCAAATACAAATAACTAAAAAGAATGATCTGTGTTAGAGTAAAGGAGGTAGAAAAAAATTTGCTTTACTTTCTTCTATAGGCATAGAACTTATAGAAATATGTATGTGAAACGCTGTAACTATTTTTTATTAGCAGGTATGCACCATAAGCATCAAAATTCAACTGGCTAACATTCCCACAAAAGCAAAAATACAAAGTTTAGAAAAGCAGCCTATGTAGTTCATCAAATAAGTGAACACAGAAAGCATTTTGATACTTTTAAATTGCCAGCTAATAATGACACACAAACAAAACAATATTCTCCTGCTGTTTATACTAAAGTTACCTCGCAATCATCATTCAGATATTTAGGCCCAACCACAATTTTGTGTTCGCCCATTGCACGCTTGAAATCAACTTGATCTAATAAGTACTACCATGGTCTCTGAGGTTGCGAAGGATCACAGCGGGAAGGCTATGGGACTGCCACCCCGTCACTAACTTGGCCTCTAGCTCCTTAACGTCGGCCCTAAGCATGAGGGGTGGCACTTTCAGAAGCAGGTCAAGAGGCAGCAAAGCTGAAGAAATAAAAGGGGGAAAGATATGAAACTGTTACATGAATCACCCTGAATTTCAGGGAGGTGTGTATGATATTCTTGCTGCCAACGCTAAATTACCTGGTCTCGGTCTTGATCCTATTCCACCAGTGAGGTCTCTGAAAACACAATTAGAAGGATTTATTCAACTTGGATTTGAGTAACATTTACTGAAAGCTCTGATTTACATATGAAAATAAAGGTTTATTTTTTTCTCAAGATGCTCTAAAGGGTTTAATAAAGAGAGAAAATAGACATATTTGAATCCAGGGCAGAACAGACATTCTATGACCAATGGAAAATCCTTTTCCCATCACAGTTGTTTTTAAGCTCTAAGAATGACTATGAGCCTAAATCTTAGAGCCTCGAATGGTTTTCTTGTTACATTTAAAATCAAAATATTTTGTATTGAAAAGAAGTAACATTTAAAACTTTTCATGTTGTATTTTTCATGCCTTTTTCCTGCTGTCCTTTTTGTTTTTTGTTTTTGCCTTTTGCCATTTTATGGCTGCACCCGAGGCATGTGGAGGTTCCCGGGCTAGGGGTCTAATCGGAACTGTAGCCGCCGGCCGACGCCACAGCCACAGCAACCGAGGATCCGAGCCGTGTCTGCGACCTACACCACAGCTCACGGCAACACTGGATCCTTAACCCACTAAGCAAGGCCAGGGATCGAACCTGCAACCTCATGGTTCCTAGTGGGATTTGTTAACCGCTGCACCACGACGGGAACTCCTTTCCTGCTGTCTTAAAATAAAACTGTAACTCTTCCTATGACATGAGATGATTTTTGCATGCAAGAGAACTATATTTTCCCTTAAGTTCCCCGTTTTACAAACATCATTTGTTTGCCCTACCCTAAAATTCTAGATTTCCTAATCATTTTGCAGGTAGGTCTCAGTGCCTTCCACCTATTGCAAGGGCCATTAGACCATACTAAGGACAGCCATAAATAATCTTCAATCTTGTTTTTTTCTACTGTAATCTACAGCCAATTTCTTAATACTTTTTCTAATGAAATAAGAAACATCTATGCCCTGACAAATCGTTAAGAACCACACTTAAATTTAATGCAACACAACAAAAGTACTTCAAATAAGAAACATCTATGCCCTGACGAATCATCAGAACCACACTTCAATTTAATGCAATGCAACAAAAGTACCTCAAACTTCCTCCATGTGTACGGCATACAACAGGCATTTACTGAGTAGGAATGAATACAGGGACTCAAGGGTTCTCTTACTCCAACCCTTCCATTTGACACAGAAGTTTTGGCACATACATGCAACACATACCTAAGTTATGAAGCGTAAGAAGTTTGGCATTCATTTACCTACTACCCAACTTAAGAACTAGAATAATACCGAAATCTGTGCATCCAACTGTGAGTTCCCTCCCCATCCTTCTCCATCCTTCTAATCCCCCACCAAACTTGTCCCTTCTTGATCCTACTTTTCTGTCCCATCCCCAGCCCATATTTTCAGAGCCGTGAAAACTAAATGAAACTTGCCAGCTTTGCAATTAATACATTTTTCCTACCATTGGAATAAGGGGGCATGTTTAAAGAAAGAAAACAGATGGCCTCTGTCTTCAAATTTTAAAAGAGAGGCATATTAACATGTGGGCAGAAGCCTCAGGGCTGAGCTGAGGAGCAGAGCGTATGTTCCAGCAACTCTTTTCTTTGTACATACACTATGCCCCGGCAAGAGCAAATGCACAGCCCTGCCCCTTAGTCTTCCGGACAAGTCCAGCACTGTCCAACAGAAATATCATGCAAACTAAAAGCATAAGTTTAAATTTTCTCAGAGCCATAGTTTTAAAAAGTAGGAAGAAAAAAAAGTGAAGTTGCCTTTAATAATATATTTTATTTAACCAAAATAATCAAAATATTATCAACATGCACAAAATATAAATATTAATGAGCTTTTGAATATTTGAATCAATATTTAAATTAAATTTAAACTTCAGTTCCTCAGTCAAATTAGCTACACTTCCACTGCTCAAGTCACATGCAGCCAGTGGCCTCCATATGTGACAGTGCATTCCAGACTTTTCTATAGAAGATGTTAGTCATTGTCTTCATCAACATTATGACCAAGACTAACAGTCATGCCACACAGCTGCACAATACCTCATGGACCCCGTTCCCTTAAAAGTTGAGAAGATACTGCTTTGGAAAAGCAAATCCTTCCTTTTCATAATCTTTGTATCAGTTGTGTCTTTTGACTTGACATCTGCCAAGAGGCAAACCCCATTTTGCAGGTAACAAATTTTCTGGAATTTGCTTTTGAAATCTTGTTTCACTTTGGTTAAGTGAATAAGTATTGTTTCACAGTGACCTATGATCAAGTATTTTGAAACTTTTTGATATTTTTTACAAAATTCCCAAATATCAAATTCTTTTTTTTTTTTTTGTATTTGTCTTTTTAGGGCCACACCTGAGGCATATAGAGGTTCCCAGGCTAGGGGTCTAATCAGAGCTGTAGCTGCCAGCCTACACCACAGCTCACAGCAACACTAGATCCTTACTGAGTGAACCCAGAGATCGAACCTGCAATCCCATGGTTCCTAGTCGGATTAGTTTCTGCTGAGCCATGGTGGGAACTCCCCAAATATCAAATTGTAATTAAATTCGTTTTGACCTCCAGCTAACTTTAAGATTCTTCAGAGGGACCCCAAGGCATATCAGAAAAAATATTAAAATAATTCGAATTATTTGGTGTATGTTAATTTACATGGAAAGAAATTATCATATGAGTGATAAACCTTCCGAGGTTATACTCTGTTGGATAAATGTCATTAATATAAATACCCTAGGAATTACAAAGTTCCTAAAATTTGAATATGACCTGGTATCATTCTATCAGCCATAATTCTAGTTATTATAACCAAGTTCCTTTGTCAACTGCATTATGGTCAGTGTTTAACCAGGCCTTTTAGGTCCTCTGTCATTCATAGATGGTTATGGTTTCACTACGATGTTTTTCCAAAAATATTTTATTTTCAAGAAGATTCACAGAAAAGACTTTTTTTGACAAGTATAGGTTTATGATAACTTCCAGATGATACTGCTGAACTGTATAAATAAAGAATCCTAATGGATACCCTGATAGCTTTATAAAACTGTTAGCAAAAGGGATTAATTACATATGGCTGAGTGAGCTAGTAAATACAATTTTAATTTTTATGGGTTTTAATCTGTGTTTTCCAGACATAAGGAAACTTTTTCCTCTCAAGCTAATTATGATTTAAGCAGTTTGGTAAGTTACACCTCTCAAAGTGGTACTGAAACATTTATCTTCTGTCTCTACCTGATCCCTCCAGAAATTGGAAACTCACAGGTTCTAGTAATTAAGGAAGGTCACCTTCTTACTGGTGATATTTTGGAAACTCTGAAAGGGAAAGAATTCACCCAAATCTGTAAGGCAAAATGTGTGACGAGCCCTTGGTGTGCTTTCCTGGCCCTGAGAGGATTTTTTTTTAAAAGTTCAGTCTGAGCACCCTGGCTCTGGGTCCCAGCTATTTCACTGTCGCTAAGCTTGAAATGTTAACATATTCCAGTGCATGTCTGATCAATGCTTTGCACATTTTTCATTACTCTATAGCTAATATTATTTTTCATGAATAAAATCATATTAAATTCAACATAAAAAAAAGTTCAGTCTGAGATTCCTTATATGAGTAATCAGGCCAAGTTCATTGAAATAAGATTTAATCTGCAAACAAATCATTGTTAATTTGGCTAAATTTGGTTAAAATGAGGGTAATTTTAAAGAGAAAAAAATTATGCCTCAGAGGATATTAACTTCTAATTTTGTTAACTGAGACCTGTATTTACTGTCTAAGATACCTCCCGGATGGCTCCTTGTCATTATATTACATAATTATAAAGCTTAACTGAATTATCAGAAAGACATTCTAGGTTTGTTTCTGAAGCTCATCACAGCAATGTACCTTTAGATAAAGATCAGATGCCCCATGACCTGTGACCAGGTCCTATCAAAATTTAAAGTCATTATTTTAGCCATACTTTTGCCCTGACCTTCAGAAAGAAAAAAAATATCCGATGAAGTTGTCACAGAGTTTAACTACTCATGACATGTATCACTGTTTAAGTCCATGGCTAAAAGCACAAGTACAAGATTCACATTATAATCTGGTACACCTGGGTAAATGTATAGCCCATAAAATGTTTCCCTGAGCTTGTTCATGATATCTGATTAGTTTCCTCCCAATGTGAATAAGTAGGCAAATATCTATGTTTAAAAAAACAAAAAAGACACTCAGCACTAAGGGACATGATGGACCCAAGGCAGGCTGCAACCACCCTACCACCAAGGGACAAATATTTTGGTTTACTGAGAGATTTGCAATCAAAAGGGGGAAATGATGGGAAAAAATCTTCATATTGAGGTATGGGGAAGTCATCCTGGCTTATACATGGTTATTCTATGGAATATATGGTTATTATATAAGGAAGTTATTCTGGCTTAAACTCAGAGCAGCCTGTTTTGTACCTGTTGAACATGCATTATACATCTGCTTTGGCTACAGAGGAGGCGAATGCATTTAGAAATCAAAAATAGAGGACCTCATCACTGACAGAGAGGTCTTAATGAAATTTACCCAGCAAGTCTTAAAATGATAGTAATCAAGCTGTCAGTCTGCTAACTCAGAGGTTTCTTTGATGAGAAAAAAGTGACCCCACAAAACTGCATAGCCCTTGATATTTTAACAGCTTAGCAAGGAGGAATTTGTGCTATAATATAAATTGAATGCTACTTCTTCATCCATAATGAGCCTTCTAGTGTGACTCACCCC
This sequence comes from Catagonus wagneri, assembly GCA_004024745.2. Lineage (NCBI taxonomy): Eukaryota > Metazoa > Chordata > Mammalia > Artiodactyla > Tayassuidae > Catagonus > Catagonus wagneri. The sequence continues at coordinate 14,071,544 of PVHT021183699.1, forward strand.
ATGACACACGTGAAAAATCAAATCTCTCTGAATGATCCTCTTCCCACTTTAGGGAAACTATTAGAAAAATGGTTTGGTTTAGGGGGCCCCTGGCTCGAGTCTCTGCTAATGATGTTGCAAGGTCGTTAACTCTCTCTCCTACTGTGCTTCTCCTATCACCTGTTAGAATAATGCTACTCAAGTGAGTTTCAGACACTACTTAGATGGATCACAAAGATTATCTAGCTCTAGCATCAAAAGAGAATTTCATTCCTCTAACTAGACTACAAGCCCCATTCTCCAAAGGAAGGAATTAAAGAAGTCAGACCTTCAGCCCAGTACCCCTCAAGATTGAAGAGGGGTATTATCTCAAAGGGAGATTTTGTAAGTCAAAAGAATAGGGGGTCTTCAGAGAAACAGAACCAGGAATGGCTTTCTTGACATGAGAAAATCCATTTTTTGCCTAAGTCATTCTGTGATCTAAGCCTGGCCACAATGCTTGCCCTTGAACAGATCCTAGTAATTAATGACCTTAAGGGAACAAAAGAATGTAAAAACAAATCATTGTTATCAGACAAGTAACAGTAGCAAAGAGATATCACTTATGAGGGAGCTAATATATAATACAAATGAACACTTATGCAAAACAAACTCACAAATATAGAACACAAACTTACAACTACCAAAGGGGAGAAGGAATGATGGAGGGGCAAATTAAGGATATGAGATTAATAGATACAAACTGCTATGTATAAAATAGATAAGTAACAAGGATTTATTGTACAGCATAAGGAGTTATAGCCAACATCTTGTAATAACTCACAACATATTACAGTCTACAAAATACTGAATCACATGCTGCACACTTGAAACTAACACAATGTTGAAAATCACTATACTTCAATAAAAAAAGATATCTTAAGAAAAAAATGTGTTACTGGGTAAGTGTGAAATAGACCTCCCCAGCAATGCTGAGTTACTCTAAATTTTGTTCCCCCTTCAAATAATTCTAAAATCCTCTTTAAGAAACTTCACAAATCTTTAAAAATAACCATCACACATTTCATTTATTCAAAAATATTTACTAAGTGCCCACTGTGGGTAGGCAGTGTGCTAGACACTCGAGATGGGATGGTGAGAAGAAACTGTCCCCACAGTCTTGGAAGTTACAGGCTTGCAAAGGCATAGTAGAAAAATTGTTAACTTCTCTGGAATTTCTATCACAGATCATAAGAAAAAACAGTCACCTGAAATTTCAAAATACAATAAATTCTTAATTAGAAATGATAATTTTCAACTATAAAACTCTTGGGTTCATGAACATGGACAATGAATTAAAGACTGAAATTACACAGAAACCAAGGGAAGTCCACCTCTAGATTGAACCAGATCGGAGGTATACGCCCAGTAGGGCATGATGCCTGCAGGGGGTGGTTTCCAATGACAGCGCAAGCCGGGAAATAGACAGAAGTGGTTTAACACAAATAAAACATTCTGAAAACATTTTATGGTGAAAAGGCTAATCATGAAGAGCTGGTGTCCTCTTAAAGTTTTGAAATGGGCATTGACCAGCAGCACTTCAGGCTGATAAAACAGAAATTTCAGAGAAATGGAAAGTTTTTAAAAATTCTGAAAGGTCATCACTTCCTCCTCTCTTCAGATCTGGTGTGATTTCATCTGGTAGAATTCATGAGCTAAAACTGAAGCACTGACTATGAGTGTTAGCCTACAACTTGCACCTCACCTGACCACTACAGGTAAGGTGGCAATTGGAGGTATTAACTTTGTAATTTTATAAATCAGGTTTTCACTGATTAACTCAAGTGTGAGGTAATTTGCTTGAATAATTATTTTGTCAGAGGAGTCTTGATCATGAAGGAGATGGAGTCTAGAATTTTATACCTTATACAATTCTTTTAAACATATTTTTGAATTAAGGAAATGTTTTCACTTGCCTTGTAAGGGTATCACATCATTTAATTCAATTGTGAAGAGAAGTCAATACTATTTGATGCTGACAGAAAGAAGAAATAATTTAATCTTATTAAATGAGAGGCATGGCTTACCACTTTAAGATGATGCAACCACACCATCTGAGCTCACTAGCACTTTACAGCTTGAATGTCTCTTTCAGGTGCTGATGCTCGTAAATATGTCCCATATGAATAAGTAACACTAGGTAGGGTTCCCTTCTTCTGCTCACTAAGGTCTTTTTTTTTACCTATCATGTTAATGAAATAGGTGTCAAGGCAGGAAAGCCGTAGAGTGCTCCTGTGGCTCTCCACTCCTACTTCAAAAACAGCTAGAAACTAATAAGCAATTAGCCAGGAAATTTTAGGATTGTCACAGAAAGGAAAGACAGTGGTCTTACTGACAATAATTTTTGTAGGACTGCTTGATTATGACATCGGATACCAGGCCAGGTTAATTCTGGCAAGGAGTGATCAAGAGTATTTATTCAGTTTAAGTGAAACTAGATCTGGATTATTAGAAACTGAATTATGAAAAGGAGTGGGGGTCTCTATTCTCTATAGTCAAAATAAGCAAGACTTCTGTTAAAGTGAGACCCCTAGGTTCCAAGATCACACAAGGTCTTTCCAGTCACATGTTTGATACTGAGTGCTCACAAAGGTGCATAATCATCTTTATAAACAAAGACTAGAGTCTGGCATGCATCCTTGAGTACAATTATGCATACACTGATTCATCAAAGAAGCTGTGAACCACAGGCATTTCTGATACTAGAAACATCCAGTGTCTCAAACCAGTCTGCCAAGTGCTCCTGTTGCCTTGGCAACAGGATGCAAGCATGCATGGAAAAGTCTTACTGCCTGAGCAACAGGACCTTTAAAAAGGGCTTAAGCTACGACTATGGCAAAGGCTGCAAGTTGAGGCCAGTAGGGGAAGTTTTAGTGCTATTACGCCAAGATATAACAGTCACCAATCTATTAATTGATAACAATTTGTGGTTTGAGGAATATTAATTGATGACTCAATGGATGTTCTTAAGAGGGTCATAAAACAGTGACCAAAGCTTACTAGGACTTGAGTGTATGTGATAAAGAGGCTGAAGTTCCTATATTAGCAAACTCCACTATAAAGGACAACTTATTTGTAAACTGAAATAAAATGCTATGACTTATTGACTTAGAACTATCAACTGAGTGAGAGCATAAAACCCAGACAGGAACTAGTAAAGTCCAAGCCCATTTGTAATTTTCTCCCAGCACGCCGTAATGGAGGCAGGAGGCTTTTACATCACTTAGATCATTGAAAATGATTAAAGCTGGACATTTCAAAGAAAGTCCAGATTACTGAACTTTTAATTGTCTTTTCCTTGACACAGACATTACCTCAGCTTTTGGCTATCTCTGTCAATGTGTGTAAAACATCAAACAAATACTAACAATAAGGGTATTTATTTCATATGATTCTTTCAAAGTAGATAATACTTGGTGAGAGTTTGACCATGACAAGTCAATTATCTTTGCTCTCTGTCCCTTACGATTTCAGAGATGCACCCATCAAACTAAAAGATGATTTCCACAAATACCATAATTAACTTCAACATGTGAGTTCAAAACTCTCCAACTGGGAATGCAAAATGGTGCAACTGCTCTAGAAAACAGTTTGGTAGTTTCTTAAAAAGGTAAGCATACACCTATTCATGACCCAGCCATTTCACTTGCAGGCATTTACCTCAAAGGAAAGAAGTATATGTCTCTATAGACACAAATGTTCATCACAGCTTTATTTGTAATAGCCAATCACTGAAACTCAAATGTCCAGGAACAAGTGAATGAATAAACAACTCATGGCATATCCAAACATTGGAATACTACTTAACAATAAAAAAGGAATGAGCTGCTGATACACAAAACAATGTAGATGAATTTAGAAATAATTATGCTGACTGAAAGAAGTCCAAAAACAAATGAGAGTATGTACTATATAGTAAGTTCGTATTAAATTCTATAATGCAAACTAGTCTGCCATGACTGCCCAGGGCGGGGAGTGAGGAGCAAGAGTGCAGGGCACAGATGGACACAAGGACACTAAGGATGGATATGTCTACTACCTTAATTGTGATTTCACAAGGATACATGTGCTCAAAACACCAAATTTCACATTTTATTTATTTGCTTTTTAGAGCCACACCCGAGGCACATGGAGGGTCCCAGGCTAGTGGTCAAATCAGAGCTACAGATGCCAGCCTATACCACAGCCACAGCAACGTGCGATCTGGGCTGGACTGGCGACCTGTACCACAGCTTATGGCTATGCTAGATCCCTGACCCACCGAACGAGGCCAGGATCAAACCCGCATCTTCATGGACACTAGTTGGGATTCGTTTCCACTGTGCCACAACAGGAACTCCAAAATTCACACTTTAAATGAGTGTCATTTATTTTCTGTGAATTACACCTCACTGAAGCTGTTAAGACAAAATAATTTCTCACATTCTCATTCAAGAGAAGTTATTCCAATAGACCATCACAAAATGTGTGCATTCATTAAAAGCAATGAATAAAAATACACCATTAAGGGAGTTCCCATTGTGGCTCAGTGGTTAACGAATCCAACTGGGAACCATGAGGTTGCAGGTTCGATCCCTGGCCTTGCTCAGTGGGTTAAGGATCTGGTGTTGCCGTGAGCTGTGGTGTAGGTTGCAGACGCAGCTCGGATCCCGCGTTGCTGTGGCTATGGTGTAGGCCGGTGGCTACAGCTCCGATTAGACCCCTAGCCTGGGAACCTCCATATGCCGCAGGTGTGGCCCTAGAAAAAAAAGGCGAAAAAAAAAAGACAAAAAAAATGCACCATTAAGTTATTTTTCTCCTGCTTTTTGTCACTTTCTATGGAACTTAAATGCAAGTCAGATTTGGTTATTTCATGGTTCTGTATTTTTAGAACAGCTCACTGCCAGCCCTTGAGCAACTGTGAGTGAGGGACATGAAGTGGCGAGCAGCTAAGGGGCTCAGCCCTGCCACAGCAGTGAATGGGGTCTGACCCAAGCCAGACTAGCCCTGGCTCTTGCAGAACACTGGGTCCTAAGAGAGGTGACGCAGAGGTGGGGTAAACAGGCTGGGAGCTCATTCAGACCAGCCTCAGAGCCTTTACAAGTCTTCCAGAAGCCTCCTCCACAGACTTCAGGAGCTGACCTGGCTCCCACCACTTCACAGGTCACTTCGCAGGAGGTTCCTAATTACGTGAGTCCCCCAGAGCCTTCTAATGGACCCCCTGTTGCCTAAGTCAGGCCGAGTCGGGTCCTTCTGCCTGCATCCACAAAGCCTGACTGGTCAAGCTTCAGCCTCAGCTCCTTGTCACATGCACTCAGCCACTTCCCCAGCCCGCGTCAGCCGTGCCTCTGAAGCCTGCTGCCTGTCACCACCACT
>PVHT021183699.1:14077916-14102752 GCA_004024745.2 Catagonus wagneri
GCTGACCATCGTCGAATAAACAGAAACCACCAAGGATAATCCGCCTCCATACCCGTCTCCTCGTCCCCCACCCGCCACAGCTGATGTTATCTGTGCCTCCCTTTCCTCAGACACAGACCAAGGGCTGTCCCTCCACGTCTCCCGGGCGGGCTCTCTGGCCCCAAGCTGCTCTGAGACTGGGCACCACTGTTCCCTCCCCGCCTTCGGTCTCTCCTCTCCATCGGCTGCTTCTCCTCGGTCCACTCACCCCGCAGTCATCCTGATTCTAAAAGGCCCTTTCCCACCAAACATCCCCACCAGCTCACCGTCCAGCTCACTCCTCACTTTCTTTGCTTGTTCCCATCGCCGCCTCTGTAACTTCTAGAACCACCACGATCGGGCTTCTGCTCACATCAGCCTCACCCAAGGCCACTGAACAGCTCTCATGAAGGTCAGGGACTTGCAAAAGGCCAGATTGAACAGTTTCACTTCAGTCCCCTCAGCCCAAGAGACAACTGTTGCAGAAACTGCTGGTTGTTTCAAAATAATAGTTTCTTCCTTTAAAACAGAACCCCCCAAATATACCCATTGTCTGTTGCAGCTAGATGTGGTCATATGACTAAGTTCTGACCACGGGTCTACGAGCAGAAGGGAAGAGCCAAAGGAAGGGCATGTCTCCACCTCCCATCCCACTCCCTGCTGGCTGGGATGTGGCTGAGCTGTGGCACACGTTTGCCACATGTGCCGTGAGCATGAGACCTCTATCCCGGGGGATGGGACAACAGGATACAAGGGACCACGTGAGTTCCCACTGTAGTTCAGCACTAACAAACCCAACTAGTAGCCACGCGGATGGGGGTTCGGTCCCTGGCCTCACTCAGTGGGTTAAGGATTTGGCGTTGCTGTGAGCCGTGGGGTAGGTTGCAGACACAGCTCGGATTTCGCATTGCTGTGGCTGTGGTGTAGGCTGGCAGCTGTAGCTCCAATTCGACCCCAAGCCTGGGAACTTTCATATGCCGCAGATGCAGCCCTAAAGACAGACACACACAAAAAAAGATATAAGGGACCAGAGCCCCAGATGATCTCATCAAACCCCACCTCCCTGGGCCACCCTTGAGCTCAGAAAGACCAACAGGTGGCTGAGGATCACAAAGCCAGACTAACCCCCAGGCCCATCTCAGTCCTCTTCCCAGTACCCTCCCTGGAAAAGTACAGTTGGCTCTGGCAGGGGCAGCTCCAGCTGCCTCTGGAACCACATCCCCACAGTAACCTCTGCTAGCAGGTGGCCATGTAGCTGCCACAAATACAGCTCTGCAGAGCCTAAAAATATTCCTAGGAGCTCCTTGGGTCCATACCTTATTTGGGACTGTCTTTCTCCTCCAGAAGCACTAAAACTTCTCTTTAAAGTGCCTGGAACAAGAAAATTTAAAAAAACTCACATTTTCCTGCTGCAACTCTTTTATTTATTCACTCATTTGTACAGTCTAAGCAATCGTACCTCCAATAAGACTGTCTTCATTTATGACAGCATCAGCTAATATACATAATGTTGCAAATTACTATGTACCTGACTGGTTTGTTCAAGAAAAGGTACTAAACAGAGAAACCCCATTATTAACAGCTAACCAAGTACAATAAAATATCTAAGTCATAACGATCCTAAGTCCCTTTCTGAGGTAGCTAGAAGTAACCACATGCAAGTGTAAGGGCCCAACTTTTCCTCTCTGCCCTTGTTACTAGTGATACACAACTCTAAATTCATTGCAAAAGAGTTAGTAATTAACTGCTTCTAGAATTTGCTATATAAATGCACAAATATTTTTATTGCATAATATTCATGCTTTCCCAACGGCAAATCAAGACGTTTTATTTAGCAGGCAGGGATTTACAGGGAAAAGAGAACAGAATACTGGAATTTGGGACTGTGACAGAAAACCTGGAACATCTATTCTCCATTTTGATGGGCCAATTAATTTTGGAAAGGGACAAAGAATAAAGCTAAATCCTTAGGGTTCTACTCTGATCCTTAGAGACACTATTTTAAACCTTCTTTTATAATATTTTCTTAGTGCAGTCATTGATGAGGAAGGATTATTTACACTTATTTTATTTCAGAGTATTTCTATACTATCCTATTAAATGTTCCATCAACTTACTCTTTTAAAAGTTGTTCTTTTCTCTCCATTTTCTATTCTAACTGATCTTCTACGTCATTTTCAGATCTGCTGAGTAAATTATACCCTAACTAACTTTCTATAAGGAAGATTCTTTAAATTTTATCAAAATATATCTTTACTTCCCCATATATCAGTCTTTTTTTTTTTTTTAAGCTTTTTTTAGGGCAGCACCCATGGCATATGGAAGTTCCCAGGCTAGCGGTCAAATCAGAGCTACAGCTGCTGGCCTACACCAAAGCCACAGCAACACTGGATCTAAAGCACATCTGCGACCTACACCACAGCTCATGGCAATGCTGGATCCTTAATCCACTGAGTAAGGCCAAGGGTCAAACCCGAGTCCTCATGGACACTAGTTGGATTTGTTGCCACTGAGCCACAACGGGAACTCCCCTACTTTCTTTACTGTTTCAAAATAAGAGTAAAGATCAACATATGTACTGAATTTACATAGCAGTTTCATAATTCTAAGCAATTAAAACATTTATTTTTCACTTCAGAGTTTAAGTATAATACATCCCTTTACATTAGTTTAAATAAAATTATACAAAACTTGGTCAACACCAAGACTAATTTCTTTTATAGGTTTCTAACCTATAATCAACAGACTCATAAAAGGTCACTTCCATTATTCCTGTGGTTATGTAGTCTGTCTTCAAATAAGTTGTCTCGACTGCCCAGTTAGAACATACATTTGCTGGAAGGAATAATGAAACTATTCTTCTACCAGGAAGGCAATGGAAAACTACAGAGCTGATTGGCCGTTGGGCTCACGCAGAGGGATAGACACACCTGTCCTAATAGGCATAGTGCCTGGGAAACAAACCACTGGGTCACATGTGTGCTGGCATCTACTTGACTCCCAAGTGTGATTCCCAAACCACCACTGGCTAGAATCCCACAAACTGGGAAAGAAATCTTACTGAATGTAGATTCCTTCAAAGGGCTTGAACTGGAGCTACTGGAGTTCAATTCATCTGATATGTCCAATTCATCATCAAGTTCTGAATATATATCTGCACATTAACAAAAAGACAAAAACAAAAAGCAAATGAACCTTAAACAGAAATGAGCCAAGAATGCATTCACGCTATAACCCTTTCACTGGAAATACCTTTCTCAACATTTTCCAGGTTGAAGTTATAATCTGACAAGAGTCCATCACAGGCCTGGTCTTCATCTTTAATGCAGGGGGCCTGGAAGGCCTCAGGGGGCAGTTCCACACTTTCTGAAAGCTCACTTTTCAGGCTTCCTGCTCCACTGCTGCTGCTACTCAAGCTTGCCTTTTCAAAGGTTTCCTGAAAGAGAAGTTCATTTTGTAATATCCACTTCTTTCTTTCTCTCTGCAGGACCTAAGGCTCATTAGAATATATATTAAAATGATGAAAATGTCATTACAAATATTTGTGCTGAAGTGGCATCAGTACCTCCACCTGTACAAGTGCTATGGAATCTGTTCAAACCATAACTACAAAAAAAGTGGATCTGCATATTTTCTGTGCATATTTTCCACAAACTATGAAACCAGAATTAACTACAAAAAAAAAAAAAAAACCTGGAAGAAAACACAAACACAAGAATGACAAGCAACATGCAACTAAACAACCAATGGATTACTGCAGAAATCAAAACACACTTGGAGAAAATAGAAACAAAGCAAAACAATCAAAAAAATCTAAGGGATGCAGCAAAAGCAGTTTTAATATTGAAGTTTATAGCAATATAAGCCTTCCTGAGAAATCAAGAAAAATCTCTAAAAGTCAACCTAAACTTACATCTATAGGAATTTGAAAATGAAGAGCAAAACCCAAAATTAGTAGAAGGAAAAAAAAAGATCAAAGCGGAAATAATTGAAATAGAGACAAAAAAAGAAAAGATCAGTGAAACTGAGAGCTGTTTTCCTGAAAAGATAAGCAAAACTGACAAACTTTTAGCCAGACTCATCATGAAAAAAGGCCCAAATCAATAACATCAGAATGAAAAAGGAGAGATTACAAAATACACCATAGAAATATGAAGAATCATAACAGATTTTTATAAACAAATATATGCCAGTAAAATGGACAACCTAGAAGAAATGGAAAAATTCAAGAAATGCAGAGGCCCCCAAGACTGAACCAGGAAAAAATAGAAAATACGAACAGACCAAATCCAGAGAAGAGTTAACATCTATCCTTCACAAACTACTCCAAAAAACTCCAGATACATTCTACGAGGCCAGTATCACACTAATACCCAAATCAGACAAATACATAATAAAAAATGATTACCAACCAATATTATTAAAGAACACAAATGCAAAAATCCTCAAGAAGATATTAGCGAACCACATTCAACGATGCATTAAAAGGATCATACATACAACTTTGACCGAGTGGGATTTATCTCAGGGATGCAAGAATGGTTCAATATCTGCACATCAGTCACTGTGAAACACCACCATAACAAACTGAAGAACTCCCCAAGAAGAAAAGAGAGAGGACCCATATGCACAGAATAAGAAATAAAAGAGGAGAAATAATAACCAATATTGCAGAAATACAAAAAACCATAAGAGAATACTATGAACAATCATATGCCAATGAATTGGACAAGCTAGAAGAAATGGACAAATTTCTAGAACATACCAAACCTGAGTCAAAAAGAAACAGAATAGATAATTTGAGCAGACTTATCACTAGAAGTGAAATAGAATCTGTAATATGAAAAAAAAAAACTAGCACAAATAATCCTATAATTTATATGGACCACAAAAAGACCCAGATTTACCAAGGTAATCCTGAGGAAAAAGAGAATAGAGCTGGAGGCAGAATCCTCCAAAACTTCAGATAATACACAAAGCTATAGCAATCAAAACAGCATGTTAATGGCACAAAAAGAAACATAAAGATCAATGGAACAGAAGAGAGAGCTGATAAACAAACCCAGACACCTATGGTCAATTAATCTTCAACAAAGGAGGCAATAATATACAATGGAGAAAAGACAATCTCTTCAGCAAGTGATGTTGGGAAAGCTGGACAGCTGCATGTAAATCAATGAAGTTAGGACACCCCCTCACCATATACCAAAATAAACTCCAAATGGCTTAAAGACTTAAATATAAGACATGATACCATAAAACTCCTAGAAGAGAACATAGGCAGAAGACCCTTTGACATAGTTATAGCAATATTTTTTGGATCTGTCTCCGAAGGCAAAAGAAATAAAAGCAAAAATAAACAAATGGGACCTAGTCAAACTTATAAGCTTTTGCACAGTGCAGGAAACCATAAACAAAAGGAAAATACAACCTATGGAATGGGAAGAAACATTGGCAAACAATGCTACTACAAGGGATTAATTTCCAAAATATACAAATAATTCATACAGCTCAATACCCAAGAAACAAACAACCCAATCAAAAAAATGGGCAAAAGACCTAAATAGACATTTCTCCAAAAAAGACAAATGGCCAAAAGGCACATGAAAAGATGCCCAATATTGCTAATTATTAGAAACATGAAAATGTAAGGTTGGAATCAATAAAACTCCTAGAAGAAAACATAAGCAGAACACTTTTTTAAAAAATGTGGCACATAATACATATGATAGAATAGTACTCAGCCATTAAAAATGAATGAAATTTTGCCATTCACAAACAAATGGATAGACCTGGAGGATATTATGCTTAGTGAAGTAAGTCAGAGAAAGACAAATTCTGTATTCATTTGTATGTGCAATCTCAAAAAAAAAAAAAAAGATGATTATAACAGAAAAAAACTCAGAGATATACAGAACAAACTAGTGGTTTCCAGTGGGGAGACGGAAGAAGAAGGGGTAAGATAAGGGCAGCGAATTAAAAGGTACCATTAGAAGGTGTAAAATAAGATACAAGGATACTAAGTATAGCAGTGGGGATAAAAACAGTATTTTGTAATAACTTTAAACGGAATATAATTGGAAAAAATTTTGAACCACTATGCTGTACACCTGAAAAGTAATATAATATTGTAAATCAATAAATGATATCATACCTCAATTAAAAAAAACATGAAAAGTGAAATCAAAGATATGACTGCACTTAAAAATTAAAATTAAAGTCAAATCCATAAAAAAGAAAACAATATTGACTCTTTAACTTCTAGATTCCAAGTATGGCAAGATAAATCCACCAAGCCATATTGCTTTCCTTCTTGGAAAAAAAAAAACAAAAGGTGGGGAGTTTTCTGGAAATGCTGTTATTCAAGAAATCAAAACCAGCTCTTCTTGGAGACCAATTTATTATATAATTTTCCCAGCTGAGGCAGAGCTAGTCTTTAGGACCCTGGAAAGGAAGCTAATGACCACGTATCCTGAATCAAAGACGGGCTTTACGACCCTACTGCACTGGGCCAACCCCTAGGAGGGTGAAAGCAAAAGAACATTTATTAGTTGAAGGGCCCCTTACTCAGTCCCTGCTTTCAGGAAACCTAGAGTGTGAGCGAAGGGTAAGTTAAGGGTCATGACACAACAAAGGCACAGAGAAAGGAAGATAAGGGACAGCAACAGGGCGTCAATGACACCATCACAAACGCTTGTGGAAACTGATGGCTCTGGCATCCCTTTTCAACTACCCTCAGAAATAAACTTAAATAGCAAAGTAATTTAAAGGTTACTGTCAAGAAAAATAAAAACACATATTCTGATTTGTGCCATGGCAAAATTATTACCGTCACAAACAGTAACTATTACCACCACAAATTATTATCACCTGGTCTAATTAAAAAAAAAAAAAACATTTAAGACAAATATTATTTCCTCCTGTAAACTGATATACAATATTTTCATTCGTATTTCCAGATGGCTAAAGAAATTAAATACAAGTAGTCACTGCTGTTTATACAAAGGTCATACTATAAACTTAAAAAACTTCTAAGGGATCTTTTTGATACTTCTGGTTTTGTAATGGACAACAAATTATGGGTTAGTTCTCTGGAACATTTATGATATTGACTTAATTAAAAGATATCAAAATAGATGCAAATATGCAACTACATAATAGTAAAATAGCAAATGTAACAATATTTTTCTAACTTAAGATGAATTTCCATAGTTCCTTGGTGGTGCCGTGGGTTAAGGACCCAACATTGTCACTGCAGCAGCTTGGGTCACTGATGTGGTGTGGGTTTGATACCTGGCTGTGGCCCAAAAAAAAAAAAAAGATGAATTTTCGTTAAGAGAAGCAAGAGCAGCTTCAGACAGCCTGTCAGAATGTGTGCCGAAGGATGGAAGGATGCCCACTTACATGAGAGAGCAGAGCCAGCTCGCGCTGACACGTAACAGCGTTCCGGTTGGCTTCCGTGAAATACCTCTGTGTGCGCCTCCGTTCCCGGTCCAGCTTCCTCTCCAAGGCCAGCTGGGATGTCGACAAGGTGTCTAAATACTTCATCATGACATCCGATATCATGGAGCTGACTTCTACAATATCTGGGCGGGCTTCTGCATCAGGAGTGAGGCATCTAAGAGAAGACAAGCTAATTACAGCACTTGGGTCAAAGTCGGGACCCAGCCACGGGATGTGAAGGGTCAGGGTTAAACTCTGCTGTATATCCACCATGGTGTCTGCACTCAAGACCTGGGCAAGACGGACATTAAGCATAGGTCTGAATCCCAGACTTTCTAAAAGGAAAGTTTGGGAGGGAGAGGCAGGCAGCACGGTTCTCTTTGCAGCTGGGCTGGTGGGCAAGGGTTACAGGCTGCTCAGGAAGCTGCCCCTGGTCTCAAGAGGGAGGCACAGCCTGCTTCTCCTGTTTAAGTGGCTCTTTTCTAAAACCACTCCAACTCACTGCCCAGTGAATCAAAGAGGGAGCCCAGTGATGACACCCGATGCACCAAGAGGAATGACTCTAGAGGTCACCACTCATCGGCCTTTTCCAGCCGTGTGGGGGCAATGTCAGCAGCTGGTTTAGTGAGAGTCTTACGAGGCATGATGTCATAAAAATAAAAGTTCAGTTACTTGGAGGTTTAAGATGTGTGTAGTAATTTTAAACAGCTAATCTGACACATTCACATGCTATAATTTTCTCAGACTTGGGAGGTAGGAAATATCCACCAGCCTATCAATGGGAGTACAGTTCCTGTCACAGCTAAACACTAATGGAAGTCTATTTAGATGTCTGTGGAACCAATTATCAAGATCACAGCTCTGCATAACTTAAATGGTTCTAGCACTCACTACATTTTTTCTATTTTTTTAAAACTTTTTAATTTAATTTTTTTTATTTTTAGATTTAGATTTTTTTGGCTGAATCCTGTGGCACATGAAAGTTCCTTAGCCAAAGCCCAATCTTTAACCCACTGAGCAAGGCCGGGGATCCATGTGCTGCCCCCACACTGACTGGGAGTAAACCAGTCCGTGTGCTCTCCAGAGCCCCAGTTTCTTACAGCCCCTGGGGAAGCCCCACTGGGACTTAACACTTCCTACCAGAAGTTCCAATTTAGCATTGTGGCTTTGAAATACCTCCCTGCTTGGATATATCAGAGAAATTCTTAGGACCGACTGAATGTTTTAATGATTCTCTGATCAAATAAGCATAAAGTCATGATCTAGAAAAAAAGTCTGGGATGTTTCACTTCTGCTACCCACTGTGTCCCCATTCTGCTCTGGAAAAGAGGAAGAGGGGTACGGTGGTCAGCCGTATTCATTTCATGATTTAAGAAAGGAAGAGTCGAAGGTAGGGTGATGAATGTCAAGATCCACTTGTCCCTAAACTAGGCGAAAGCATGAACTTCTTTAGTCACTATGACTGCCTCTGAAACAAAGCCCCAGGCTGTTTATACAACCAGGCACAGACAGAGAAGGCTTAGGCAATCGGGATATTTTCTGCATAAAAGGAAATGTTTTTCCTTGTTAAAAAGTAAAAATAGGAATGCTGGTGTGGGGCAGAGAAACAAATGTATTTAGTTTCTGCCCCAAACTCTTCAGGGTTTCTAAAGTATTCTCCCAATTTAAAAGTCTGCTAACGAACGAAACTAAAAAACAACAGGAAACTGAATTTGTTCCCTAGTTCTTTTGAAACCTAATGTTTAAGGACTAAAAATTCAAAGCAAAATCAAATACGGAACTGCATGCAGCTCATAACCGATTCTGATTTTGTCAAATTTTCTAAAGATAAAATTTTGTCATGTGAATCCAGACACTGAGTTTGGTATAACTTCAAGTCAAAGTTGTACATTAACTACATATTTTATAGGCTGCACCTTGCAATCTTAATTTGTAGTCAGTTATGAAATTAAATTGTCAATTTCGCCTAAAGCACCTCAGTATTTTGTTTTTTTGTTTTCGTTTTTTGCCTTATCTAGGGCCGTACACGCGGCATGTGGAGATTCCCAGGCTAGGGGTCTAACAGGAGCTGTAACAGCCAGCCTTCACCACAGCCACAGCAACGCCGGATCCTTAACCCACTGAGCAAGGCCAGGGATCGAACCCTCAACCTCATGGTTCCTAGTTGGATTCCTTAACCACTGAGCCACAACGGGAACTCCAGCACCTCAGTATTTGGATTAAAAGTTTACTCACAACGTTTAATCTGGAGTTCCCTAACAGTGCTCATTCCTGCTCTTAAACACCCTAGTGACAGGGACTTTGCCACCCATTCAGCAGTCGGCTCCTAATTCTGACACACACTTTCTAATGGCGAGCTGGCCTGGCTGCCCCACCCACCACAAACTCCATGGTCTTGGCTCCATTTGCTGAGGCTCCACATAATATTCTCCATGTCATTCTGTTTTCCCAGTTAACTGAAGTATTTTTTAATCCTCTTATGTTTGTTTTCGCAAACTTGTGGACTCAACTTCCAACCCACAGTGGAAATGACCTTCCTTCTCTGCACCACCACCACCACTCCTGTCAAAGCCACCATCACCTCTCGGTGAACAGCGGGACTTGCTTCTCCCTCCCCCTCTCATTCACTCCAGTCTATTTGCCAGAGGTCAGCCAGCATGATCTTTGCTAAAGAAGTGTTCACTATGTCTCAGCCTATTAATAACCCTTCCATCCTCGCCTCAGTACCGGAGATAAAAATTCAAAGCCATCCAGGTAACCTACAGAAGCTGTCCACCTGCATCCTGGCCATCTCCCAGGCTCACCTAGTGACGATTCTCTCCCTTACTTGACGCTCTTACTTACACAACAAGCTCTTCAGCTCAGAAAAGCCTTCAGAGAGGCGGGTCTATGAAACACTTTCTCCAACTCTGTTTACTCATTGAGAATTAGTGCGTGTTCACGTCTCAGGTTACAGGTCCTTTCCTCACAGAAAAATGTTCCAAAATCCCCAGCCTAGACCAAGTCCTTCTGTAACCTCTCAGTGCCCCCTCTTTACCACCCTTCATCGCATTTATCATAAGTTTATGTACTTATTTCCATAAATAAGTATAATGTTAGTATTACTAGAAAATACCTAATTGTACTGAGGGCTCGCGACATGCTGGGTACTGGGTACTGTGTTAAGAGCATCAGAAGCATTATCTTACTTAGGCTTCACATCAAGCCCATGAATAGTTACTATCGCTACCCATACATCACAGATAAGAAAAGCAGGGCTGGGAAGGTTAAGGTGAGTGGAAGACTGGAGGTTAGCATCCACTTGATTCTAGAACCTACTGGGGTTAACCTTTCCATGATAATGTTGACATCTGACTCTTCCACTAACCTCCCAACCCTGGGAGGCCTGGATGCCAAAAGCCCGGGGAACTGTCAGAAGCAAATCATGGGTCTGTTTGCACAATACCACAAAATCATGATATGTCTTATACTTTTTCTCTCTGATTGACCCTCTCCTAGTCTTTGTGGAACCAAAATACCTTTAAAAAGGAGAAATTAAATGAGTCAATCTGGTACTCTTTTCTTGACATCTCTAGAGACTTCTTGAATATTTAAGGCACTTTCCAGAAAACAAATATCAGGGAACAGGAAGTGAGCAGTTTAAATATATTCATCTGGCTTCATCAGCAATAGCATGGATCTAGTGTACACGAAATTTAGATGATTTCAAAAGGGGTTTCAGCTCATTTCCAACAGTATCAATGGTGATAACTGCCAACACTGCTTAAGATACACCATCTGCCAGGCCCTATGCTACGGTGATGTGCATATCTTACTCTGCATCATCATCACACCAGCCTGATGAGGTTGACACTACTACGATCTCCATTTTACCAGGTGAGGAAACAGAGATGTTGAAAGAATAGACCTATCATTCGCTCAGAGTCCACAGTTAGTGAAACTCGGCCCCAGCTGGCCCTGAGGCACTTAGAACTGTCGGGCAGCATCGTGCTGAGCAGGGAAAGAGTCAAGATGTAATCCTATAAACATATGAGGAGCATCTATTAATACTAAATCATGGGCTGGAAGGAGAAACCAAAGGGAAAAGGTGCAGCCATGACAGTATGTCCGCAACCTCCCATCAGAGATGGTGTTAAGAGCTGGGGAGATACAGAACTGAGTTGGAAGGGAATTGGGCAGGCGGTGAATCAAGATCCAGGGTAACCCTGGGATTCCTACTATAACAATAAGGATTTGACTCAGCTGGATGGGGCAAAGTAGTAATCTTGGGCCAATTTAGGTGCATAAAATGGTCCAGAAATAACAATCAGCCAGAAAAATGAGTCATTTCTTCATACAGTCAGTAAGTTTGTAAAGGGTCTAGTTTGTATTAGGCATTGCTTTGGGCACTGAACAGAAACAGTCCCCGCTCGTCTGGAGTTTTCATTCCGGTGAGGAAGAGAGAGACAATCGAGAAACAAGTCTGGGAGTTCCCTCCCAGCTCAGCGGGTTAAGGATCCGGCATTGTCACTGCTGTGGCTCTGGTTCCATCTGTGGGGCGGGTTCGATGCCTGGCCTGGGAACTTCTGCATGCCATGAGTGCAAAAGAAAAAAGAGAACAAAGAAAAAGAAATGCATGTGTATAGTATGTTAGGGATAGTGGGTGGTGTGAGTTTTGCAAAGCAAGCAAGGGGACACGAGAATTCAGAGAGGCTGTGGGGGCATCAGGGCAGGTGCCCTGACAATGCAGAGACCCAACTGCAGCAGAGACCAGAGGAAGCGAGGGCCCGTGCTCCCGTGGGTATCAGAGGGAAGAGAGTGCCCGAGCGGCAGGAAGGAGCTCCCTATGGCTGAAGTAGAGGGAGCAGAGGGAAGTGGGAGGGGTTGGGTGAGGTCACCCAGGACAAGCACTGTGGGGGCAGAACCTGGAGACTCTATAATGACTTTCACTAAACTCCAATTATATGGAGAGCAGGAGCAATTCTTTCTGTCTTTCTTTGAAAAAAATTATTCTCCAACATCACCAACTTAAAAATAGTAATAAAAAGGAGTTCCCATCATGGAGCAGCGGAAATGA
The DNA here is from genome assembly GCA_004024745.2 of Catagonus wagneri. Taxonomy (NCBI): domain Eukaryota; kingdom Metazoa; phylum Chordata; class Mammalia; order Artiodactyla; family Tayassuidae; genus Catagonus; species Catagonus wagneri. The sequence continues at coordinate 14,090,434 of PVHT021183699.1, forward strand.
ATCCGACTAGGAACCATGAGGTTGTGGGTTCAATCCCTGGCCTCTCTCAGTAGGTTAAGGATCTGGTGTTGCCATGAGCTGTGGTGTAGGTCACCGACTCGGCTCAGATCCCGCGTTGCAGTGGCTGTGGTGTAGGCCAGCAGCTGTAGCTCCGATTCGACCCCTAGCCTGGGAACCTCCATATGCCATGGGTGCAGCTCTAAAAAGAAAAAAAAAAAGTAATTAAAAAAGTGCTTGCAATTTTATCATCTGATATGGCCTCTTTCAGTTTCACATACTCTTTTTCCGGGTTCATGCATAACTATGTTTTCTTCAGTTATAAAGAGCTGTATTTTGCTTGTTGTACTTAGCTTCACATGAAACTTGTTTTACAGGTTGATAAAAGCTTTCTGAACAGACAATTTAATGGTTGCATAATATTTCAAGTGAATGTGCTACTTCCTTTTGGACACCTGGGTGGCTTCCAAATGGTCCTTATGACAAACGATTTCCTGGGTTTGGATTAACTGACAGCCCCCCCCCCCTTTGCTAATATTACCTAGTAAATTTGCAGAGCTATGAGGTACTTCTTGAGGATCCCTATAGGTCTGAAGTTGTGAGACTAATTACCTGCTGATAGTAGTGGTCACCTTTTCAGAGTAGATGCCCTCAGGCACTGGGTCGTACACCGCCTCCACTATCTGCAAAACAAACAGACTAGAGTGACCGAAGTAAAGGGGTCAAAGGTGCCTCTGAGGGGTCACACTCGGCCGAGAAAGGAGACACCAGAGTTACTCAAGGAGCATCCTAACTGCATGCACGGACTTTCATCAGAAACAAAAACCTCCCACCAAATTAAAAATTAGCATTGGAATTCCCTCTGTGGCTCAGCCATAACAAACCTGACTAGTATCCCCGGGGATGCAGGTTTGATCCTTGGCCTCACTCAGTACGTTAAGGATCCGGTGTTGCTGCAAGCTGCAGCATAGGTCACAGAAGAGGCTGTGGCTGCGGTGTAGGCCGGCAGCTGTAGCTCTGTTTTGACCCCTAGCCTGGGAAACTCCAATATGCCACAGGTGTGGCCCTAAAAAGCAAGAAAAAAAATTGTCATCATCAATTATGCAGTTCTTGAGCACAGAATTGTATTCTTCCAGCTGAGTTAAAGTTAACCTTATAACCTCAGATTCATAATTAAAGATGTGCAGCATATTATAATATGCTGGATTGAGGGCAGTCAAACCACAATTAAGGATAAAGGACCAAAAGCAATTTGATAGATTTACTGTTATAATTTTCTATGACAAATTGAAGACAATTACAGAAAGAAATGTTCTGTAGCACATTATACAGATTTAGAATAAAGGGGGAAAAATAAACTGGATCATGCGGCTAATAAAACAATGCCTGCTTTTATTTTATGTTTTTCTTAATTCTTTTTGGCCGCACCTGGGGCATGCAGAAGTTCCCAGGTCACGGATTCAACCTGTTCCACAGAAGTGACAATGCCAGCTCCTTAACCCACTGCACCACCAGGGAACTCCAATGCCTGCTTTTAATTGACAATTTTATTAAAATCACAAAGATTCAGAGTTCGCTGGTGCCAGAGCAGGTTAAGGATCCAGTGTTGTCACTGATGTGGCTCAGGTCATTGCTGTGGCACAGGTTCCCTCCCTATCCTGGGAACCTCTGCCACACACAAAAAAAAATCACAGAAGAAAAGCAATGGTGTTTTTGGTGATAAGAGCCCCTTTTGTGTCCCGAGGCTGCTTACTTTTGTGGCCAGGGAGAGCATGTTGGTGCTGTAGAAGGGAGGATTCAGAGTCGCCATCTGATAAAGGATGCAGCCTGCAGCCCAGACATCAGCCTTCTCCCCATATGGCTCACTCTTCAGCACCTCAGGGCTGAATTGAAATAAGGACGTTAATGGATAATGAAAAAAAAGAGAGAGGTCAGCACTTGAAAAAAGTCCAATTTTCAAGCTATCGTTGGAGATGTAAAAACAAGATGGAAGCTCGATCGCTACTTCAAGTAAATATATTCAAAAGGACCCTTGAATTCTCTCAGATTTGGATGAATCAAGAAGCACAACCAAGCAATTCTAGTTTAAGCAATAAATATCAATAAACCACGTATACAACTCCTATTGATCGTCCTTTTGTTTCCAGAAACCAACCCCCCCCCCACCACCATGGTAGATGGAATCATTGGCCCCAGTTCTCCACTGTTCTGGAGACTGCGAATATCCCATGCTTGCGTCTTGGAGGGCAATGTTTGTTTCCGCTCCTGCCTTTGGTCTTAGTTGTGTTGTCTTGCTTTGGCCAAGGAGTTTGGCAGTGGCAGGGCCTCAGTCTTAACAAATATTGAATGCTCTCATTTCTCCCTCTAGGAGCTTCTGTCGAAGAAATGAACATACCTCCAGGTAGCACCTGCCCCTCCAGGCTGGGCCCAGCATCAGACACACGAAGTAGATCTGCACACACAAACCTGCAGCCCAGGAGACCCACAGACCTGTGAGTCTGATAATAAATGCTTACTGTTGAATGCCACTGAGATTTGATGATTTGTTACGCAGCATTATTATGAGCAAAACAGCTGGACACACATCATCCCCTTGCTTTCAATGCTACCTTGTAAAGTAGTGGGGAGACCACATCTAAATTATGTTGCTGGAAATGACAACATTCATCACGCTCAATCTCTTCTGAAATGGCATTTCTAACCTGAACAATGATAATGTCAGCCTTTTTTAAAAAAATTATTTTGGGGCTACAGCGTGCAGTGGCTTGATGTGGGATCTCAGTTCTCAGAACAGGGATTGAACCCAGGCTGCTGTGGTGAAAGCATTAAATCCTAACCATCAGACCACCAGGGAACTCTCTTTTAAAATTTTTTTCTTTTTGGAGAATGCTGTCAGTGTTTAAAAAGTTAATCTGTGAGGGTTTACGAGTTGGACATTTTTTTTCATGTGGAGCAGAGTGTAGTTTCCTTGGATATTTTGAACTAATAGAAGTTGCCTCTCTCATATTAGTAACCTGAAACTCAGCAACATGTTAAAAGCACTCAACACCCACACACCCTAAATTGAGTAATTTGATGATTCATTTCTACAGTATGCGCTTAGGACTGTGCTCAGCCCTCTAAAGTAATAGAGTAGGGAGCAGGGATTAAGGATTAACTCGGACAGTGAATTAAGGTATATCCTATAATAAGATATTAAGAACTCATAAATTGGTATCAGAATAGAGGAGGAATCAATCAGTATTGGCTGTTAAGAATCACAAAGCAGTTGCTATTCTTGTGAGATCATGGAGAATGACTGCTGTTTAAGATGACGAATTTCCAGAGGAAGTGTGATTTCCAGGTCTCTCAGTTAAGCATTTTCATACGCAGTGTGTTAAGAGTTCAGTAAAGTGGCAATGGGAGGATTCAGGGTGAAATTTGCAAGGCTCTACTGGACCAACGTGTCCCCTGTTGTCACTTGATCAACTGATCACATTAAAGAAATGGCATAACAAGAGAAAAACACCCTCAACAAAAAAGTGTCCTTGGCTCCCCACAGACGAATGTCTCCTGTCTGAAGCTCCTGAGAACACAGAAGGTGTGTTTCATACTTTCTCAAGCTCACGAGGCTGATACTTAGTTGCCTCCCCTTCTTCCCCCGAGGTCCCTTCCCATTCCTGGTGCCCGGTGTGTTTTCACTCTCAACGTCTCTACTTCTCTGGAGGACAGCCTTCACTTTTTCTCAGCAGTTTGTCAGGGCTGCCATAAAAAATACGACAGCCTGGGCAGCTTCAACAACAGATATTTCTATTGTTTTGTTGTGTTTTGTTTTGTTGTGTCTTTTTAGGGCCACACCCACAGCATATGGAAGTTCCCAGGCTAGGGGTCGAATCAGAGTTGTAGCCACCAGCCACATCTGCGACCTACACCACAGCTCATGGCAATGCCAGATCCTTAACCCACTGAGCGAGGGGGGTTAATCATTCCACGTGGGGGGAAATGCTTGTAAGGGTACAGTTTACTCTGTCTATTTTTCTCATCTCCTCCTTCATCTCACTAGAGACCACATGCTCCTTTCATCCCCGCAGGCACGTCCCTTTGCAATACGGATGAGAGGCTCCTACCAGCAAAAGATGGTGTCTATTTGTACCCCTTAAATCTGCGCTCGACCATAGCACTGGCTTTGGCCAAGAAGACATTAGCAAAAGTGATGCAAGGAGAGAACTGAAGCACACCGACTCATTGTGGCTTACTCTCTCTTCTACGACCACAAGCAGGTGGCTGAGCCCAGGCTTGCCCGCTGGATGACAAGCGCCACGTGGCCCAATTCCCCTCCCTGCCACGCACAGCCAGCCCACCACCATATCCATCTGAAAAGCCTTTGAAAACCAGATTTCCACAACACACAGGTGAACCAAGCTGACACAGATCAGCAGTCCCGGCTCAAATCAGCCCAATTTCCCAGCACACAGAATACTGAGAAGACAAAAAGACGTGACTCTACCAATCTATTAATTTTGAGGTCGTTTGCCAAAGTTCACTGACTTAAAGCTTTCACTGGATCCTCAAAGCTGTCCATGGGCCCCTGAAAGAGACAGAGAATCACTTTTCCAGAAGAGAACAAGAAAGGACAATAAAGACCATGGAGTTGTCAACTTTGCTTCTGGGATCAAACTTCACATATCCTCTAAGATAAAAGAATTTCATAATCACAACTCAGATCAATGACAAACAGAAAACAGAGTGTGATTTCCAAAAGCCACACAGAATTTTCTCTTACAGTCTGAACTGTGTGTCCCCCACCCCAAATTCACGTGTTGAGTCCCAGTCCCCAGTACCTCAGAATGTATCCACGATAAATATAAGGCCTGCGTGAGCTGTTGAAGAGCTGCCATTAGGCAGGCCCCAATCCAGGATGACCGGAGTCTGTGTCAGAAGAGGAAGAGACGAGAGTGTGCGCACACCCAGAAGAAGGACCACAGGGAAGAGGCAGCAAGACGGCCAGCATATGCAAGCCAAGGCCTCGTCTTGATCTTGGACTCCAGCCTTCAAAGAAATTTCTGTGGAGTTCCCTTTGTGGATCAGCAGAAATGAATCTGACTAGTATCCGTGAGGACATGGGTTTGATCCCTGGCCTCGCTCAGTGTGTTAAGGATCTGGCATTGCCATAAGCTGTGGTGTAGGTCGCAGATGTGGCTGGTGGCTACAGCTCTGATTCGACCCCTAGCCTGGGAACTTCCATATGCTGTGGGTGTGGCCCTAAAAAGATACAACAAAACAAAACACAACAAAACAATAGAAATATCTGTTGTTGAAGCTGCCCAGGCTGTGGTATTTTTTATGGCAGCCCTGACAAACTGCTGCAAGTTCTATGTGCCTTATCCTACAGAACCCAGCCTTCGGGAAATAGAGCTAAAGACACTGATTCAATCACTTACTTCCCAAAGGTGACAATCTCCAAATATCTTCACACTTGAATGTATGAATTTGGGAGGGGGACACAATTCAACCCATAGAAGATCCTACGAGATTATAATCCAGAGTATAAAATAATTATCCATGAATCCAACTGATATAAATTAAAAAGAAATAAATGGAAGGCAACAAAAAATCTCTTAGAAAATGATAACTAATTTATATGGATACTCCACCTTAAGGAGATGAAGCCTAACTCTCCACTCCTTAAGTCTGGGGTGCACGGTAACTTTCTTTCACAAATTACCTTCTAGAAAGAGGGAAAAAAAAGAATAACTTTATAGCAGAGAGACCTGACAAACACCATCTCCAGCCACGTGATCAAGATGAACACCAGTAGCGACAAGTCATGTGGATAATAAGTACTCATGAGAAGAGAATGGCAGCTTATACCTGTGATCTTCCTCCCCAAACACAGTCCAGTCTAATCATTAGTAAAATAGCAGACAAATCCCAGTGAGGAAATTCTATAAAATACCTAACCAATAAGTCTCAAAACTTCCAAGTTCATTAAAAACAAGAAAAACCTGAGAAATTGCCCCAACCAAGAGCAGACTAAGGAGAAATCTTAAAAGTCTACCTGGTCAACAAGTATCTGTAATAGTAAGATGATAGGGCTTTTATTATTAGAAGAAAGAATATGATAAATGAAAATGAAAATATTCGAAGCAAGAAAACACTTCACTTCTATCAAGCATATCCATCCAGTGCATCACCAACTCGTCTTATCAAACACAAGCCCTGAGGGGACTCAGGATGGGAAAGCCCAGGATACTGGCCTTCGACAGCTAAGGTGCCTATCAAAGGAATGATTTGAAAGAGCCCAAATTCTTGAAACTTCCCATACCAAGAAAAGCACTAAATTCATTAATTTGAAATGTCTGGCTTTCCTTAATTAACGGTAATCTTTTGATAGTCTGACTACCAAGTCATTGTTGCAAAAACCCTCGTATGTCCTGACTCCTCACTGACCTCTTCGGAGCTGTCCCTCAGAGTGACATGAGAGGCTGCCTCTCAGGCTTAAGTCCTCAGTTTTAGCTACCAAATAAAACATAATTCTCAATTTACTTGTTCAGTTGACAGTACAAAACTTGTAAGAGGGAGTTCCCATTGTAGCTCAGTGGGCTACGAAGCCGACTGGTGTCCGTGAGGACAAGGGTTCGATCCCTGGCCTCGCTCAGTGGGTTAAGGATCCAGCGTTGCCATGAGCTGGGGTGTAGGTCTCAGATACAGCTCCGATCCCAAGTTGCTGTGGCTGTGGTATAGGCTGACAGCTGCAGCTCAAATTTGACCCATACCCTGAGAACCTCCATGTGCTGCAGGTGTGGCTTTAAAATAAAAAAATTGAGAAAAAAAATAAAAAGAAATCAGAAAAACTTGTATGAGATTGAGTGCACAGATAAATTTTCAGTTTTCAAGGTACAATTTTAGCCTGGTCACCAATCTCTGCATCTTCTCATGAAGCTATTTTCAAAAACAAAGATGTAAAGAGTTTCTAGCAAAATAAATGAAAATTCACCCATCAAAAACACTATTTTGAACATTCTTGTATGAAAGAGCTTCGCAAAACAGGGCTGATGTTTCCAATTTCCACTTCCTTGGAAAGGATTCCTTCTGAATCCTATTCCCAGGATTCTGTTGTACAACAGACTAGATTAAAAAAAAAAAAAAAAAAGGTGTCTTGTTTGCTTGACCTGATGAATGATGTTGTGGTCCTACAGCATATGGAAAGGAATTTCAAACAGAGCCAAGTGAGCCAAGGAAGAAGAGATGAGTTTATTGAGACAAGAAACGCTAACACAGCAGGATAGCTTCCTAGTGGTCAGGGAGAGCGAGTCCCAATGAAAGTCACCTGCTTCTTTGTACAGCCAGGGTAGGGGAAAGGGCAGTGTGGTTTTACTGATTAGCCGGGGGACTGGAACTCTTCCCATTCCTGATAAGGGTCTGCTTGAGTAAGCCATCCCTTTACCAAGAAAAGGAGAGCTGGCTGGGGCAGGCTTCTTCCTTACTGAAAGAGAGCCAGGCCTGTCATGGGTGTCAGCACCAGGCTTTGTCCATCAGCGTCAGGGTTTGTGTTTGAGCTAATATGCTGTGGCTTAAGTTCCACAAATGAGATTTCAGAATATTCCCCTGAAATTGGCTGTGTCTACTGACTACCTTATCTGTATGCTGATTTCAAGAGATTCAGACGAATGATATGTGATCAGCCAAGAAGATTTGTGCTTCTTGGTAATTAGTGAATTGCAAAGGAACCTCAAAGCATGCTACAAAAAAGTCTTCATTCATCAAAATTTTTCTAACTATGTAGGGTAGCACTCATTAACCCAAGAAGCAACCAACTTTGTACACATGTCTAAGTATCTGTTCATCATTTATGCATTCACATACTAAAATTTATCCAACTCCTATTATTTAATAGATATTGGGACGGGTATTAGGACATAAAAGTCCTTTCCTTGATCTTGAATGAATATGGAAAGAGAGTAAAAGAGTTATACAACACACAAGAGATGCAATGAAATGTTCCATGTATCACATCCTGTAGCAAGTCTACTGGTTCACACACAGATTCATTCAACAACTTTTGTACACCTACTGCGTGCCAAAGATCATTTCAACCACAAGTAATAAAATCAGTCCTCATGAAGCTCAAGCGTTACCTTAAAGGAAAGATAATTTGTTATTTTTAACACATAATGATGTACAATTCTATACATGTGTATTACTTGGGTAATTGAGAAAAATGTATTAAATATGTAAATGTCTTTCCTTTGCAAGCCAAGAAAGGAAATAAAAGCCCAAGCCAGTTAAGAAGGAGGTTTGAGAGCAATAAAATAATTATCCTTACCAGGAATACAGAATCGTTCCCACAACAGATGTGAGTTTACTGCTTTCTTGTTTTTGCTTTGCCAGGCCAAAGTCGGCTACAATTCAAAACACAAAGCAATATTATCATATTTTCCCAGAAGTAGCATTGTTCTTAAGCTTTTAATATTCTTAAAAAAAAAAAAAGTCCAACTGAAAAATAGGCAAAAGATCTGAATGGACATTTTCCCAAAGAAGACATATGATGGCCAACAGGTACATGAAAAGATAGTCAATATTACTCATCATCAAGGAAGTGCAAATGGAAGTGCAAAGCAAAACCACAGTGAGATATATCACTTCACACCTGTTAGAATGGCTATCATCAAAAAAGCAGAAAAATACGGGAGGTCTCGTGGTGCAATGGAAACGAATCCGACTAGTAACCATGAGGTTGCAGGATGGATCCCTGGCCTCACTCAGTGGGTTAAGGATCTGGCATTGCCGTGAGCTGTGGTGTAGGTTGCAGACGTGGCTCAGATCCTGTGTTGCTGTGGCTGTGGTGTAGGCCAGCGGCTGTAGCTCCAATTAAACCCCTAGCCTGGAAACCTCCACATGCCGTGGGTGCAGCCCTAAAACGACCGAAAAAAAAAAAAAAAAACGAAAAAAGTATTAGTGAGGGAACCCTTGTGCACTATTGGTAGGAATGTAATCAGTGTAGCCACTGTGGAAAGTGATATGGATGTTCCTCAAAATATTGAGAAACAGAACTATCATACAGTCTAACAATTCCACTTTTGGGTATTTATATGAAGAAAAAAAAACCCACCAATTTGAAAAGATATATATACCTCTATGTTCACCGCAGCATTACTTAAAGTAGTCAAGATATGGAAGCAACCTAAGAGCCCATCTTAGATGAATGAATAAAAATACTATGACATATAAACACACACATAACATACATAGATGAATCAGCTCTAACAAAGAATAAAATATTGTCACTTGCAATAACATGGATGGACCTTGAGGCCATCATACTGAGTGAAATAAGGCAGACAGAGAAAGACATACGGCATAATCTCACTTATATGTGGACTGTAAAAAACAAATAAACAACACAAAAATCAAGCTCATACATACAGAGAACAGACTGGTGGTTGCGAGGGGCAGAGGGTAGCGTGTAGGAGAAATGGGTGAAGAGGGTCAAAAGGTACAAACTTTTAGTTATAAAATAAATAAGTCATGGAGATGTAATGTACAGCATGGTGACTACAATTAATAATACTGTACTGTAAAATCTGTAAGTTGCTGAGAGAGTAGATCTTAAAAGTTTTCAACACAAGAGAAGAAAACCTTTTTTTAACTATGTAAGGTGATGAATGTTAACTAGACTTATTGAGATAATCATTTCATGACATATACAAATAACAAATCATTATGTTGTACACCTGAAACTGATATAATACTATATGTCACTTACACCTCAGAAATTTTTAAATATGAAAAATTTTTTAAAAAAAGCTAATTTCCAAAGCACTATTTCTTAGGAAAGTACCAGAAGATACAGTTTGACAAAATAGAAGAGTTGAAAAAGAGAAAGTATGTAAGAAATAGGGATTCCAGTCAGAAAAGGAGCTTGAAAGTTCCAGGACAATAGTTGTGCATCAGACCTAAAGTCAAACTTGGTCTACGTTACAGCATATAGCTACAGGAAATGAGCATCCAGGAAAACCAAACAGAGAGTAACTGTCATGTTTGACCACGTGGAAATAGGACAGAGAGGGCTTTTGGAATATTTGGGAGGAAGAAATAAAAGGTATACAGAAAACTAGGAAAATAAGCAAAAAAAGGGCAATCTTTTTTTTTTTTTTTTAATGGCTGCACTCGCATTATTTGGAGGTTCCCAGGCTAGGGGTCAAATTGAAGCTACAGCTACCGGCCTACACCACAGCCACAGCAACGTGGGATCCTTAACCCATTGAACGAGGGCCAGGGATCGAACCTACAACTTCATGGTTCCTAGTCGGATTCATTTCCGCTGCCCCATGACGGGACCTCCCAAGGCAATTTAAAACTGAATTCTAAGAAAAACAAAAGAATATACTAGGAAGGAAAGGTAATCAACACTGCACAATAATTACACAGTAGTAATAATGTAAACACTGAAAACTGACACACCAAATTGTGCTAAAACTATTGCAGGATGGTAGATGGGGAAGAAGAGAAAATAATAAAACTGAATCCTCTACTATTGCTGTAGAAAACCAAATACTGGACAAAAAAGCTAAAAAGAAATAAAAGTGATTGATTTCAGAAAATGGAATTAGGGGTTGCAAAGGGGTAGATTTTCCCTTATAAGCTTTTTAGCACTATTTTATTTTGTAAACCATTTTGATGTGTGGTACCAGTTAAAGAAAATAAATCTAAAAATTACTTAGTTTAGAAAGAAAATAAATCAGGCTACCACAATAAAAAGTTAACCTCAATGTATTTAAATGTAACCAAAGGAAATGACTGCAGGTAATCTAAGAAAATGGGGTTGGCTAATACTCAGAAAATATGGCCTGACTAATGATATAAGAAGGATAAAACAGATATTAAACTAGTAAACAGATCTGTTTAGTAGTATTTAAATATATATATAAATGCTATGAAATGCAAATACACCATTTACAATAATCCTTATTAACTTATAAATTGAAATATCTAGATGTACATAAATAGTAAAAATTCTTAGGGAGACACAAGTATAATTTACTTAAAAAAGTAAAAAGCTTACAATAAACAAAATTATAATTAACTTCAAATGACTAAGCAAATGCGTATCCAAGTTGAAGAGTCACAATTATTTGGTCTCATTTTTTTCAAAGCACTGTCCTGAACTATTTTGAAGTAGCTTTGCATTGAAGGTTATCTACAGAGCTTCTGTTTCAGGATGTTTTTATTTTTGAAACTAATATAGCATGTTCTATTAACAAAAATCTGGACAGGAAACCTAATAGCTACTACTGAGGCTATGGTTATGGTAAAAGTGTACATTTGGAATTGCCTTCAGGAGCAATCAGATTCTTCTATAACTGAGACTCAGCTTTAAAATGTTGTCAAACGTCTTTTTACACCAATAACATTTAGGGTAGGGGTCCCCTAAGTGGAGTGCCCAAGGCAATCCACTGGGAGACAGAATATCAATGTTTTTATTTTTTGCTTTTTTTTTTTTTAGGGCCACACCCACAGCATAAGAAGTCCAGGCTAGGGGTCAAATCAGAGCTGCAGCTGCCAACCTACACCATAGCTACAGCAATGCAGGATCCGAGCTTTATCTGCAACCTAAACCACAGCTCACGGCAATGCCGGATCCTTAACCCACTGAGCGAGGCCAGGGATCGAACTTGGGTCCTAATGGATACAAATCAGGTTCATTACCATTGAGCCACGACAGGAACTCCAAAGCCTCTACTTTAATTTTTAATGCACCCCTTTATATCTTCTTTCTGTACACTTAATGTACTATAGAATAATTGTATAGTGAGAGGTGTACAGAATTTATAAATAAGCATACATATTTTGGCAAGATATTACCAAAAAATTTCCTGATGGAATGTCATGATCACAGAAACTTGCAGACCACTGATTTAAAGACGTCTCACTACTGGTAGTTGGTGACCACTAACAGTCCATGAGAGTAACTTAAGTGGTCATGAGTGAAGAAGGCAGGAGAACGCTAACATAAAAATAATGTAAAAAGAATGGACTGGGAATCTGGGGTTTATAGATGCAAACTATTGCATTTAGAATGGATAAGCAGGAGTTCCCATCACGGTGTAGCAGAAACAAATTCAACTAGGAACTATGAAGTTGCGGGTTCAATCCCTGGCATCGCTCAGTGGGTTAACAATCTGGCGTTGCCGTGAGCTGTGGTGTAGGTTGCAGACGCAGCTCGGATCCCGTGCTGCTGTGGCTGTGGCGTAGACTGGCGGCGACAGCTCCGATTAGACCCGTAGCCTGGGAACCTCCATATGCCGCGGGTGCGGCCCTAAAAAGACAAAAAAAAAAAAAG
>PVHT021183699.1:14118489-14149586 GCA_004024745.2 Catagonus wagneri
AAAAAAAAAAAAAAAAAAAAAAAAAAAAAGCAGAAACAAACATAACAATAAAAAAGAAAAGAAAATGAAAGTTTTTTGTGTAAATAGTTAACATCTTTCTAGAATTATTATAATACAAATATAGACATGGAACAGTGAACAAAAAGTGTTACCTTATTGCTACTTTTTATTATTTTAAATTATAATTTATTGAGTTCTTCACTATGTGGAAATGTATAACTGTGAAGAGCTTTGCCTGCCTTACTGCACTAGTTCTTTATAGCTATTCTGTGAATTAGTATACAATTTCCATTTTATACATGACAAAGTCAAAACTTAAGCTAAGTCCTTTTTTCCTGGGGCAAAGACAGCAAATAATAACAGGACCTGCCCCACCAGCCACACTGATCTCAGCAGAGCTTCCCCAGAGACTCTGATCATTGGCAATCTGATCCCTTACGAGCTTTATGAACTGATGTATTTGGAAGTTGATGTACTGACCAACAAAAAAAGTTTCCTCTGTAAAATTCAACAAGCAGAAGTAACTTTTCTAGTAGAAACACAAGGGTTGTCTACATATATATGTATTCACATGCACAAACGTGTGTGTATAAACACACATACATAACTGTATATACAGTGGTTGATTAATGAATTATGCTTTGTAAAATCAGTTTCCTGGCAATAAATACTTAGTTTGCTGTGTTGCAATTACCTCTAGCTGAATATTTTGATGTACTCTTAAAGTGACTGCTGTCCTTGACTCCTAGTATCCTGTATGTCCAGAATTAAAGCAATTCAGAATAGTTTTTTTTTTTTTTTTTTAAAGGATAAAGACGGAGTTCCCTCATGGCTCAGCTGGTTAAGGATACAGGGATGTCACTGCTATGGCACAAGTTGGAACCCTGGTCTGAGAACTTTTGCATGCCGGGAGTGCAGCCTAAATAAATAAATAAATAATTTTTAAAAGATAAAGAATATGAAAAAAAGGCACATAATATGGGAAAGAAGGAGTTCCCATGGTGGCTTTGTGGTTAACGAACCCGACTAGTATCCATGACGATGTGGTTTCGATCCCTGACCTTGCTCACTGGGTTAAGGATCCAGTGTTGCCGTGAGCTGTGATGTAGGTCACATACATGGCTTGGGTCCCACGTTGCTGTGGCTGTGGTTTAGGCTGGCAGCTGCAGCTCCGATTTGACCCCTAGCCTGGGAACCTCCCTATGCTGTGGGTATGGCCCTAAAACAATCAATCAATCAATAAATCAATAAATATCAATTAACTACCAGGCAGTTCTTTTTAAGTAAGTGAGTTAAGAGGAGAAGGAAAAGAATATCAAATGGAATTTAACACATGAAATAAGACATATTAAACTATTTTAAAACCATGTCGATAGGACCCCAGAAGCTGTGTTCAGCTCCCTCCATCGTGACGTGGTCTTGGCACCAACTTCTTACCTGAACCACCTGCTGCGCGTTGGTGTCATTGAGCACGAGTTCAGTGAGGGCCGCACAGCAGGCTGGAAAGAAAAGCACCAACACAGAGTCAGCAGTCACTGTGGCTGCCCCGCCAGTCACAGCAACATTCTAGCTCCTATCACCAAGAACTGCTGGCAGTCGCTCCTCCAAAAAAACTGATTCTTCTTTTGGCATGGTTCTGGAATAGGGAAATGCTTCTAACTCTCCTCTTCATAAGCATGGACACCCCCACCCCAGTAGCCCTTTATTGAGCACCTACTGTGTACCCAGAGGGAAGTGCTGTTTCTACCTCGTCCACTGTAAGCCCTGGTGCCCAACATGTGCCGAACTTAGCAGGTGCTCAATACACATCCACGATAGTTGAGTAAATGACCATTTTAAATATATTATCCAAATTAACCATTATAGTCAGAGTATGAACTATGATTACTAGTTTTACCAATGTGAAGACTGAGGTTCAGAAAGGCTATCAGACTAGGTCACTGAACTAGTAAGTGGAAGGAGCCAGGCATTCACCCCACATCGTCCAGATGTCCAGAACATGACAGGGAGAGGACAGTTTGCACTAGTTAACCTGCAAGTTCAATACTAGTACCAAGAAGTTTCAGGCATCCACATGGATTTAACTTCACCTTTTTTTTTTTTTTTTTTTCTGGCTGTGCCTGCGGCATATGTAAGTTCCTGGGCCAGGGATCGAACCCATGCCAGAGCAGCGACCCAAGCTGCTTCAGTGACAACACCATATCTTTAACTCACTGTGCCACAAGTGGACTCATTAGCCTCATATTTTTGTAAAGTGATAAATTGGGTCTAATTTATTATATCACTGTAATTTTATGACAGAATAATAAGGGTTAAACAATACTAAATAATAAAACATAATAATATGATATAAATACCTGCTTGAAGGGAGAAAGTATTTTCCTGTATTTCCCGAGGGCTTAAATCTTCTGACAAATGAAGCTGCTGGATCCGGCCTGCCGCGTTGGCACTTGACAGGCTTCCAATGGAGGAACGATCAGAAACAAAATTTCTGTCTCTGAAAAAGAGAAGTTAATGCAAAGACCAAGTTATCAATGTTCCTTCACGGTCAGTGCTTTCTGGCTCCTGGTTGAGAAATCTTTGCCTCCCCCAGGTCCTGTGGTTTTCTCCTGTGTCATCTTTATTGTCTGGCCTTCCAGTCCACCCGGGGGTGATTTCTGTGCACGGTGTGAGGCAGGGGTCATTTCTCTCATTTCCCTCAGCCGCCTTTGTTTTGAACTTGGTCTTCTGCCATTTCCTTGAACACAGCTCAGTCTTCATCATTCTGAGTTTTGTCTTTTTCCATTCAATTTCAATCTTTATTTTAGGAAAATTCTCTCCTAACAGATCACTCAGGTTTTCCAAAAATTCCTTTTGTTTTACCCTCTACCTTAGGGATATCAATTATCCACATGTTGAAAACCCATCCTCTGCAGGCCATGTCCTTCATTTTCCAGTGGCTCTTACTCCTTCGTCTTTTTCCTCTGTGTCTTCAGGCGTGCCCTTCCTTTTACTATCTCCACATTCTTTCTGGTACTCAGTCCTGTGGGTGTGTTCAGTCTTCACTTTCTTTCCCAGCTCCACCATCATTCTGCTCTACTTTTTATTGTCCTATCATCTCATTTTTAATCTCTATTCATAAATGCCACGTTCTATTTAATGTCTTTGATAAAATAAAGCATTTGTTTTTCTGTTTACTTATGCAACATCTTCCATAATAGATCATTCATCTGTCTTTATCTGCTTTGTTCCCTTTTGTTGTACATGGTTAGCATGTTTTTCCATTTATTTACTTTTGTAGCAGTAGCTCCATCTAGACTTTTGCATACCCAAATATAACGTGAAGAGTCTCCTTGGCCTCCCTCCTGTGTCATCTGGGCCCAACACCTACCTTTAGTGAGCACAGGGAAAGCCATGGAACTGGGTCTAAGAATAGTCACAGTCAGTGACCTTTAATTGTGTTAAAACTTGAATCTTAGGGATCACTCTACTTGATCAAGAGTAGGCAGTCCTTTAGGAACTGCCTTTGAGTTTGGGATTGCAAGTGAATGGGCATAAACAGACTTCCTGGAAACCGCGCTGACAACAGAGCCTGTGCATACTCAAGCCAACAGAAAACCCAGCCACCTCACCAGCTCCAGGCAGCCCAAGCTCTGAAAGGATATTGTTTACCCAGCTGCGGTAATAAATTCTCCCAGAGCACTGAGCCATATTGAACACAGGAGAAGTGTTGACATGTATCATCTTCCCAGGGAAGAGATTTCTAACATTGCACCATAGACATGGATGGGAAAAATTACTCTTTTAGATGTGAAAGAACTCTATAAAGGGCAGTTATGATTTGAGCAAAAGAGGAAAACTTGTGCCTTATATTAAACTCAATTCTGTATGACCAAAATTCAGGTCTTGTCCTTGAAGTACTGTTTAACTGTTATATAATTTAATTTTGTCATCAAGAGAATAGCTGCTCTCCAAGAGGGCTACCCACAGGCACTGTCACAGGTATGACAGACCAATAATAATAACCACCAGCCGCAGCAGCAGCAGCAGCAGCAGCAGCAGCAGCAGCAGCATCCTACAAACTCAAGATAAAAAAATACCTTTGTAATCATAATTATTGTGACTCTGGGGCTACCTTATTATGCCACCACACTAATGAAAGATTTACAACTTAACATTTTTAAGTAGTTGAGATTTTTATGTGATATTCATAAAAGCAAGTAGACTGTCATGAGTCCACACATTTTTTTCCCTTGGTTTTGGTAATGACAGAAACTGTGAACAAAACCTTTGCTCTCATCTCTACAGCCTGTCCTTATGTTCTGGAATGCTTGGAGTTGATGACCCTTAATTTCACAACAGCAAGTAACCAGGCGTAAAAAGTGCAAAGTCTGAATATTGATTTGATAACCAATCACATTTAAAATTGACGTTACTCTGCTTTTATTAGAATGAGCTTTATTTTTATACTACAGATAAATGTGATCTTCTTCAGGCAGACGTAATCCTTTTCAACTTTGATTCAGCACCTATGGGGATGAATTATGCTTTCCAATAATTTTAGGTAAAAGAATCTTCCCGTCAATGGTACCCATAGATGTTGTTATTAAACACTTCTCAATATATGTAATACATACAAATATCTACCATTTTTGTTATTGTTATAGTTTTTGCAACATAATTCAAGAAAATTTCAGTTTGAAACTCTTTTAACAAACAATTCCTTCCCCAGATTCATGGCTTTGAATGTCACTGGAGTCTACTTTTAAAAGAGAAATAACAAGATGTTAATAACCCACCTCAGGGCACTGCAGTGGAGATTACAGAGAAAAGGGAGAACTGGACGGGGGTGAGTAACATGGCAATCATTTGATTAACCATATTTCACAAGGATTATACACCTGTTTCTTTAACACAGGCTTTGCCTTCTCTTTATAGATGAGTGACATATATGCACACAGAAACATTTTAGTAAAATAGCAGTAATTACTGTAATTGTTGGGATTACAACATGCATATACTGACTCAAGAAAAACGTGGCAAGGAAGTTCCCATCATGGCTCAGCAGTAATGAGCCCAACTAGTATCCATGAGGTTGCGGGTTCAATCCCTAGCCTCATTCAGTGGGCTAAGGATCCAGTGTTGCGTGAGCTGCAGTGTAGGTCACAGACACGGCTCGGATCTGGCGTTGCTGTGGTTGTGGTGTAGGCCAGCAGCTGTAGCTCTGATTCCAACCCCTAACTTCGGAACTTCCATATGCTACAGGTTCGGCCCTAAAAAGCAAAAGGAAAAATATGGCAAGACAAATGTTTTCTTTGGGTTACTGGGTTTCCTTTCAACCCATATTTTCACACTGATGGCCTTCTACATTCTGGCACTGTCCTGGAGGCTGGGGTGCAAAGATGAATATGTCAAGGCTCCCTGATAAATACGTCAAGGAACTTAAAGGCTGAATACTCTCAATAGTGCTTTAGAGCCTGTTGACAACAAGTGAAAATGACTTGGGGGAGTTCCCTGGTGGTCTACTGGTTAAGATTCTGTACTTTCACTGTGGTGGCCCAGGTGCAATCTCTGGCCTTGAAACTGAGACTCCCACACCAAATATGCTGCATGCCATGGCCAAAAAAACAAAATAATAAATAAAAAATAAATATAAATAAGTAAATAAATAAATAAATAACTTTAAAAACAAAACAAAACTGCAGAACATGAATGAACAAAGAGCAGGAGGCAGCTGAGCGAGTGCCCACCTGGCCTTCCCCTGCCAGGACCCCAGCCTTCCTCAACAGGGTGAAGTCAGCCAAGGCCCCACCCTGACTCACCCTCGCAAAATATGAAGAAGCTGCTTGATGCCTCCCCAGATGCGAATTTCCACACTGGTCTCAGGGTCCTCACAAACCTGTACCAGAATCCAGACGACACTCCAGAGCAGCTTCAGGTGGTCCGAGTGAAGCAGGCTGAGGAGAACCGGCACCCCCTCGTACAGCTTCACCTGCTCCTTCACCTGGCGCTCGGCGCACAACAAGCGCAGCAGCTCCGCCGTCAGCCTGCAGGGGCGACATTCAAGCCGAGGGGCAGCATTTCCCAGACTGTCATGCTCACATGTCACGTTCAAGTCCCAGTCCCTGGGGACATTTTCTGTAAGGGGCTGGATCACAGCTAGATGTTTTCAGCTTTGGGGGCCACACAACCACCAGCCACACCAGTAGGTGCAAAAGCAGCCACAGACAACACACAGACATTGGGGGGCTCAGCTGTGCTCCAATAAATCCCCAAAACAGGCAGAGAGCTAAATATAGCTTGTGGGTCCTAGCTTTCCCCACTGCTTTCTAAGTCATATCTTCCTGGTCTGGCTAAATACCCACTAATCAACAAGTTGCACCAAGTAAATACAATGGGACCTGCATTGTGCTCAAGACGAAAGAAATAGAAAAGCTTATTCCTAGTCTTCAGAAACTTCCTATGTGACTACAAACATCAGACATCAATGATGGCAAAACCACTACGATGCGGGGAAATTAAATGCAAAGTGCTCAGTGAATATCTGCAGAGTACAAGTAACAATGGCCAAGACAAGGTTCAGCTGAGCTGTGAAATATTACGATAGTAGACAGTACATAGAATCATCCTTAATCCCCCAGTCTCTCTCTCTCCTCTCCCTGGACGATGTCATTTATTCCTATGGTCTCAAACACTCCTTCTACTCTGGCCTTGTGAGCCAGCATCACTCTTAACTCTAGAAGTTCTCCACATAACTGTCCCACAGGTACTCACCCCACTGCCTCTAAACCCATCATTATCCTCCTCCCCAAAATCAGCCCTTCCTCTTATATCCCCAGTGTAGACTCAGGAGACTGCAATTTTCCAAGCTGAAGACTGGGAAACACCCAAGACCCTTCCTTCTCCTTCCCCAAGCTGCCACTGCCAATCGAGAGCCTTCAGTGCCCCTATTTCCTGGGCAACCACTGGGATTAATTCTCTTATAAGTCCTGCAGCTAGCTGGCCCCTCCTGTGATAATCAGTTACGCTCAAGATATAAGCCCCTCTTGCCACCCGCCTCTCCAGCATTCTCATTCTCTTCTGCTCCACGAGTCCTTTCCCCGAGGTAATTTTCCATGGCTCCTATCCCTCCCAGACTTTTATGCTCTGACACTCAGAACCTATATTCTTTGGTAGATGGCATTCTTCGCCTTCTTGAACTTTCTACATCAAACATTCCCTCCTTGTTCTAAGCGGATCTCATTCCATGCTTATATTCCACACCCCCCATAACACTGCTATGGGAATAACTGTTCCCCCAAATAACTCTGATAATTCTGATTCCCCAAAATCTTCCTGAGAATCCCCATAACGTTCCTGATAAAACCCACACTCTTTGTGACCTGGCTAAAGGTGTCTCTTTATAAAATAAGAAAAGAGGCTGACGGCGCAGATCAAATGAGTTAACTCACAAAAGTGCCTAGAGCAGAGCCTCGTGTGTAGAAGGCCTGACCAGAGTGAGTGCTATTCTAACTTATCAGCCACTGCCTAACTAGCTTCCCGGTACCTTCCTCCTGCAGGTGCCTGCCCCTGTACATTCCTCCCTCACACCATTTCATGCCTCCATGTGCGAGCAACAAAATCTGCCTGAACAACTCCTCCTTCGTCTACGAAACTGAGCATGACCCCTCGCTCTGGCTGGAGGGTTGCTCTGTGCCCCCCGAGTGTCCATCCTGTGCATGCACTGACCATAGCACCCCCGGGGTTGTGATGAAACTGGTGATCTGTGTGTCGGACCCATCCCACGCAATCATATCTTTTTCATCTTTGGTTTTCCCACACCTGTGCAGAGGCTGTTAGTGGTGAATGAATTCAGATAAGCAAGCATACTATAAGTTTGTCAAAGAGGGTTACACTGTCTTAGGAGAAGAATCCAAGGAATTTACTATGAGTTACGTCAGTGTGTCATCACTTGGGATTTCTGTTCTATTTTGCCTGTTTAGAAGATTATGACTTACTTGACCACATATCAAATGATGTCGGCTGCAACTCTATAACCTAATGAATATTTGAATACACTGAGTTTTTAGGGCAATACGTGGTTCCAGTGGATAGATTCTCTTTTAAATTATAATAACAAGTGATTATGAAATAAGTCAGTAACTAGCCTAATATATTTTCCTTTCCTTCAGCAATGTAATCATTTATTCAGCCCACAATATGAAATTACTAAAAGCAGAGCCACCTCAGAATTTCTTTCTTAAGGAGGTAAGATGTAAAAAAAAAAAAAAATGCAATAAACAAGAATGTTAAAGATGTGATCATAAGATTTATATATTTTGCATCTATGACCAGTTCCAGAAGGAAAGCAGGGCCAAAGATAAATCTACACGCTTCTTTGCTATTGGCAAACTTAAATAGAAAATAAATGCCAAGCTGACTCACAATATTCAGTTAACAATGTAAATGACGTGACATAATTAAAAATCATCATCATCATTTTCATCAAATAGAAGACATTGTCTTTTCCCCCCGTGAGGAATCCTACCTTTTGGAAAGCAAGTCGTATTCATGTAAAATCATCAGCAGATTTTCTACAATGTTGAGTTCACTTATCTTCTCCCTACATTCTGGACTACAAATTGACAACTATTAGTAACTATGAAAAACATCTTTTACCATAGTCACCTATTTAATATCCTTGACTTCATATTATCCCAAGAGGAGAAACAAAATGCAATCCAGCACTCAATCAGTATTGTACGTCATAAATTTAAATTTCTTTAATAACAGTATGATGATAACCTGATTCCCTTTGGAGAAAGGGAAGTATATACTATTTACAAAAAAGCACTGATCGGCACTATTCACAACAGCCAAGATATGGAAATGACCTATATGTCTTTTGATAGATGAAATGGATAAAGAAAATGATATATACACATATATGAATATTATTCAGCCATAAAAAAGAAGGAAGCCCTATCAATTGTGACAATATGGATGAACTTAGAGGACATTATGTTAAATGAAATAAGCTAGACAGAGAAGGGTATGGTATTCCTTACATGTGGAATCTAAAACAGACAAACACAACCGAGTACATAAAAGCTGAGAAGAGAACAGTGGGTGCTTAGTAGGGGAAGCAGGGAGATGTAGGCTAAAGGTACAAATGTTGGAGTTCCCATCATGGCTCAGCAGTTAACGAACTAGACCAGTATCCATGAGGACACGGGTTCAATCCCTGGCCCCACTCAGTGGGTTAAGGATCCTGCATTGCTGGGAGCCATGGTGTAGGTCACAGGTAAGGCTCAGATCCTGTGTGGCTGTGGCTGTGGTGTAGACCGGCAGCTACAGCTCCGATTCAGCCTCTAGCCTGGGAACCACCATATGCTACAGATGTGGCCCTAAAAAGACAAAAGAAAAAAAAAGGTACAAATGTTTAGTTATAAAAAGAATATCTAAGGACCAGACGTTCAGCATGGTGGTGCAGTTAATAACATGGTGCTGTGCCCTTGAAAGTTGCTGGGAGATCTTACATATTCTCACCACACACAAAAAAAACAGACTATGACAGGTGATGGATGTACCAATATATAATGGAATATTACTCAGACATAAAAAAGAATGAAGTTTTGCCATGTGAAACAGCAAGGTAGAACTAGAGAATATTACGTTTAGTGAAATTAGAGAAAGACAAATCCTCTATGTTATCACTTACATGTGGAAACCAAAAAATAATCCAATATATATAACAAAACAGAAAGAGACTCACAGGTAAAAAGAACAAACTGGTGATCACCAGTGGGGAGAAGGAAGAAAAGAAGGGCAAGATAGGCGAATAGGATTGAGATCCAAACTACTATACATAAAACAGATAAGCAACAAGGATATAGTGTATAGCATAGGGAACTATAACCACTGTTTTATAATAATTTTAAATAGGGTGTAATCTATGAAAATATTGAATCGCTAGGTTGTACATCTGAAACAAATATAATATTGTAAATCAACTATACTTCAATCAGAA
Organism: Catagonus wagneri; assembly: GCA_004024745.2. Classification (NCBI taxonomy): domain Eukaryota; kingdom Metazoa; phylum Chordata; class Mammalia; order Artiodactyla; family Tayassuidae; genus Catagonus; species Catagonus wagneri. The sequence goes on from PVHT021183699.1 coordinate 14,128,478, forward strand.
AATACAATAACACAAATTTTTAAAAATTATTTTGATCTTGGCAATCATTCCACAATGATAGCAAATCGTTTTATTGTACACATCACATACATACTATTATATCTGCCAATTATTCCTCAAAAAGTTGGAAACAAGAAAAGAAAAAAGCAATGATCCACTAACTGGCATAAAAACAGTCAAAGCTTTTTTATTTAAAACAATCATGACCTCCGCAGGGGTTGCCTAGAATTTTTTAAAGGGCAAACAATGTTTGAAAATGTTAAAATAAATACAGAAGAGAAAATGAAGAAAAAAAAGTCAGGAAGATTCAACTGCCAAACAAATATTGTATCATTCTGAAAGTAACCGAGAGTTGGCTGAAAAGACTAAGTATAGGTTGGGGAGCGGTTATTTATTTTGTGGGGGTAGGGGCTTTTTTTGTGTCTTTTGAGGGGGCGCACCCATGGCATATGGAAGTTCCCAGGCTAGGGGTCGAATCAGAGCTGCAGCTGCCAGCCTACACCACAGCCACAGCAACTCCAGATCCAAGCCGCATCTTCCACCTTCACCAAAGCTCAGGGCAATGCTGGATTCTTAACCCTCTGAGCCAGGCCAGGGATGAAACCCATGTCCTCATGGATCCAGTCGGGTTTGTTACAGCTGAGCCACAATAGAAACTCCAAAAAAAGAAAATTTTAAATTGCTTTGCCATTCCAACCAAAATTCTCCAATGCTGCTTTTCTATTCAGGGTCCTCTTCAATATATGAATACTACTTCATGCTTATTTCTCACAAATTTTAACTAATAGGTGACCAAATAACTAGAGAAACTGATCTATTTCGCATCTCTCCCACCTAAATCGAGGCAGCAGCAGAAGTTATTTAAACACACTTACCTTTCAGCTAAACTAGCCAGAGCCAGAAGGGCACCCAACAGAACATTAGTATCTCGGGCACTGAGCAGATTTACCAATGTCTGAAAAAACGAGGGAAAGTGAGTTTTAATTGTATAAGCACGACAAGCTGCTTGAACAGTATATAGTCTCTTTAACAAGATCACAGAGGCTGACCCTCCGAAGACTTGTTAAACATGCACGACTCCCAATTCTCAAGGGGGCCGAGTGCCCGCGCCCTCCCTCCCTGCCTCCCCCAACGGGCTCCCTGTGAGCACGCCTACCCCTCAGCCGGGAAGCAAAAGGCACTCAGGTATGTGGCCAGCGTGCTTCTTATACTTCGCTCTACTCCAAGCGCCCACGCTGCCTGCTCTCACTCTCCTGACCCCACTCCAAGAAGGGGGGAGATCACCAACCCCCATTTTAATCCTGGCGGTGACAGGTCACTGAGAACTCGTTCTGAGTCTGGCGCTAAGGCAGGTACTTTTTCCCAATTATGGAACTACTTTTTCAACAAAATGTTGAAGACTGTCTTTTCTGCCCCCGCCCCCAAACTAAACAAGATATGTTAACACTACCAAACACTCCATCTACCGCTCGGATTTCTGACGCCAAGTACCATGACCGATCTGGGAGTCTTCTCTATCTTCTCCGCCACCTTCTCGGAATTCCCATTAATGCAAATCCGCTTGCCTTCTCTCTACATTTTTAGAACTCAGAGTCCCCCCACAAAGTACACACCCAAAGGTACTTCAGGCCAGAGCTGCCACTGGTCCAGGAACTGGGCTGACTTCTGGTTTCCATCAGGCGGAATGTTCCCCTTTACCATATCCTCCATTGTCTACGAACAGTCATCATCCCAGTTTCTGGGATCCCATCTTCTTTTCCTTCTCTCACTTTTTCTCTTCTGTCTTCTAACAGAATGTCTCCCAAACTTCAGTCACTGACATATCACTGTCACAGTTTTTGTCACGCCCATCCTAACACCTTAATGCTACTCAAAAATGTTCTTCAAATGCTAAGCGATAACATCAGTGAAGTTCACGGCTATTGAAATAGAAAATGTTGACCTGCAGATCACCAAGAATCACACACACAAGGAGCAGTGTGTGTTAACACATTGCAGGCAACCTTGCTCTAATATATGCTGGAAAGTGGCTTCCTAGGATATAAAAAAAAATCAACAAATTATGGAAACCTGGCTCTAGGCAGCCACCCTCTAAATAGTTTTGCTACAAATGATTCGGTTTTATTTAACTCTGCATTTACCCATCTTGAAATATGTATTTTACCTATACGCTTGGAATATTAAACTATCTTATTATGAGGTTAAACCATATGAAATTGGCCTACAGACCATGGTAATTTCACACAGTTCGAATTAACATAACCTCATATGCCAAATAAAATGTATTTATATGTATATACGTACACACACACACACACACACATATATTTGTAAATACACACCCTGGGTCAGTTTATATATAGTCAAGGTTTTATAAGCAACCTTTAAATTAAACAATAAACTTAAACAATAAACAATTAAATGGCATAGAAAAAAGTTTTGGAAAACCTCTGTTTGCTGCTTGTGTATTTACTCCTTTGGCTGGTAAAGCATACAACGGGTTGGCAGAGATTGAAGTTTGGGGCTAGGTTGCCAGGTGTGTGAATTACAATGACCACAGGGGCTCTGAACCCAGGCACATGAACCATGGCCCTGTGAAGCCTTGGCGTTGACTCCTGGGACCACTCACCTTGTGGGCTCCACTTGTGGTAACCCATTCTCTTTGGTCTTTCACAGCAGCAAGTTTTTGAAAAATATCTATGAAGGAAGGAAATATCTCAATGAGGGATTTTAAGCTTAATGGGGGCAGTGCTCCTAACCTTGGGTCTCAAGTATTAGTGGGGAGGAGGACAAGTGGAAACGGGCAGCGCGAAGGGACAGTGGAGGGGGAGGGGCAGGGTTGTCTTTTCACTCCTGGAATCACCTTTCAAGCTCCACTAGTATTTATTATATATAATAAATAGTGCGTATGTACTATGACATACACTATTTATACGCTCTTACAATAATGACCTATGGAGACAGCAAAAAAATCAAACATTTCCTTCTACTTAAAGTTGAATGAGTTCCCAGAGTTACCTCATGGCTCAGCAGGTTAAGGATGCGGTGTTATCACTGCTGTGGGTTGTGTTACTGCTGTGGCACAGGTTCAATCCCTGGCCCAGGAACTTCAGCATGCCATGGGCATGGCCAAAAAAAAAAAATGAAATGAGTCCAAAGTGAAACCTATTCCTCAAAGATCCTCCCCATAAAAATGCCATGGGATGGATGCTTGGCCTCAAATAACCTTCCCAGTGCCAAGACCTCACCAGAGACTCCTCCCTATAACCAACAGTCAAGAGCCTATTATGCAAGCAGATATGGGAAACCAGCATGCGCACACAAAGAGAGCTCCCCGGGCCTCCCCACCCCCGGCCCCGGCCACAAGAGCAGGAGTCCACACTCATCAAATGCAGATGGAAGATGAATCCTGGAAGGTGTGCTGGGAGGATCTTCCAAAAAGAGAAGACTGGTTGTTGAGAGAGCAGTTTTGAGTTTTGAGTTTTTGAGGTTTTTTTGTTTGTTCGTTGTTGTTTGCTTTTGAGTTTTGCTTGTTTCTTTTTGGCCATGCCCATGGCATGTGGAAGTTCCCAAGCCAGGGACTGAACCTGCACCACAGCAGCGACTTGTACCACTGGTGACAATACCAGGTCCTTAATCCATTGAGCCGCCAGGAAACTCCCTGGCTTTTTTTTTATGTTCTGAATGTGCCAGATTTTTGGAAGTAGGTATTAGCTCAACCAAATACCACCAACATACTCCATATTGAATAGTCTCCAATATTTTAATAGAAATCAAAAGAGGAAAAATATTTCTACCAAAATTTGCTTTTGTGAAAGGAAGCCTCTCTCGCACTAAAAATAAGCTCGTGCTCAATGAAAATCTTTTGAAACATGAAAGTGAGCTTTTTAAGGTAAGAGCTGTGATTTAAAGGTCTCCCCACCCTGCTGTATAGCACAGGGAACTCCACTCAATATTCTCTGATAACCTAAATGCAAAAAGAATCTGAAAAAAATGGATATATGTGTATATATATAACTGATTTACTTGGTGTACACCTGAAACTAATACAACATTATAAGTCAACTATACTCCAACGAATTTTTAACTAATAAAAATAAATAAGTAAATGTCCTCACTGGATCCACTTTGTCACCGAGTATAACATCTGGTGTGGCCTCTCAGTCCCATGGCTACAGGTAAGCTTACCGCCCTCCCTGCTGCAACCCAGCCCGGGGCGCTTACACGTCATGTTGACCAGCTTGTCCACACTGTGCTGCGCCTCCCCGTAGCCAAGGTACCCATGGGCCACGATCTCCATGTACTGCGGGGATGGAGCAGACAACAGGCAGTCAGAGGGGAGGACCTCCCAAGCAGGAACCAGGTGGAGGACAAGGTCATGTACTTCTGAAAATGAGCTGCAGGTGGCGCCAAGGGCACACCAAACAATGCACAGTGCCCCTGGTCAACTTCACTCAAGGGCTGAAGTCGGTGGGTTTCTGGGTTTTTTGCTTTCTTCTGCTTGCCCCAAAGTGGAGGGAGGGATCAGGAAAGATTGTTTAAACTCTCAAAAGTCCCAAGAGTCGTTTACTGAATAAGCTTGTGTTGCAATTTAGCCTCCAAATATAAGATACAAATAAGATGCATATCTACAACACAAAGAATTTTTATTCTTTAATGCACCTTTGAGTAGAATGTTTACAATATACTGCATATATTTTACTGACCTTATGTTTTCTAATATCTTAAATTATATCTAACCAGAATAGAAGCAGCTAACAATAACCGGAATAAAATGTATGGGGGTAATCTGACAATCCCTCACTGTGGATAACTGATTGTAGTAAGAAATAGGCTCAAACACACATATATTTATGATATTTTAATGGAAGTAAAATGGATGAAAAGATCCTTTACAATATAATTTTATAAAAGACTATTTCATTAAATGAGCTAGCCTCTAGCCAATTAAAATTTTTCTCAAAACTAAAAACTAGATATGTTTTACCAGTTTCCCAAAAATAAAAATAATACAATTGATTTCACATTAAATCGTCATTAATCTTCCATTAATCATTCATAATGAGTTTGCAGGGTCATGGGTTTATTATGAAAATTATTATTTCCATACATGGTATAGATTTCAGGAGAATGGGCTGTCTCAGTTCAATGCCATGCCTGGGAATTTTGTTTTATTATATTAATAAGCCCAAACACTGGACTAGCTGAGCGTATATATTCACCTCATCACCTTCCCTCAGTAGTTACCAAAGGAGGAAAGTAAGTGCTGTCAAGATCGTGCCTCATGCTGTCATTTCTTTTTTGATATTTTAGTGAACACAGTAGTTCTTTTTTGTGTGAAAAAGTTATGAACGTCTTCATAACCATCATTTGATATACGCAATGCTGAAGCCTTGGGACTGCCAGCAACACCTATTTTTCTTTCCTTACTGGCTAAAGGCAGGTGAGTTTCACAGAATTCTTTGGTTTTCAACGGGCTGAGTAAAGTGAGCCCAATTAGGCAGGAGTTCCTCCCTGGCCTCTGAGTGTCCTGCCTTGCACTGTCTTACCATTCCCGCCTATTCCTCTCCTTGGAGGGCAGCTAAGGTAAGGAAATTGTCCTCTGTCACACAGCAGTGTAATCTCTGCCCAAAAGCATGGCCCCAAACGGAAAAGACCAGCACAAAATGGAAAGGCAAGACCAGCCACCCCAAAAGGACTCTTACCTGAGCTAGGTTTTCAATCCCGCCCAAGCTGTGGAGTATTTCCTAATAAAAAGAAGAGAATATACATGAAAGATGAGGGGGAGGAGTGCATTTTACATGTGATTCTTTAGGAAGTCATGAATTTACAATTGTTTTTTGAAGGGCTACATTCTAATATAAATACGGAAAACTCTCATGTTGGTTATTCACACTACGTTTAAGATAAACTACTAATAAATATGAAAGTTGGACTGAGATTAAGAGAACTGCAGTCCACCTCATTCTTATTACTTCTTCCCATGTCCTCATAAAATGTTAGAGCTATAGTACAGCCACTATGGAGAACAGTGTGGAGGTTCCTTCAAAAACTAAATCTAGAGTTACTATATGATTCAGCAATCCCACTCCTGGGCATATATCCAGAGAAAACCAGAATTCAAAAAGATACATGCACCTCAATGTTCATTACAGCACTATTTACAATAGCCAAGACATGGAAGCAACCTAAATGTCCATCAACAGAGGAATGAATAAAGAAGATGTAGTACATATATACAATGGAATACTACTCAGCCATAAAAAAGAATGAAGTAATGTCATTGGCAGCAACATGGATGAACCTAGAGATTATCATACTTAAATGAAGTAAATCAGACAGACAAAGACAAATACCATAGGAGATCACTTATATGCAGAATCTTATTAAAAATGATACAAAAGAACTAATTTACACAACAGAAACAGAACACAGATTTCAAAATCAAACTCATGGTTACCAAAAGGGAAACACAGGGTAGAATGATAAATTGGGAGGCTGGGATGGACACATACACACCACTGCAAATGGAATGGATAGCCAACAAGGACCTGCCATAGAGCACAGGGAAATCTACTCAAAACGCTATAATAACCCGTATGAGAAAAGAATCTGAAAAAGAATGAGTATATGTATATGTACTCTGCTGTATACCTGAAACTAACACAAAATTTTAAGTCAACTATACTCCAATAAAATTATTTTTAAAAAGTTAGAGCTGAAAAGAGCTGTTAGGTATCACTCCCTTCAACCCCCTTATATTACAAAACAGAAAAACCAAGACCTACTTTGCCCCAAGGATAGAGCCTGGATAAGAATCCAGCATCACTGAATCCCAGGACTTTACTCTAGGCCTCTGCTTACTGTTGGCTGTGAACTAGTAACAACAGCATCATCTCGAGCTGATTACAAACACAGAATCTCCAGCTCGCCCCAGTTCTGCTGAATGACATATTGAATTTCAACATGATCCCCAGGTAATCTGCACACCCAATAAAACTCAAGAAGCATTGCTCTAGGAGACTAAACCACAGGGCTTCTCCTTGAAATGATTTGGTGAAAGGTCTTATTAAACCCACACCCTAAACAAATGTAAGGGTAATCATTGGAAAATGTCCTCTGGCATAGGTCTTTAAAACCAATTCCCAACAAGAAGGCATTTCATGAAACCTCTGAAACTGCCCCTATCAAAAAAAAAAAAAGGAGTTCCCTGGTGGGCTAGTGGGTTAAGGATCTGGCATTGGCACTGCAGTGGCTCAGGCCACTGCTGTGGTACAGGTTTGGTGCCTGGCCTGGGAATTTCTGTGTGCCACAGGCACAGTCAAAGATTAAAAAATTCATAATAATTAACAAAAGAGAGAGGGGCTGGGAATCTGGAGTTGGGGAAGGAGCTAGTCTGGAGCTCTGCTATGTACAGAAAAAACTCTCAGGTTACTCACACTGATACTGATCTTTGGGTAAACACGTTTCAAGCGGCCCTGACCTGTTTAAAGCTGTACTGACACTTTTCTCCTTACTGGATAGGCACTCGAGGACGTTACTGGAAGTACAAACACTGGCCATCACTGTGATTCTGGGACGTGCAGGAGGGTGACGATGCAGCCCCTGAGGCCAAGTGGGCAGCTGAAGAGTGGCTCAGGGGCTCAAGGCCTCATGGGTCAAAGTCTCCTTATTCTGTGCAAAGGGGATTTCGAAACAACATACCTTTGTTTGAGTTAAGAATGAAGGTACAATTATAACTCGATTAAAATAGTTCTGTGACTACCTACTAATGTGAATTCCCATGAATGCTATTTCACTTTAGAAGAGCTATTAATTAAAGAATCTATGAATATTGTATATATTATGCTAATTTTGGCAGGACAGTTTATACATACAAAAATAAAAATAACATTTTACAACACTTATAGCTTTTCAACAATTTTTTTTTCCTATTCCTGTTTAGTAAAATCCCTGGGTTAGGCTCTGAAGAGGACACACATAAATAGATGTCAGAGGCAGACTTCACTGAGCTGTGAACAAGCATAAGTAGACATACCAATAACTAGAACTGAAGACAGAATTTAGGGAGTTCCCGCTGTGGCGCAACAGGATTGGTGGCATTTCTGGAGTGCTGGGATGACGCAGGTTCAATCTGCAGCCCGGCACAGTGGGTTAAGGATCTGGTATTGTCTCAGTTGTGGCGTAGGTTGCAACTGTGGCTCAGATCTGATCCCTGGCCAAGGAACTCCATATGCCACAGGGCAGCCAGAAAAAAAAAAAAAAAAAAAGGGAAGGGGGGGCGGGAATAAGACAGAATTCGGTCAGCATTATAAGAAAGTTTTACATGAGGTGCTAGGACAACCGAGAGGAGGGACATATCGCTTCTGAGAGGACTAAGGAAAACTTCCTAAGGGTGGTAGCCTCTGGACGGGCTCAGAAGGACAGATAGATCTGCTGAGAAAACATGGGGAAAGAGGAGGAAACAAAGGGGAGTCCCAGCAAAGAGAAGAGCGGGCACAAAGGAACACAGAACTTGCGTAAAAAGAACCTCAAGATGTTCCGTAACTGTGAGAAGCAGTTCCCGAAGTCCAAGATGGGAAGTGTTGGGAGTAATGTTAAAAAAACAGAGTGTGATCCAACCGTGGGAAGACTTGGACATGAGCCTGACTTTGAACTTGGCGAGGCAGGCCTGCGGATAGCGTGTGAACAAGGGCTGATCAGAATCGGCCTTGAGGACTTTCCTCTGGTCTCGGGGTGACCTGGAGAGGGGGCAGGCAGGAAGAAGGGGGTGGGAGCAGGCCGTCTTGGAAGTGATGTGAGCGCACCTGCCCCTGCAGACCCATGAGGAGAAAGGGAGTAGCGAGGGCATCAGGTGGTGGCAAATCCAGGTGACCAATGAGACGAGGGCACAAGACTGAAATCTGCCATCACTGACATGAAGGAGATTTAAATTTGAAGCTCACAAGGGTGAAGACACCAGAGAGAGATTAAGGGGTCAGCGACTCAGTCACTTTTTAACATTTCCCTTGACGTTATCTATCCCATAAGCAATGGCGACAAAGCGGAACCAAGTCCCTGTTTCCCAAACTATGTCCTAGGAATATTCGTTTTTATTCCATGCAATGGGTGGTACTAGGCATTCTATTCCAAAAAAAAAAAAAAAGAATGTTTTTTCAGGGTGAAATGATAGGTTAAACTGAGTGTAATACATGGCTTTATCATAGATCGAAACTCCTCAGAGCTTTAATGTACTGCCGTGCCCTTAGGTCCTCAGCAGGAGAATCAGTGGACAGCTTTCCTAAATGTCACTGACTGCAGCACCCTTCTTTTCACAGGACACTGACCATGCCTGGGGACCAGAGTTTGAGAAGTGCTGTTATAAAGTATAAAAAGGGGCCTGTGCAAACTATTGTATACGGAATGGATGGTCCATGGGGACCTGCTGTAGAGCACAGGGAACTCTACTCAATACTCTGTGATGACCTATATGGGAAAGAATCTGAAAACGAATGGATGGGTGTAAGTGTATAACTGAGTCACTTTGCTGTACATATGAAACGAACACAAGATTGTACATAGACTATACCTAAATGAAATTTTTAAAAATAATAAAGCATAGGAAGGGGAAATTGGCTTTAAGGTACTCAAGCACTTAGGCTTCATCTATTAAACAAACACCTTCCCCAATGCCCCATGGAGGCAGAAGACACTTGGAAGTCCCGGTTCCTGATCTGAAACGCAAACAGGCCCGTGTGCTCGGATCCCAGCAGTGCCTCCCGAGCCCCTTCCTAACCTCAGTCTCTCCTCCTACAGAGTCCCAAGGGTCATGGGCCTGGGCTCTGCACTTTGGAGCCTAATGACCCAGAGAAAGTCCCCTCAACCTAAACTTCAGCTCAATGAGCAAAATGTGAACAAATATCCTTGCCCTGCCTATTCCCAGGGTTTCTCTCTTAAAAAAAAAAAGAAAAAAAAAGATACAATAATATAATACCGATAGAAAGTATGTACGAAACAGTGGAGCACCTTGCAAGGTCAATGTTTGGTGTCGTGAGGATAGCGCTGTTTCCACCATGGCACAAAACACCTGTGCCCTTAGGTACGCTCGCCTGGGATGTGCACAACAGGCAGAGTGGGGCACTGCTCCCAGACCTCCCCATCCTTCTGCCCAAGCGTCGTCCTCAGTCCCACACTGCTTATCCCTCCATCTCAATTTGAAGGCCCCCCACACCCTGGCCTTTACTTGCTTTGCGAGTGTGATAGTAATTACTCTTCTTGGTATATTATATTTGCAGGGGGTGAGGAAAAGCTTCCTGCCTTGGAGTCTGGAGGTGAGGTGGTGCCATCGGGAGCTGATTCTGCAGGTGGGAGGGGAGGGAGGACCAAAGAGGCTCCTGTGAAGTTACTGAGCGTCAGGCGCACAGCGGGCTCTCCAACTCTTTGGCCTTTGCACTCCTTTATGTGGAACTCAAGCCGCAGCCTATCTGCTCAAACACAAAACTTGAAGCTAAAGGACAAAACCTGGAGCTGACAGTCACGACAGGCTTTCCTTCCTCTCTTGCGATAAGGAAGAAGCCTGCCCCAGCAAGCTCTGTTTCTCTCGATAAAGAGATAGCTTACCAAAGTAGGCTCTTACTAGGGATGAGGAAAGTTTCAGACCCCCTTGCGAAGCCCCGCCACCTTTTCCCTTACCCTCTGGCTATAAAAAGAAGCAGTCATCTTCCTCTGGGGGTCGGCTCTGCCTGATCACCAGGAAGTTGCCCACTGTGCTAGCAGCGTTTCTTATCTCAATCAACTCTTTTTTCTTCACCTTGCTATGAATCTGGAAATTCTTTTTCTAACCTGTGCTCAGACCAAAACACTTTACATGCTTAAAAATTACTAAGAGGAGTTCCCTTGTGGCTCAGTGGGTTAAGGATCTGTGTGGTCACTGCAGCATCTCAGGTCGCTGCTGTGGCACAGGTTCGGTCCTTGGCGCAGGAACTACCACATGCCAAGGGCATAGCCAAAATGGAAAAATTACTGAGAATCCCAAAGGGCTTCCGTTTCTGTGGGTCGTATCTTTTAATTTTTTACCATATTAGAAATTAAAGGTGATAACAATTTAAAACACTGGAACACACAAGCATTTGTCCCATCAGCCACGAGGGTGTCATCACCACATCCTGCAGTCTCTGGAGAACCCCACTGCAAACTCCTAAGAGAGTAGGGGTGAAAAGGCAAATAACATCGTAGCATTATTTTTAGGATGGTTTTGACCTTGTGGAACCCCTGGGAAGGGTTTCAGAGACCCGTAACAGTTGCCTGATCACACTTTATGAACCGTTGTGCTACCGTGTCATCAGGATGGATGCCCAACCCTGGAAAGCTGGGACCTAAATAAAGGGGAAAGTCTGAGACTGGAGATATGTGCTTGTGAGAAACAACAGCAGCAACAACATGAGAGCTGAAGCCAAGAGCTTGAAAAAGAAGATGACAAAGAAAAGAACTCTGGGGAGGGTTAACACTGAGGAGGCAGGGTTAAGAAAAGCAGCAAGTAAATAATACAGAAAAACAAAACTGATGAGGAAGAGCAGGTGGTAAAGGGTGTGGCAGCTAAAGAAGCTGGCAGTGTGCGGGAGGGATAAGAGCACTCACCTTTGCTGCCTCTTCATTGTTGTCTCCAACTTAAACATAGTTTAGTGGCTTTTAAGATTTTTCTCATTATCCTTGATGAGCATGAAGGATAAGGGACTCATTGTAAGGAGTCCACGTGGACTTTTTCTTTTTTTGTCTTTTTGACTTTTATGTAGAGCCGCACCCGCGGCATATGGAGGTTCCCAGGCTAGGGGTCTAACAGGAGCTGTAGCCGCCGGCCTACACCACAGCCACAGCAACGTGGGATCCGAGCCGCGTCTGCAACCTACACCACAGCTCACGGCAACACCGGATCCTTAACCCACTGAGCAAGGCCAGGGATCGAACCCTCGACCTCATGGTTCTTAGTCGGATTCGCTAACCATTGAGCCACGAAGGGAACTCCCACGTCGACTTTTATCTTTAGCCTGCTTAGGCTCCAACTACACTTGAAATCTCCATACGTGTCTCCCTTTAATTATGGAAAACTAAGCAATTTTAACTTCAAAAATGACTTCTTGAAAAGGGAAGCCTCCTATACTTAGTTGGTGAGAATGTAAATTGGTGCAACCACTATGGAAAACAGTAGGAAGGTTCCTTAAAACACTAAAAATAGAGTTGCCATATGAGCGAACAATCCCACTCCTGGGCATACATTCAGTATTCTAATTCAAAAAAATGCATGCTCATGGAAGCACCATTTACAGTATCCAAGACATGGAAACAACCTAAATGTACATTGACAGAAGAATGGATGAAGAAGATGTAGTACATATATACAATGAAATATTATTAAGCCATAAAAAAGAATGAAATAATACTATTTGTAGCAACATGGATGGACCTAGAGATGATCATACTAAGTGAAGTAAGGCAGAAAGAGGCAAATATATGATATCACTTATATGTGGAATCTAAAAAAAAAAAAAAGATACAAATGAACTTAATATTTACAAAGCAGACACAGACTACAGACTTAGGAAACAAACTTATGGTTATCAAGGGGGAAAGGCAGCAGAGAGGGATAAATTAGGAGTTTGGGGTTAACAGATACATACTACTATATATAAAATAGATAATAAGAACGGAACTGCTGTGTAGCACAGGGACCTCTATTCAGTACTCTGTAATAACCTAGAGGGTAAAAGAATCTGAAAAAGAATGGATATATGTGTATGTATAACTGAATCACTTTTCTGTACACTGGAAACTAACACAACATTGCAAGTCAACTATACTCCAATAAAAAATAAAAATCAAATTTAAAAAATGACTTCTCTTTCATTCCTTCCACTCTTTTCTTGCTAGGACCACCATGAAGCACACACCAGTGCCTCTGTACTTGGAAGACAGGATCCAATCTACAAGCCAACAGCTTGCAAACCAGACAGTCAAGAAATGACAGCTGACTCACAGCACAATACAGTCGATATACGCGAATTCCAGAGAAAACTTTGGACACAGAATTCAGTTAAAAGTTGTACAGCACATCAGTTCAAAAAAAAAAAAAAAAAAGCGGGGTGTGTGTGAGTGTTCCAGAGATGTAGCCTGACTTTTCAAGAGAAGTAGTAATGACGGTGAGATGAAGGCTTGAAGCTACAGATGGGTCAGGAAAAGGGCATTTAATGGTAAGAGAAAATAGTAAGGGAGCCAGTGACGCCATTAACAAGGAGAACAGATGGAAGGCCAAGACTCGGCCAGAAGGAGGAGGATTTATTCGGACACAAGAACGGAAGTAAAGCTGCCCAATAATTGGAATATTTCAGGCAGCAAAGAAAATCAGTGAGGTCCTATGGGATGACTTCAGTTTTGCTTGTAAAAAAGATAAGGCTGTGATCTGATAAGAGTGACAGGACTAGGAGGGGTCTCGGGGGGAGAACAGAGATGGTCTGGAACAGCTGCCCTGGCTCCTGCAATAGAAGGATTCAACTGGAGCGGAGGGCAGCCTGGTGAGGCGAGGGAGGCTACACCCACTGGCACCGGGCGTAGCAAACCTCAGCTTTGCTGTGTGACTCTGGCCAAAAATTCTTGGCAACCCAAGATGCTTAACAACTGCTCTTCTTTGTGGACAGAGTGCCAGCAGGAGAGATTCACGGAGCATCCCCTTAATAGAAAGACTCAAAATTTAGGGGAGAGTTGGTTTCATATGCGTTTGGGGCTTAGAACCCTGTAAACAAAAAGGTCATGGAATTCTTTAGAGAGCAATCCAGGCAACCCTATTCCAGCCCATCAAGAACTAGATGAAGAAAGGCCAGCACTTTAGATGAGGATCAGCAGAGTAGGACACAAGTGACTTCAGTTCTCTGAGCAAACAGAACGTCTCTAAGGCAAATATTTTGCTAACTTCTCTAAGTCAGAAAACTAGATCTCCTGCTAAAACTCCATCCACCTGCCTCCATGAATACTTTTACTAGTAGTATATATACAATGGATGTAACTAGAGATTGTCATACTAAGTGAAATTTGCCAGAAAGAGAAAGACAAATACCACATGGTATCACTTATATGTGGAATCTAAAACATGGCACAAATGAACCCATCTGCAAAACAGAAACAGACTCACAGACTGAGAGAACAGACTTGTGGTTGCCAAGTGGGAGGGAGGAAGGAGGGGGATAGACTGGGAGTTTGCGGTTAGTAGATGCAAACTAGTATATTTAGAATGGATAAGCAATGAGACCCTACTGTATAGCATAGGGAACTACATCTGGTCTCTTGTGACAGAACACGATGAAAGTTAAAAGAAAAGAACGTGTAGGGAGTTCTGTTGCAGTGCAGCAGAAACGAATCCAACCAGGATCCATGAGGGTGCAGATTCTATCTCTGGACTCGCTCGGTAGGTTAAAGGATCTGGGGTTGCCACGAGCTGTGGTGTAGGTTGCAGACGTGGCTCAGATCCCATGCTGCTGTGGTTGTGGCACAGGCTGGTGACTATAGCTCCAGTTTGACCCCTAGCCTGGGAACTTCCATATGCTGCAAGTGCAGCCCTGAAAAGCAAAATAAATAAATAAATAAACACATAAAATATTTTAAAAGAATGTACATATATATATATATATACATATATATATATTACATATATATATATATATATATACACACACATACACATACATATGACTGGGTCACCTTGTTGTACAGCAAAAATTGACACAACACTGTAAATCAACTACACTTTAATTTAAAAAAATTTTTTTGGAGTTCCCGTCGTGGCGCAGCGGTTAACGAATCCGACTAGGAACGTGAGGTTGTGGGTTTGATCCCTGGCCTCGCTCAGTGGGTTAAGGATCCGGTGTTGCCATGAGCTATCATGTAGGTCGCAGATGCAACTCAGATCTGGCGTTGCTGTGGCTGTGGTGTAGGCCAGCAGCTGTAGCTCCAATTAGACCCCCTAGCCTGGGAACCTCCAAATGCCGTGGGTGCATCCCTAAAAAGAAAAAAAAAAATTTTAAACAGTATATACACAGTGTTCTTACCCAAACTGAGGCCTTTTTGGGAGAGAACAAGGGGGGTTGTTAACAACAAAGTGGGAACAACAAGCCAATACAGGCCTGATCCAGGCGGTGGAGCATAGGGCCCACCCTCACCATTCCTGCCCCACCCCCAGTTCTGTGTGGCTGGTCTAGAAAAAAAGGAAAACTCCACGAAAACTGAGCACACAGGACAGAATGCCACTGGGAGTATGTCCCGAGTCACATATTTAGATGAGTGTGGTTGGCTAAACTCTAACAACGCAAAGCCAGCTTCGGATGCAGAATGGGGAAAGGCTAAAGCCACCACGAATGCCAGGCAACTCAAAAACAGAGCAGCTCTGTAGCTGCTATTACCAAAACACTTATTTTTGTAAGTGCCACGTTTGGAAAAGTTGGCTATAGGGGTAATGAAAAGAAAATACCTTCTGACTCAAAAATAAAACATCTTTGGAGTTGTCTAAACATCCCAGCAGTTTATCAGGACAGGGCATAAAAGGAGACACCACTTAGGGAAAAAAAAATCATTTGTGCAAATTACTGAAGCATGTATGAATAAGAAGAATGCTCGGTAGCTATTTAACACTGGCAAGCAGAAATGATAATGGTTAATTAGCAATTTGGAGGCTTTGGGGTGGTGGTTCTGCAACTGTGGTTCCCTGACCAGCATCAGCATCACCTGGGAATTAGCTAGAGATGCAGATTTTCAGGCCCTCCTCAGAAACTGTGGAGGTGGCTCCCAGGCATCTTTAAATCTTCCAGTGTTTCTGATGTACCGGAAGTTTAAGAACTTCTGCATTATAGAAGCAGCCATCTAGCGGCTGGCACTGGAAGGAATGACTTTCAAGGTCCCAGTAAGGTGTTTCGTGAGCCTTTCTTTAGAGCCTCATGGCTAAAGCACTATGTTCTTTTTTTCCTTTTTTTCTTTCCTTTTCCAAGTCTTCTTATTTTTCTAATTTTATTGGAGTAGAGCGGACTTACAAAGTTGTGTTAGTTAACAATCCCATCTACCATCACATCAAAGAGAATAAAATACCTAAGAATAAATCTACCTAAAGAGGCAAAAGACCTATACTCTGAAAACTATAAGACTCTGATGAAGAAGGAAACTGAAGATGACACAGATGGAGAGATATACCATGTTCTTGGATTGAAAGAATTAATATCATCAAAATGACTATACTATGCAAGGTAATCCACAGATTCAGTGCAATCCCTATCAAATTACCAATGGCATTTTTCACATAACTAGAACAAAAACTTTTTCTAATTTGTATGGAAACAAAGAAGACCTAGAATAGCCAACACAATCTTGAGAAAGAAAAATGGAGCTGGAGGAATCGGGTGCCCTGACTTCAGATTATACTACAAAGCTACAGTAATCAAAACAGTATGGTAATGGCACAAAACCAGAAATATAGATCAGTGGAACAGGATAGAAAACCCAGAAATAAATCCATGCAAAGGAGGCAAGAACACACAATGAAGAAAGAAATGCTCTTCAGTAGCAGTGGCAGGAAAATTGGACAGCTACATGAAATCAGAACTCTAGCAGCATAAAGCACTACATTCTTACTGCTCAGAATGCGGACCATAAACCAGTGGCCTCAGCATCCTCTCTGGACATTTGACAGAAATGTAGAATCTTGGGCCTCTGTGTATCCCTGCTGAATCCACGGCTGCATTTACAAGATTTCCTAGTAACACCGCTGCACTTTAAAACCTGAGCAGCACTAAACCAGAGACAGCACATTTAAGTAGTGAGAGAAGGGGGGTTCCTGACTTCACCTGCTCACCTCGCACTCAAGGTCTGAGGCTGGACTTCAGGAGGCACCTAGCCCTAGGGTGGCTGCTGAAGCTGCAGGCCTTGCCCTTTGCCCTTCCCCCACCTGGCTGCCTCTGGAAACCCTGAGGAAGGCCCCACTTGTCACCGCCAGCTCTGACCTAGGGAGCTACTTGGCATCAACGGGCTCAAAGGTGCAGCCAAGTGTATACCTCTCCAAACTGGCTATGGTTTAAAAGGCCAGGAGATAATGAAAAACACAGACCAGAATTTTAGCTCCCTTAATCCCACAGATAATGCAGTAGAAATATGCAGATGCTTTTGTCCCCATTAAACAAATCACTTCATTTTAAACAGCAGACAAGATAATTCCCAAATTTGGAAGCTATTGAGTTGTATGAGAGAAAAAAAAAAAAAAGGTTACCATGCTCTGCTTCAAAGAAAAGCCCACCAGTTTTTGGGGTTTTGTTTTTTTTTTTGGGGGGGGGTGCTTTTTTTGGTGGGGGGGCACTGTGCCTATGGCATATGGAGGTTCC
Source organism: Catagonus wagneri (assembly GCA_004024745.2). Classification (NCBI taxonomy): domain Eukaryota; kingdom Metazoa; phylum Chordata; class Mammalia; order Artiodactyla; family Tayassuidae; genus Catagonus; species Catagonus wagneri. The sequence goes on from PVHT021183699.1 coordinate 14,145,862, forward strand.
CAGGCTAGGGGTCGAATCAGAGCTGTAGCTGCTGGCCTACACCACAGCCACAGCAATGCCAGACCCGAGCCATGTCTCAGACCTACACCACAGCTCACGACAATGCTGGATCCTTAATCCACTGAGTGAGGCCAGGGATTGAACCTGTGTCCTTTCGGATGCTAGTCAGATTCATTTCAGCTGCACCACAACAGTAACTCCCCCCACCAGTTTCTTTTCTTTTTTATTTAATCTTCAAACAAGTAAAAAAAAAGATATTTTTTACAACCAACCTGGTAACATGGATCCCTCATTAGCAGCCTCAGACAAATTAACACTCTCAGAAAATGAAGAGATGGGGCTCGGTCAACCCATTCTCTGAAAGAAGAAAATAAGAGAGAACAAGTTTATTCATGTTTGAAGGCCTATATCATCAACTATACTTCAATTTTTAAAAATGTATATCAAAAAAGAAAAAGAAAAAAAACCAATACAGTTCATGAACACTGCAGGACTAAGGAGAATAAAAAATATCTAAAGGAACAGCGTTAGTTTCTCTCAGTATGCTAGGGGGACTGTTATTTGGTACTTGAGCACCTGACCCATTTTAATGCAAAACACACAGACACTGTCATTATCACTATGAAGTAAGCCCCCCCACACACACACATGATTTGGTTTATAGGACCCTTACTGACCCAGGGCAGCCCCTGACCAAAAGAAACAGCTAAAGGGCTCAACTTCATAAGACTTGATATCCTGATAACTTAGTGACCATCTGAAAAAATAAGACACATACACTAAAAAAAATTTTATTTTTTATTTTTATTTTATTTTTAGTTTTATTTTATTCCTAACCACATTTACTTATGAATGGGGTGTGTGCACCTATAGACACTCAACAGCTTCTCCAGCCATGGATTCAGATCCAATGCCATTATCTCCATTTCCTCGGCTGCTTGATTTCTCTCTCCACAGTACTCGCTTTTTAAACGCAGTAACCACTGAAAATCCAGCTGCAGAAAAATAAGCCATCATCTAAAGGAAGGTCGAACAACCTAACGTGGAAACTGTAAACAACCTTGAGGAGTTTGGACCATGCCTGACACAAAGTCAAGCATGCAGGTGACCAACGAGAGTCGGTCTGTTCCGAGAATAATATCTGAAATGTTTGCTGCAAACACTGAATATATCTCATATCTAAAATGCTATCAACAGATTTTGGAAGAAAGATTTCACCTCAAGGATCACTTTGCTGCCATTAAATGATACACATATCTACTGGAGTAACTTCTTTCCCCCTTTTTAAAACTGAAGTATAGTTGATTTACGACGTTGAGTTCATTTCTGCTGTACAGCAGAGTAATTCAGATATTTACATATATAGACACACATTCTTTTTCATATTCTTTTCCATTACGGTTGATCACAAGATACTGAATGCAGTTCCCTGGGCTATACAGTAGAACCTTGTTGTCTACCCATCCTATATATGCTAGCTGTCATCTGCTAACCCCAAACTCCCAATCCTTCCTGCCCCCACCTCCATCCTCCTTGGCAACCACAAGTCTGTTCTCTATCTCCGTGTCTTTGAGTCTGTTTTGTAGATAGGTTCATTTGTGTCATATTTTATATTCCACATATAAATGATATCATATGGCATTTGTCTTTCTCTGTTTGACTTAACTCACTTAGTATGATCATCTCTAGATCCATCCACGTTGCTGCAAATGCCATTATTTCATTCTTTTTATGGCTGAGTAATATTCCATTGCATATATGTCCCACATCTTCTTTATCCAGTTTCTGACTCCTCCACAATCCCAAGAAATTCAACCCTGTCCCAGACCTGCATCTCAAACCCGAGTGCATGAGTCGCAGCCTCCTGGAGGCAGGTTGAACATCTACAATTACTGCCCCTGGAGGTGTCCCCTCTACCCCTCCCACTTACACTCCACCCCAAGCCACTGGCCATTCCTTCCATCTACTGACTTGGCTCATGTGAAGCAAGTTGGAAATATGCTTTTCCCATAGGCTTATATTCCCAAGGATGTTTGAGTGCTTCTTATAAATCAGAGTCCCCAGCAGAGGCCTGGCTCTGCAGACAGAGGTCAAGGAAGATGTCCCAAGTACATCACTGGCTGAGGATTACGCTTCCTGTCATCACCAGGGCTCCTGATGGGAGCCACCCAGTAGCTGCCAGCAGCATAACAGCCCTCCTCCAGCCTAGGCACCTTGATCGTGAAACCTTTGATATGGAGGCAAAGCTCTGTTTCTTCTGAAAATAAAGGCAAGACTCAATCTACCTGATGGCTGCCAGTCAGGCGGGAATTCCCCAAGGCCACACTGGGGACCTGCATGACGTCCACCCTGCCTTCCTTATACTGGGAAAAATAATGGAAATTTCAAGTACATTTTGAATTTAAAACAATTATCTATGGACTTCTCTGGCAGACTAGCAGGTAAGGACCAAGCATTGTCACTGCTGTGGCATGGGTTCGATATCTGCCCTGGGAACTTCCACATGTCATGGGCAGGGCCAAAAAAAATCGCCTACGGGAACACTTGTGAGGATGCGGCTATTCTGAGGCTCGCACAAGAAAGAGAATGCTTTTAATCTTCTAAGTAGGGAGAGGGCACAGGACAAGCTTCCCTTCCAGGGGCTGGGGTTAGCTAAAGACAGCATATAAACAACACATCCCAAAAATCCAGCAGAAACAGCGATCATCTGCAACAGCAGCTTGTCCCCTCCCGAGGTTTAATGCTCTCTGCTCTTCATTATCCAAGAGGAGAAACCAGGGGCCATATTAAGAGACAACTGGTGGAGTTCCTTTGTGGCTCAGTGGGTAAAGGACCTAATGTAGTGTCTGTAAGGATGCGGGTTGGATCTTTGGCCTCACTCAGTGGGTTAAGGATCCGGCCTTGCTGCAAAGTATGGTGTAGGTCACAGATGCAGCTGAGATCTGGTGCTGCTGTGGCTGTGGTGTAGACGGGCAGCTGCACCTGATTCAACCCCTAGCCTGGGAACTTCCAAATGAAGGCAGGTGGGGCCCTGAAAAGAAAAAAAGAAAAGAGAGGGAGAGATGAGTCATGCTTCAGATATGTGTGCTCTTGGTATTTTCCCATTAAGTACATACAGTCTTCATGAGGAAAGCCCATGACCTTTCCTATGTTTTTTCATATTAAAATAAATGATAGACAACAAGGTCCTACGGTATAACACAGAGAACTATATCCAACATCCTGGGATAAGCCATGATGGAAAAGAGTAGAAAAAAGAACGTATAACTGAGTCACCTTGATGTGCAGCAGAAATTAGCACAACATTGTAAATCAGCTATATTTTAATTTAAAAAAAGTTAAAAATAAATATCAAAATTTTTGTTTCTTCTCACCTCTAAAAAAAAGAAAAGAAAAAAAAAATCCAGAACAAGTTTTTGTTTCATTGTGTGCACTATTAAAGGAGTGTAAATAAATGGAGAGTTTCAGAAAAGTCTCAAGGTTGAAAGTTTTGTTCCAAGAAAACGGCATTTTTTTGCTCTGCAGTTTTGGGTCTGTAGCCCAAAGCTCTTACTACTTTGACGTTGACTCTGGCCTCTGCTGTTGCAAATGTAAATAGAATTCCTGGTGGCCGAGTCCTCTGGGTCCTCCTTGGCTCCCAGCCCTTCGCCCTCATGAGGACGGGGCACTGGTGGCGCCCTGGGACTCAAGGGGAATGGCGTGTTCTGTAAGACGATACAGAGCCC
>PVHT021183699.1:14150586-14170719 GCA_004024745.2 Catagonus wagneri
GTGCTCCCACCATCGCTCACTGCCACCCTCCGGAGTGGAGGGCGGCACCGAAAGGGACCCTTAACTACATCTTGCAGGGGCAGCGTGTTCTCACAGCGACAGGGGTACTTTGAGGTGGCTCCGAAACCCTCCTCTGTCAGCAAAGATAGTGTTTCCCTGGAGGCTGGATCCCAATATAGCAGTGGCGCAGCAGCAGACTCGTGAGGAGGCAAATATTTATCCCCTCTTGTGACTGAACTCTTGCCACTGCTCTCACAGGACTCGCCACAGAGGCAGCATGACCAGCCCTCGCGGCCTTTGTCCGTGACCACCCACCATATGGCTTTTCAGCACAGATGTCATTTTCTGTGCAATGGAAAAAGAGAAGGGAAAATGGTACCACCAGAGACACAGCATTTGTAAAGAGAAAGGGTGGCCAAGGTTTCCCCTTCCTGCAGAGCAGAAGAAACTAATAGGTGAGGTGAGAGCTGCGTGTAAATGCCAGTCACGAAGCTGGAGGGCTGAAGACAGAGCTGAGCGTCAAATGCTCTGGGCTTAATTCCATCCAGGGCAAGATGGAAATGCCAGAGGTTACAACCTAGCCTGTTCCTCACCCAGAAAAAGCAACATCCTCAGGGTAGGTGTTACTTAGATTGCCCTTCTCATTAACACACAAAAAGACCACAAAAATCTGCCACGTTTGACTCAGAATATAAAAGTTAAGGGATTCAACCCTGTTTCAAAGAAGTATTACCTCAAATCCTAAGAGCCCTGTTTTCTTGGGTAGCTGTGAAGGCAAACTTCACATCAAAATAGAGATTGTGAAACTTAGATGAGAGCACATGTGAAAAAAACAAACCAGAAATGAATATTCAAGGAATCTTTAGTGACTTGTTCCACTGTTCTCAATGGGTTGTGTCGTCCACCAAACCTAGCCCAGAACAGGCTCCCAATCGGAAGTCCAGCTCAATAGATGCTGGTCCAGGAAGTCAGACAGAAATTGAGTAGAAAGGATTGTTCTGGGTGTTTCTTCTATGTAGCTGGTGAAAGTTTCAGGCAGAGAACGCTTTCAAACCTTTACCCGTGACCTACTGGGGAGCCAAGTACTGTGACATGCCCAGGACTCCAGCCCGGAAAACAAACATGCCCTGTGTGCCCAGAGGTTATCTTCTAGAAAAAGAAGACCAAGAATACACACACACAAACAAAAATGCACCTCAGGTGGTGACGAGTGAAAAAAATAGCAAAGGTTAAAGGTGTCAGGAGTCCTGGGGCTGCTATTTTAGGATAGTCAGAGCAGGGTTCTGACAAGGTTAGCATCTGAGTGAACTGAGGAAGGAGTCAAGGTCAGAAGAGCATAAAAGAGGTAAGTATCCAGTCCCTGAGCGGAAGTGCACCTGCTTTGTGCAAGGAAGTCCGTGTGGGCTGGAGCAAAATGAGCAAAGATGGAGTAACATGAATTGAAGTTTGAGAGATGGCAGGAGCCAGTTCTATAGGGCTTTGTAGACTAAGAGAGATTTTGGACTTTTTATTCTAGAAAGTCATGGGAAGGCTTTAAGCAGAGGAAGGACATAATGTGACAGAGCTTTTGAAAAGATTCTTTTGGATGCACAGTTAGGAACAGTACATGGAGTTAAGGTTCAAAGCCAGGGGCCCTAGTTAGCCCACTGCAATAGTCCAAGCAAGAGATGATGGCAGCTAAGATAAGGTTAATAAATGGGAAAGACAAAAGCTGAGAGGAAGGCCAACTGAGTTAGAAAAATCAAAAGCCCTGTTTCAGGCATGTTAATGATGAGATGCCGAAAGAAGTCCACCAATCAATCTGGAAAACAAAGGATTCAGGAGTTCCCATCATGGCTCAGTGGAAACAAATCTTACTGGTATGCATGAGGACACAGGTTCGATCCCTGGCTTCGCTGAGTGGGTTAAGCATCTGGCATTTCCATGAGCTGTGGTGCAGGTTGCAAATGTGGCTCAGATCTTGCACTGCTGTGGCTGTGGTGTAGGCCAGCAGCTACAGCTCCAATTCAACCCCTAGCCTGGGAACCTCCATATGCCATGTGTGCGGCCCTAAAAAGACAAAAAAAAAAAAAAAAAAAGGATTCGGGTATAGCAAGAGAGAGTACCCCTTATCATCTCAGAGCAAAGCTGACAGAGTGGTTCAGGAACAGGTGGGGTTTCATAAGAGGGAGGGTTTGGGGTCCTGGAATGAGTTCCTGCTTCCTCTCTGGCTCGCAGAAGCTCACGTACTGATGGGGCACTGTCAGGTATTGGAAGGTCAGGGTCAGAGCTCGTTGGGAAGGTTTGGGAACATCTGAATTCCCTGCCTTTAGACATCCAAGATAAGGACTTTCACAAGAAGTGGCAGTCAGCAGTAGAAAAGAGAGGATATGATTACTTTTCTATGCTGCAAACCTGAAAACCAATGTTAAATAAGCTTGGGTTAGTAAAGAACCAGGGATCAGCTCCAAGGAGGAAAAAAAGAGTCAATACTGCGCCTCAGGGCCATGGGCTGGTCCTCAGCTCTCAGCTGCTCATCTGTCACAGGAGGTGGACTGAATTTTGTCTCTAGAATCCACTCCAGCTCTAACTCGATGATGTTCTTGTGAATATATACACATATATGTGCGCACGTACACACATTTTAAGTTTGGGATAAACTCTAAACAACATCTTAGGAGAAATCAAAATGTAAGAGTTAGATATTCATTCCAAGTTAGGATCATTATCTGCTTAAGAACCACAGGCTTATTTTCTTCTTGCTACATTTAAGGCTGTAAAACTGAGCACAAAAGGGAGACCAAAAGACAAGAGTCTAAAGGCTTCTACTTTGGACACAAGCAGAATACAGTTTTGTATGTGCATAATAATCTCTCATATAAGTGAAGTAAAAAAACAAAGGCAGGGAGTTCCTGTTGCAGCTCAGCAGGTTAAGAACCCGACTAGTATCTGTAAGGATGCGGGTTTGATCCCAGGCCTCACTCAGTGGGTTAAGGATCTGGTGTTGCTGTGAGCTGTGATGTAGGTCACAGACGCAGCTCAGATCTGGCATTGCTGTGGCTGTGGTGTAGGCTGGCAGCTGCAGCTCTGATTCAACCCCTCGCCTGGGAACTTCCTTATGCTGTGAGTGTGGCCCTAAAGAGAGGGGGGGAGAAAAGCATATCATTTTTTTAAAAGATTACAAGGAAATACAGCAAGTGCTCCTGGGGTTATTTCTAAGAGTGGTATGAATAGTAAATGTTCATTTTTAAAGTAATTCTCTGTGTTTCTCAAATTTCTCACAGTGATTAAAAAAACATAATGTAAAGAAATTCCACCTCATGAACCCTCAGCCACCTAGGTCCCAGCTTGGGCATGGACAGCAAAGGTCTGAATGGCAAAGAAATAGCTACGTACATCTAATTGGTTACAGATTTCTGTGAAATTCCCCAAACACTTCTTGTTCTTTTTTTCTTTTTGGTGGCACTTGTGCCATGTGGAAGTTCCTGGGCCAGGGACGGAACCTGCGCCACTACTGTAACCAGAGCCACAGCAGTGACAATGTGGGATCCTCAACCTGCTGAGCCACCAGGGAACTCCTCCCAGAACCCTTTTAATAGCATGTTTAACAGGACTGGGATGGTCTGGGCAAGATATTTTCCCCTAGCTCAAGCAGCCCTCAAACTCTTGGAGAGCTGTAACTTCCCAGTCTAGACTTCCTCCAAACTCCTTTCCAAGTAGCAAATACTTCAGGAAACACAATGCAAAATAATAATGATGCCAACTTGGTCTTATCAGAAAAGTGACTGCATTTTTGGACCAAAAAAAAAAAAAAAAGTCATGCTTAATTAGATCACGTGGTTCTCTTTTAACTGAGCATGGAAAACATGGAACACACTCACCTCTGCAAAATTTGGGGAGTGGGAAGGGACATATCCTGACAGTTTTAGGATATCCAGACCAGGAAGAGGCCAGTTAAGTGAACCCAACTTTAGAGTAACTCCAAATTTCATAATAAATAGCAGAGGACAGGATTTAATTAAAGTATTACTTTAAAGTATTATTTTAAATTATGAAGCTAAGACACATTGTATCTTACATTTAACGAGATTTAAATTATAATTTCAGCTCTTCCCTAGTAACGAGGGATATCCAGAAGTGCGGGTTAGGGGAAGACTGCAGTTGGGAAAGTGAAATATTCGAGGAACAACAAGAACAACGCCCATCGGGCATAAATAGATGCGACTAAATTCCCAATCAGCTGTATTCTCAGGGGGAACTTGAATGGCAGGACATCTTGAATGTGCTCAATCTTGTCTATAACCAGAATTGGACCAAAGTCCACACCCCCAAGCTCATCCATCCTTAGATTCTCTTCATATAACTTTATTTACCACATTTTCTTTGTATTGAGATGGTGGGTAACTGTTTGCCTGCCCAGAGTGTGCGCCTAGGAAGAAGGGACCACATGTCCCACCCTGTTTCGTGTTTTCTCCTCTCCTTCTCCACCATGGGCTCCTTCTCTCCGTGCACGGGGCAACGCTCAACAATGTGTTTGCCGAATTGAATCCAAGCCTTCCAGTCAACATTCCATCTGATGTTCACAAAGAAAGGGGATATAGATAGGACACCAGACCGGAAAAGGCCCTGAGATGTAATTCTTCTATTAGTCTAAAGTTAGAGGGAAAAGAAACCCCCAAAAAAGCAGTTCTGGCCAAACAAATGAGGTTATACGGGGTGAGAAACAATCTGCCTATTACCCAACCCAGCTTTTAGAATAGAAGTGAACACAGCAATCTGTCAGCAGTGAGAGGATGACATAAAAGGATGCTCTTGATGTTCAACATTCCGAAATTCCTTCTCCTACTGTGAAAGCAGAGATCTAGAATTGTTTCTTCCTGGTTTAAAGATTTCCAGGGACTGATCATGTTCCAAGCCAGTAACTCCATCCCATCTAAGATGCCTCATTAATCACTAAGAATTTGAAAAGGTCCTGGCAGGAGATCTCTTGATATCAGCATTGTTAAGATCTTTTTCAAATGATGGATGCCAACCCTTACCCAATTATCTTCCCTAATAATTCCTGCGCCCTCAGTGTAGAGACACAGTAAAATCTCCACATTTTAAATGGAGGAAATCTGCCTTCCCCAAAGTACCAACCCAACAAATGGCCTATCGAACACCCCCTGAGGAGACTATGACAGCTGTCTTCAACATATATTAAGAACTTCAGTTTCCAATACATTTCAGGCATAATCACTCCACTACTAACCATTGTTCTACTCTGTTCAAGCTCAACAAGAAATAGTTTAGGACGATGACCTCAGGTCCTTTGGAATGTTCATTAATCTTTCGAGTATATCTCCAAAAACTGAGCTGTGACCCAATTTCATAACCTTGGTAAAAATTCTAGGCTTCCTGTATCATCTGACCAGGCTAATAATCATCTGCTTAAACCAGAGTACAAAGAAATGACAGATGCAGTCCAAACCCTGGATTGCTTTTAAACTAAACCGATGTGTTTGGCAGTCGCTGTCTAGTACTTAAATATGCAATACTAAATAACCCATCCAAAAGGTCAAATCATTGGACCACCACTCGGACTGTATTTAGAAGCTCATTCATCATAGAGGGCCCATCAGGATGCTGTACTATTTACAGTCACTTACTGCACTGGACCAAGTCAGAGTTTCATTTTGATCAAGGCATTAAATTATTCATATTTCTCCTATTTTCCAGAATAGGAGTAATTTTTTTCCCATCTTGCTGGGGCAGAATTCAGAGACTTCATTCAGATCCCAAAGTGATGGAGAAGATCAAGGTTCTGCATAGGCTTTTCAGCCAGTGCTTGCGAGGAGAGAGTCTGGGCCTCCTGGGAAGAGTAGAAGGCCAGGGCCCACCACGGAAAGATGCTGGAAGCCCCCTTCGTATCCGGCGGCAGCAGAGCCCTCAATGCAAGCATCCCGGAATGGATAGAAAATTCATTCCTTGGGAGTTCCCGCTGTGGCTCAGCAGGTTAGGAACACAGCTAGTATCCGTGAGGACGCGGGTTCAATCCCTGGCCTTGCTCAGTGGGTTAAGGATCCGGCGTTGCAGTGAGCTCTGGTGTAGGTCACAGACAAGACTGGGATCTGGTGTTGCTATGGCTGTGGTGTAGGCCGGCAGATACAACTCTGATTCGACCCCTCGTCTGGGAACCAAGTCAAATGTTCTTTCCTTTGTTCTCCTTTGTCTTAACACACAGGTATAGGGTGGGGTTAGTATATACCCAGGGTCCTCTAGATTTTCGTTGAAAACCAGGGCTCTTCCGTGAGCCACTAACTTGTGCTGGATTGCAGTCAGGAATGAATTTTCTTCCTTTCTTTCTTTCTTCCTCCCTTCCTTCCTCCTCCCTCCCTTCCTTCCCCCTCCCTCACTTCCTTCCCTCCCTGCCTTCTTCCTTCCTTTCTTTTTTGTCTTTTTAGGGCTGCACCTGCATACAGTAGTTCCCAGGCTACTGTGAGGATGTTGGCCATGGTGTCAAGCAACGTCTCTACAATGACTGTCTCCTGGGTCTCCAAACTCAAAATAGGAAAACAGTGTAACTTGGGTTTTCTCCCATTTTGCCTGGTCCATCGTAAAATTCATCTAAATTCAGTCCTAGCTGGAGTGATTTTTAATGAGATCATCTATAATGCCTATTATCTCACCTCCTCAGAAATGGCCTCTATTTTATCCTTTAAGCATGTTACATCCAATCTCGTAAATTGCTTCAAACCATATGCTAGAAATAAGTTACATAAAATATGCCATACTTGGGTAAGTACCTTTGACCTTCCTGGGACAATCTTACCTGCATATGAGTCTATTCTTCACCAAGGCTGTAAAAATCTCCTGAAACAGTTTATGCTGGGGATGTTTGCTGAAATTTCTCTCATTCTTGTAGTTTATGCTGAGATGAAAATAAACAGAGAAGCATTTTATAATAAAAATTATTTAGGGTGCTTAAATCTACCAGTGCAGATAAAGATCACCTATATGCAGGTAAATACTGAAGTATTCTTGGAATTTAATATATCGCTAAAGACAAGTTATTCATTGTCAAAACAGGAAGCATAAATTCAATTATAATGTTAATAATAAAGGTTATAGTCAAGCTTATATTTCATTTTACCATATTAACTAAATTATTCCCTACAAACACTTACCAGCTGAAATTGGTGAGGGGCAAGAAAAGAGCGTTTGGAGAGAAAGGATGGTTGAACACATTATCTAGACATTCATGCAACAGGCAGAGAAGAAGCCCTCCCCCCTTCGCTTTACCACCCACCATGGCCCAGGGGCTGCCATGGCCATTCATACCAGTGGACAGCATGCATATCTCCTTGCAGATAACAGGGAGTTACTAAACACAGTCTACACGCTTTCAACCATGAGAGTTTTGTGATTGCTGATGGTGTGTGTGACAAAGAGAGATATTCTAGCTTCAGCATTCTTTCCCCTGATATTACAGTCATCGGAGCGGTTAAAAATACCCCAAAGCATTCCACCTTAAAAGTGGGAAAGGATAAGAGATAATGCACAAAAAGACCATATTGCTATAGAATATATAATACAATAGCTTTATGCACATTGAAATAGACTGATTTGGGGAGTTCCCGCCGTGGCTCAGTAGTTAACGAATCTAACTAGGAACCATGAGGTTTCAGGTTCGATCCCTGGCCTCGCTCAGTGGGTTAAGGATCTGGTGTTGCCATGAGCTGTGGTGTAGGTTGCAGACGCGGCTTGGATCCCACGTTGCTGTGGCTGTGGCATGGGCTAGCAGCTACAGCTGCGATTAGACCCCTAGCCTGGGAACCTCCACATGCCATGGGCGCGGGCCTAGAAAAGCAAAAAAAGACAAAAAAAAATTAGACTAATTTTGGTAGTTCCTTGGTGGTGCAGCAGGTTAAGGATCCAGCGTTGGCACTGCTATGGCTTAGGTGGCTGCTGCGGCATGGGTTTAATCCCTGGCCCAGGAACTTCCACATGCCGTGGGCATGGCCAAATTAATTAATTAGACAAATTTTAAGATCTAGTCTAAGTACGCAAGAATTATGTGAACACAGAGGTGAATTCTGTTGCCTGATATTGCTTTTTGTACCTTTCTGCCTTAATAGTCTTTCAGGTGTCATTGGACTATGGTGTCCCTACTCCAGCCAGGTAAAGGCCATCACAGTTTTTAGTACACGGACATGGGCAGACAACATGTAAGAATTTTTAAAGAATTTTAAAGAATTCACTAAACACATATTTTAAAAATAAGAACTCAGAATTCCTCCGTGGCTCAGCCAGTTAGGGATCCACTGTTGTCATTGCTGTGGAGTGGGTTGGATCCCTGGTCTTGGAACTTCCGCATGCCGTGGACACAGCCAAAAAAAGGTAAGTAAATAAATTAAAAAAAAAAAATGAACTCACGTAGCGTCATATGATATTGATGGATTACTAAATTCACTGTCATAAAATGACAGGGAAACAAAACAAAATAAACAAATGATTATTCTAGAATATTTACACTGCTATTTCATGTCATTCACTATTTACATGGCACTTAAGGCCACATGACCTTAACATAATGTAAAACTGAGAGAACCAGCTTCTGGAAGGGCGGTGGCCCACAAGACTGTGCAAATTCTAAAAGGTTGATGTGGCAACAGGAGAGAGAAACCTGGGCTGACACTGATCCCTCCAAATGAAAGCCTTGTTTCTTGGACAGCCACAGTCTTCAGCCACTGTATCTGTTCACAGCAGGGGCCGCTTTTACATTTCTTCATTGCTGGCAAGATATGGACAGACCTAAAGCTAAAGACAAGGCTCAGAATCAGCCCAGCCAGTTCACCCGAGCTACTTCCTCATGGAGCAAACGCCAAAAGTGTGTCATAAGGTATCCTGAAAGCTGTTAAGGCTGTTATTTACACACTGGTTCTGGGAACAGGTGAAGCACTCACTAAAATTATTAATTAATAATTCCTGGGGAGTTCCCTGGTGGATCATCAGATTAAGGACCTGGCATCATCACTGCTATGGTTCAGGTCACTGTTGTGGCATGGGTTTGATCCCCAACCCTATATAACCTCTGTATGTCATGGATATGGCAAAAAAAAAAAAAAAGGAAAGAATCCCCATGGTAAATTTTCAAAGGGCTGTTAAGTTTTAGCTCCTGTGGCAAATTTAAATAAGTCCTTGGGCTAATTACAGTAGACCAGTGAAAGCAAGGGACGCACTGGATTTCTTACCTAAAATTTTCAAGTTCAACAGCTTCTGTGGACTCGAGCCACTGACCCCGTGCTCTGTGCGCACCCCCACTGATGCTGGGCTCAGACTTCGTCATGCTGTTTTGGGTGTTACCGAAGTGAATGGCTGGAAGCTACAGAAATAGGACACAGAACATGAGGATGACAGCTCAGCACAGGAAAAAGAAAGTAACCAAAGGGGGTTGAGGGGAACAAGTTTCTCCCCAAGCCAACCATCAACACAACATCTCAGACGTAGAGGCTGTCCAAGAGTTACACACCCTTGACTAAAATATTTACTCTACAGGAGTTCCTGCTGTGGTGCAGCAGGATTGGCAGTGTCTCTGAAGCGTCGGGATGCAGGTTAGATCCTATGCAGACACAGCGGGTTAAAGGATCTGGAATTGCCACAGCTGCAGTGTAGGCAGTAACTGCAGCTCGGATCTGATGCCTAGTCTGGGAACATCCATATGCCATGGGGCGGCCAAGATAGAAAAGAAAAAAATATTTGCTCTACCTTATGCTGCTTTTTTTCATAGATTCTGACACCACCCATTGTATCTTACAGTTACTTACTTATTTTCAGTCTACCTTGTTTATAACATAAGCTCAGCCTGGGCAGGATTTTGCCTATTTCTGTTCAGTGCTGGATCCTTGGCACCTCAAACAGAGCTGGGTGAGGCCTTTATACTAGAGCTTTTGAAGCTTCTTCTTCTTCTTCTGATCCTTTTTTTTTTTTTTGGATCACTTACTATAATTTTTTTAAATTTGAAGTCTAGTTGATTTACAAACGTCGTGAAAATTTCTGCTGTACAGCAAAGTGATTCGGTTGTATACAGAAATATACTCTTCCCATTATGGCTGATCACAGGACATTGAATATAGATCCTCGTGCTATACAGGAGAACCTCGTTGTTTATCCCCTCCATGTGTTACAGTTTTCATCTGCTAACCTCAGCCTCCCAACCCATCCCTTGAAGCTTCTGGGAGAGATTCAAAGGTGCAATCAGAACGGAGAGCTGACAGATCCAGCTGGAAACTCAGAGTGGAGCCCCAAACTTAAAAGGTGTCATCTTCCTTCATTCCTCATCTTTACACATCATTCGCACTGCTTGCCAGGGGTTATGGATGTAAAGGTAAAGAAGACTCTATCACTTTTAACCAGTCTGAACATCCTGATTCCTCAACCATGTTACTGAAAGTCATGAACATGCAGAAGTCACCATAAGGAAAGTAAAAGTATGCTTAAATTCCCTGAAAGAACTTAAGTACACCCCCATTTACAATATGCACTGGTAATTATTTATTTGATAAATTGTGACATTATCAGTATTCAAATCGTTTCACTTAGCAACATTTACCTGCAATTAGGAAAACCCCAAGAATTGTTTCTTGTACCAGAGTCCAGCTGAACAAAAAGCAAACCAATACCCTGTTCTTTCCAAAGTACAAATGAGGAATGTCCTAGAATTAGCTCAAGTATTACAGACAAGGCAAGAAAGCAGAATATAACAAAAAAAAGCATACTATTCATTTCAGTAAAATCATTCTGTTCCATATGTTATGATTATCAGATAAAGCTATAAGACACAGTACACATTGTCCTACTCCCTCTAAGCATTTGGTAGAAATCTGCATAAAGATGTGGTCTCCTCAGCCTAAATGTGCATTGAGAGATGAATGGATTAAGAAGATATGATACGCATACACAATGGAATATTACTCAGCCATAAAAAAGGACAAGGAGTTCCCGTCATGGCTCAGTGTTAATGAACCCGACTATGAACCATGAAGATGCAGGTTCAATCCCTGGCCTAGCTCAATGTGTTAAGGATTCAGCATTGCCGTGAGCTGTAGTATAGGTCATCAACGCAGCTTGGATCTAGCATTGCTATGGTTGTGGTGTAGGCCAGCAGCTGTGACTTGAATTTGACCCCTAGCCTGGGAATTTACATATGCCGTGAGTATGGCCCTAAAAAGCAAAAAAAAAAAAAAAAAGACAAAATAATGCCTTTTGCAGTAACATTGATGCAACTGGAGATTCTCATACTAAGTCAGACAGAGATAGACAAATACCATATGATATCACTTATATGTGGAATCTAAAATATGGCACAAATGATCTTATCTACAAAACAGAAATAGATTCTCAGACACGGAAAACAGACTTGTGGTTTTCAAGGAGAAGAGGGAAAGGAGTGGGATGGATGGGGAGTTTGGGACTGGTAGATGCAAACTATTACATTTAGAATAGCTAAGCAATGAGGTCCTCCTGTATAGCATAGGGAACTATGGCCAATCTCTTGGGTTAGAACGTGATGGAAGATAGTATGAAAAAAAGAATGTATATACATGTATGACTGGGTCACTTTGCTGTAGAGCAGAAATTGACAGAAGATTATACATCCACTATACTTGAAAAAAAAGACGTGGTTTCCTCATCCAAAGAGGGTGTGTCTGTCTTCCCACATGGCAGTCGGCTTACAGAAAGACACATTATAACACAGACATGGGTTGACAGCCAGCAAAAAAAACCTCAAGCCCTTCTTTCTCATATGTTAGACATAGCTGAATTTTCAAATTATGATAATAAACTTTACATCCTATAAAACCACATTTCTACATTTCTCAGTTCAGTGGGCCAGTCCACAACCAGCATAGGACAGAAGGCCCTGGTCACTTGAGGCAGCAGGACTCAGTGGTCAAGAGAATAAACTCGACGCCAGATGCCCTGGGTTGAAATCTACTCTTGGCTGCATGATCTTGAAAGATGCTTACTCTCCCTAGGCTTCAGTTTCCACATCATTACAACAGAAACAGTAATAATAGTATGTAGTTCAGAGTTATTATGAAAACTACATGATTTAGAACTTATTAAGCACCTACAGTGGGCCAGGCATAGTTCTCAGTGCTTTACACTATTTTAATCCTCAAAATCATCATCACTGCGCAGATGAATTTGCTGAATAAATGAAATCTGTCCTTCTAAACTAGATGATGAGATGTGAAAACCCAAACGATGGCTTGAAGGCTTGAATTCCCAGCACTACACAGATTGTTCCCAACTCCTTAGGACCTCTGCATGTCCTTTATTGTCTAACCTAGAAGGAGCTCCAGTGACACCTCACCATCTAGAACAGCCACAGCCCAGGTATCCAGGGAGGTAAGGCCAGGAGAGCACCCTTGTCAGACCTCTGCCATGTTCAGTCATCATCTCTGTTACTATACACTACATCTGACAGGTTATTTTGGGCAACCCCAAATCTGAATTGGTGGCGTCATAAATGTAGCATAACAGAGTTCCCATTGGGGCTCAGTGGGTTAAGAACCCAACATAGTGTCTGTAAGGATGTGGGTTCAATCCCTGGCCTCACTTGGTGGGTTAGGGATCCAGTATTGCTGTGAGCTGCAGTGTAGGTCACAGATGCAGCTGGGATCCCACATTGCTGTGGCTGTGGCATAGGCCACAGCTACAGCTCTGATTCAGCCCCTGGCCTGGGAACTTCCATAAGCCGCAGGTGCAGCCGTAAAAGTAAAAAAAAAGAATAAATGTAGAATAACATAAATTCATAGAGATAATTTAAAAGTGTGTCCCTTGGGAGTTTCCATTGTGGCGCAGCAGAAATGAATCCGACTAGGAACCATGAGGTTGTAGGTTCGATCCCTGGCCTCACTTAGTGGGTTAAGGATCCAGCGTTGCTGTGAGCTGTGGTGTAGGTCACGGATGCAGCTCAGATCCGGCGTTGCTGTGGCTGTGGCATAAGCCAGCAGCTACAACTCCAATTAGACCCCTAGCCTGGGAACCTCCATATGCCACAGGTGCAGACCTAAGAAAAGACCAAAAAAAGCCAAAAACATAAAAAATAAAAATAAATAAATAAATAAAAGTGTGTCCCTTTCTACAAGTGATGGACTCCTAGACTCTCAGATTTTATAACTTCCTCGTGGAGTTCTCTGGTGGTTCAGGGGGTTAAGGATCTGGTGTTGCTGCAGCTGTGGCTCTGGTTATAGCTGTTGCACAGGTTTGATCTCTGCCCTGGAAACTTCCACATGCTGAGAGTGAAGCCAAGAAAAAAAAAAAATTCCTCAAAAGGCATAGGATTCAATCCACAGTCACCATCACCAACATCACAGATAATACTTCTATGGCACCTACCATGTGCCAGGCAGCGTCCTAAGTGTTTTGCAGGTTTATATCTATTTAATCCTTTCAACAACAAGGTCCTATGGTACAACACAGAGAACTGCATTCAATGTCCTATGACAATCCATCAAGGAAAAGAATATAAAACCGAAGAGAATGTATATTCTGTATAACTGAGTCACTTTGCTGTAGGGCAGAAATTAACACATTGTAATTCAGCTAGACTTCGGAGTTCCTCTCTTGGCTCAGCGGAAATGAACCTGACTAGTATCCATGAGGACGCAGGTTCGATCCCTGGCCTCGCTCAGTGAGTTAAAGATCTGGTGTTGCCATAAGCTGTGGGGTAGGTCACAGAGGCAGCTCGGATCTGGCATTGTTGTGGCTGTGGCGAAGGCCGGCAGCTACAGCTCCGATTAGACGCCTAGCCTGGGAACCTCCATATGCCGCGGGTGCAGCCGTAAAAAGACAAAAAATTATATATATATATATATATATATATATATATATATATATATAATTTGCAAAATAAATAAATAAACTAGACTTCAGTTTAAAAATCCAGTTAATCCTCCTAAGTACCCTACGAGGTAAATTCCACATTATAGACTGCAGCACAGGGGGCTAAGTGACTTAGGTCCCATAGCTCACAAGGACAGAGCTAGGATTCAAACCCAGGCAGTCTCCTCCGTCCCCAACACTCTCAATCCTCCAGTATTCGCTGATGTGTCACCCATGACAAGAAGCACCATTCTGGGTCCACCCATTTAATCTGACTCTGGACCAAGGTTTCCTTCACGCTGAACTGAAGCCTGTCTTTCAGCCCAGCCCCAGCTCCTTTCACAGTGTTTGAAAGGACAAAATTGTTTCCTTAAACCTATAGGGTGGCTGGTTCTGGGGGAACCCCCATCCTCCATGCCAGGAGCTCCACCCACCAACATCACTGCCATGTCAGCGTGTCGCATGTCACTCGGTCCACCTTGGAAGTGGACCCTCCAGGCCCAGGTGATGCTGAGAGGACCATGGCCTGGCTGACCCCTGATGACAGCGCCAGCAGGGACCTGAGCTGGGACCTTCCAGGCGAGCTACTCTGAATGCTTGACCCACAGAAAGGGAGAGAAACCATCGGAGGCCACTGTTGCTGTAAACCACCAGGGCTTGGAATGATGTGCTAAAAACATTTGATGATGAAGCCACTATTAAGTCCACGTAATATAACCCAACAAACAAAAAATGTAGGGAGAATAAAAGACATCTCCCCAAGGGCGAGCTGCATTAGACTGGTCACCTGTCCCAGAAGCCACACAGGGTGTGACCACTCCTGCCTGAGCACGGGCCACAGGCTGTGACCGGGGTGACCACTTTTCAGGGTTCCACACACCTAGCCTCCCCTGGTTATCTTATCTGGTTATTTGACTCACTTCACCTTGAATGCCTTTCCCACCATCTGCCCATTTTCCAAGAGCATCTCCTTTCCTGTGCCTGGAGCTAAAAGGAGTCTTCTCCTCCTCCCCAAAGTCCACCTCCTCACTGGCCTCGCCGTTCACCCAGGATTCATGCCTCCACTGTCATGAGCCACGATCTCCTGTCCTATGCCTGGTCTCTCAGACACAAGAACGGTGCCTTATACTTTTTCTTTCCAGAGCTTCTGTCAAAACTTTAAGGAGTTCCCTGCTGGCTCAGAAGGCTAAGGATCTGATGCTGTCACTGCTGTGGCATGGGTTCAGTCCCCAGCCCTGGAACTTCCACATGCCAAAGGCACAACAAAAAACAAACAAACAAAAAAACCTCTTTGATTTCAAGGCAATTAATGGGCCTATCGTGAATTGTTTTTCTTTCTTTCTTTCTGTCTTTTTATTTCAGACTGCAAACCAATTTCGCAGCTCCTTGTGGCTTTAAATGTAGAAAATAACTGAATTATAGGTCAAGGCAAATTACTTCAAGATTTGTGTAAAACTCTGGTGAAACTTGCAACCAGCTTTCTCATTTCACTTTGTTTCAACCACCCTGGGGCAATTTTTTTCGTGAAGTATATGGTTTTACTGCATTATGGTGATTCTTACCCTGCTGATGATGTAAGGGCCCTCAGCCTCAGTGTGTCCCTGTCCCAATTTCTGTCAGGGCAGAACGGACCTACACTGCAGACTCTGGCAGTCAAGCAAGGTACACAGAGACACAGAGCAAAGAGGAGGAGAGCCAAAGTAGAACACATGAATCAGGAAACAATGAGGGAGCTTGGCTCATTAGAGATTTAGATAAAGGACACCCAGTGCTTTGTGATTCTCTGCCTAAACCCACAAAGCGCACTTCCTCTGCAACTACTCACAAAAGACAGGCCAGGTCTTGTTAGAACAGAAACTGACTGCTCAAAACCTCAGAGACTAAAATGTGGTCAACTTGCATATTTTGTTTGCGGGGGGCTGGGGTTTTGGCCATGGCCCTGACATGTGGAAGTTCCCAGGCCAGGAACTGAACCCGAGCCACAGCAGCAACCCACAGATTCATAACCCACAGCACCACAAGGGAAATCCTCAACCTGCACGTTTTTGTTTTTATTTTTGTTTTTGTTTTTGTTTTGGTCTCTTTGGCTTTTTAGGGCCATACCCATGACGTATAGAGGTTCCCAGGCTAGGGGTCCAATCGGAGCTACAACTGCTGGCCTACACCGCAGCCACAGCAACGCGGGATCCGAGTCGCTTCTGCGACCTACACCACAGCTTACAGCAACACTGGATCCTTAACCCACTGAGCACGTCCAGGGATCGAACCCGAGTCCTCATGGATACCAGTCAGGTTCCTTAACCACTCCTCAACTTGCATATTTCAATAGGCATTTCCTCTGGGCTCTGACTCAACTTTGTTCCCAAAGCTTGTTTTTCTTTTCTGACAATCTGAATGCTTCGCATATCTTTACAGGCCTCCTTACATTCTTTCTGCAGCAATCAAGATGTAAATACATTCTTGATTTATTCTCTTCAAAAATCTCTCTTCTCCTACAAATGTCTCTACATTATTTGACAGAAAGGAGAATAGGGTATTCAGAATAACACATATTATTTTAAAGATACAAATGCATGGAAGTTTTATAAACAGAATTAAGAATGGATTTTGTGACCTTCAGGACCTCTACATCAATGAGCAGTTATCTTCTTCTTAGAACTCTCTACTTTCTGGACAATTCAAGCACTGCAAACATGCATTTTTGAATGTGTGAAACATTTTACAAAAAGATGTGCCGTGTGAACTTGTCAGACAACAGACTGCAAATTCTAAAATGGGTCAAAAGGGGGGACAACTCTTCAATTCACTTTAATTAAGCCTGGCAGGTGTTAACAAGGGAGTGGTGTTGAAAGGAGACACAATGGATCCAGCAGGTGTGGGCTTCAAAGCTGGACAAGCAGAGCCAAAAACCACCACTGGCAGCTCTTTATCCCTGGCCCAGGGGGGCTATAGGTACTCATGAGGTCACCTAATTTTTTTTAACTGAGGATTTTTTTGGGGGGCGGGGGTGCCCACTCACCACACATGGAAGTTCCCCAGCCAGGGATCAAACCCACACCCCCACAGTGACGATGCTGGATCCTTAACCTGTCGAGCCACAAGGGAGCTCTGAGGTAACCTAATTTTAAAGCTATAAATCAATTTGCAAGAACTCACCAAATAGAGGACACAAAAGTCAAAAGTTGTTAGCACGGGGAAATACATAATCTTGTCAAGAAATAAGACACGTAGACAGGTGTTTCCAAAGCAAGGAAGAAAATAATGCTAGACGATTGAAAGTACGTGCTTTGGGAAATGAGGGATCCCTTCGGGAATGGGAGATAACCCATTTTTTTTGCAGAGGTGCTGACCTATTTCCTTGGTCTTGGAAATAGGTAAGATTTTATAAGAAGGAAAACTGAGAAAAGAATAAAATTGAGAAACAGCAAAAAGTAGAAATATCTGGAGTTCCCTGGTGGCTCAGCAGGTTAAGGATCCAGTGTTGTCACTTCTGTGGCTCAGGCGGCTTGGCTCACCTCTGCAAGCTGTTGGTGCAGCCAAAAAAAAAAAAAAATCTAGAAATATTTGACATTCTGGTTTCACCTTAGGATGAACAGTGATAAAGAATGGAAACTACAACTGAAAGTATTATGCTGAGTCCCCTTGCTGTCCTTGCTAAGAAAGAGTGGGCTTCAAATGTCCATTGACAGATGATTGGATTAGGAAGATATGGTATATATACATGATGGAATACTATTCAGCCATAAAAAAGTATAAAATAATGTCATCTGCAGCAACATGGATGGAATTAGAGACCCTCATACTGAGTGAAGCAAGTCAGAAGGAAAAGGACAGATGCCATATGATATCTCTTATAACTAGAGTCTAATATACTGCACAAATGAACTTCTCAACAGAAAAGAAAATCACGAACTTGGGGAACAGACTTGTGGTTGCCAAGGGGATGGGGGAGGGGGTGGGAGGGAATGGGGTTAACTAGTGCTTCGGTGATGGAAAAGCAAGGAGATCCAGACGTATAGTACAGGCAACTATGTCTAATCACATGTGACAAATCCATATATGTACATGTAACCGTGTCATCACACGGTGCAGTTGGAAAATTTGACAGAAATCTGTAAACCAGCTATAATGCAAAAATAAAAAAATAATAATAATTAAAAAAAGAAAGAGTGGGCTTGATGTGGGGCACCCATTCCTGACCATCAGTGAGCACTGGGCCAGGAGAACGGGTCAGGCTGTGTAGAGACAAAGAGAAAGTGATGCTGAAATAGACAGGTGAGAGCAGAAGAGTTCCTGGGGGTGGGGGTGGTGTTGGAGGCTTAATAATAGAGAAGATGGGAAAAGAGGAAAAATAGTTTAAGGCCATGTTTTCTTTTTCTTTTTTTTTCTTAATGGTAAGGCCATGTTTTCTTCACATCAGTGCTCATCTCCCTATCTTTTGAACTGTAATTTAATTTTCCAAGTCATTTAAAAGGTATGGCTAGAGGCACACACTGCAAAGATGTGAGTTTTGGGGTTAGATCTGTCTTCTACCATTAGCTGGCTGTTAGATCTTAGGAAAGTCCTTTAACTTCTCTGTTCCTCCATTTCCTAATCTGAGGGCACCGGGGGTGTGGTTCTGAAGCAGGGGGTGCAGGTGAAGCATAACATACAGCATGAGTTTCCTCATAGGAACTACTTTTTTTGTCCTAAGCCAACAAATCCTTAGCCAACCATTCTCCACTATGAACAAAGCTGTAGGGAGAAATCAAGACAGCAGAGTAGGAGGATGCAGAGCTCATCTCCACCCAAGAATAGATCAAAAATACGTCTACATGGGGAGAAATTCTCACTGAAAACAACCTAGAGATGGGCAGAAAGACCCTTCTACAACCAAAACTGTAAAGAAAGGTCCCCATGGAATCAGGTAGGAAGGGAGAAGCGATCAGGTCAATCTGTGCCCCTGAAAGAGACAAGAAGAGGAGGGGGACATCACGGGCTCAGAGGCCCTCCCTGGGGAATAGGTGGTTTGGACAACAGATTGGGCAACCTGGCCCTGGTCCGACACCAGGAAGACAAGTCCCCTTAGCTAACTTGAAAACTAAGAGGGCTGTGAGAACCAAGACTCTGCCCATGGAAAGCATTAATGAGCTCACTTACTCCTGAGGAAGCAGACTGAAACTGCCTGGGCTCTTGCTGGTTCCCCATGACCACCCCAGAGCACATCTCAGCCCACATCAAGTGCCTGCCCTGCCTCTCTAGTTGCAATACAGCACCCCCCACCCCCCAAGAGTGAAGGCTGTGGTGGTTGAGGAGGGTGCACACTTGTGGGGTTGGGGTGGGCAGGGAGCCAGCTTGGACCAAACTTAGAACAGCCTTTCCTGGCATTTCTGGAGGCAGTGGATCAGGAGTGGAGGACCGCTGCTGTTGGGCCCATCCCAGCGCATACCCTCCCTGTGCAGGGTACCCACACAGGCCTCACTTGCTTTAGTGAAGCTCTGCTCTGGGAAAGTGCTGACAATGGGAAGGGGAGGGCACACACTTAGAGGGAACAGAACCAGCTGAGAACTGACCCTCAGGCTTCTGCTCCAGCAACTTGGGCCCAACCCAGGCCCCAATAGAGCAGTGACAGCCACTGAATATAGGGGAAGCCCCAGCTTGCACCTGGCTCTGGCTCTAGCCCCTCAATCTCCAGCCCCATCTCCCACCAGGATTATGGGAGAAGCCAGCCCACACTGGGAAAAGATGTGACCCTTGCTCACTTCAGCTCCAGTTCTCCCACCAAAGTCACTCGGTACACACAGACTGCACAGGGAGGTTCCCACACAAGGACACGCCTTCAAGGCCAGATTAGGTAACTGTTTTCATGTAGTTTCATAGAGACACGAAAAGTTAAACAAACTGAGAAGACAGAGGAATTTGTTCCAAACAAAAGAAAAAGGAAAAAAAACGGACACGCAAAAAACTAATGAAAGAGATAAATAATTTACCAGATAAAGAGTTCAAAGCATTATTAATGAGAATGCTAACTGAACTTGGGAAAAGAATAGATGAATACAGTCAGAATTTCAACAGGTATTAGGCGATATAAAAGAGCTGAAGAGGAGTTCCCATTGCTCAGCAGTAGTGACTAGTATCCATGAGGATGTGGTTTTGATCACTGGTCTCGCTCAGTGGGTTAAGGATCCAGCATTGCCATGACCTGTGGTATAGGTTGCAGATATGATTCAGATCCTGCCGTGGCTGTGACTGTGGCACAGGCCGGTGGCTGCAGCTCTGATTTGACCCTAGCCTGGGAACTTC
>PVHT021183699.1:14187840-14318678 GCA_004024745.2 Catagonus wagneri
CTACTCATGACACAGCTTATAGTATGTCTGCGTTAGAGCAAATGAACAAAAGACCCATGTACTAAGTGGTGATATTTTAAAGGATAAAAAAGGTCCAGATGATATGAAGAAAGAATTTATATTACTCAGTCAATGGAAGTAACAAAGTAGCACACAAAATTTCCCTTTACTCATTGACCTCCAAACATAGTACGATTACATTCAATTCTCTGCTTCTGTGTGAGAGAGAAAGGTGACAATGATATTCATTCACTCCTCCAAGAAATAATTTTTGATCTCCTCATATATGCCAGGCACTGAGGATACTTCACTGAATAAGACAAGGTAAAAATATATCTCCCCCTTAAGCTAGCTGTCAGGAAATGTCATGATAATCAGTAAGTATGGATTCGGTCCAACCCCCCAGAACTTCAAAGAATGAGGAGAACACTGGGTAAACATATCGATGTTCATAACAACTGGAGGCACTGAATCACTGTCTGAGCCATAAAATAAAATTGTTGCACCTAATAACATTTCATTTCAAGTGCATTTTTGATGTACTGAGCTCTGACTGTCCACAAGACTCTACTGGGCATTATAAGAAAATCCACCCACAACCCGTATGTGTGGGAAATAAATATGTAGGTTAAACAACACGAAACTGCTGATATTACACCTTTTAAAAAAAAGAACAATTTCTATTAAAAAAATTTTTATTGAAGTCTAGTTGATTTACAATGCTGTGTTAATATCTGCTGTACAGTAAAGTGATTCAGCTATCTATCCATCTATCTATACACACATATACACTCTTTTTTTAAAAAAATATTCTTTTCCATTATGGTTTATCATAGGACACTGACTATAGTTCTCTGTGCTATACAGTAGGATCTGGTAGTTTATCCCCTCAGTGTACAATAGCTTATATCTGCTAATCTCAACCTCCCAATCTATCCCTCCCCCAACCACTTCCTCTCTGGCAAACACAAATCTATTCTCTATGTCTGTGAGTCTGTCTCTGTTCCATAGATAAGTTCATTTGTGTCATAGTTTGGATTCCACACATAAATGATATCATGGCATTTGTCTCTTTCTGACTTACGTTACTTGGTATGATAATCTCTAGGTCCATCCATATTGCTACAAACAGCATTATTTATTCTTTTTTATGGCTGAGTAGTATTCCATTGTATATAAGTACCATATCTTCTTTATCCATTCCTCTGTTGATGGACATTTAGGTTGCTTCCCTGTCTTATCTACCATGAACAGTGCCGCTATGAACATAGAGGTGCATGTATCTTTTCAAATTATGGTTTTTCTCTGGATATATGCCCAGGGGTGGGATTGCTGGATCATATGGTAACTCTATCCTTAGTTTAAAAAGAACAAATTTCTTATGGTTCAGTTTTATATAAGGGATTAAATAAGAACACTATAAGTGTCAAAAAGCAGAGAACATTAGTTTCCAAAGGAGACTACAAACTGAATGCATTTAAGGGAAAGGAAGAACACTGTAGGCTAAAAAAAGAGCTAGGGAAAAGCTCACAAAGTAGGGGCATAAAGAAGGTCCAGAAGAGTGGGCAGGGTGGGAGAAGAAAAGGGTGTGAACACAGGGACAGAGGCAGACCTGAGATGGGTTCGGGGAGACAAGAGAGCAGAAGAGCTGGACTGGAACCAAGGCATCTGGAGAGGGGTGACCGAGGCTGGCCTCCAAGGATATGAAGACAACTGGAACCGAAGAGTCTCAAGGAGTCTCCAATCAAGTACCACACTGGGCACAAACCTTGGGAAAATGACCTCTCCTCTTCCCCACTATTTGGTCACTATTTTTTCACTCAGTACGTTTCCTGCCTGACCATTCCTCTCTGTCCTCACTGCCAGTACCCTTGTCCACATCATCGCCCACCTGAATTGAAGTAACCTTTTTTTTTTTTTTTTTTCTGCCAAGGCATGCAGCGGCTTGATGTGGGATCTCATTTACCAGACCAGGGGTTGAACCTGCGCTGCAGAGCTGAAAATGCCAAATCCTAACCACTAGATCACTGCCCTACAGTAACTATTTCTAAGTAGACTATCAACTTCCAATCTCTCCCTCTTCTTAAGTCTGCTCTCCACACAACAACGAAGGGTTCAAATCTGACCCACTTGAGCCTTCCTGGGTTTCCCATTTCTCTCAGCATAAAAACAAAGCATATCGGAGTTCCCACTGCAGTGCAACAGGATCGGTGACGTCTTGGGAACGTTGGGACACAGGTTCACTGCCTGGCCCAGCACAGTGGGTTAAGGATCCTGCATTGCTGCAGCTGTGGCTTAGGTCATGACTGCAGCTAAGATCTGATCCTTGGCCCAGGAACTCTGTAAGCTGCAGGGTGGCCAAAAAGCAGGGGGAAAAAAAAAATAGCATAAGGAGGCCAGTGAGGTTTCCCATGGGAAGAAAGCTTCTGCCCCCCAGCCCCCCTCAGCTCCACTCACATCTGGGCCCTGAGGCCCTGCCCCAGACCTGCTTCTCCTGGACTCCCAGGACCTTTCTTACTGGACTCCAGGGCCAGATGACTGCAGCAAGGCCTGGAAGGCTCATCCATCTCAGCTCAAGTATCCATTCATTAAAAAAGCTTTCACTGACCTCCTTAAGGTGTCACAGCCCCACTAGACACTGCCTCGCAGCTGTTAATAAAAGGAGCAGATTTGGGCAATAATTCAATACATACACAAATCTGTCTCTTTTAGTTTATGATCAGCTTAACAGGGATGGTGATGACAGTCAGTTTGCTCACCCCCAGTCTCCAACACAGCCTTGCTAGTTTATAACAAAAAAGAAGTATTCAATAGGAGTTCCCTTGTGGCTCGGCTGGCTAAGTTTCTGGCATTGTCACTAGGGTGACTCGGGTTGCTGCTGTGGCACAGGTTTGATCCCTAGCCTGGGAACTTCCACATGCCATGGAACAAACAACCTGCTGTATAGCACAGAGAACTCTAACCAAAATTCTGTGATAACCTATGTGTAAAAAAACCTGAAAAAGAATGAATGTGTGCACATGTATAACTATTGCACAGCAGAGATTATCACAACATTGTAAATCAACTAAATTTTATTCAAACTTTTAGTTTCTTTCTCTCTCTCTTTTTTTTTTTTTTGTCTTTTTAGGACCACACTCATGGTATGTGGAAGTTCCCAGGTTAAGGGTGGAATCAGGGCTGCAGCTACAGGCAATGCCGGATCCTTAACCCCCTGAGCGAGGCCAGGAATCAAACCTGCATCCTCATGTATACCAGACAGATTCGTTTCCGCTGAGCCATGGTGGGAACTCCATCAATCAAACTTTCAAAACTTAAACAAATAATTTTTTAAAAGGAAGTATTCAGTAAATGAATGTTGAAAGAATAAATGACTGAACAAACAAATCCCAAGGGAAATGTGACTGGAAAGCTCCAGGTATAATTGCAGTGTCACTGTTTATAGATGGAGAATAAAGGTCATGAAAAAACTATCGGCAAATGACAACTTTATCCTAGCTGACCAGCATCGAGTTATTACAGAAGGCTGATTTGATCAAAATCTGTTTATAAACACAAGGAAGCTACAAAGTAAAGAAGATACTTGGAGGTTCCCTGGTGGTGCAGCAGGTTAAGGATCTGGTGTTGCCACAGTTGTGGCGCTGGCTGCGACTGCAGCACAGGCTCAATCCATGGCCAGGGAATTTCCATGTGCCACGGGCGCAGCCAAAAATATGTACGTATATATTTATGTGAAATACAGGCTATTTCAAGTATACAGGAATAGGGAGACAGAATATCCTACAGGAAAGATGAGTATTCACATTCACATACATATGCAGGCATATTAAGGCTGGTGAGGGTTAACAGGCTTGGGAGTGTGAATGCTTCCTGTTATAACACTGCAACAGTGATGGAGAAGACCTGGTTTCCACTTGCCTGCTGAGCGATCTCAGAAAGTCCCTGGGCCTCTCTGATTATCAGTTTCCTCATGTGGCAAAAAACAGAAATAATTCCAACCCCGTTATCATAGAGGAGTTGGGACTAAATAAGCGAAACTCCTTTAAAATTGCCCATAGCTATCTATGCTGTGATTGAGATAGCTGTTGTAAATATAATCATTTCTAATGTCACTCTTAGTTCAGCTTGAAGAGCTTTTCATGCTTATTTTATTTTTTTTTTATTTTTTAATTTATTTTTTATGTTTTTGTCTTTTTCTAGGGCCGCACTTGAGGCAGCATATGGAGGTTCCCAGGCTAGAGGTCTGATCGGAGCTGTAGCCGCCGGCTTTCGCCACAGCGACAGCCACAGCGACACAGGGCCGAGCCACGTCTGCGACCTACACCACAGCTCACGGCAACACCAGATCCTTAACCCACTGAGCAAGGCCAGGGATCGAACCCACAGCCTCATGGTTCCTAGTCGGATTCATTAACCACTGAGCCACGACGGGAACTCCTTGTCATGCTTATTTTAAATCACCTGCCTATAGGAGTTCCCATGTGACTCAGCGGTAACAAATCCAACTGGTATCCATGAGGATGAGGGTTCAATCCCTGGCCCCGCTCAGTGGTTTAAGGATCTGGCATCACCATGAGCTACGGTGAAGGTCTCAGATGTGAATTGGATCTGGTGTGGCTGTGGCTGTGGCATAGACTGGCAGCTGCAGCTCCAATTTGACCTATAGACTGGGAACTTCCATATGCCACAGGTGCATCCCTAAAAAAAAAAAAAAAAAAAGAAAGAAAGAAATCATCTGCCTATATGCACTGATTTTGCTTCTCTGATGACAAATACTAGACACAAAATGAAAACACTTTTCTTTTTTGGCTTCGCCCTTGGCATGCACAAGTTCCTGCTCCAGGGACCAAACCCACACCACAGCAGTGACCCAAGTCAGAGCAGTGACAATGCATCCTTAACCCACTGCACCACAGGGAATACCACAAACATTTTATTTTTAATGTCACAAATAGTCATTTTGACTTGTTACACCTGATGTTATTTAGCGTTTACTATTATAAGCACTTTGATGGATTCATTTAACCCTCAAACCAATCCTCTGATGTGAATTCTGTTGAGTCTCCAACTTACAGATCAAAGAACTGAGGCACTGAATTTCCTAACGTAGCCAAGATCTCATATTTAGTAATAATAACAATTATAATAAAAGCAAACATTTACACAGGGCTTCCCCTGTGCCGGCACCATCGTAATTGCTCTCCATACACAAATTAATAACAATTCTCCCAACAAAATCTATAAGGCAGCTACCTTTACTGTCCCCATTTTACAGATGAAGGTACTGAGGCCCACAGAAGTTAAAATCATTTGTCCAAGTCACAGGCTTTAAATCCCTCGTGGCAGTGCAGGAATTTAAAACTTGTTCATCGAATATTATGCTAACTCTCACTTATCGGTGGCATTTTTTCCAGCTCTCTATTTTGCCTGAGTGAATTTTCTTTATTTCCCTTTTTTTTTTTTTGTCTTTTCTAGGGCCGTACCCGGGGCATGTGGAGGTTCCCGGGCTAGGGGTCTAGTTGGAGTTGCAGCCGCCAGCCTAGGCCACAGCCACAGCAATGCCAGATCCGAGCCACATCTGTGACCTACACCACAGCTCACGGCAACGCCGGATCCTTAACCCACTGAGCGAGGCCAGGGATCGAACCCGCAACCTCATGGTTCCTAGTCGGATTCATTAACCACTGAGCCACGATGGAAACTCCCCTGAGTGAATTTTCTAAATAAAAGTTTACCATTTTAATAATCAAATACTACATCATACACATTTTTCTCATATGGATTAACAATTCCTTGTATTTTATGCAAAATACATTAAATACTGGCCCATTTTTTCCTGACGGCCCAAGATCAAAGTTATGGCCGCTGTGCTTTATCTATTCTGCATCTTGTTTTAATTTTAACTTTTATTTTTTTGTCTTTTTAGGGCCACACCCACAGCATAGGGAGATTCCCAGGCCCGGGGTCGAATCGGAGCTGTAGCCGCCAACCTACACCACAGCCACGCAGCCACAGCAATGCCAGATCTGAGCTGCATCTGTAACCTACACCACAGACAGATCCTTAATCCACTGAGCTGTTTTGATTTTTACAAGAGGATATTTTTTGGTCTCTCTTCTAGATACGTGCCATTTGATGATTATTTTGTCACACTGACTCTGTGGAAGGCTATAAAGCCAGACCCCAGGCCAACTATAACTACTCCTAATAAAGATGGAATAAGCTCTGAGGTGAGCCACCTCCATGGACTTGAGTGCATGTCTCTCATCATGACTGCTGCAGATTTCAGCTGAAATGAAGGGGAAAAAGTCTGACCTCTATACCTGTATGAGCAATCATTTCACTGAACGAGAAGCTATCTCTTTTACACAGTGCTCACTTCATGTTTTTTTTTTTTTTAAATCACACACATCAGGCATATATACGAGTATATGCAGAGTTCACTTTTCTGTGGACGACCAGGTCTCACAAATGTGAGACTCATTTCCAAATCCAAGCCACATGACCTGTCCCCGAGGTGACACTTTTTATCCCCCACCCCCATTCCACTTTATTTTTATCTTTCCTTGTCTCTCTCCCCCAGGTAGAACATAATTCATAACCCACCATAGTGCTAAGAAATTTGTCTGTAATGGAGTTCCCATAGTGGCACTGTGGTAACGAAACTGACTAGGAACCATGAGGTTGTAGGTTCGATCCCTGGCCTCGCGCATTGTGTTGAGGATCCGGCGTTGCCATGAGCTGTGGTGTAGGTCACAGACACAGCTTGGATCTGGCGTTGTTGTGGCTGTGGCATCAGCCGGCACCTGTAGCTCCTATTAGACCCCTAGCCTGGGAACCTCCCTATGCTGTGGATGCGGCCATAAAAAGAAAAAAAAAAAAAAAAAGGAAAGAAAGAAAAAAAATTTGTCTATACTGACTCTTGGAATACATTTTACAGGTGGGGAAACTGAGAGGCAAACATGAAGTAACTTGTCAGAGGTCCCGTGTTCAGCAGCAGAGGAGCCAGAATTTGAACCCAGGCAGCTGTCATGAGAGTCTGAGTTCTGTGGACACTGGTCCATTCTCCTTGGGAACCTGAGCCCAAAGAGGACGGGGTCTTGGTCTGCTCACTGCTAGATGCCCAGGAAACTTTCATTTCCTCCCCACCTCTCCAAGGATGCCACTCAATTCACTCCAATTCGGTCCTCAAAGTCTGACTGGCCCTAACAGGCAGAGTGACATTCCAGGCCTTTCTTCCACCTGCTTGAGATTTTAGTGAGTGTACCCTTCTTTTGGCCCACCCTTACCTGCCATAACACCTTGCATCCATCAGTTGGTCAGTAAGTTCTCACTGAATGAGTCTCTGTAGGAGCTGCTGACATACGAGTTTGTGATGGAGTAGGACAGTGGGACTGGGCAGTAGGAGGATGTCCTAGAAACTGAACTTGACTGAATTAGAAGACTGATCTTTGGTTTTGGTGACCTGACCACGGACATTTCACAGATCCAACCTGCAGTGTTCCTTTTTCTCCTTTTTTAAGACTTTGTCTTTTTTCAAGCGGTACTGAGATTTCCCATCTACTCCCTGTCTCTAGACCTGCATGGCCTCCCACATGATCAGGACTGCTTACCAGAATAGTACACTGATTACCAAGGATGGATCTACACTGCCACGTCATAACCACTCAAAGTCCATAACTTAGCTCAGGGTTCATTCCTGGTGTGGTGCATTGTATGGATTTGGACAAATGTTTAATGACACATATCCATCGTTACAGCACCACATAGAGTATTTTCAATGCCCTAAAAAATCCTGTGCTCTGACCATACATTGTTCCCCGACCCTCTGATTAACCACTGATTTTTTTCACTGTCTCTACAGTTTTGCCTTTTCCAGAACGTCATATAGTTGGAATCATACAGAATGTAACCTTTTCGGGCTGGATTAACTTAGTCATATGAATTTAAGGTTCCTCTGTGTCTTTTCATGGCTTGATAGTCAACTCCTTTTAGCTCTGAATAATATTCCATTGTTGGATGCTCCACAGTTTATTTATCCATTCACCCACTGAAGGCATGGTGGTTGTTTGTAGGTATTGGTAATTATGAATAAAGCTGCTACAAACATCCAGGTGAATGTTTCTATTTTTCTGACCTTGAATATTTACTAAGTATAAAGCACTGTGCACTTGATATGGGTTATGTGCAATTTGTCTTTAAAATAATCCTATGAATCAAAAAGATGTGGTACATATATACAACGGAATATTACTCAGCCACAGAAAGAATGAAATAATGCCATTTACAGCAACACGGACAAACCTAGAGATTATCATGCTAAGTGACATAAGTCAGACAGAGAAGGACAGGTAGCATGTGGGATCACTAATATGTGGGATCTAACAGAAAATAATAAAGGAACTTGTGCACGAAACAGAGAAAGACTCAAATATTTCAAAACTAAACTTATGGTTACCAAAGGGAAAAGGCTGGAAGAAGGGATGAGTTGGGAGTTTGGGACTGGAATATACACACTACTATATATAAAATAAGTAGGTAACAAGGAGCCAGTGTATAGCACAAGGAAATCTACCCAATATCCTGTGATGGCCTAAATGGGAAAAGAATCTGTAAAAGAATGGATATATGTACATGTGTATGTATAACTGATTCATTCTGCTGTATACCTGAAGCTAACACAACATTGTAAGCCGACTCTACGCCAATAAAATTAAAAATTAAATAAAACAATCCTATGATGTGGGTGTCATTATCAGCTGACTGTACAGATAAAGAAACTGCAGATAAGGAAGGAGCCACAGAACTAAAATGTTGGAGCCAGGACTCAAACCTATGGAAGCCTGATTCAAATCCTATCTCCTGCAAACTACACTGTACTCTGTTTCGCACGTTAAACTTATGCCATGTAACAACAGCAACACTTAAACTGATTCTGCCATGAAATAGAGACCGTAACTTGAAAGGTTCCAATACCAAGGATCTTGAAATCAAAGTAAAATGGTATATTCAACATTCATCTTTTATAAGCAAAAGCTTCAACTAGATGCCATGAAAAACAGTTATTTCTCATTTCAGAGATTCATTCATTTAACAAGTAGTTGTTGAGCCCCTACTATGTGCAGGGTAGTAGGAGAGATACAACTACTGGTGAGGAAGATAAACCTGGCCTCTGCCTTCTCAGAGACAGTCCAGAGGAGGAAGAGGAGAAGTCATTAGGCCACACATGGAGGACTGGGGAGTGAGAGTAGGGTTGAGAAAAGTGCAAAAGTAGTGGCAGGCAGCGTCAGCACCAGGTGAGATAAGTACACACAGGCGAGAAATGTGACACGTTCTGGAAACAAAGATGCAACTGCCGATGGCAACTTCCCACCACCCATTCGCCCAATACCGACCTATCTGCTAAGACAGGCTCACAGTGACTCCCACTTCCCGACAGCCTGCATCGTCTGCCAGTCCTCCTGCCGAGTGACGCTCACTCCAGGAGCACCTGGGGGCATCTCCCTGGTGACCCGCCCAAAACCACGCGCCCACTGAGGAACGCCCGCTCTCGCCTCACTCACTGCGCCGGAGGAGGGCCCCTCCTTCAAGCCAAGCTCGAAGTCGTCTTTCTCATCGTCTCTGCTGCTGTCACGCTGCCCTGGACCGGGGGCCCGTCATTCTCTCCCCCAGCCCAAGCCTGGTCTCAACTTTGGGGGCACGGCCGCCGGCAGCACCGTTGACGATTCAATCAAATCCTCTCTCTGGCCACCAACTGGCGCTACCTGAACCAATACCAACACCGCTTCTTCAGTCGGCCACCTCCTCGGCCAATCAGAGGCAGCGATGCTACGGCGCCATGACGACGTGGACGCTGGCGGAGGTTGCCGTAGCAACTGGAGAAGGCGCAGGGCTGCCGCAGCCAGACCTGAAGCTGCTTGCCGGTGCACCGGCTTCCTAAACACTATGGATTCTACTTTATATTTGAGTGTATGTCGAAGATTATCTTTGAGATAATCGATTTATCTTCCAGAGACTTATTTTGATCAGCGCTGCATGCTAAATAGTTTTCATATGACGTGAAACATTTTGCAGTTACCCAGGGGCACTGCCTGCATCAGGCAATGGGGATAAGGTGTTAAAAAAAGAGGGACCTGTATGTTACTAGTTCATTTTGTAGCTTTGGGCAAGTCTCTTCGCCTTTTATGAAAGTCTGAAGCTTCTTGTCATTGAACAATTTTAAATTTTACTAGGAATTGTTCCAAATTCTCTCCTCGTGATTTCACTTACTCTCCACCTTATGTGGCCGTTTTCATCCTAGTTCAGACTTGTAAAATGAAGGCCCAACACAGCATAACTCCTAAGCGACAGAGGCAGAATAAAACCTAGAGTTCCAACCCAGAGTCCAGTCTTAACCACTAAGCTTCTCCCTCAGTTCCTTTAGGTATAGGACTACCTCAACCCCATCTTAATATGGCTCCAAACGCCCACTAGTGTGTCAATTAGTGTGGTGATTAAATCTCCTAAAACTTGATTTAAAATGAATATAGTGAAGGATTCCTTGATGTCTCTGCTTTAACTAATATGGAAAAGTCGTGCCAAGGGGATTACAAATTGAGTTTCATTAACTGAAAAAATGTATTTTTAAAACTAAAATACTCAGGTACAATTTTGGAAATACAGAAAGGTGAGCTGAACATCAAACTCAGATGAATGTAGCAGAATGAATTAAACCTGAGAACATAAAACTATCAGGAATAATGTTACCAATCAACACACAAAAAGTTGATGGGGGGGTCTGATACTCGGGGGGGAAAAAAGTATTCTTTACAGACATTTTAAATATTAAGGGGGACAAAATTGCTCCTCTGTCCTTTCTTAAGCAGAATATTGAATGTTTCTCATCTTTCTCCTTTGCAACAAAATAACATCTTAAATGATGTTTTGGCCTTCACTGAATATAAGTAAAAGTTGCAAAGGTGATTAAGAAGCACAGAAAACACTAGGCTCTGGAGGAAAGCAGCAGCATCTCCACCTGGTAAGGGCAGGTGCTGTGCTCTGTAACATGGTAATGTACATGACCCCAGTAGGGAAGAACAAATCTCACTCCATGCTGGATCTGTGCCTTTTCCTGTGCTTAGTCAAGCTTGATCTGCACCTTTTATAAAAGAAGTCTGAAATATACAAGATAGCCTATTCTTATGCTCTGACCTTTAAGAGTCCAATCATATAGGGATATAAAGTTTCGTAACTTAGTAACATTTGTCTTTTTGGAGGTTTACAAGAACATGACCTGACCTACATGGACAGCTGCAAGAACAAAGGATTCTGACACTAAGAAGTTTAAAACAACTAGTCACACCTTCCCTCACTTTACCTTTTATTTAAGTGCTTTGCTGAAACCCTTCCAGTTGAGTTTTGAGCACAAGCCACCATCGACTTGCATGACCCTGCAAGAAACTTTTCTCTGTTCCAAACCCCAGTGTTTTGGTTTGTTTGGCCTCACTGTGCATCAGGCACACGAACTTGTATTGGGTGACGGTGTTTGCATAATCTCATGGGTTCAGTGGTAGGGTCTAAATCTAAAGACCTAACTCGCCCTTCTCATGAGTAACACCCCTTTTACTATCCTGAAGTGAATTCAGATAACACAAATTCTATAGTTCAAAAGTAAAACAGTACAACCACTATGGAAAACAGTATAGAGGTACCTGAGAAAGCTAAATATAGAACTACCATATGACCCAGTTAATCCCACCCCTGAGTATCTATCCGGAGGAAACATTCATTGAAAAAGATAAATGCACCCTTATGTTCACTGCAGCACTAATCACAATAACCAAGACATGATAACAACCTAAATGTCCATAGACAGATGAATGGATTAAGAAGATGTGGTACATATACAATGGAATACTACTCAGCCATAAAAAAGAACAAAATAGTGTCATTTGCAACAACACAGATGGAACTAAGACTCTCATACCAAGTGAAATTAAGTCAGAAAGAGAAAGACAAATACCATATGACATCACTTATATCTGGAATCTAATATATGGCACAAAATAAAACTACCTACAGAAAAGGAACAAACTCATGGACTTGGAGAACAGACTTGTGGTTGCCAAGGTGGGGAAGGAGTAGGATGGACTGGGAGTCTGGGATTAGTAGATGCAAACTATTGCATTTGGAGTGGATAAGCAATGAGCTCCTGCTGTATAACACAGGGAACTCTATCTAGTCACTTGTGATGGAACATGATGGAGGATAATGTGCGAAGAAGAAAGCATATATACATATAACATATATATGTGTATATATGACTGGGTCATATATATGTGTATATATAATGTGAGATGTGAGAAAAAGAATGTGTATGTATATATATATATGAGTGGGTCACTTTGCTGTACAGCAGAAATTGAGAAAACACTGAATAAACTGTAATAGAAAAAATAATCTTTCAAACAGTAACAAAAAAAGGGAAGTGTTATAATATAGCATGAGACAAAAATCACATAAATGGGTATTGAAATAGATAAATATTCAGAGTCGACTTAAGAAGAAGACAAAACTAATTCCCCAAACTTCTAAAATACCCCTAGACCACCGGTCTAGGACAAAAACACAAAGAGGGTATTTTAAACACACACACTCTTTCAGTGGAGGCATTTACAGAATGTTGAGCACAATGTGAAGAAAAAGCAGAACTTAAATTGACAATTTTTTTTCCTAAAGCAAATGTAGGCAAAAACTTCCAAATGAAATTTTCAAAACCATAAGCACCTTTCCCTATCTCCCTCCTGAAGGTTATCAAACTCACTGTGGGATATCAGAAGCCTTACTGTGCAGAAAACACAGGAGGGAAGTGTTACAAATATGCCTAACAGAAAACAAACCAAGGCCTGTCATCTGCCCTTACTAAAGAAATGCCATAATAAAATTGGCCATTAAAAACAAAAAAGAAAAGCCTCAAGTCTGCGAGGGCTTAGTATTAACATGCTCATTACACATAATATAATGTGATGTGTGTCTATTACACATCACATTGCAAAATTCTAAACATCTGTGTCTAAAAATAGGGGAAACAATGGATCAGCCTATCTCAAAGGGCTTTAATTTCAATTATTTTTTAACTATCAAAAAGTCATGGCAAATAAATCAACTATACGCCAATATAAAATAGAAATTAAATTAAAAAATAAAGTCATCGTGAAACACATTTTGTTTCATCTTCTTTTCTGTTTCCTCTTTCTGTCTCCTGCTTACTGAAGCTTATGAATATTGGGAGGCAGGAAACAGAAATTACTTATTTTCTTTCATCCCCAATCTGTTCTCTTCAAAAAGACATGCAGCATTTCTCCTATCAAAGTAAAGACAATATTCAACAACTGATTCAGTAGACTTTTATTGCTCTTTCAACTTCAATAACATCTCCAAAAAATAGTTTTCTTCTAATATTATGAAAGAGATTTAAAAAGCAGGATTATTCACATTATAGACTTGGTAGATACTTGTAGTTCATATAAACGAAAAATATCAGTTCTACATTTTAAATGTTTAATTTACTTTGGATTTTATTACAAAAGAAAATATCGTAATTACAAAAGTCATAAAAATTAGAACTGTACTATTCTTATTATACCAAGCTATCAAATACTATATAAATGAATAATAAAATTCAATTTCTTTTTATTTAAACATAGTAAACACTGGAAGATAACCACCCCCTCACGAAACAAACAAAGAAAACACAAAACCTTTAATATGAAACAAAAGAAAAGCCACAACACAAAAAGCAATCAACACACAAAAATCTGATTTAAAAAGTGTTAACAATTACTAAAAGTCAACTTTAGAAGTCAATACATCCTAATTAAAATAATTTTAAAAAAGATCTTTAGATGATTTCATTTCCTACTGTTTTCCTATTGACATCGACATCACTTTTTGAAAATTTAGAAAAGAACCAACTTTACATTAAAATTGCCAAATTTTGAACACTGTTTTAGATTTTGAATGTCCTTAAAGTCTTTAAATTTACATTCTAAAAAATAAATAATTGTTGGACCAAACCATAACACATTTCACATAGTTCTACTGCATATAACAATGATGTGATCTACATAAATAAATCCAAAACATTAAATTATTTAATTTAAACATTTTGAATTAATTACAATGTTATATCAATGGCTTACACATCCAAAATCTGAGCACTTTGAAACAGGATTCACATGTTACACTGCTGAGCACATTTACAGACCTGATGTACATGATATAGTCCTATAAGAACAGCAAGCTCTGGTGTCCTATGTCCGTCTCAGAAACTACTTTTCTTTTTACAGAACTGTGAACCTGCCTTTGCGAAAGAAAAAAGTTATAAAGCTATTATATATATATATATATATATATATATATATATATATATATACACACACACACACATAAACTTTCTTCTTTATGTGGAAGAAACCAGTATTTTTTGGATGGAGAAAACGAAAGTTAGTAATTGAGTCGTAAAGAAACCTGCTTTATAAATACATGCATTAGCGCCTAAAAAAATTTGGTCTTACACATTTTACAGGCTTGGCAAATATGAACAATGATATGCCACAGCTTTTTTAAACAACTTGAGAGACTGACGACTGACAACATCATTCACCCAAACACGCTCATGTATACACACACCCGTCAGAAAAATCGTGTGCCTCACTTTGCACGTCTAATATCACTGGAGAATACATAGCATCTTTTCATCATACGGAAGTTTTCTAGTTCATTGTGTTCTCAAAAGCTGCAATTTTAGAGTGAAACAGCATTCAAAAGGAAGCAAATTTCTGATGGTCAACATGAGGATGTATCATAGTCTTTGTAAACAGACATCTATAAATAAAGAAGATCCTGAGGTGGCTCTGCCGCCAGGGTACTCAGTAGCACTAAGCTCCATCCTGGAAACCAAGGCATCTGAGAAAGTGCAGGGCTGTTCATATGAATTTATTTTATAAATGAAATAGGTACAGGTTTAATTATTTTGCACCTTGAGGTAAATAAGTACACAGCAATTACTACTGCTCATTTATACCTGTTTAAGGCAACATTTAAAAATCAATATATGTAGTAAATTATATTCTTTACTCTCTTTCAATGAATGCTATCCACGATTGCTAATTTTCAAAAATAGTGGAAAAGTATCATAACCACATAAAACAAGCAATTACTTACAAACAGTTTACCTGTTTCTCAATGCAGTAGTCAGATCATTTTGTAAGTCAAGTAGTCAAAAGAAAGCAGAAATTATTAACAGTTACAAACATAGTAAAAACACTTTGAGTGCAAAGCCTTTTGCAAGTCATGGTTTTTCTGGCACTGAACAACAAGTATTCATAATTAAATAAAATCGCAAACATACTATGATCCCAGGTAGTTTTCAGTTTAAATTTTAAAATCACTTCCTGTAAAATCAGCACATTTGTTAACCCTATGATGTCCAGACACAAGGAAATTATATGAGGGAATCCTCTTGTTCAGGTTCATCAAAAGAGTTTCCTGAATTACAGCAGCAAATACTAGGATCTTTGGAAATGATTATGCTGCTATGAATAAAAGGGAATAGCTTCAGCGGACGCTCATCCACAGTAACAAGCACCGTGGGTAACACTCATTTTCAACTTGCCAACGAAAGCTCCCTGTTTTAGGCAGTACCAAATGATATTTTCCAAGGGAAAACAGCTACATTTCCAGCCTCTCATATGAGGCAGAGGTTGAATCCATTACTTTAACTAGACTCAGGTAATATGGTCTTAGATGTGGAAATTTTTTTAGTTAAGTGTTTTAGAATGGATTGCTACAACTGCTAAAATATCAGTTCTTGGCATTCCTCATGATCCTCTCTAAGACCAATTCTTCATACTTCTGTGCCTAATTATAAATGATTAAAGGGAGCACTGGAAGTTCATTAAAATCTGCATCCTAATATTCATGTTATTATTTTCGATATTTCAGTGGCTTCTCAATACTCATTTGGGTTTTAGAAATCATCCTCTTACCAAAATCAGTTTCACAACCCCATTCATCCAGTCCTACAGGCTTAGCAAGAACAACATTTATTTATTTTATATGAAGCTAAAAGTATATAAAAGTTGACTAAAAAAGATTTGCTAGAAGTTAAAAAAGCTCAGAAAAGCAAAATCTAAATAACATAGACAAACACAAAATAGGAGAAGAATGTCATCAATCTGAGCTATACATAACAAGTCTCAATTTCTTTTAAAATACAAATATGGCAGTACTTTATATAAAGTCAAAGATGTAAAATCAAATGCTTTCAGATAATAAACCATAAATGCAAGTGAGCACCAACTATTTACATTAACAATTTACTCTATACTTGTTACTTTTTCAAATATTTACGCATATCAATCAAAATAAATAAAATATTTTAAAATGAAATCACAGATAACAATCTATTAAATATTATCAATACAACAGGAAGAACGTAAATAGAATATGAAAGGTAATTCTTAAGAAAGTAATACTGATCATAAACCCACTTAAGAGAATTCTGACTCCTGATTATTTAATCATACTGCCTATAATAGCAAAACAATCAAGAACTTGAACCTGATATAAGCTAACACACATCTGAAGTAAAAGACAGCAAAAGCAGAGAACAGGGCAGGTATTTGGGACTCAGAAAAAAAAAAAATCTCTACAAAGGCAACAAAATTTAACTATTGTAAAGTGGTATTTTATGGCTTGTAAAATTCAAAATTCAGTGACTGGTATGAGGGTTAAATTATAAGATCATCTGCAATGATACCTGTCTATCAGAACGGAAACCTAGATATGGAGGTTTTAAGATTTTAAACAAAATTTAAACATATAAAGGTCAAAATTATAGTTCTTATCTAGAAAGTTTCCACTGTTCTACCTTTACATCCAAAGTTCCCGTGACTTGTGAAACATGATGGACTGACATGTACATGGAAAACACACACAGAGCAGTCATGACTGATACCATTCGTGACCCAGTACAGGCAGACTTCCTGGTCTTTCCCCAATGCACTAGCAAAAGGGAAGTAATAAAATTTCTAGTAACTCAAGAAAATTTTTAAATATATGGACAAAATACTTATCACTGAAAGTTGGTGAATTGCCACTGCTGAATAAATAGATTTAAAGAAAAATAGACTGAAAGTTATTTCCCCACATTTTTCTATAGCAGAACAGGAAAAAAAAATTTCCAACAGAATACTTGAGTAGTAAGAACTGTGTACCTCACTTCTGAGAGACCACTTCATTACACAGAGTCTCCATGGTGCTCCTAAGAAACTTCAGACACTACTTCAAAACACCCAGTAGTCACACATAATTAGCATGACATTCAATATTGTTATACAGAGTGACAAGGAATACACACATTATATATACATACACACACATATGTATATATATCTATATCTGTATATCTATATATATATAAAGTCTTCTTGGTTCGATTCTATAATGAAGTTTCAGCATCCATGTATTTCTTTGTTGGTTCATCTTCAATATTTATTTTCACACTTATAGGTTTTTCAGGGCTATTTAAAACAAAGAATGAGAATAAATGATTTTTCAAGTGGACAAATATTCTATTCTAACCATGGCCAACAGTATATATCCATCTCACTTTTTGACATGACTATTAAAACTATAAACAGATGACCTGCTATTACTATCTTTCCGCTTTCTTTTCCTATCGGTAACCTTAATTGGAAAGGCAAATATTAAAAAGTCTTAGTTTTTATTTTAATGGATATTTTTGCCACTGAAATACATGCTTTTCTTACAACTGAAGAGGAGCTCCTTTAAAAGTTGCTTCATATATCATGACTATGATTTATTAACTTTATGTATAAAGAGTTGTAGCATTTGACTTTTACTGACAAATTTTTAAAAAATTAACCTTTGTTAAGATAGCTAAACATCAAATAATTTCGTGCAAAAAATAACACATTTACAAGCCTTGTCTCCCTTAATTTGGTTCACAAATACAAGATCAAAACACATATTCTGTATTTTCAAGTTATTATCAAAGTACATGGATTTAACTGATAACTGACTTAATTGT
Organism: Catagonus wagneri; assembly: GCA_004024745.2. NCBI lineage: Eukaryota > Metazoa > Chordata > Mammalia > Artiodactyla > Tayassuidae > Catagonus > Catagonus wagneri. The sequence goes on from PVHT021183699.1 coordinate 14,205,935, forward strand.
AACATGAATATCTGGGATTTGAAAAATTTTCAGAATAGAAACATGCTACAGTTTGCTCCCTTCTCCAACAAAACTGAAGGAAGATTCCCCAAACATTTTCTGTTGAATAATATAAGCAAACAGTTTCTTTCTTCCCAAGTGATTCTGAATTGAGGGACAACCTGAACAAAAGGCAGAAGTATAAAAGAATAATATTGTAAGGTCTTTATATTCATCCTAACTATACTAACATTCTGGGCCAGGGGCACTAAGAAGGTGTGAAAAGTCACTAAGAGTTAAAAGAGTATCTGGTGAAATTCTGGCCACATGGAATAATCCAAAATGGCCAAGTTTCACTTCAAAACTTTTGAGATCAAAGATGGAAGTGAAGAAAGGAAGGAGTCTAGCTTAGAGAATCAAAACTTAGGAAACGATGAGAGGAAAGCAAAAACGTTGCTAAGAGAGTAGGTAGGAGCAAGGTTCTAACAGGAAGCAGGGAAATATGGAGAAAACCTAATCAATTATTATCAAAAGACAGTTGTCAGAAAGACAATAACTAATCAGAAATAGCAATATGATTGCTTGCCTGGAAGAGTCTTGGTTTGATGGCCCAGGCAGAATGCAACGACACCCAACATGGTGTCTAGCACAAAGTGTACACTAAATAAGTATTTGTTGACTGTGAATGACTGAATGCCCTATAGGATAGTAATACCTCACTTCTCCAGAGACCTAAGGGATGAATGACCAATGATTAGAAAGCCAAAATTCCTGAGGTTCAGGTCTTGAAATGAGGTGAAAAGGAAGGGAAAAAGGGTTGTTACCTAACAAGAAACTTAAGGAAGGGGTTAAAAAACAATTGTGAAATACACGGTCCATTATAAAACTGAAAGGCCTTTATATCCATGGATTAAATGGCTTACAAATATTTTCTTGCAAAATGTTTACTTTCACTAGAAGAAATAGTAGGCTGAAACAAAACAAACAAACCAAAAAAACACAATAGGTCTTTTTTCTTGAACCATCAGAAACCATGACTGAGGCAGTGTTCCATTTCAGTATTTAATCCCTAGTAATTATCTTTCTTTATATGGTTTCTGATCTTTTATATAGTTATTCCATATATATATATATTCATTTTTATTATAAAATAACTCCAACTCTCTTTTTTCAAATAGGCAACTACAAAATTAAAAAAAAAATAACAAAACAATTAGTACCTGTATCTGATTCCAGTACACAGTAAAATGATGGATGGATATAAGAAGGAAGAAAAAGAGTAAGAAAAGAAGGTTGATTTTGTCAAGTAAGGAGAATATAAATTATGTAAACTGAGTTAAATTAATGGTTTTATTTAATAGCTATCCGTAAGTAAATGAAAGTTGGCTATAGTTAGAAAAAGCATAAATCATTACAGCTACCTCGTGTTAGATCTGGTTACTTTGGCATTCTCAGTATTCATGGACAGTGCCTTCCACTGTGCAGTTTTGGCCATTTCATCTGATATGTTAACAACTGAGGGATCAACACTGAAGAACAAATACACTTTCTGGTTAGTATTCATTACTTGCAAAAGCATTAATACTGTCATTCTTATTATCTATATAATATTTGCTTTCATAAACTTAAAATTGACGGAGTTCCTATTGTGGCACAACGGAAATGAATCCGACTAGGAACCATGAGGTTGCAGGCTCGATCCCTGGCCTCACTCAGTGGGTTAAAGATTCGGCGTTGTCGTGAGCTGTGGTGTAGGTTGCAGGCGCGGCTCAGATCTGGTGTTGCTGTGGCTGTGATGTAGGCCAGCAGCTGGAGCTCCAATTAGACCCCTACCCTGAGAACCTCCATATGCTTCAGGTGCGGCCCTAAAAAGCAAAAAAATAAAATAAAATAAAATTGAGAAAACTCTTTGCCATGCACTGAAACCAAGGTCTAGCAAGATATCAGTATTTTGGAGTCCCATTATAAAGGTCTCATGGGAAACTGCATCTTTCTGTATAGTCACAACTAGGGATAAGATTAATTAAATTGGCAATGATACCCAAAGATGATTATCTTGGCTACTAGTATACTCTAAGTATACTAAATAACATAAAAGAATATATTAATGTGTGTATAAATATAAAAAGTGATACAAGTTCCAGTCAATTAGAAAACTTTTATAATCGGCATAAATTTCAATTTCATCAGATACCCAAAGTATGTAAGGAAAAATTACTAATTATGATTTTATTACCATATCAGTAAAATTTTTTGGTGTCAAGGTATTACTATATAACATTTATCAAAATCCAAAGAACAAAATACTCTCCTTTCATCATAAGAAAAAATGTAACTATTCCACGTCCCTCTGAAATATTATAAAAATTATTTCCAGACCCCAAATCCAATAATGAAGATATTGTACTCGGAAGTTAAGAGAAATACAACTGCAAGTCCTTTTCTTCACCAAAAGGAAAACGTCTCATGAAAACAAGCAACAAACGCAAATGTCAAATTAGATGTTAAATTAAGAATGTGATGTCAGCCAGGTGATAAATGACTAAATAGTCATTTAGAAAGTGCTGGCTTCGCTCACGCTTTAAATCCACACGTCACTTATGTGCTAGGACTGCAGAGAAGTGTGACCTGTTCATGGGAGAGCCTCTCAGAACAGATGCTTCACCAAGACAAGTCTGAAAAGGGCACACATTTGAACACCCCATGGCAGAGCCATCCAACTTGAAACCCTGTCTACCCCGAGTAAAGATTTCTTTGTTCAGCTGCCAACTTCAAATAACTGAAGAAATTCTTGAAGCACCTTCTAGCTTCTAAATGTCCTTCTCTAAGCAAGGAATTCCCCATTAGTAAGTAGACCTTTTTTGAAGAAAGTACACATTTTGTTTTTTCGCAAAATAAAACCAGGGAAAAAATCTATATATAGTATATACATTATTTTCACATTGTAGGGGTCTTTACAGTTTCCAAACACTTTTATATGTTATCTCATTTCATTTTCATGGCAAGTAATCCAAAACTACTTAAGATTTAAAATTCTGGCAGATAAAGAGGTCAGCCAATTCCTGGCATTCTAGATGTTTAAGAAAAGCAGCGTTAATCATGGCTCGTGTCATCATTTAAAAGACAAAAGTAAATATACCTCTACCCATTCTTTTTGAGAAATACCAGTTTAAGTATGGATTGCATTTAACTTTTGTTAAAGGTCCATGAGTAACCACAGTGAGAAAGTGATAATGCAGGACCTACAGAAATTAAGTGGCAAATGATCTCAGTGAACTGGTAAGTCACTAGGAACTACCATGGCAGTTCCTATACTATTTTTGGCGACCAAGTCAATACCTTAACTCATTTAACAAACATTTATAGAATCTAGAGAAGCAGAGGTTGCATTTGGATACATCCCAATGTCTACATGTGGAATTTAATTTAAAGTACATGAAAATCTGGGGAGTTCCCATTGTGGCTCAGTGGTTAACGAATCCGACCAAGAACGATGAGGTTGCGGGTTCGATCCCTGGCCTTGTTCAGTGGGTTAAGGATCCGGCGTTGCCGTGAGCTGTGGTGTAGGTTGCAGATGCAGCTCAGATCCCCGTTGCTGTGGCTGTGGCGAAGGCCGGAGGCTACAGCTCCTGTTAGACCTCTAGCCTGGGAACCTCCATATGCCACGGGTGAGGCTCTAGATAAGGCAAAAAGACAAAAATAAAATAAAATAAAATAAAGTACATGAAAATCTGAGGCAAAGTCATGAAAGGTGACAAACAACACCAATGATTAAAATTAATAGTAAAAAGTATTAGAGTGTTACTTATGAATTCATTTATCAAAACTGATCAACATAAGTAGGTCCAAATGCGACCTCTATAAAAACTATAAAGATTAGTTAAAAAATGCAAAAAGGTTAAAGCAAGCTCATCAAATATCAACAAACATTTTTCATTAACTGGTCAGGAAAGGAGCCTGTATACATTCTAAAACTGATTTGTCCACTGTATTTATAACTATCTCATCCTATATTTCATAACCTTTAAAGTATCCTTGCCAGATTATTCATACAAAGCGCTATTTGAGACATCTGGACTTCAAAGCTGTTTTTTTGTTGTTTCTTTTTTTAGGGCTGCACATGCAGTATATGGAAGTTCCCGGGCTAGGGGTCAAATCAGAACTGCAGCTGCCTGTGTACACCACAGCTCATGGCAACAGTGGATACTTAATCCACTTAACGAGGCCAGAGATAGAACCCGCATCCTCACAGATACTAGTTGGTTTCATTACCGCTGAACCACAATGCGAACTCCCTGATTTGTCTACTATAAATAGTTCATCATAAATGGAACAGATGTACAGAAATAAGACTCAGGTGTGTACATAAGTAATACAGGCTTTTAATCTATAAAAAAGTTTACATTTCCCAACCTTTATATTTAGTTCTTAAATTTAAATAATGTCAAAATCATACATGATAAACTATATATGAAATAATAGGAGCCCTCACTGCCAGGGGTCAAATGACATCTTTGGAAACCCATAAGAGAGTTCTAGGGCCTCTAAACATAGTTACATGTGAGAAGATTAACAGAAGATGGATTACAAATATTTATTTTCCAGCACACACTGAACCCAGCCCTAATGAAGAGCAAGGGAGCGGAAAAAAAAAAAAAGCTGTACTACTAAGAGAATGAGAATAGTCTAAGAGCAATTATGTTTTTTTAATTTACTTTTTGTCTTTTTTGGTTCACACCCACAGCATATGCAAGTTCCCAGGCTAGGCATTAAATCAGAGCTGCAGCTGCCGGCCTATACCACAGTCACAGCAACGCCAGATCCAAAGAGCCGTGTCTGCGACCTACACCACAGCTCACGGCAGCGCCGGATCAGGCCAAGGATGAACCCACCTCCTCACGGTCACTAGTTGGGCTCATTACCACTGAGCCACAATGTAACTGCAATTTTAAATGACACTGAAACAAGAGGAGTGATGAAAGACAGGACAATCTCGCCTGCTTGGCGTGGAAGCTGAGGTGGCCTCTCCTCCCGCCTGTGAGCACGGAGGGGAAAGAGCGAAGCCATTAGCCCACATGCCAGATGCAGGGTTTGTTATCTTTTAAACAACAGGTATCGTGACTTTAAAGAAACATTACATATGGCTTATTCATGCACCTGACATGTATCTGAAGTACATTTTACAAGGGCAAGCTGCATCTCACCTATATTTCAGGGCCTTAACTGGAATCTGCAAGAGGCTTCCCCTTTCAAATGGAAGGTGCACGGTGTCTTCGCCAGCGTGAAGCATTCGCTCAGCTTCCTTTAAAGCACATACGTGAAGAGATTACCCTTCCCAGAATATTTCGAGGTGAATCAACTCATACACAACATCCTAAAGAACTAGAAACCCAACCTGACAGTGTTAGTTAATCTGACTGAAAATTTCTCTTTATCATTATGAACACAAACTTGTGGCTCAAGATGAAAACAACTTGTAAAGATGAATTTCTAAGAGGTTATAACTTCCATCTATTTAAGTTAATCATTCCCACTGCTTATCAATTTTGCCACATACATCAATTATTAAATAGGTATATAATGAGAGACAAAATTTTGTGAAATTTCCTGACTCTCACTCACTATAATATGACATAAGTGAAACCTCATTTGGATAAGGCAGGGTTTCTCAATCTCAACAATACTGACATTTAGAGCCAAACAATTCTTCGTTGTAGGAGAGAGTCCTGAGTGCACAGGATGTTCAGCAGCCCGTCAGATGCCAGTTGCAGACCCTCCCGTTCTGAAAATCCAAGTTACTCCAGGGAGTTCCCTGGTGGCTCAGCGGGTTAAGGATCTGGCATTGTCACTGCAATGGCTCAGGTTGCTGCCATGGCACAGGTTCAATTCCTGGCCCAGGAAATTGCACATGCCATGGGCACAGTTAAATAATTAATTAATTAATTAATTAATTAATTTTTAAAAAAAGTCACCCCAAGTTGAGAGCACCTTAGCTAAGACACATGAAACAAAATCCTGACACAATTATATGCGTGAGGACGGGTGGGCAGTACAGGAAGACACTGAGAGAGAGCATTACCTCTTCCTTCTCACTAAGAGAAATCCCACTACTTGAGGGTGGTAATGTACCCAGCTTTAACAAAAATAATAGAAGGCGAAAGAATAAAACCTAAACTAAATTTCCCAGCACTTCCAGCAACTCAGCATAGTGCAGGTGGAACTTCCTGTACGCCTCCAGGATGGTGGCATAGAACCGCCTGCAGGCTGTTCCAGCCTTCCTCCCTCCTGCCCTCTCTAATGCTAATGTGACAGATCAGTTCAACAGCCATGCTGACCCAGGAGGGGATTCTGAGGATGGAAAAATCTGTGCCCGGCTCGGAGAAATGCAGCAGAGTTCCTGATAACTCTGTGGAGCCATCACACCAGATCACCTACTTTTTTTTTTTCCTTTTCTATTTTTTCCCCATTACTTAATGAATTTTATTACATAATACATAAGTACAAAAATCATCACAACTCAGTTTTATAGCATTTCCATACCCAAACCCTCAGTGCATCCCCCCACCCCCCAACTTGTCTCATTTGGAAACCATAGGTTTTCCAAAGTCTGTGAGTCAGTATCTGTTAATACTGACTGCACAGACTAATAACTGCAAAGAAGTTAATTGTGTCCTTTTTTTAGTTTCCACCTACGTAGCATTTGATGTTGGTGTCTAATTGTTAAAATTAAAATGTATGCTAGAGTGCACTGAGGAAGATTGAAGGAGCTGATCCCCATTAAACTGACTGTGATGGTGCCTGCTACTATCACTTTGCATGATAATTTCTAGGTTCATCCATGTTGCTATAAATGTTGTTATCTCATTCCTTTTAATGGCTGAGTAATATTCCATTGTGTATATGTACCAGATCTTCCCTATCTACTCCTCTGTCTGTGGGCATTTAGTCACTCTACTTTCAAGAGTCTTTTTACAGAAGAAAATAAGGCTCCTTTATTTAAGCCAAATTTACTTTTGTTTTGTGATAAGCAACTGAACTTCTTCTAATATAGGAAGTAATAAACAAGCAATTTTGGCTAAGCATTTTATAAATAAATTATATCCTACTTGAAAAATCAGCAAAAGCTCCTAAACATTTACATATATAAAATAGCTTTGAAGAAAACAAAACTCTTAAAAATCTTGGAAGCTCAATTCAAATTATTATTTCAATTAATGTCCGAATTAAAAAGTCAAAAACTTTTGTTTGAAAGTAAACATCAGTAAGTTTGCCATAAAGCAGCACTGAATAATCAACCCAAACATGAAAAAATGCCAGCAAGCCCTAAGGATGTTTGTCTGCAAAGCTTTAATAAATGCATTTTCATAAATACTATGAGATATAAGGGATAAATTACTCTGATTTCTCTCAAAAATTAAAAAAACACTAATTTTTGAGATCTATTTAAATAGGACAATAACTTTTTTAAAAAACGTATATCTTATCTTTGCTTTTCAAATATTCTGAATGGAAAAATTGAGTGAGGCACATAAAATTAACAAAATCATCTATGCTTCATATTCAAGTATCTACTTTTCCTTCTTAAGTTAGATAGTACTGACCTAGTTATTTAAAAAAAAAAAACAAATTCACAATGGAGTATTCATATAGATCTCAGCATACAAATCAACTAATGGTACATAATATTGGATATGAAAACTAAAGTTTTACTATACTTTCTGTAAAAAAGATATTTACTTAAAGTTCTTTTCGTCCTTATGTATGCCAGATTATTAAAATGAGGTTAAAATTAAAATGTATGCTAGAGTGTACGGAGGAAGATTGAAGGAGCTGATCCCCATTAAATGACTGTAATGGTGCCTGCTATTTGTTACAAAATATTAAACAAGTGAATGGTGTACATCTAAAACTTTTTTTTTTTTGCCTTTTTAGGGCCGCACCGGCAGCATATGGAGGTTCCCAGGCTAGGGGTCCAAACAGAGCTATAGCTGCCAGCCTACACCACAGTTGTAGCAACATCAGATCTGAGCAACCTCTGGGACCTACACCACAGCTCACAGCAACGCCAGATCCTTAACCCACTGAGCGAGGCCAGGGATTGAACCCCTGCCCTCATGGATGCTAATCAGGTTCATTAACTGCTGAGCCATGACAGGAACCGCATACATTTTAAATTCTTATGTTAATTCTTATGTTAACTCTTATGTTAATGTTTACCTCTTTCTCCTTCTTTTTGTCGTCTTCTTTCTTTTTCTTACTTTCTGGCATAAGGTCATCAAGCCAACTAAGCTCTCTCTTTGTGAAACACAGATCCATGAGTTTGCGTACAAAGACTAATGCAAGAACCTTTGAAAAGTGAGGGAGAGAATATTAAGTAACATCTAAAAATGCATACATGATATCACTTGGAGAAAAAAGGTGATATATTTGACCACATGATAATTAAATGTTTTGCATATCCATAGGAAAAATCAGACTGTTAACTGGGAGAAAATTTTTGTAACATAGAGACAGATATGTGTTTGTATCTAAACTACACAGAACTTTCAGAAATTCATGAACAGAAGTCATAAAAACCAATTATAGAAACAGGCAAAAGATACAGGAAACAGTAAGAAGAAATGGCCAGTGAATGTTTGAAAACATCTTCAACCTCAGCAGCCATTAAAACAAAAGCAAATTAAAATAATAATGTCTTTTTCACAAATATGATTGGAAAGTTAAAACCTAGTGGTAGAAAATGGGTTCTCTAATGCATTGCTTAAGGAATTTTAAAAATCTGTATCTGCTTATGTAATGTATAAATGTAAAGCCATAAAAATCATCATCTTGTTTGCTGTGAAGATACTCATCGAGCTTAGTCTGCTTTATAGTTTCATGCCTTGTGTCCTCGCCCCACAGCACTGCAGGGAGAGCAGCGACACACAGCAGCGAGCTGGGACTGCCAGACTTCAGCAAATGATGGAGAAAGCCAGGAAGGGGCAGAGAAGGGTTCCCCTGGGGTTTCGGGGAAAGCTGGGCCCCATTCACACATCTTGCTTTCTGACTTCTGGCCTGCAGAACTGGGACACAAATTTCTACCGCTTTAAGCCAAGGAGTTTGTGATACTTTGTTACATCTACCCTAAGAAACGAATACAGCTATTGTCATAAAGTTTTTTTATTTTCTTCAAATGGGCATTTCCCTTTAAATCTATTCTTAACTATTTTATAATTTTTGTGGTCACCAGTGTGGATACAGTTTTTTCCATTTCCATCTTTAGCATTATTACTAAGAGCCTGTATGCCAATTCTCATGTTTTCTTTCTAACAAAAAATCATGATTAATTCTATTAGTTTTAGGGGTTTTTTTTGAGTCATTTGGGTTAATAGGTACAGTTTATTAACAAATAATGTTATCTCCTTTTTATACCAATTATTGTACTATTCTTATCTTATATAACAGCTAGAACTTTCAATTCGTAGGAAATAGCAAGAGTAGACAGTGTGAACGTCTTCCTTTAAATCAACCTCAAGCCGCTGGGTTAAATTTGCTCCACCACCTGTTTTGTATGGCTTGTGAGCTGAGAATACCTTATACAGATGAACATTTAGAATTGATCTGATGATAGGAACACTAATTTTGAACTCCAATTAGCTCCAGTGAAAAAATTCCATTCTTTTCGTTAGTATTCTTTTTTTTTTTTGCATTTTTAAGGCCATACATGCAGTATATTTAAGTTCCCAGGCTAGGGGTCAAATCGGAGCTGCAGCTGCTGGCCTATCCCACAGCCACGGCAATGTGGGAACTAAGCCACGTCTGTGACCTACACCACAGCTCACGGCAATGCCAGATCCTTAACCAGCTAAGCAGGGCCAGGGATCAAACCTGCATTCTCATGGATACTAGTTGTGTTCGTTACCTCTGAGCCACAACAGGAACTCCCTAGCAGTCTTTCTTTCATTAAAAAAAAAAAAAAAACCTGTATACTTATTTTTTTTTTTTTGGTCTTTTTGTCTTTTTAGGGCCACACCTTCGGCATATGGAGGTTCCCAGGCTAAGGGTCTAATCAGAGCTGTAGCCACTGGCCTACAGCTCACAGTAACACCAGATCCTTAATCCACTGAGTGAGGCCAGGGATCAAACCGGCAACCTCATGGTTCCCAGTCGGATTCGTTTCTGCTATGCCACGACAGGAACTTCCCCTGTATACTTACTTTTTAAATTTTATCAATAAAAAATTTTAGAAACCTCTCTCTTGTTAAATAAGTGCCTGTTTAAGAATCTAGTGGCCTACAGAGCCAAATACTTACCACCTGACCCTTCACATAAAAAAGTTTGTCGATCACTCCTCTGGATGCTCAAATTTATTGCTATAGATTCATGTACTATTTTCTTAAGAGCCTTTGCATCTCTTCCATAGTTGTGGTTATATATCTTTTCTCTTTCTTAATCTTATATATTTTGCTCTCATTTTATTCTTTACTTATGAGTTTATCCACTATTGATGATTACAAATAAAAAACTTGGTTGTATTTATTTAAGTGTTCTTGAATAATGAGGGCTATGAAGGGCATACATTTTCTTATGAGTATAACTTTAGCTTTATTTCATAGATAAAAAGTTACTCACTTCTTTTATTTATTGATTGATTTTTTTTGGCTAACCCACAGCATGTGGATGTTGGGGGCTAGGATGCCAACCTGAGCCACAGCAGCGACAACACCAGGTCTTTAACATATCGAGCCACTCCCAAAAGTTGCTCGTTTTAGTAGTTCCACAACGGTTTTTTAAACTCTGTTTTCCTTCAAGGCTTATTTCAGAATTTAATTTCTAAATATTGAAGATCTTTTAATGAGTTTTCACTACTCATTTAAAACTTTATTTGTGATCAGGGAATATCAGCTGGATAACTTCCACAGCTTTTAATCTTTAAAGATTTTTCTTTGTGGCTAGGTACATAATTAACCTCTACAAAATATTTGCAAAAGGATGAATACCCTCCATTTGCAAAATGCAATCCTGTAATGTGACAACTGAATGAATTATAGTCATTCTTATTAATATAACCTATAATCTTTATTGCTTTTAGTTTTCAGCTCTATTAATTTCTGAGAAAGATTTATTGAAATATCCAACTAAACGACCATGCTGTTCTGGTTGCTTTGCCTTTTCTATTTGACTATTATGTTTGTTCCATAAACATCTTAAACTCTGAAGTTTTTTTAAAAATACAAAACAGAAGTTCCCGTTATGGCTCACTGGTAATGAAACTGACTAGTATCCATGAGGATGCTGGTTCGATCACTGGCCTCACTTTAGCAGGTTAAGGATCCAGTGTTGCCGTGAGCTGTGGTGTAGGCCGGCAGCTACAGCTCCAATTCAGCCCCTAGCCTGGGAACATATAACCATGGGTGCAGCCCTAAAAATACCAAAACAAACAAATAAACAAAAAACTACAACAACAGTATTCTCTAGCCTAAGAACGAAAAATCAAAACAAGCTAAAATGTAGAAAATGACAAGTAAATTCAATTCTGAAAATGACTGGCTTCACAGCTAGAAAGAGCTAATCCCCATTTTAAAATACATCAGGTGCTTAAAACTCCTTTGCTCAAAGTCAGTTATAAATATTAAGATAATTACTGTCAAAACACACAAAAATGTCATTAATTAGTGATGAAATTTTAAAAATAAACACCTCACCATCATGGGGAAAACGACTGCGGCAGCCGAAGCTTTTATGACCCACAAGAGGACCAGACAGGTGAGCTGGATGACAGTGAAGATGTGGACCTTCCAGAGAGGCACGTAGCGCAGGTAAATCAGGTCAGGCTGGTGCTTAGCAGGCATCCCAAATAATTTTATGCGGTCAAAAAACTATATAGCGAATGGAAAACAAGACAAGAAAAAGGCTTCAACAAAAATATCATCTCTGCTACTTGGGAAAAGAAATTCCATTTTAGGGTTTTGTGATTTCAACCCTAACTTCCTTGAGAGCACAGCGAAATGCTTCAGTGTACATCTTGATCCAGAGAGGAGGGAAAAAAAATAAAGGCCACCATTTACACAAATGTAATTCAGTAATCAGAAAACTAGACAAAATATTTAATTTGGGCACAGGTAAAATATTTAGATAAGTTTATCTGCTAGAATCAAATTCACAAGTCATTTAGGCCCTTTGAAATTGTCTTCTAATACGTAAAATCAAAGAGAAAGACGACTCTCCCAAGGGTCTTCCTAGGTCTAACGTCGCCAGTCTTATGAAAATGACCTGAGATAACTACAAACCATTTTTCATCCACGGAAAGGGAAACTCTGAACCAATCCCTTCTTTCTAAGCTTTAATTTCCTCATTTATAAGCTGGGAATAAGATCAGTCCTAGGTAACCCACCAAATTGCCGTAAGACCATCAGGTGAGTTAACGTGATCATCTCTAGAACCTGGACTGTTGAGAACTCAGAGGAGACGGATCCAGGAAAGTGCAGCTCCTGCTGGTGGCGGCCTTGGGGTGGGGGGGTGATGACCCTGCCTGAGCAGCTACATGACCTACCTTAAGATCAGGTCCCCACAGATCTTAATAGATTCTATCAGGCTTTTCCCCAAGAAATACCATAAATGAGACAAAACACGGTAGTGAAAATAACAGATTCTAGGCCTGACTCCATCCATGGCTTACTTGAAAACCTTCAGGAAGTCGAGTTCTGTTTCATGATTTACAGACTTAGTATTTCTCCCTCTTCTGTTTCCCAAAGTTGTTTTGAGGATCACAGAAAATCGTTTAGGTACAAGGCTTTATAACCCATATTACACCATACAAATGGCAGGTATTACCACTGTTACAGAAAACTAGTTAGTATTTATGTTTTCTTTTTAAGCCATTGAAATTGCTGTTCTAACATGTCAGAAACAGCATTTTTTCCCCATTGCAATTCTTTTGATCCTCCTTCTGACTATAGTAGTCTTTATTGATGGTTACCTTTCATTAGCTTCAATTAAAAATAGGTAAGGACATAGCAGTTCCTGATCTTATTCTCAGGGGAAAAGATGTACAGTAATGCAATAATCACTTGCAAAATGTGGTTTTGAAGTCACCTGCCCCCAAAATATCAGGGTTTCAGAATAAATATAAATAAATATCAGAATAAATCTCAGAATAAATCACTAGCATCACAAAACTTGCATCACAAAAACAATCTTTGCAACTATAAAACATTTAGGTTTTTCTATAAAATCATTAAATATTTAAGACTTGCCTGGATTCCTTTCAGTGAGGAAACTCCCATATAAAGGAAAACACCATACAGAACAGGCATTGGAATAAACTGTAAGTAAAATGACCACAGTTAGAACCCATACTACAAAAACAATTTCACAGTTAAAAAAAAAAAAAATACATAAAAACATAAGTCAGTGAGTACCTATGGAGATAAAATTCAAATATCTTTCCGTGACGAGACCTAACTTTTCTATAAACAATAACCTGAAAATTCATTTGTCTTCTACATGTTCCTTCCTAAGAGGTACATTCAGAGGTCAGGAGCACAGATATTAAAATCAGACTATTTGGTTGGTTTAAGAACCCAGTTAATATCTTGCTAAGCCTTAACCTCTCTGTGCTTTGGTTTCTATATCAGATTGTCTTGAAGATTATTAAAAAATTTCAAGCATATAAAACACTCAGCAAAGCACATGGTACAGGTCAGTCACTCAAAAGGTACCAGCCATTATTATCGCTATCACCACCCTGCAGTGACTATTATTTACTGACCACATATAATTCAACTCCACCCCCAAAAGAAAGTCCTTGTTCCTCTGGAAGTTAGAGGGAGCCCCAACTGCCTCCCTGGTCCACACAGAGGCACCCCAGAGGAAAGCTGGAGACAGGTTCCATTCATTGTCTCAAACACCACACCCAGCACTGCCCTCCTGCAAGGAGAGGCTCACGAGGACAAAAGACTGAATAGTCACAGAGGAGACACACTCCCTGACACTCCTCTTTACTAAATTCACCTAGGGTGTCCTTACCAAGGGCCCCGGAGAAGGAAACAGGTCAACAATCTAATCAATAACCTCAGGGAAGCTCAAGAAAATATTTTATCCATAAGGCAACTTCAGAATGTTAGGACAAATGAATAATCAGAATGTGGGGGGGGGGGGGGCTGCCAGAAATGAGAGATATAATTATAAAAATAATTTAAAAAGATTTTGTGATAAGACTAAAGAGATCAATATAATGATAAGGAAAATGGAGGAAGTCAACAGTGAAAGCAACTAGAGAAGAGGAATCCAGAAGGTCTAATATCTGTCTAACTCAAGTATAAGAAATACCTAAGAAAACAGAAGAGGAAATAAGCAACTGAGGAAAATTCCCAGTTAAAGGCACAACTTTATATAGTAAAATGACCCACAGACAAGTAGGGTTAATTAAAAGTCCCTATCTTTCTACTTAACTATCATTGCAAAATTTTAAAACACTAGAAGTAAAAAGGACATTTTGTTAGCTTCTAAAAGGGGGGGAGCCTCTATAAAGATACAAAAACCAAACAACTATCTGACCTCTTATTAAGACCACTGATCTCTAGGCAAGAACAACTTTAAGTCTCAAAAAGTAAACTTGAACCTTGAAATGAATATCCATCTATTAGCCATATGTTAGGGTAATTCTGAAAGATGTAAAAACCATGGAAGTTTATTAATTATGCTACCCTACATGAAAAAAATCACCCAAGGAATTCTTTCAGCAGTACAAAAAAGAAATATAAGAATAAGTGGAACCTACATAAGTACTTTTCATAAGAAAGAGAAGTTAAGACATTAAGAAAACTTGTTGCGTCTTGAGGCTTGGGCTATTTTTCTAAAACAGCAGGAGTTTTAGGGAAATATTTCCACCTCCACAGGCAGATCACATCGCTAAGTCCTCAGCAACTATTAAGATCATAATACTGATTACGTGTTCCCAAAGGGTTTACATTTTTATAATTTAGCCCACAGAAAAAGCATAGGATGTAAACACTAGTAACCTCTATAATAATAATAATACATCTTAAAACTGCCAACAAAAGGCAAGTGACAGAAGGGAGAACGGGATGCTGGGCTAACTCCTTGTGACAGACAGGACCTGAGGTCAGAGGCTCCCAAGGTCGTGGTCTCAGTCCACACTCCTAAATAGTACTGAGGATTTACTCCCCAAACACTTTTGCTTATGTAGATTCTATATTTATAGTACTTATAAATAGGTAGTTAGATAAATGGGAAAGAGATATTCACTGTATTAAAAATTAAAAGAAAAAATGTTATTTTTAATACATTTCAAAATAATGAACTCATTACATTTAGTATAAAGAACACATTTTTACTAGAAAACTATAATTTTCAAAGAATATAAGATTAAGTGAGAAGAGGAACGCTGTCCCATATTTCTGCATATCTCTCTAGCAGGTGGCTTAACAGAAGACAACTGAATTCTCGTAGCTGCACCTGCATTCAATTTGCTGCAAGATGCTGTTCTGGCCAAAGTATGTGACGGCAATCCTGCCTCACACAGCTATCTAACTGGACAAGGAAGGACCAGGCAGACCCCCGATGTGGTGTCCGGGACTCCCAGAGGTCCTCAGACTAGACTTTACGAACAAGTCTAGAAATATAAAAAACAGACTTGTGGTTGCCTAGGGGAAGAGGGGTCAGAGAGGGACGGCATGGGAGTTCGGGGTTAGCAGATGCAAACTATTATACACAGAATGGATAAACAACGAGGTCTTACTGTACAGCACAGGGAACTAGAGCCAATCTCCTGTGGTAAATTATCACAGGCAAAAACATGAAAAAGAATATATATGTATATATATAACCAAGTCACTCTGCTATACAGCAGAAATTTATGTAACACTGTAAATCAACTATACTACAACAGAATTAAAAAAAAAGAATTACTATCTTAGGTAAAGATAATGAAGTGAGAAATAAAATGAAAATACGCAAAACTATAATGGTGTTACCTACCAAAATAACCTGAAAAACTAAGAAGTAAAAATTTTTACCTCTGGAGAGTTGCTTTTGGAAAGTGAGAGAAAACAGACTCACTTCTCATTTTACTGTTCGTTCATTTATTTATTATTATTATTTTTTCTTTTATGGCTGTACCTGTGGCATATGGAAATTTTCTGGCTATATGCAGTTAATACTTCAAAAATTTAAAGGAGACCCTTTATCAGCAGAAGACTGAACTGAATACTCCTCTTGTGCCAAGCCTTTCTAACAACATACCACTCTGCAGGAACTGCCCATTTGCCTATCTGTTTCATCAACTAGATTGCTTCTTCAAAGCAGATTGCTTCTTCAAAGCAGACAAGTCCTATTTATTACTGTTTCTTTGGTACTTAATAGCACAGAAAGCACTCAATGAATATTTGGTCCATTAACTGGCTTCTTGAAAGAAAGCCAAAGAATTCTAGTATTAACTACAATTTGAGGGGTTAATATGTAACAGACACTTAAAACGCACTCCAAATTTATCTCCTAATTTACAAATAGTTTACAACTTTTTACTTAATCGTTTTTTTACAGCAAAAATAACTAAAATGCCAAGAAAAAAAAATGGAGTTGAGCTCTCCATGTCAAATAGAAAATTTCAGATTAGATACTTAGCTCTATTTGCCTTAGGCACTGTTTTTTCTTTAAATCACTAAATTCAGTAGATGTGTATAGTAAAAATTAGCTGTGACTAAAAGATGTTTAACATAAAGTATAATTTCCTCCATGTTTCATTTATAACATTAGCTGGTTTTGTTTTTTTAATGAGTGCTACTACTTATGTTCTATTTAATTTATCAGGAAAAATACATAAATTAAGAGCAATATTATTTTTAACATTTTGGTCAAATAACTCCTTCATCCATCTTTCAATATTACTTCCCCTAATATGCCTATAAAATTTTTTCGATCATAACTAAGCCATGGATTTAACTCCTTCCAAAACTTTTATCTTCAATATTATTCTTTTGCATTATCTCTATAAAGGACACAATCTAACACTGAAATGTCTACTCCACTAACCATCATTCCAAAACATTATTTTTCAAGTAAGTTCTAGGAAATTAAACTAATTTTAGTTATTTTAAAAGATTTTTAAATATTGCAATAATGAGATTTTACCTTCAGTACTGAAGTCATGAACACAGACAGGCCCATTAGAATAAAAATCATTAGCCCTGTAACCCGCTGTTCACGGATTCCCAAAAACTTGGGTTGTTCCCCTGGAGCAGAACATTCAGATTCAACTTTTAAGCTGTTGACATGACTTATTGACAACACTGTTGCAGCCACAAACCATGGAAGTCCCATGATAGAGCAAACTCCCAACATAACACCAACCATGAGCAAATCAAGATGATAGCCAGCTCCTTTCTGAAAAGTGAATGAAACATAAATATTTGTAAGCATATTGTTTTTCAGGTTAAAATCCTCTACAACCTATAAAGAGAGAGGAAATTAATCTTACATCTTTTAACCTTACATCTTTCATAAGTCATTATGAAAAAACCTTCAACTTGAAGAAATTACAATGCTTGGGACAAAATTTTTAAATTACCTTCAATTTGTGTTCCTTTCTGTTTATGATCACAGCTGTAATTTGTTGATCCATAAAGATGAGAATGGTACAAAGAAGAGCTGGAATAGCAGCTATTAATAAGGTCCACCAAGGATTTTCTCCTAGCGGGCTTATGATCCAGCCCCTATTGGCATCAGTAGGCTGTTTAAAAAATTCAAAGTTTAATAAAAGAAAGAAAGAAAGAAGTTTCCTTCTCCTACTGGACAAAATTTCCACAGCACAGACTGTCTACTCTAAGAAATGCCAAGAGATCAGAAAGAACTAGATTAAACCTTGGGATATACTGTGAATTATCTGCAGACAGCCATAGAGACAGGTCCCTTGTTCACATGACGCAGCCACTCTTTCCATCTAGAGGTGGCGTCTATCTCCTCCCCTTGAACTCAGATGACCTTATGGTTTACTTTAACCAACAGAATAAGGCCCAAGTGACACTCTGTGACTTCCAAGCCTTGATCTCGAGGGCGCTTGCTGCTGCTTCTCTAAGCCTCCTGCAACTCTGAGCTGAAGCTGTGGAGGAAGGCTGGACAAGCTTTTCCGAGGATGAGTGACAACGTGATGAGACAGGATGGGAAGGAGGCTGCTCTTCCAGCCACCTGAACTGAGGCATGTGAGTGAGGCCATACTACCCCCACCGAGGCAATAAAGACCGCAGCCACAGAGAGACCAAGCTAAGCCTATCCCAAGTGTCACTGATATACGAACAAAATAAAATGGACTGCTATTAAAGGCCTTATGTTTGGGAGGTCTGATGCATGGGAATAGATAAGCTAAACAGACTAACAACACTTCAACATGCTTGTATCCACTTCATGTCAAGTGAAAATAATCCACCTACTAGATCAACTCCTAAACTAGCCTGCTTCAGAGATCCTACAGACTAGTGATCCCAATAGGGTCAGCACAAAATCCTAGCAGGGTCACTATTTTTCCAAAGCGTCAACTGGCAAAAATCTGGCACTGTATCAGACACGAATACATTTCAGTGCTATAACATAAAATTTGTTTTATAGCAAAACATTTTTAAAGATCATAAGAGTTTAGCATTCTTAGAGGATACCGGATATATTAAAATTTAAATATATTTCTACTTAGGCTTCGTATTAAGCCTGCTTTTTTCTTCATGAAAACATTTGTCAATACGAAAGGGAAATTTACTGTTTTTGAATTCAGGTATTCCACCCCCACACTATATACATTAAACGACTTCATATTCAATAAATGCATAAAAATGTTTTAGCTCTACAATGCGTATATTCTTAACTGTTCCTTAATTTGTTTCCCCAGGTGTATTTCATGCCCCTTGAAATCAATTTGCTGCTTAAACGCTAGATCAATAAATGAATAACAAGGATATATTTGGGATCCAGAACAAGGAAATGGGCTCAGGACTACAGGAAATTATATCAATATAATTTATAGCTTCATCTATTTGTAAGACTTGGTAAAAATAGAATGACTTTGATATAGTCATCTCTTAATGGCCTAAAATCTTCAGTGACTCAATATCAGTGCTTTTAAGCAAAGCTCTCCAGACATTTTTTTATTATATACTCTTAGTAAACAATACATATCCGATGGCTCTATACTCACTTATGTATTATGTTATTAACGATTATCTTTTCACTATATTCCTTATTTCTAATCCCCTTTAAATATTCTGCTTCTAAAGGAAGTCATATAATTTGTTAAATGTAAATATAAGCAGTGACACAAATACATGACTGTTAAAAATCTCCAGGGAGTTCCCTTCGTGCCTCAGCGGTTAACAAACCTGACTAGGATGCATGAGGATGCGGGCTAGATCCCTGGCCTTGTTCAGTGGGTTAAGGATCCATCGTTGCCGTGAACTGTGGTGTAGGCTGCAGACGTGGCTCAGATCCCCTGCGTTGCTGTGGTTGTGGGTGTACGCCGGCAGCAACAGCTCCGATTCGACCCCTAGCCTGGGAGCTTCCATATGCCACCAGCGGATACAGACCTAAAAGGCAAAAAAATAAAAAATAAAATTCCAAAATAAAATAAAATAAAAATAAAATTCCAAAAACTGGAGTTCCCCTGTGACACTGCAGGTTAAGGATCCAGTGTTGTCACTGCAGTCGCTTGGGTCACTGCTGTGGCGCAGGTTCCATTACTGGCCTGGGAACTTCCATGGGCCATAGGTACAGTCAAAAAAAAAAAAAATCCAGAAACTATCCAAAAGCTACCACTTCCAACTCAGAAGGGAAAATAAATATCCAATACTATATTGTGCACACTGTGTACTGTACACAAAAGAACTAGAGTTTACCAGTGAAATCAAAGGGCTCATAAATGCTTCAATTAAGTATCATTTTTCTTGCGGGGGGGAAAAAATTTTTTTGATTCTCTCCTGCTGGAAAATGCTACAGGAACCTTTCCAATTACTGTCAGTTATACCACCCTCCTAAAACTTTTAATGAGGACCTTTTGCTACTCTTACAAATTCAAGTTTGAGTTATGTCTTTATAAAGGAATAAAGAATGCTTCTTTCACCCTGAAATTATATGATGAACTAAGGATACCAGAGCAGGGTCAAAAATTTTAAATGACTCCCAGTTCTTCACCATGAGTATTTTCATTCACTCTCCCTGACGGACTTGCTCTGATACTTTATTTCCTAAACTCTGTTCATCTGGTCATTTTTTTATATAAACAAGACATATAAATAATTTTTCCTTTCAAAGCATAGCTCTTTAGAGACTACTCAGATTTTATTTTATTTTTTTATTTCCTATTTGTTTTTGTCTTTTTCTTTAGGGCCGCACTTGCAGCATATGGAGGTTCCCGGGCTAGGGGTCCAATCGGAGCTGTAGCTGCCAGCCTACACCACAGCCACAGCAATGCGGGATCCAAGCCGCGTGTGTGATCTACACCACAGCTCACAGCAACGCCAGATCCTTAACCCATGGAGCAAGGCCAGGGATCGAACCCACGTCCTCATGGATGCTAGCTGGGTTCATTAATCGCTAAGCCATGACAGGAACTCCAGAGACTACTCAAATCACTCCTTAGGAGGCAATGTCTCACTCTAAGGCAGTCTGGTATCCCCAAGTAACATATGGCCAAGTGTTTTAATCCTTACCTCGAATTTTTCAGGAACATGAAGTTTGGGAGATGGAACTCCCACAAGGTAGTCAATTACAACCATTATTACTATGGTGAGAAATACAGCAAAGTCACTGATTGTCGATCGCACCTAGTTAAAGGGATTATGTTAGTACACAAAACAGAAATACTATGTGTCCTTTCTAAATAATTCATTTTTTTTCACAGACTAAAATATGCCACTAGATGGTGTAAATGAGGTTTTTAATTAGAGACGTGTCTATGAAATTCATGTTTAATATTTTTCACAAAAGAAACACATTTCACAACAACCTACTATCCCTCGTGACACCGCTGTCTTCCTACCATTAGCTCAGACATGCAATGTACACTTTTCCCTATAAATAATTCCCTTATAGCTATTTGACCTAAAGTCCTAATCTCAAACAAAATCAAATCTTCCTGTTTTGAAATAAACCTAGGAAATGAAAACTAAAAACACAACTACTACTAGAACTCCAAAATCACATCCCAATTACCTTGGTAGGAAAATAGCGCTTGGTCTTAAATTGCTTGAGGAATGAAGACAGAAAAAATGTCGTGAAAAATAAGATGACACACCAAAAGAGCACATCTGGAATATAAGGTCCATGAAGACTACAAGCTGATCCTACAAATGTACCATGAAAGGTTTTACATTCCTGAAAAAAAAAAAAGGGTAGGGGGACAGAAAAGAAGGGGGTAAAGGAGGTTTTTAGCCATCCAGTAAATTACTAAGAACTTCGATGACTCTGAGATGCTACTGATAGTAAGACACCCCAGTATTTAACGTTTCACTCAAAAGAAACATGACAAGTCAACACTAACACAGCGCCAATTTTAAGACATATCCTGAGTTCAGCGGAGTCGTGGTCTGACAAATACATACATCTTAAATCACTGAGCTGAAAGGCAGTATTCTGTCAAGTTATTCCATCATACTGCCTTCTTTCAACTCCCTGTTTCCTTCAAGTAATAGGCTTATCTACTGAGTATTAATCCCCAGTGTTTTTGTTGCATTCTTGGTCAACAATATCACTATCTTTACTTCTGAACAAGTTCCTTAACAACAAAAGCAACACAGAGAACATTACTACGCTGGCTTTTTACCAATGCTGAATAAGAGACAACTGTAATACTAAATTCAATTCAATGATAAAAACTATGTTTGACTCTTCTGACCTTTTTTTCTGACTTTTCTGACCATGAGATTAAAGCAAGGGGCTGTGTTGGAGTTCCCTGGTGGCTCAGGGCATTAAGGATTCAGCGTTGTCACTGCTGTGGCGTAGGTTCAGTCCCTGGCCCAGGAACGTCTACATGCCATGGCCAAAAATAAATAAATAAAGCAAGGGACTGTAAGCATTAAAGTGACCACTGAAATAATATTTACATGAATAAAATCAATAATATAGTTAGTAATAGAGCATAATATAATACAATTATAGAAATATACTGGCTTGATTTTCCTTTGGGGAGAAAATTAACTGAAAGGTAACCAGAGATTAACAAAGGTACATGCTAACAAAGTCCTCTCTGTATATGCTAATGAGACTTATTTTAATTTTTGGCCCACAGCATGTGGAAGTTCCCAGGCCAGGGATGGAAACCATGCCACAGCAGTGACAACGCTGGATCCTTAACCCATTGAGCCACCTGGGAACTCCTAATGAGACCCATTCTAAAAACAGAACTCAGGTTTACTGAAAGAAAAACAGTCAAAGCTTCCATTATTCACAATTTCTATGAGCTAAGATTAGTAATCCTACAATTTACAATATGGGTCATGGAAATAAAAGCCATATCTACACAAAAAAACCCGTTGGCCTGTTGGATATCAAGAAAACCCACTGACGAGACCCGTCAAGGCATCCTATTCATCGTGGCATGAGCTTTTTCAACAAAATAATTTTTCTCTGAGCGCCCTGAACTCTACCTCTTTCCTAACAAAAATGACTGTTTCAACATAAAAGAGCAAAGCATTACTCTTTTAAATCAGCACTGTCCCCAGAACTGTCTGTGCTAGTAAAATGTCACGTGTCTGATGCTCAGCACAGCAGGGGTGTAGCCACCCAACGGGACTGAGCACTTGGAATGTGGCTGGTGCAACTGAGAGACTCAACTTTTAACTAATTTTACTGAACGTAGACTTAAATAGACACACGCGGCCAGGGACCACTGTACTGGCCAGTCATAAATTATCAGTGGGACAAAATTTCAGATGATACCCTTCCAATGATACATTTAGGAGCTCACGCTCACCCACCCTTAGAGAGAAAAGCATGGCCTACAATTGCTTACTGATATAAAAGGAACCAGAGAAGCTCAGGGGTCTTGGCTCTAACGGATACTGCCAGCAACACTGGACATCTTTATTTCTAAATCCCAACTTTGGGAGTGTCCAAAACATATTCTAGGGCTAAAACAATATTTCCTACCAGAATACAGAAATACGTATGTAACATTGTTCAGTACACAGCAGGTGCTCATTAAAGGTTTTGTCCTTTCTCCTTTCTTTCCCCTCAGTACTTAAGTCAGACTCGTGTGTGCAAGGTAAGCAGGTTCGGTGTGAGCACTCATGACCTCCTCAATAAGTGGTTCATGGAGTAGACAGACTGACAAACAGAAGGCTGGACAAGTGGATTCAGGCTGCTGAACTGTCACCTCTAGGACCTGCTGCCGGAGACCCATGAATTTACCAACCCAAGTGGAATCAGAGACCTGAAGCATATTCACAGCTTTTTAATAACTGTATCCTGGAAGTCAAATATAGTCCGTTTTGGTCACCTTTAACCATCTTTTCAGCCTATACACTTTAGTACACGATAAATAAAGATGTGGCGACACCTATCTGGCCAACACAACCCTCTACTCTGAAAACATACTCTATCCATCAATCAAGAAGAAAACATCAGTGTACTCAGAGAAAGCTAGAGAACTAGGCTGCTGCTGGCAGCGGCCTTCGCTTCGCAGGTACTCACAGAAACACTGAGGTTCCCCCAGGGAATGTCCCGGGCTGTTACATTCCTTTCTGCCCACACTGTCAGAGTTTCATTGCCAGGGTGAGGAGGCGCAACACAAACACACCTGAGAAATCAGAATCGGAGCAAGTCTTAACGAGGCTGCATTTCACATTTACACTTCATTAAACTGATCACAGAATGTGGGAGCTTTAACTCAACTTTTGTTTTTTCCACGTGGCAAAGCATAGACACTAAAAAGTGAAAAACGCATCAGAAACAATGGAATGGAATAAAGCTGGGTTTGTATAAATAAAACAAAAGTCATAGAAATCTCAATAAAATGTTTACCGATGAAATTGGTTATGCAGCTCCCTTGGGGGAGCACTGTTTTCTTTCACAAGGTCAGGCTCCACTACATCTTATCTGCCGCCTCCCCAGTCTACACGCAAGGTGCGTTGGTTCCCATCTATTAATTCTAGCCCCACCTACTCACGTTCATCCTTTACTCATCTTAAGATTCATTCTTAAAGTAGTAAGTAAAACAGTCTTTCAGGACAGGATTAGGAGAATCAAAGCAATCAGAGCTCAGTTCATATCCAGAACTAGCTCACCTGCCTGAAAAAGCTAGAAACACACACTTAAGCGAAGGAATCTCTAAAGGTGGATCGAAAGAAACAAACAGGAACATTCTCAGCTGAATTCGGAGCTGTGAGAGAAAAGGCAGGAGGCTGGACTTTGGATTCAACACAGAGGTTCTATCACTTACTAGCTGTTGGAGCCAAGTCAAGTTTTAACCTCCCCGAGCCTCGGTTTCTTTGTCCCGAGCCACAAAAGGGGCTGGGACATGAATGACTAATGCTGTGACATGAATCACGCGACACTCCTAAAATGGTGCCTGCAAGTGCTCACAAAATGTTAGCTGAACGAACCATGTTCACACGTAGGAAACACAGCAGCTACTGCTAACTGGCTGGCAGTAGCTATAAAAACCATGCTTCTTAAAGGTCCAAGTGGCCGGGAAAGAGAGAAGATTAAAAAATAACATTAAAAATTAACTAGTTTGAGAGTAAAGAGGATAACACAAAGTAGAGTTAGCGTCAAAGTGTCATCGATATTTTCAAATAGGTCGATGTCTTATACGAAGTTTCATATCCCTCCCTGGTCTGTCCATCAGCGCTGAGAGCGGGCAGGGAAGACAAGGCCAGAGAGCATGAAGGGAAGCGGTGGGCACAGGGATTACGGGCTCAGGTGGGCGGTGGGGGGACGTTTTTTGGTACCCACATTTCCCAGTGTAGGTTAGTGATGCAGGAGCACACTTAAACCAAACGTGCTGAAGACAGCAAATACAGGCCTCTTCCTCGAGACGTCTAATTGCAATAACCTTTTTGATGTTTAAATTGATTTGCCAACCCTTTGTAACAACTACTACTTTTCAAAGCCTATTTCACTCTAGAGTCTTAAAATATATTTTCGTGTCACGCTTTTCTTAACACAAGGATAATAATCCACTCAACAGCATAAAACAGTGTGCTGAAATTACTCTTTAAAATAACTTCAAATAAAAATGATCAGGCTTCGAAAATGTTAATGAAAATGCAAAATATGAGAAGAATATATAAATATATGGTGGTCAGTTGTCGAATTACTGAATTTATTTATTTTTATTTTTTTTTAGAAAGCTGAGATTTTACTTATTTATTTATTTATTTTTAAAGTTATGAATTTCTTTTCTTTCATTGCTTTTTTTTGTCTTTTTGCCTTTATTTGGTCCGCACCCGCAGCATATGGAGGTTCCCAGGCTAGGGGTCTAACAGGAGCCGCCGGCCTTCGCCACAGCCACAGCAACATGGGATCTAAGCCGTGTCTGCAACCTACACCACAGCTCACAGCAACGCCGGATCCTTAACCCACTGAGTGAGGCCAGGGATCGAACCCGCAACCTCAGGGTTCTTAGTCGGATTCGTTAACCACTGAGCCATGAAGGGAACTACTCAAACAACTGAATTTAAATTGGCTAATCTACTTCAACAGAAGACAGAAAAATACTTGAATAAATTGCTCCAGTGAATAAAAACAACTGAGCCTGTTCAACTGCGTGTACGTCCCCTGAGTGCTCTGCTAAGGTCTCATGTGTAACAATCGGTCAGCCTCCACGTGGTGGGCTGGGTGGCTGGACAGACAGAGAGCATCACATTGCAAAAAATCCATCTTCTTTGCTCAGACCTCTCTGCAAAAATGCATTTGAATATTCAGGGAAACAGAAACACTTACGAGTAGCTGGTCAGTTCATCTAAATTGTTGTGCATATTAAATGCATATATTTCTCCTAAATGGAAGAGCTTCTCCAAAGCTTCGTAGATGAATATGATGCAAATGAGAGCTGCGAAAGCCTCCTCGGTGAACCGGGTGATGTAACACACAAGGCTGCTTGCATCTGTGGCAACCAAAACAATGCACAAGAAAGAAGTCCACAGACCAATACTTGTTCTCAAAGACAGATAGGAAAGGTGATAATCTCTGTTTAGAAGGAAAGATGTGGACATGATTAACATACACATGCCAATAGTATTGGTACTTAAAATTTTCACAACAAGCAAAAAAGAACAGTATAAAAACGTAAAATTCCTAAGAGGGAATAAGTCACAGAATAACAAAATAATGACTAAAAAAAGCTCTATGTGTTTTTCTGCTTCAACTGAAGACTAGTTTCCTATTAGTGGACTTAGTAGTTATATTTTACTTACATAAAAGATTTACAGTGAACATCTAGTAGGTAATCAGTACTTAAAACCAAAGACCTCACTTTAGAAATCAGTTGGGAGGAGGAAATGAGAAGCAGCCTACAGAACAACTGGATGTGTGTCACTCTCTGAAGATCCAGTCGTTTCAGTGTCAGCAGGGCACCCACGCCCGCCCCGGCATCCCTCCCACCCTCCCACCCCACTCCTCTACCGCCAGTATCACCACAGGCAGTGACTTCATTTTCCAATTCAATTTCAAATAGGAAATTACTATTACAGAGTCTAAAACACTTCAGGCCACTGCATTTTCTATTTATCTGTGTATTGTGCCAGATCAGAGTCAGAGTCGGTGAAGAAAGAATCAGAACAAGAGTAATTAGAGGAATCACACATGTAACAGCATCCAAGTTGTTTTCAGGCTAAAATACTCAACTGCATTTCTCTCACAAAAGGAAGAGTCCTGCGTGTCAGATTCCAGGGTTACAAGCTATGGTGCTTGCCCTGATCCCCACCCCTTGTCAGGCCTCCCAGGGTTATCTGGCACCTCATTCCTTTGTAAAACCAATACACCATCTAGTAAACACAGTAAACACCTTCTTACTGGGTTGAAATTTACTAACACAAAGGTTTTTTATTGTCCCTCAAGTGACCTGCTTGTCAGTATTCAAATCCATTAATTTTATGAGTAGGGCTGAAATATTGAAATAAATATATTTATGGACCCTCTTTTTCAGCTATTAAATACATAAAGAACTTTTAAGGAAAGCTAATAAACAATACTATGTCATTATACACTTTTGTAAATACATGTGACAAATAGATAAATATTACATACCTGCAGAATTTAAATAAAATTTTTTCAAACACTAAAACTGGACCTGTGCTCCCCAATATTGTTAGAGGTTGCCCAGCAAACAACGAATAGGCAATGCCAGTTAATGATGCTCCAAAAAGAGACTCTATTGCACTCTGTTTAAGGAAAAAAGAAACGAATAAAACTAATACATCATGAACATATTTCTAACCTAGGTGTACATATAAAACACCTGGAAAACAAAAATTAATCAAGTAGTTAAAAACATAAAGCCAGCACAACTTTCAATCTCAAATTTAGACTTGAAATATGGGAAAATTACAAATACATTTTAAACACATAGGGAAAATTGTTTTGTTTTCACACATTAAAGGTGAACTTTCACAATCAACCTTAATTTAAAACTCAACACTATGGGAGGCAAAGGAGGAAGAAAGAATGGAAGATGGACACAGAGGCTCCACCCCTACTATTCTGTGTATATTTGAATGTCTGAAATAGTTCATTAAAAAAATTAAAAAACATTAAATACTCGATCTGGTGTGCAACCAAACAGAGACTCCTTCAAATACTTGATCGCATGAATAAGTAATCAGCATATGATCCTACCCTCAGTTTGATTTCTTAAGTGCAACTTCCCGCACATTTTAAAGAAATTAATCTGATATGATTACAACAAAAATGAAATGCTTAACATAAAACAGATGCAAAATCTTAAAAAAAAATTCCCAGCAATCACAAATGCAGAAATATTAAAGTTTGGTTTAAAAAAAAGATAAAAAGAAAGACTTGGAGAAATCTTAACTCGAAGCTGGCAGGCCAGTTTAGTTTCACCACCACCATTGTATTCCAAGTGATTAGGTTATCAGTTGGTAGGGCTATGTAGGCCACTAGACAGAGGGGAGGGAGCAGTAAGAATAGGTAAGAAGGGTCACCATTCACAAACATCAAGGTCATCTGGAGGGCACGATTAAGAAAGGAAAAAGCCCACCCGCCTACTCACCCTCAGTAAAGGCAAGGACAGAAGCTTGTGAGAAATAAGCCTCCTGGAACAGGAGGCAGTGCAGCAGCGGACAAAGCAGGGCTCCAGAGCCAGACCTGATGTAAAAGACGGTTCCTACGTGGTATGAAACCAGGGCCATGTCTCAAACTTGTCCAGCCCAGCTTTCAAATGAGGGTGATGACAGCCAGGACATAGTGAAGCAGTGCTTCTAAAAACATCTAGCAAGCACACTGTCTCGCACGTGGAATGCCCGCAACAAATGGCAGCAATTCCCACCATCAGCAATAACAGCATCTTCCAAAATCAAAGTCACAACAAAGATAGTGTGCAGTCAAGGTACTGTTCAACTTTTAGTATAAAAATAGGATCAAACCCACAAACAAACTTGACTTTTGGCAAAATGAGCTGTCCATATTGATTGTATGAGATAAATTTGTCTCCTTGCCCACAAGCAACAATTATTTGTTAACCAAGCTATTATAAAACCCTTAGCCCAATTACGATATGCATATTTAGGAACAATCCTGGGCAGAGCTCAAATCAAAGGGAAAAAAATGTCTAAATGGCATCTAAAAATAGAAAGCAACAAGCTGAGAAGAGAATCAAGGAGCTAAAATAGCAAATAAAGAAACACTAATGGGGGCAGATGGGCACAAAATTATGGTTTCCCTCCCCGGTGCTACACTGAAAACGCAGAAACTGCCGGGTTAAGAGTTTGCTTTCACCGCTCCCCAAATCCCTCATTACTGCAGTTACCCAAACCGAATTTCCCAAAGTTTTAAACTGTTCCCACGTTCATTCCTGTGCCTATGTTCAAACTGAAACACATCTCTCCCTAAAGGCATCACAGCCCCACTCACTGCCTTCCCTAACCCTCATCCCATCAGAAGCTCTGCCCTAATCTTTTCCATGACACTGAGCGCTCCTTGCTCATCTTTCCTCCTTCTCTAAAACTCGTTTAATTTCTGCAAAATCACATCACCCTGACTTCTCTTTCAGAGCTCTTATGGTGACTGTGTCTAATGTGCTGGGTCATTTTCCTCCTTCTGGTCCTTCCTCCATTCCATCAATGGTGGTAATGTCCCCCTTTTTTCTTCTCCTCTCCTTTTAAATTTATCTCCCTTGTTAATCTCATCTATTCTCAGTTTCAACCCTCGCTCATACCTAGCACCATGGCCGATCTTTACATTCCCTTCTTACCACTCTCTAAACTCTGGAACTGCACCTCCTGCTGTCTCCATTTCTACTTGAAGTTCCAATAAAGCATCTGAAAATAAACACATTATCATCTCCATATCATCTCCCTCCCTTAATACCTCTGACTTCACTGTTTCTATGATTTCAGGTCCTCGGGTTTATCGTCTCACTCCCGTGCAGCTCAGCGCACCAAGACCCAGTATCTACATAGATGCTATCTTGTCATCTTCTTCTAGGCGAGGAAGAAGGACACATGCCTTGAGGACAGAAGACACATGCCTAAGTCTTACCCTTTGGTCCATACTCCTCCAGGGCCTAAAGCTCTAGCGCACACACAAGGTATTTAAAGAGCAGGACGGGCTGGGCAGGCAGCGAGTGACAGTCCAAGAGGAAAGAAGCAGTGTTTCCATAACGGTAACAGATAAGACATGTTTCCTCAGGGACCAGCAGTTACATTTAAAACTTGTGACAGCACGTCAAGCAACTTACTCAAAATATACACCTTTGATACAACGATTATACAGTAACAGAAAAGAATCTAAATATCAAAAATAAATTGAGTTGAAAGGAAATTTCAGTTGTCAGGTCTATCTCGTGTTCAGTTTATGAAATACTTTAATTGAACAATTATTGTTACTAGATTTGACTGGTTTTTAACCTTTTACCTCTAAAAACAAATAAATTTTCTCCACAGAGTAAATATCATTAAACAAAATACATATAAGAACCGCAAATTATCTCATTTAAATGCCATTAAAATGTATGTATACAACAGATTTTTCCAAATTTTACAAAGCACTAGACACTATGTTCTATTATCATCCCCCCTCCCAGAGCCCCCAACACAGGATTACCAAGAACAAAAAATAAATAAATAAAATAAAATAAAAACTTTCATTTTAGTCATCAAAATATGGATGCAGTTTTTAGTCACATTTTCCAATTAACGCTTTGGCAACTTTCACACAAGTTTAATTACAGTAAAATTAAAAGTAAATACCACTTCAAAAATCCATCATTTGTCTACAATTTTGCCAAACAGTCCGGCCCGGTGGACCTGCCCAGGCTGGTGAGTTTAATATTAATTCATCAATGGCTCTAACTAACCTATGACGCCTTAAAGAAGACAAAGTAGCCCCATTGATAAATCCTCCCACCCACAACCCTCCCAGAATCCGTTCAATTGGTCTGTTTCCCCACCACCCACTCCCCCCACAAAGACAATACAAGCCTTTTTACTCAATTTATAAAGTCATTCATCCAAGCAAGCCATGACAAACTTTTCTTTGTGTTTTTATTTTTAGTTATTTATTTATTTTTTTACCTCAACTGTGCATCTTCTCCTGCTCAAATGGCTTCCCCATGTTTTCCACAGTAATTACCTTTGGGGAAAGTCTGCTTTGGGACAGGTTAATCATGCTGCGGGTAGACTCTTCAAATAAAAGTACGATTTGTGAGACAAATGCACACAGACACTTGCCTCTGAAGAGCTAAGAGCCTGGCCACTACCAATCTTTGTACTCACTATTCTGCCTTCTGTAGCTTCTCCAAGCAGCCCTCCAAAAGTGATTACAGGAGACATACAGGCACAGTATAGGAAAAGAACCGAGGCCAGGCACTGCAGACTTAATGCATCCTTGAAGTCACTCAAGAAAAAAGGTGCTTTCCTTTTGATGTCAAGTATCAAACCACCAAAAAGCCTAAATAGGTGAGATGAAACTCGTCAAACTGTACACTAGAGGATTCTGGCTAGTTTAAACTAAAACTATGGCCTACATAAAACTGCTGGTGCCTAGCGGTTTGTCAACACAAATTAATGTTCTCTTTAAATAATGGTATAAATTACAGACAATACATTCATTTAATTCATTTAACCTAATTCACTTGTAGCGGAAAGGCAGATCTCACTAAGAGACACACACATCTATATCGTATGGACTATATACTGAAAAGACTACAGGCAAATGATCTTATAGGAATAAATGTAATTTTGAACACAAATGTGCAAGGAAATTTATAATAAAAAATAAATAAAACCTAATAATCCATTCACGAAAATGTGTATAGGCAATTCTATTATTATCTACATTATAAATCTTAAAGGCAAGTGTCAGAAATACCAGAAACACAATTACAATATAAATCGCAAGTCCTCAAATACCCTTTAATATGAATACAGGACCTTGTGCTTAGGCGCACTCAGCAGCAAATTAAATAATTTTAGTTAGCTTTCAAATTAGTACCTCAAGCACATAAATATTTCCGATTCAGGAAAAAGGCCTAAAAAACTATTTCAGTGTATGTGATTTACTACATATGTAGTCAAATCATATTAATTAACCTAAGAAGTTTCAATTAGTAAACTTAAAATCTATGTTTATACATCAAGTCCTTATCATTTCAATGTTTTTTCAATCAGATTTTTGGATATATTTAACTTGAAAGCATTTCACTAAAATCTCAGCTGTGAGGGGCAGAGACTTTTTCTTATTCACTGCCATTATCTCCAATGTCTAGAACACTGCCTGGGAAATAGTAGGTACTCAATAAATACTGGTGACAAATCAATAATCCAAAAAGATTTTGTGACATAAAATATATAACCATTCAAATCCCCACTGCAGAAAATGCACCAAAAATTATTCTTATGCTTTTCAAATGCTTTAGATGTTTCAAGCTTCACCATTCTAGCTTTTTCCAAAGTTAACACTGAAATAAGGCCTAAACATACATTGACAACTGGAGGAAGTTATCCTATAAGTAATATGACAGCAAGGGGATTAAAAAAGCTATAAAACAGGGGACTACTTGCAATATAAAAGGTGCCAAGGATAATCTAGATAATGGAACTACATCATCGATTATTTATATGCCTGGTTTGGTACTTCTCAGTGACTAACCCTATCTCGGTTTGGAGAAGAAACAATAAATTATAGCTCATATTAAATGAGCATCCTTTTCAGGGGACAGAGTTTTACTCTTATGTCCAGAGACTAATATATTAGTCAATGCATTAAGATATCCTACGTGAGATACCCTGGTTTTTTTAAACAAATATTTAGGATCCAAGACCTTTTAGTTTTATAGGGACCATCAGTGGACAAAATAGTATCGATATCCACATGCAATACCATACCATTTTTCTACTTCTACAGAATATTTTAAGACAATGTTTGCACCTGGCAATACTTCTATTTATCAGTCCAAAAATTAACTTCTGCAACAATTTTGGTAACTAGGTTTCCAGAGATTATTACTATGGTTTAATTATGCTTGTCTGTCCAATTTTATATTACCTCAAGATATAATGCTCATCTAGTAAGAGTTTTACATCTCTGCACACACACAACACATGGTTATTACTCTTCTCTGATCCCAGAATTCTAACTTCATGTGAGAACTGTGATGGGACTCCATGCTTTCCTCAAGAGCCCTCTGTATAGGCAATTAAACTAACCTACTAGAGAACTGCCATATTCTTAACCTATGCTGCATAACAGTTTCATTTTAAATCAAATCCTGGTATACAGAACCCAATTTATTCTAGTTAACTATTTTATAATGCGCATTAATTTTCCTTAACATCAAATACCTATACAATAATGCACATTTTCCAAAACGTGGAATAAACACTTCACAAAATTAGTTTCCAAATACTTGCAAAGAGAAAGAATGTTTATGCCTTTCCCGTCCAATCCACCCTTATCCCCCCAAAGCCACACATGCTGTATCGGTATCTGTACCCACCGTCCAGTCCTCTGGAGCTCAGGCCCAGCATGGTGGGCGGCCTCCTTAGCGGTCTCACCCAAGCTGGGGGTAGAACCATTGGGAAATACAGGAATCTTTCTCTTTTCCTGTATTTCACAAAAAAGAACACATTTTCAGAATTCTGCTTTAAGGACGCTGAGATGACATCTTCAATTAGAGGGAACGTGAGAGCTCGTATTGACTATATATCTGACTAATGCACCTAGAAAAAAAATACTTCCTAATGTAAACTTTCGCTTTAAGGAAATTGCACTTTGAAAGAGATGCCAATATTTGTTCCTATTAATACTTTAAATTTATGATTGGCTTTTTCCACTTTATATTCTAGCATCAAATATTCTATAAAACATTCACACATAACACTTCAAATTACTACTCGGCCACAGCAACATAACTATCTAATAAGGCATCTTTCCAATTAGAACAGCTAACATCTTAACTCATGTCAATAACTGAAAAACATACTTCACATCAAGAAAGAAAAGTAAGTGTCATTTTTCTTTTCTTAAAATGCTTCCTTTATTAAGACAGAAGTAGCACAAGAACTGTTAAACATATTTTCATAAAAATCAATTTTCCATTACATTTTATTACAAATTCAAGAGTACTTTTCTCATGATAAAGGATCTTCTCCCCTTCACTGAAGTGAGCTTTCAATTCATTATCTCCAAAGATAATATGTTGCTGGGCCAAAAGAATTTGTGTGTGTGTGTGGCGGTGGGGGACAGAAAGGGAGAGGGAGGGGAAGAGACTGGGAGCGGGGAGGGGATAGCATTCGTCCCAGGAGGTCCTCTGGGTTAAAAGATGTGGCTCAAATACAGACCACTCACTGGTTTACATATTCAACATTTATAGAGCAGCATGGTTTATCTATAACCATAAGACTATTATTTGAAATGTCAAAATTAAAACAAACTTACATCTTAGCTCAAAGCGGAAAGAGAAAACCAAATCAACAGATTTTCTAGAAAACTAATAAATATAACAAAAAATATTATTATCACAATCTATGGGACCCAGCACAAGCAGCATTCAAGAAAATTAAGCACCTATATTAAGAAAGATGCAAGAATTTAAAAAAATGAATTGAGCCTTTCACTCAGGAGTAGTGAAAACAAAAATGTTTCCTGAAGGAAACTGAAAGGAATAAAATGAAACAGCTAAAAGCAGAAACTGAGTTAGAAAGCACAATATATTCTTTTTAAAAAGGAGAACTGAAATAAACTTTAAAAGCTGCTCTATTTTGAAAAATATGATAAATCATTATTAGCTAGTATACAACAAAAGATATGACAAAGAGCCAACTTCACACATTTTACATATATATAGAAGAAATATATATGCATACAGAGATAGACAGACTACACAGCACAACCCTATGTAAATAAAGGAAAAACCTTAAAGAAATGGGTAATAAACTAAAAAAAAATAACTTCTCAAAATTGATGTCAGAAAATAAGAAAGTGGGTAATTTTCTAGGAAAGTGTAATTTACCAAAACTGACTCCAGAAAAAAGAAAAAGTTTACACAAACCAATTTCCAGAAGAAATACACAAGTTGTAGAAATCTATAATACAATAGTCACGCTCAAAAAATTTCACAAAGGACATCTTCTAAACTTTTAGAATTAAATCTCTCCAAGTCATTAAAAGTTTGAAGAACACAGAAGAAGGAAATCTTACAAATCCGTTTTTATGTAATGACTATTACCATGATACCAAAACATGAAGACTGCACAAAAATCTACAGACCAATGTTTATCAACAGAGATGCAAACAACTTAAATAAAATATTAGACATAAACTATAGGCACTTTAAAGCCAAGTTGGATTTATCCCAACAATGAGAGAATGTGTTTAAAATTAAGAACCTACTAATGTGATTTACCACAATAACTGATAAATAAAATTAATATGATCATCTCCAGAGAAGCTAAAAAGCTCTCTGACAAAATTTAACATTCATTTAATATTAAAAATTTCAATAAAACAGAAATTAGAGTACTTTCTTAACATGATGAAATGTGTGTTTTGGCACCAAAGTCAATAGCTTAATGAGAGAAACACTAGGGACATTGACTATAATTGGGAAAAAATAAGAAATGCCCTTTATAGTCAACTACTACATAAAACTATTAGAGATTTTAGTCCATAGAATTAGACAACAGTAAACATGTTGAAGGTATAAGAACTAGAAAACAAAGGAATAAAATTATCTTACTGCAGACTATGTGACTGAAAAACTACCACAAAGAAGAAAAAAATTAAGAAAGGTAGCTAGCTGGATAAAAAAGAAATACACAATAACCAATAGTCTTCATATACATAAAAGCAACAAACAGATGCTATAATGGAAAAAAGACCTCATTTGCAATGGAAACAAAGATAAAATACTTATGATAAAATACCCTCACCAAGAAGTGTGTAAGCCATAGGTAAGGAGAACTTCATAATATTCCTTAAGGACACAAAAACTACTTGACAGAGGAAAACAAATGGAAAGATAGACTATGTTCTTGAATAGATTCAATATTATGAAGATGTCGACTTTCCCTCAGTTCATTTAGAAACTGAATTCCCATCAAAAAATTTTAAGTTTATTTCTATAAACAGAAAGCTGACTTTAAAGCTTATATGAAAAATAAATATGCAGAGATGGCCAAGAAAATTCAGAGAAAGAAGAGTAAGAGAGGGGTCAAGAGTGAATGTAGACCTACCAGATATTAAACTACACCAAAAAGAGTATCAGAAATTAAAGGGTGAAGTTGGTCCATGAATAGATAGGCTAATGGAAAAGAGATTCCAGAAACGGACCTGAATGCATATGGAAATTTAGTAAATACCAAAGACAACATCACTAATCAAGTGGAGAAGTGCTTTTTAATAAACTGGGACAGCCAGGCAGCAATTCAGAACAAAAGATAAACTGGATGTATTCTCTGCATCATACATTGTGACAAACTAAAGAATCGATGAATGATCCAAATTGAAAAAAAAAAGGTGGTGGAAGGCAATGAATAGAAAATATTCAGGAATATTCAACCTCACTAACTATAGAAATGCAAATTTAAACCATATTAAAATACCTGATATGGTAAGATAAACACTACCAATTAGCCCTACAAGTATCCAAAAGTTTGCGACACACTGTTGGTGAGGCTGTAGGGAAAACAGGCATCTTCATTCATTACCAAAGTGAGCCCAAAATAGTCTGACCCAATAAAAGAGCTCTCTGGTAGTATCTGCTAATTACAAATAAATTCCCACGTGAGCCAACAATCCTATTTCTGGGAATCTATCCTATAGACACATGAGCACAACACTAAAATGGCCTATGAATACTACGATATGGTTTCTAACAGCAAAAGACTAAAAACAATATGCGTCCAGAAATAGAATAAACTATGATGCATCCATAAAGGAATAAAACAGAGCTGTGAGAAAGAGAAGAAGGAATATTTCTATACTTTCTGACGATCAGATCCCCAAGAAATACTGTCATGTGAGAAATGCGAGGTGCAGACCAGTACAAATAGGATGTTAACTTCTGGTAAGAAAGAGGAAGAAACAAGACTATACATTCACATTTCCCTGCACTAAGGAAAAACTGGAGGGACGACAAATAACGAATAACAAATGCCAACCAGAAGAGGTGGGTACAGGGGTAGGAAGGAAGAGGGGATGGGGGCGGGAGGGGGGGGGACAGACGACCACTTTTCTCTGAGTGGACTTCTTTATAGAGTTCTGATTGTATACAGAACTATATACACTATTTGAGAAAATTTTGATAAAACTAAAAAAATTTTTTTAAATGTATATGCTATTTGAAAAAATTTTAATTAAAAAAAAAAAAAGTAACTCCAGGAAGTACTGTGTGGATTCTTACCTGAGAAGGAACACTTTTTGGTGGCTCTATGCGGATGGAAGGGTCCCACTCTCCTGGAGGGAGGACAGTCACTTGATCTAAAAACTCGTCAATTCCAGATAAGAGGTCATTTCTGTCTTTTGCTTTATAAGCTACATCATGAAAAATCTAAAGAAAATAAACATATTGGGTAAAAGGATTTTAAAGTTGAAAGAAAATTCTACACATGGTAATCTACTCTAGATAAGCATAAATAAGTCCACATATAAGGATAATTACCTAAACTCTTACCCACCCTGGGGTAACAACTATAAAAAATAACCCACTATTGGTATTCCCAGATGAATTAACAGTAACAGTCAAACTACAAAAGAAACCAGTGATGTGTTAAGTCACAACAATTTGGAGTTCCTGTGTGGCTCAGCGGAAACAAATCTGACTAGCATCCACAAGGACGCAGGTTTGATCCCTGGCCTCACTCAGTGGGTTAAGGAAACAGTGTTGCTGTGAGCTATGGTGTAGATCGCAGATTCAGCTCAGATCCCCTGTTGCTCTAGCTGTGGTGTAGGTCAACAGCTACAGCACCCATTCGACCCCTAGCCCAAGAACCTTCATATGCAATGGGTGTGGCCCTAAAAGAAAAAAAAGACACAACAATTTTTAAAAGGAGAACATTTTACATGGAAAATACTTAGAACTCACTACAGAATAAAATGATATGGCAGGTACATCATTCCACTTTTATGATATTTTAATGTCATTTATCCTAAAGGAACAATCATGGGTAGGCAAACAATTTCCCTTAGGTAACTAATTTATTTTGATTATTTATATTTACTTGCAGGCACAATTCTGTGGTAAGTACAATGGACACAGCTAAGGCAAGTCCTGAGACTCAATCACTTAGGGGGAAGGAAGTGAAACAGATAATTACATAAATAAGTAACTGTGGGTAATAGACAAATGTTCTGATCAAAATAAAGCAGTGCAAAGGAACGGAGGCTGATGGGGAAGAAAAGGGTGGCCAAGGAAGATCTCTTAGAGGAAGAAACACCCTGGGAGGAATCTGACTGAAATGAGGAACAAAGGTGGGCTGGGGTGAGGTGGGGTGAGGTGGCAGGGAGCACCCAGGCAAAGGGAGGAGCAGCTGTCAATGTCCAGAGGCAGCCATAAGCGTCATCTGAAGAACAAAAGGGAAGCTGATGTGGGCAGGACAAACGGATGACAAGCAGTAGCATATATTACTTGAAAAAACGTATTGAGGCTAGATTAGGCAGACCCTACTGAAACAACAGGGAAGAGTTTAAACCTAAACCAGTACACAACGGGATGTCACTGATACATCTGGATCAAGGAAATGATTCATTCAAATCTGCATATTATTGCGAGTACAGAGGAAAATACTATAAGAGAAAGACCCATGTAATCCACTTTAATAGCCAAAGAAAAGAAGGTAGGAGAGTCTGAGCCAAGGCAGCGGAGATGGAGAGGAAACGGTGGTTTAAATGCAAAACACACTGAAGAGGTAAAATCGGCAGAATCTAGTGACTGAGACAGAACAGAGAAAGAAAGCTACTTCGGTCCTAGGGGGTTTCAGACACCTCAGGGACAAAAAGCAGAAAAGTCTCACAAGCACCCGACTACAGAGCTTTCTCCCAAAGGCAAAAGTGTTGATCAATACAGGCTGCGGTCAGAGATGAAGTCCGCAAAAGGAAGAAAGAAACTACAGAGAAAAAAGGGGGAAAGACAAAGTCCTAAGGAAAACCAAAAGAACCAACACCCTGAATCCGGGACAGAGAAAACTTCAACATTTCAAGAAGGCAGTCAATGATTTCAAACACTGGAGCAGGGGGGGCATTAGAGGGGAGATCAAACAGTACCCACTGAGCCCTGACTGAAAGGCCTTACCAAAGGTAAAGAGAAGAGTAAATGCAAGAGTGAAGACAAGCAAGGACATTTTTTTAGGCTTCACTGTGAAAGCAGAAGGATAATTGAACATGTGTTACATGCTTCTTAATCCGTGTCCACGTCAAAGGGCATTTAATTACCTCATCCGTCATGAGAGTGGCTATCGACCTTCCAATTTCATGGTACTGCGGTGCCTTGCCTGCTGGACCCAGTAACAGAAACAAAAACCTAAAGAAACATGAAAGCACAGAGATTTAAACATAAAACATACACACACAAATCTAGGAATCATAAAGAAATCATTAATTATAAACAGAGGAACAAGATTCAGCCATCCTCACATATCACTGGCTGAAAAAAAAAAATGCCAGCTCTATCCAGACTAAAGCAGACCACAGAACTAACAAAGGCACTGGTAATTAAATTAACTTTCTGTCAAGTTATTACTTTCCATCTCCCTTAGACTAAGACAGTAGTTAAGGAATTGGATGTTTTTCATTACAAGTTCCCATCTTCTATATCCTTTTGAATTCTGAGTAAATTTTTTTCTGGTCTGTATTGATGAAAAGAAGTAAATTAGTAAATAAAGTGACCACCATCCCATTTAAGTACATACGTCGACCTAGTAAAATAGGTAAGAGTAGGCACAAAAAACCCCTGAAACCAGAGTCTGGATAAAGACATCGATGTGTCAACTAAGTGACGAATCTCTTTGGAAAGAAAAAGCATTTCTATTTACAGTTCTCAATTTAACATTAAACCTCATATTATTTTATTTTTAATTTATTTGTAGTGACTGCATAAAAATTATTTAACTTCCTACTTAGTTCTATCCTTATTAACACTACAGTAAAATATGAATATTCACACGATCCAAACTGGAAGTATTCACCTTTCTGCTTTTAAACGTGAATCCATGGAATCATTTTTTATTTATTTTTATTTATCCTAATACTATACAGTTTATCCTAATACTATACAGTTTATCCTAATACTATACAGTTTTTATTTATTTTTATTTATCCTAATACTATACAGTTAATGCAACTCAGTAAAGCTTATTAAAAATTAGCCATACATTTCAATCAAGCTGCAATTAATTCTTCATACCTATTATAAAAACAAGAAAATTATATTTTTAATTATTCTCCTTTCACGTCTTTTGTCTTTTCAGGGCTGCACCCGTGGCATATGGAAGTTCCCAGGTTAGGGGTCCAATTAGAGCTACAGCTGCCAGCCTACACCACAGCCACAGCAATGCCATATCTGAGCCGCGTCTGCGACCTACACCACAGCTCACGGCAACGCCAGATCCTTAACCCACTGAGCAAGGCCAGGGATCGAACCTGCAACCTCATGGTTCCTAGTCAGATTCATTTCCACTGAGCCACGACGGGAACTCTCTAACTATTCTCATTTGTAATTGGTTCATACAATCAGTACCTAACAAATTGATTACCTTTTTTTTTTTCCAGTCTTTTTAGGGCCACACCCATAGCATATGGAGGTTTCCAGGCTAGGGGTCAAATCTGAGCTACGACTACCAGCCTACACCACAGCCATAGCCACAGCAACGCGGGATCCGAGCTACACCTGCGACCTACACCACAGTTCATGGCAACGCTGGATCCTTAACCCACTGAACGAGGCCAGGGATCAAACCTACGTCCTCATGGATGCTAGTCAGATTCATTTCCACTGAGCCCCAACAGGAACTCCCTGAATACTCTTTTAATGTAATCTGCCAATTATTAAGGGTATTACTTCCATTTTAAGTTTTACTTATAATGTATACTGAACAGATGTGATCAGGTGAGAACAAGGCATTTTGTTCAGAGGTATTATTACATTTAATCAACCCTGTGCAGTATTGTTATTCCTACTTTACAAACAAAGCTCAGAAAATTGAAGTCTGGCTCCACCATCCCACAGAAAATGGCAGAGCAAGGATTCGACTCCATTCTATCTGACTTCCATGCTTGCATAGAACATACCATGTCTAAAATGATGCACTGATTCTTAAACCAAAGTTCCTAAGATACTTAACTTCTTATAAAAGTGTAAATGACACATCTTTTTTTTTAGTTACAAAAAGATAACTCTTTAATACTCTAACAGTCAAAACATGATGTAATGACAAAACTAACAATTAAAAGGAGCTGTCATTACATAAAGCGACATGTTCCTTCTGGACAAAATTTTTTAGATTTTGGACATGCTGGGAGCACATTAATTAGAATGAAGCCCTCACCTTGTAGGAACAGGAACCTCAGTCAGCCCGGAGAGAAGAACAGCGGGAGCCAGTCTCACAAACGCAATGATGGGTCTTTCCAAAAAATCCACTTCTCCCACCAGAACATTGGATGCCTCGGCTCCCGAAGGAATTTTTCTCATGAAATTCATATCGACCTATTGACAAATAAATAACAATTAAAAATAAAGTGTGCATGGTATAAAGACTAGAAATGCTGTGCATGGTATTTAAATAAACTAGAGGGAAATTGGAAAGAAAAGATGCTTTTAGGACGACTGCTACTTGCTAATCAAAACTGGTGATCTAAGGGACGTGTACAAGGCAAAATTCTCACAAATACAAAGAATGAAGTAGACAAATAAAAAAAAGCAAACAGAACACATCTATCAAACAATACCTCTGTCTGACTCTCATAATCGTTACTACTTCAGAGGTCTAAAAATTACCAAACATACAAACTAGAGAACATTTTCAATGAATATAGCACTACTCATTAGAAACTATTAAAGACAAAAATATAGTTCACAAACTAACAACAGTCCATGAAATTATACACAGTATTAAAACACTCATTATCTATTGTTTAATCTTGGAAATGAATTTGCTCCTTTCTATTTTTTGGATTTTTAAAAGTCCTTTTTATTTTAAAGAACTCTGGGCAGTATTTTCATTAAGTGGGAAAAAGTACTTTCGTTTTTATTTAAAACCAAGTCATTTTTGGTAAAGATATATGGTAATGCTATATAAT
Source organism: Catagonus wagneri (assembly GCA_004024745.2). Lineage (NCBI taxonomy): Eukaryota > Metazoa > Chordata > Mammalia > Artiodactyla > Tayassuidae > Catagonus > Catagonus wagneri. Next base: position 14,247,863 of record PVHT021183699.1, read on the forward strand.
CAGATTTGGTGGTCTGTGTATAATTACAAAGAAAAGGTTACGAACATAATATCAAAATATGGAAATTTCTTCATGTGACGCGGTTTCACACAAGTCACTGAACAACCACTGAAAGGGCTATCTACTAAAATAAAACCAGCACTTACAGCGGGCCTCTTGAGTCCCACACCCAGTGTGCCACAACTACAGTGCCAGGAGGCAGACTCCTGCCCAACAGGATAGACCAAGTAAAAAAAAAAGTAAAACTGTGACTAAGGAACAAAAATAAATGGCACCTGCCACCTCTAGAGGTGCTTGCTAATGTAAATTACATGAATTTAGTCATTTAACAAGAATAAATTGCAATTTACCGAACACTTTTCACTCATGTGAAATAACTGGAACACTATAAAAAATGTGACTGACTTGGAAGAATTAAAAGCACAATAGCCTTTCTGTACAGTCAACGTCCCATACGCAAGGCTTTTTATAATTTTAGAGCATGAAGCTCAGCAAAGCTATAATGCAAATTATCATTTAAACTCCTTTTCTGCAAAGTATGATTTATAGACTTTGCATCATAAAATGCTTAAGGAAAATGAACCTGATGTGAAATTATCATTTTTTTTTTGTCTTTTTAGGGCCACACCCAAGGCATATGCAAGTTCCCAGGCTAGGGGTCGAATCAGAGCTGTAGTTGCCGGCCTGCGCCACAGCAACACAGGATCCAAGCCATGTCTTCGACCTATACCAAAGTCTGTGGCAATGCCAGATCCTTAATGCATTGAATCCATGTCCTCATGGATACCAGTTGGTTTCCTAACCCTCTGAGCCACAACAGGAACTACGAAACAAACACATTTAATTAAAAGACTAACGCTGTATCCTATAGCAAATACCATCAAACACCATCGAAAAGAAAAAAAATTACAATGGCCACACAGAATCAGTTATTCAGAAGTAGTACTCATAAAGCACGCTTTAAATTCAACTGTAATTTGATCTTGTAGTTTTTGGCCCTGTTCTTCTGAAATGTTTTTTTAAGTTCATGGAAATACTTATCTACCAAAATTAAGACTCAGAGTTGAGACAGGTGAATTGTTTTTAATTCCATGCCTTTACCTTGACCTACCCATGGGGAAGCAGCAGTGTTTCACAGTGACATTCCAGAGTGTATTGACACCATAAGACAGTAATTCTGGGATCACATTACAGCTGAAAAAAGGCTGTAGCATCACTGCTGTAACGTCAGTCCCAGAATTAAAAATTCCTAGCGGTGGGAGCTCTAGAACAAATAACTGTAATTCAAAAGGTACTGAAGTTTCATGATGTCTAGGTATAGATGAAAATAGCATATTATTCATACATTCTTTGTCAGAATTTCTAAGACCAGTTAGACATAACGTTATTCGCGTGCTAACTGAGATGGTTACCTTTCTCACAACTGATCTTAACAAGCATCACACACAGGTTTGCTGTAAGCACCAGTCTATTAAAAACTATTTGAACCAATGTTAATAAAGCCACACTGCTAGCAATTTCCCCAGTAAGAATGATTATGAAATGTTTAGCTGCTAACAGCATTACCTTGCTGAAGTCAACAGTACTATTTTCTCTGCTTCCTCCACTTCCATTACCTTTAATTTCTCCACTTTTACTATTGTCCAAGTTTCCGGGTGCAGACTGTGGAGAGGCCAACATTCCTGTATTTAAGAACAAACAAATTTCGAACTAGTAAGGAGAAAATTCACTTTGTAACTTGAATATGCTCATAACCTGCAGGTGATGGTTTATTAAAAGCCAAGGTGCTGGGTTTAAAAAAAAAAAAAGGTGCCAAGTGTTAGTATCATACCAGCAAGAGTAGAATAACATTTTAGGCAATGATGAAGCTGTACATTTTAACACTTAAAATAATACAACTGGCATTTACAAAAATGGTGGCCTTTTGTGACAAGAAAGTGAGTAGGAGGGGAACCAGAGAAGGAGGAAGGCCTGGGTCTGAGGGCCCTGTAAATACTCAGGGAATCCACTTTCATTCTACCTATCATACACGTGAACTACAGCGCTTAATGATACCCAGCTACACTGAGCAGACTTACAGCAGTAACAACAAATTTTCTGATAAACCCTAAATGTGACTCAGAAAATGTAAGAAGTACATCAACTAAAGAAAAACTGATTTTACCATAATCTTCCATAATCTTCACAGTTTCCTCAAGAATGTTCATTTCTCCTGGGTTAAATATATGTGATGCTTACTGGATTGCTAAGAAATATGTGAAAATATAATAGTAATGATTTTACACTATAAACACAGAGAGTAAGGGTTTGAAAAGCAAACAGATCTATGTTATAATAAGGACACTCCGCCACTTTGTAGCTCTGGGACCTTAAGTAACTCACCCGAACTCTTAAGATTCAGACAAACCTATGTGATTTGTTTGTTTGGGTTAGAAATGACAGATATATGTTCTATTAACGTAGCTCACTGGGATTGCAAGTGATAGATATATGTTCAAGCATGAGTAAACTCATTTCGAGTAACATTCAGCAGCAACAATTCACATACAAAAATAGCCTAAAAACACCGTCTTGTATGACCAATGGTTACCACTACATGTTTTGAACAAAGTTCAAATTTCAAACAATTTAAAGTACGCAACACAGATTTCTATCATTAAACGTACCTAAGTTTTTCAAAACATCCAAGATTATCTAGTTCAAGAATACAGATTAATATCACCCACAATACTGAGCATCACGGGAGGAAAAGCACTAGGCAATGACAACGGACCTCACTGTGTCACTCACAATAATCTAGTGACCCACAAAAAATTCAATTACACTGTTTGTGGTTAGATCCTATAAACTTTCAAGTTAATGTTGCTTCCCAAACTTTAAGCACATGAAATATATTCAAGGCATCTAAGGGAGTTTTCACCGTTACAGAGTACAGCATATACAGACGAGTCACTGAAACTAAGTCATCTGAGTTTCCTGCTTCAGCTCAATGAGAGAAGACCTTTGTGATACCCACTTCTCTGGTAAATACCTATGCCAGGATGTCACTGTGACCCCCAAAATCTCAGCATAAAAAGCACAGGCAATCTATTTAGCCAAGCACTCACTCTTTTGAAGTGTTAATCCTGAAATAAAAACTATTTCCTAAAACAAGTCATTTTTCACCATTTTAGCTTCTTCTTGACCTTTATCTCTAAACTCCATTCCTTTTTTCAAATATACGCCCAAGTGGAAAAAAAAAAGTTGACCAGTATCGTTCAGTGGTTTCTGCCAACTCCCAAACAAGAAAACGAAGAGCATCATTAAGGCCATGGCAGCAACTGCGACTGACCATCAGCATACACACCTCTAACCACTAAATGCATTCAATCTGCCGACAGGTAACCAAAACAAAAACGCACAGCTCCCCAGAACAGTCCCAGCCACCAGATTCTGGGGAGAAGAGTGGAGTGAGGAGAAGGCTCTAGGCGAAAGCAAGGATACAACAGGAATGGGGCAGGAAATATGACGAAGCTACAAGAGACGGCCTGACGTCACTGGTCGACTGGAATCTGTTAAGTTTGGTACACCAGGCACACCTTAGCCACATCGGCGCTTTCTCTTCGAAATCCTTCCGCACCTCGGTTAGGTTAAAGCTGTTTCACAAGGTAACGAAAGTACCCCTGCTCCTACAGTAAATCCCTAGTGCTTGGATTTAAATGAGTAAATTCCTCCAAATCAGATTAGCTTTTTCCTCCTAATAAGCTCATCTGTCACTAGCACAGATGAACTCAGAAGGATTTTATTTAAGAAAAAGCACGTATGAATATGTATAAAATCAATACTGGGATTTAAAAATCATACTCTGGTAAATCTATCACTTTGCCCTTAGGTTTTGTTCTCAAAATAGCAAATGTTCCGAAAAGTAAATTCAAGATGTCAGTTTTCTATCATGAAAAGTATGAAAGGAGAAGTATGTAGAGCAGTGGTTCTCATCCTGGGAAGATTCTGCCCTCCCCGCTCCCCAGACACCCGGCAATGTCTAGACACATTTTTGTTGTCACACCTGGGGGTGTACAGGCAGCTAGTGGGTGGAGACCAGGGAGGCTGCTGAACACCATACAAGGCGCAGGACAGCGCAGGACGGCCCTCACAACAAAGGAGGGTCCAGCCCAAAACTGCCAATAGTCCCAAGGGTAAGAAACACCAGATCAGAAGGCAGTTATGAATACCTAAAAATGAGCTACCTCTTCTACATAATTATTCTCCAAAAAATAAGTAATGGGAAATACCACCACCTTTTTTTTTCCTACAGGTATTCTGACCCCATGACACAATCTTGACCCCGTGGCACAAAAGTCTATGACACTAGTCTCTCAAAAATGATGCTGAGGCCACCTTCCTCATCAGACTTCTAAGAAAACTCAACTAGAATGTCCAGCTTCTATGAGCAGCCAAGGTAATTAAGCAGGGAAGAAGACATAGCTGCCCCAGTTGCATTATTTTAATTTCACTCCTTCTTAAGTCATTATCAGTTCTCTCTTGTCCTTACATAGTCCCTCTCTTTCCTATGTTCTAGTTTCTTTCTTTAGGAAAGTCTAATAAAATACTATGGCATACTTAGGGCAGAAGGGGAAAAAAAATCTAATTGTGTTCCTCAATTTTCAGTTAATTGTTCTTTTTTTCCTCTTAATAACATATGTTAATAAGCTATTGTGAACCTGTATTCCCTTCCTTTCCATATACAATTTATAGTCCCTTATTATAGATAATATAGCTGGTAAAACAAAATGTTCAAGATTATTGACAGATATAGGTAAAAACAAATGCAAGGAAGTAAACGGAAAGTCAGTTTTGTTCAAGTAAACTAGTAAATCTTGCTGGTCCTTTTTAATTAAAATAAAAGCGTTCATTATTTCCGAATAATTATTCCTAGGTATTTTTCTCCTCTCTTGTTCAATCACCTCATTATTATCTTTATCTTTTCCACAGAGCATTAAAGCTTACAATGAAATTCTACACCACAGATTTTGTTGTGGGTAGCTCTGAGTTCAATTCCTTGCTCTGGTCATTTATGGTATAATCTTAACGTCTTCAAGTCTTAATTTTCTTCATTTTACAAATAACAGTAACAGAAACTCATTGTTAGACAGTTGAGAAAAATTCATATCACTGTGTCTAACAAATGATGAAACAATGGTTACTATAAATTCTATCACAATTAATGTTACAAACACCACAGAACTTCTATTTTTTTTTACTTCTGAAAGTTCATCTTTTTTGACAAGCACAATGAGCTTTGATTAAGTGTATCTGGTATATCTACATAAAGTTAATAAAGAGAAGGAGAGGTTGGTTGTTCATATAGTGGCAGGAACACAAAGATTTTTAGTCAGAGGAGTTAGGCTGCCATTGACTATGATCCAGGGGACATTATTCAACTTTTCTGAGTCTGGGTTCCTGAAAATGGGGGAATCTACCTGACTTACACAAAATTGTATAGACATTAAATAGACTAATAACTGTAAGCTACTACTAAATTATTATGTTATCTGCATAGGCAGAAATGTGGTAATTGTTACATGATTAAAACTACTAGTTAGCACTCACGTGTCTCAATGATGCTCAGCTGTCAGTAAAACACAGTCACTAAGAACACTTCTTAGATGAACTGGGTAGAAAGATATCTATATATAAGTGTACATTTGTTAATATATAAGAGGAAGAGTCAAAATTATCATATTATATAATAATCCTTAAATGAGTTATAAACCGGAGCTCCCGTCATGGCACAGCAGAAACAATCCAACTAAAAACCATGAGGTTGCAGATTCGATCCCTGGCTTTGCTCAGTGGGTTAAGGATCTGGCATTGCCGTGAGCTGTGGTGTAGGCCGGCAGCTGTGGCTCCAATTAGACCCCTAGCCTGGGAACCTCCATATGCCGCGGGTGCAGCCCTAAAAAGACAAAAAAAAAAAAAAAAAAAAGAGTTACAAACCTTTCATCCACTAAGATAATTTTTCTAATTCACACATAAAATATTTCCTAGCCACTAGAGGAACTCCAGTCCTAAAAATTCCAAGATGAATTTGGATTAAAGATAGATACGGCATTAAACAAAGGACAACTAAAATCTACTCCAAAATATAAAACTAGTCTTGAAATAATGATGATCCCAGGCAATCATTAGTGAACCTCAATCTTATCAGAGACAAAATGAAAAAAAGAACACTCAATTCTATTCTGGTTAGGGAGGTTAAAACTTATTGCATCACTTGAACAAAAGAGCCAAATAACAGATAAAAGGCACATCACCTCACTTTAATTTATGTACAACATGTGTTCATTCACCTTATGAATGAAACGCACAAGAAAAGCCACCATTTTTTAACTCATGGCAAATTAAAAGACTACTTATAAAAATGTCTGCATTTTTCTGAACCATTCAAATGCGCTGACGTGTAAAATCTCAGGGAAAGGCTGTGAAAGGGCTTAAATTATGTGTAGTCTTCTTCACAATCTTTTTAAAACTTAAAATTGTAATGGTTCTATCCTCTATAATATACTATTAAAGAGGGAAAAAAAAACATGCATAAGTCAAAATAAATAAGCGCTATGTATGCTGCTGAAGCCATGTGCTGACAGGCATTCCAAGTGCACGTGACCCAGAGGCAGAAAGCACCACACATGGAGGATTGTGAATAGTTGCCTGAAGTCATGTCAACATTTTCCTCATTCTTCTGCTCCTGGCCTTTCAGTGCTTCTAAGTCTTCCTCAGGCGGATGAATTACTACTGTGGGAATATCGTCACTGGCAGGAGAAACCAGTAGCTCTGGGACCTGAAGCTGACTCTGCTGGGAGCTTCTGGAGTTGAGGCGACTGACGCTAGGGCTGGAAGGAGGGCTGTGTGGAGGGCTGGGAACTGGGGTGGTGCACCTCGAGCCTGCAGGGGTCCCAGCTCTCGAAGAAGGAAGAAGATGACTGAGAAGAAGAGATAAAGGTGATTCTCCTCTCAGGGAAAGGTTTGAGGCAGACAGACCTGTTCGCAAAGAGTGGCGGGAGGCTGAAAGGCCTTCCCCTGAGACAAAACAAATAAATGAAAAGTGATGAAGTTCACTGCAGAAGACAAACAAGAAACAAACAAACAAAAAAACCAATTTACACTGTAAACGTAAGCAAGCTTGGGTCCAAAATGTCAAATCCATGCTGTCAGAATTAGTATGGCAATCAAGTTTTTAAATATTAGAAAGTCACTGAAAATTGGCTTAAACTCTAATTAGCTCTCTGAAGGTAAGTCCAAAAAAATCAAAACAAAAAAAGGAAAAACAATTTTAATGATAGATGGTGGGGGGCAATATGCTGTTAGTATTGAGAATGCCCGATAGTGTGGCTTTAAAAATAAAGAACAATATCAAGACAAAGCTGCTGTTTAAATAATAGCAAATGAGAATCAAACACAAAAATAATCCAAGAAACAAAATCCCAAACAAAACTTACCAGTACTGAGAGCTTATACATTTAGTGTATTTTTTCTACATTGCACCAAACGACATTACAGATTCTCTCACGGGAAGAGTCCACATCATAATGGTATCTAATAATTCCTAACTCAAAGGTGATATCAAATCCTTGTAACATTAAGTCAATAGGGCATCACTTACTGATAGCACGCTCAAGTAACATTCAAAAACCTAAGACAAGTTATAGAAATGTTTTCTAAAAGAAACATGTCAATTTTAAAGGATACATATTCTTGAGCTCCTTATCTAACAATATTAACAAATGTCCTAAAATATGCTCCCATTTCTAATACAGCAATAAAATAAAACAAATACACACAACTTTAATTTAACTAGTTAAGAATAAAATATTTCTTACTAACGGTAGCAATAACAAAGTAAGTCTAGGGAGTTCCCGTCGTGGTGCAGCAGAAATGAATCCCACCAGGAACCATAAGGTTGCAAGTTCTATCCCTGGCCTCGCTAAGTGGGTTAAAAATCTGGTGTTGCTGTGAGCTGTGGTGTAGGTTGCAGATGCAGCTCAGATCCTGAGTTGCTGAGGCTGTGGTGTAGGACAGCAGTTGTAACTTCAATTCAACCCCTAGCCTGGGAACTTCTATATGCCATGCGTGAGGCCCTTTAAAAAAAAAAGAAAGTCTAGAGTATTTCAAAAGGTCATGTATACTTAGACTTCAAATACCCAGTTATTCTAATGAAGTGTAGCTTAATGGAATAACATTTTTTAGGAAAATCGTGAGGAATACAACAATCTCATATGATCTAAGTAATCAAAGCCATCAGTTCAAGAGATCCCAGAAATATTAAAAATAAAGGTTAACCACAAACCACTAGCATTTAAAGACAAGCTACATGCAGAAAAACTGTTAAAAATAACAGCTATAATGCAACAAAATAAGAGAGTGCCCATGCTTAAATGGCACCCAAAAAAAAAGAGCCATTGTCTTATGATTAAAAGGAACCAAATGACAGTTGGAGAATAATCAGGAACCACTACATATGAGGAATGAAGATTCAATATGGTCTCTCTGGGTAAATGAATTCACTAAAGTAGAGAATATGCAACACACGGAAAGGTGAGAAGAAAAGGTAAAAAGTGATATAGGTGGCTTGCTCTTAAACTGAACTTAGGTCCATAGGAGATTTATTTTAGCCTTAAGGTTCCTTAAATATAAAAAGGCACAATTTTAAACAGATTAAAAAGTTTTAACAGTCAAATGCACTGAAGAAAATGGACCTAAGTATCTTACACTGAAGTGCAAAAGATGAGCACGTACTGTCAACTTTCGATACGTTAAAGCCTACCACCTGTGACTGCCTGCCTGTAGACCACTTAAAAGCTGTACCGTTCTTTCAGAAACAGGATGAGCAGGAGGACGCCGTGGCCCGGCCTGCACGCCTCCTCACTGCAATCCTCACAGGCTGGGGAACGGCAGCAGCGAGAGGCAGCAAAGACCCTCCAAACCAACTCTAACCCTTTGCACCTGGATTTTCCAGAGTCACTGTCATCAGAGGCAGCTCTGAGGCCAAACTGAACCCCAGGGATAGTTTGCCAGCCTTAGGACAGTGACAGAGGCAAGTGGCTACAAAACACAGCCTCCTCAAGTCCCACACAACCTACTGCTGAATCGTGAATGAGAGCGCAGGGTGGCAGTGCGGGGGTCTGCGCCTCTCTCAATAGCTGGAGACATCAACTGGGTCACCCCCAGCCTAAAAGAGGAACAAGCATGAAAACCTCTCACAAATCATTGAAATAAAAGGCAGTGAAAACAGCAAACCAACCCCAAAACGCTTGTTTATCCCCAGCAAATAAAGTCTGTCAGGAAACAAATAAACAATAAAAAATCACTAAGAAAAATCTAATATAGATCTTAAAAGTTTGCACACAAGACTTAGAATTTTTAAAAGATTAAATGTACAGATAATCACTTACGGCTCTTTTATCAATTATACAAGAATTCTCTAATGGAAACAAAAGAGCAAGAAGGAGAATCATTCATGGCTGCATAGAGTGTACTATCACCAACGCTTAAAGGTCCCATTTTAACACAGTAAATGCTTAATTGTTTCATTTGCGTAATTTCTGCAGATAATTGTCATGTTGTGAAGAAGGACATTTTAGAAATGAAATCTTTAAATGCACAAATACCGCTATTATTTTTTTTAAAGACTACAAAGATAAAAGGACCTGCGCAATTATCTAGAAAAAAAATCTTTCTTTCCCCAGTGCTAACTCCAACACACAGGAATGCCGTTAGAGGAGAAGTGTTAGCAAAGACTGGATGCCACAACTTATCTCACCATTCCTCTCAAGCAAGTGGGGGTCAGAATGTTTCTTGCCTATATCTGCAAAAGATCGAACAAGGGGAATCCGACTGGTGAACCTCTTCTCGTTCTGGTGATGATGCCTCTTCAGAAGGGCTTCCCTGACATTCTCTCTGATGGACTCGTCCAACTGGCCAGAGGCGATCATGTTGTCCAACACCATATCTAGGCAGAGGAAGATACATAGATAACCGTCACTTTTATTACATAAACTAACACTCGGATGACTGGTACACAGAATAAACTATAAGGGAAATCGGCCCAGAAAAATAAGACTCTTAAGTAGCTCTACAAAGGACCATTCTCATCTAATATTGAACGATGCATGTACAAAGATAAATGTAAACATTATCCGACAAAAAGGAACACATTACAGAGACCCTTATTTTAATAAGTTCTATTTTTGATTAAAAGCCTGCTGTTATACACCAGCAGCCTTCCTATATAGTTGAAAGTGCTTTACTGATATGGACACAATAAATCCTATTAAAGTGGATATTCAATAATACTGGCTCCCGAAGAAGTGAAGGTACTAGTTGGGTTTGTTACTGCTGAGCCGCAATGGGAGCTTCCATATATAAATATCTTTTTAAAGAGCCACTAACTTGAGATGAGTCAAGCTTTCAAACATAGGAAGAGAGTCCTCTGAGAGAAAACTGGAAGGACTCAACCTAGCATATAAACTCTAACGTTAACACAATGAGTACAGGCTACCATACAAGTGAAAAGTGGATTATACATTTCCTAAACTATTACAATGTATTATGGGATAACTGGAAAGACAAAGACAGACCCATATGTCTAAATTCAATATTCTTAATCCTAACTCAGTCTTTTAGTCATCATTCAAGACAAGAACGTAAGGAGTTTGAGAGCTTAAAGATTTGCAGCAAAATATCACAGTATGTCTAGCCTGAGAAATTCTGATGAATTTATGGTTCTCTTGAAGATCCACAGTTTTTTTGTTTTTTTATTGGGCAATCTATAATGACAGTCACACTACGGAATTTACTGCTCATGAATTTGATTTTGGTTTTGAGCAATATCAGTTAATGATCAAGTGGCGTTATCACAGCTGTCTTTTTCGTCATTCAACCTCAAGAGACCCTTCAACTTTCTTTCTCCTTCATTCCCACTGCTTTCGCCTACCATCATTTCTTGCTTAAATATGCCAAGAGGATAAACGACCTCTTTGCTTCTAACCTCCTCCTAATCCAAAGCCGCCCTACCTGTTGCCAGAGTGATCACCTTTCTGACACACATCTAGATCATAATACTCTCCAACTTAAAAAATCCATGAGAGCCGGAGGTCCCTTCGTGGCTCAGTGGTTAACGAATCCAACTAAGAACCATGAGGTTGCGGGTTCGATCCCTGGCCTTGCTCAGTGGGTTAAGGATCCAGCGTTGCCGTGAGCTGTGGTGTAGATTGCAGATGCGGCTCGGATCCCGCATTGCTGTGGCTGTGGCGAAGGCCGGCAGCTACAGCTCCTGTTAGACCCCTAGCCTGGGAACCTCCATATGCCGCGGGTGCGGCCCTAAATAAAAGGCAAAAAGACAAAAAAAATCCGTGAGAGCCAAAATGCCCACCAAATAAAATCCAACTGCTTAACCCACTAATTCAAGGCTAACTCCAATCCGTCTCTAATTTATGTTCACAACATATCTCAAGAAAGCTGTTTACTCACAGAGAACAGACTTTTCTGAGACTCTCACCCGTCTATACTTTCTAGACTTTTCTTCCTTTCCTCCTCTCTCCTTAGAATACATCCTTTTCACTTGCACCACCTGCTCCTCGACCCCACGTCTTCAAAGTCTACGGATAAGTTATATAGTTAATGTGCCCCGTGGATCTTCCCCAGACGCCCTGGTCCAGAACAAAAACCTGAAAGCCCTTTCCTCTGCATTTCCAAAGAACAGACTCCATAGCTTGCTTATGTCATGAACCACTTTCTACTTGATACTGCAGTTATGTCTAATTTAATCTTTTAGACCCCAAATTATCAAAGACAAAGAGGGTTACTTATATATGTCCATTCCTCATGGGAACCAGCACAGAACGAAAGCTCAACATTTAACTGTTAAATCAACGGTCTAAAATTCCCAACTTTGTTTTCCTTATTGACATATCGACAATTTCGGTATAATTTAAATATAAAAAAAGTTCATCTGCTGTAACCTGCTATTTCATCTAGAGTGCTTGCTCTCATATCCAGCATGACCGTTCCATTTAGGATGCAGCTTCTCAGTTCGAAAAGACTGTGCAGAGAGAGGGTTGCCACATAAGGTTTACTCCACCGGTCTCCGCCGTCTTCGACATCCTCCTCAAATTTCAGCCATCTGAAACGCGTAACACGTAAAAACATGTAAATAGTGAATTCCGTCTGCTTATTTTAACAGAATAGACACAAGTTTGTTCTTTTAAAGAGAAATAAAGATCACCACTGCCAAAACCGAGTTTCCCTGCACACCTGTTTATACAAATGAGGCTGCTGGTCTAAGATGCTGACAGTCACGAGTTACCCTGGTAGCTCCTCCTTCTAGTCTAGCTGTCACAATGAGAAGTCTGCCGAAACAAACTCTGCAATTTCATAATTTCGACTTCCCATCTTGGTCCAAACTTTAAATATGCCAGAGGATGATTTTTCAAATTTGTTTCTCTAAGTCAAGACATTAAAATCTATAGTCACATAATTCCTCTTGTGTGACAGTAATCAGGGATTACTCGAGGAAACAAATTTTGAGAATCAAGAGAAAGATTAAAGATAAGAGTTTCCAGATTCGAGGAAATTCTCTACTCACTGTTCTAAAGCATTGGATATCTCATCATTTCAATTTACATTCTCATTTCAGAAGAAGACCAAGTAAAGGCCACGGAAACCTGACAGTGCCACTACCTGGCAGTCTCCTTCCACTCATACTCCTCTCCGTCTCTGTAACACAGCTCATCCATCTCCGTGAAGAGGTCGTGGGGAATGTGCTCTTCATCATCATCTTCGGTGCCCAGGATGAACTGGACTCTCTGGGACGGCGTGTCTTGAAAAAAAAATCAGAATTGAAATACACTCAAAATCTTCCTCAATTAAGACAAAGGTAAACTCACAATTCTGGAAATGAAAGGCTTGGGTTATAAATATTAAATAGATATCATCAAAACTGATCTCTTAGAGTTCCCGTGTGGCTTAGCAGGTTAAGGACCTGGCACTGTCACTTCCATGGCTTGGGTTCAACCCTCAGGAACTGCTCCATGCTGCAGGAACAGCCAAAAAAAAAAAAAAAAAAAACCGATTTAACTATTATTAAAATACTATAATTCCAAAAGGAAATATGGACCAACAATCTAAAACAAAGGAATTTCACAGAAAGATCACCTCCATAAACAAAAAAGGTAAATTACATGTTAAAGTCACACTAATCTTTAACAAACTAACATAGGAACAAACAAAAGTAAGCAACATTCAAAAACAAGGAACACTATGCATAAAACTTTTTCCTTACTAGAAATAGATGGAAATGTTATTTAATATGGAACATTTAAAAATATGTAATTAAGACAAAGTTAAGTTTGAGTTAAAAAAGAAAGAAATCCCCAAGTTTAAAAAAAAGATGAGAAAACTCAAAACTAACTTTTCCTACTATCATGGAAAAGCAAAAGTTTGTCTGCTGAGTTTAGGTTTGTAGGACAGGTCACTGCCACTCGTAACACCTGGGTTTACACGGTGTGTGTGTGTTACAGGACCCCAAACAGAGAAGTCAGCAAAGCCCAGCCCAGGATGGTGGAAAGCCCTAGGGACCCAGAATAAACACATAAGTAAACAACTTTGAGTATCAGTTAAAAACAAATCAGGGAGTTCCCTTCGTGGCTCAGTGGAAACAAATCTGACTAGCATCCATGAGGATGCAGGTTCAGTCCCTGGCCTCGTTCAGCGGGTAAAGGATCGAGCATTGCCGTGAGCTGTGGTGTAGGTCGAAGATGCAGCTCAGATCCCAAGTTGCTGTGGCTGTGGTGTAGGAGCTACAGCTCCTAGCCTGGGAACCTCCACATGCCACGGGTGTGGCCCTAAAAAAAAAAAAAATGGTTAAAAAGTAGATTAGAAAGAACTGTTGAAGGAAAAGACAGATCTGAGGAAGCGGGCACACAGAATGCATCGATCACAAATAAGAAGCCAAAAACGCACAAAGTTCAGAGATAGAGAAAACACAATAAGAAAGTCAAACAGGAAAAAACTTCTGAAAGAGGAAAATATCAAGAACAGGGGAAGAGGCAATTATCAAAAACATATCTGAAAATTGTCCAGTATGTACACAGCATGGGTCTTCATAATAAAGGAATCCCCTGAGAGCCATGCAAGATAAACAAAAACACAGCGTGACTGACCTTCCTAATATTGTGACCCTTTCAACATTTAGGTCTTGCACATCTTTTGTGAGATTTATCCCCAAGTAATATTTTTGGCGCCAATGTGTTATTTTTTATCTCAATTTCTGATTGTTCACTGCTACTATTATTTAGAAATATAGTTGATTCTGTGCATTGATTTAACCTCACTGAGTTCTGTGAATTGCTTAGGTTATGTTGCATTTATGTTCCTGTAACTGTGACAATTTTAGTTCTTCCTTTGCCATCTGGATGCCTTTTCTTCTTTTCTTGCCTTATTACACTAGCTAGTGTGGCAGTACCATGTTGTATAGAAGTGGTGAGAGACGTCCTTCCTTACTTTCTCCCAAATCATAGGGAGAAAATATTCCGTCTCACCAGCTTTTTAAAATACTCTCTATCACACTGAAGCACTTTTCTAGGAGAATTTTATGATGAATGGCGGGGGGGGGGGGTGCAACGGTGTCAAAAGGCTTTTTTCTGTCCCACTGAGATGATTACATTGGTCCTTCTTTACACTACTACCATGGCTATTTACATTGACAGGTGTTTACCTTTTAAACCAACCCTTGCAGTTCCACTTGTTTTATCGTATTACTTTCCTATATAGCTATAACAAATTACCACAGACTGGTGGCTTAAGGAACAAATTATTCTCCTACAGTTCTGGAGACCACAGTCCAAAATGAGTTTCACACCAGTCTAAAAACCATGGGGCCGGTTCTTTCTGGAGGCTTTAGGGGAAAGGCCATTTCCTTATCTTTTCTAGCTTCTGGAGGCAGCCTATGTTCCTTAGATCTGGATTCTTCCCCATGATGTCACTACAGCCATTGTCTCTCGCTGATCTTCCGATTCCCTGTGATTAAATCTGGCCCTCCTGCACTAATCCACCATAAACTCCTCTTCTCAAAATCTTACCTTAGTCACAACTGTAAATTGACTCTTGCCAAACAAGGTAAACATTCACAGGTCCCGGACATTAGCAATATAGATGTTTGGGAGGGGCCACTATTCAGCTCACCACTTAAATACTGCTGGATAAGATACGTTTTTATTTTAAGGATTTCTGAATCTACATTCCTGAGAAATTATTAGTGTGTAGGTTTATTCTCCTGTAACATCTTTATCAAGTTTTTGATACCAGGGTACGAATGGTAAAGTGTCCGCTCCTCTTCAATTTCCTGGCAGAGTCTGAGTTACTTCTTCCTCACGTGTTAGACTGAACTCACTCATGATGCTATTTGGGAGTAAGTTTTCATTGTGGGAATGTTTCAGACTACAAATTCAATTTCTTTTTCGACATATAGGGTAATTCAGGTTATCCATTTCTGCTTAAGATGCACGTATTCTTCATGAACTTCCTCACTTAAACTAAATTATCATTGGCATAAAGTCCTTCACAGTAGTTCCTCCTTAGTTTCTAATATCCATAGGATTTGTACTGAAAATTTCTGGTACTGGTCATTTGCATCTTTCTTTTTTCCCCTCACCTGATCAGTCTGGATATATAGATTTATCAATTTCTTAACCTTTTAAATAACCAGGTATTAATCTGATTGATTTTTGCTACTATCGTTCTGATTTTTATTTTATTCATTTCTGCTTTGGTTTTTATTGTTTCCCGTCTTTTCTATTTTGGTCTAATTTGCTCTATTTTTCCCTTCAGTCTCTTAAGTTAGAAGATTTAATATAAGAAGTAAATGCTATAAAATTTTCTCTAAGCACTGCTTTAGCTGCATCTAAAAAATTTCACTATGTAAGCAATCCTCACTTTGCAAAGTACAACACTAAATGAAACCTGTGCATGTCAGAACTGTATCCTCACTCTGCAAGATTATCATCTCAATTACTGCCTCTACTGTGTTTTCATTTTCATGAGCTCAACAATTTTCTAATTTCTGCTGTGATTTCATCTTTAACTCATGGGTTATTGAGAAGCTTCTTGTTTAATTTCCAATATCCAGATATTTTTCTCAATATCTTTCTGGTTTAATTCTATTGTGGTCAGAGAATATACTTTCAGTTCATTTAAATGTCTGTTTTATGGCCTAGTTTAAATGTCTGTTTTAAGACTTGTTTTATGGCCTAGTATACGATCTATCTTGGTATACATTCCATATGCACTTATAAAAGAATGTGTGTTCTGCTGTCATTGGGTGAAATGGTCCATGCCTGTGAGTATCAATATGACTAATGGTGTTGTTTAGGTCTTCCATATCCTTATTGATGCTTTTTTTACTTCTTGTATCCATTACTGAGAATCATACCTGTGGATTGATTCTCTTTTCAGTTTTATCAGTTTTCATTTCATGTATTTTGAAACTACTATCACATACACATACATTTAGAACTGTTGCACCCTGGTTTCAGCAATCTGATTTTTATGACATTTTGTGTGGTTTTTCTTCATGTTTCTTCTCCTTGGGTTTTGTTGAACTCCTTAGATCTGTTAGTTCAGAGTTTTCATTAAATTGGGAAACTTTTCAATATTTCTTCTTCAAATAATTCTTCTGACATGCTCCTTTCTCCAATTAAACATATATTAGACTGCCTGATACCGTTGACAAATTAACAATGCTGTTTATTCATTTTTCAGCCCCTTTTCTGTTTAATTTTGATTAGTTCTATCACTATGTCTTCAAAAACATTGATCTTTTTTTCTGCAGTGTCAAATCATCTGTTAATCATATCGAGTGTCCTGTTTATTTCAGATACTTCATTTTTCACCTTATTACACTGCTTGGGGGACTTACATGTATTTTCAACCTCTCTCCTTATCACACACTTATTTTATACTTTCCTCTTGAACATACAAAGCTTATTTATTATATTGCTTTAACATGCCTGTTTTTGAATTCCATCAACTCTTGTTGTTTCTGGATCTGTTTCTACTGATTTATTTTTCTTTTGGTTATGCCTATTTTCCTACTTCATTCTATTTCAAATAATTTGTGGGTGTCAAGTATTGTGCATTTCACATGGTTAGATGCTAGATTTCAGTGTATTTCTTTTAGCAGTAGTATACTTTGTTCAGGAATGAAGATACTTCAAGTCAACTTAATTCTTTCAAGACTTGCTTTTGATTTTTTTAACGGACCGACTGCAGCCTTTAGTAATCTTGACCTACTACCAAGGCAGTACCTTCTGAGACCTCTACTTAATGCCCTGTATGTCATAGGTCTTCCCACTCGGATCAGTGGGAACACATCCTATCCCTAGTCTTTGAGTGAAATCCTGAAATTGTTCAGCCTGCTTTCTGGTGGCTATGTATCTAGCTTCATGTAGTCTCCTGTCACATATACCCAGACTGGTACGCAGCCGAAGATTTAAAAGGACCCTTCTTCAGACCTTTGGAACACTCTCTGTGTGTAGCTCTCTACTCCCTAGCACTCGACACCTCAAGTTCTGACCTCTTAGGCCTCCCCAAATCCCAGTCTCTGCCTCCTCAACTCCGAGAGCCGGCTGGGCTTTGCCCAAGTTCCTCATGCTGTGGCCTGGAAACCTCCTCGAGGTAATAAGCTCAGGCAATCATAGGGCTCCTCTCACTTGCGTCCCCTCTCTCTGAGGTCAGGGTCCTGTGCTGCCTGTTGTCCGATGTCTGAAAATTACTGTTCCATATATTTTATCCAGTTTTCTATTTAAAATTAGAGCACAAATTCCATTCCTGTTATTCCATCATGTCCAGAAGCAAAAGACCTGAGTAAACTACTTTTAGAGAGTGGAGGGAGGAAAAAGACTTCATTCATCGCAATTCTAGGCTACAGATTGGCAGTTAAAGCCAAAATAAACCCATTTCCATGGCATAAAACTTTTCTAGGCATAATTACTCCATGAAAGAGCCACAAATATTTTTCTCCACCATATTTATTTTTTCAAACCACTATATTTAGACTTCAAATGCTGGGCCTTACCTTAAAACATTAAACCACCTAGCCAAGTGAACATAGAAACACAGTGATAGTTAATAAATATAGCATTTCTATTAAAATATTGTGTGCCTTTTTATTCAGAATGAAATAAAGAAACACATTGATCCATTCACAAAATAACACAAGATTCCTAAACTGAATGGATGCAGCAAATGGAAGAGCAAAGCATTCCTCAATTATGTAATGTCATCAAAGTGCACTAGGGAGCATTTCTAAAAACAGTGCTGATTTTTCCTCTGCTAGTAGCATATCTTTTTTAGCTATACAACCACTTAATAGTTTACTAGGCCGTCAGTATCTCTAAGTACTGGTTTAGCCTCTCTAAGCTGAAGTTTATCTATGCAATGGAAACAATAATATCTATTTTTTAAAAAACACTGAGAAGATGAAATCAAAGAGTATATATATACGTCAAGGGCTTGGTGGAATGCCTAGCACAGAAATGGCACTTAATATTTTACGAGACTTCGGTATTTTCTTTCTTGAGATGATGACATAAGCTGTATTTTTACACAGTAATTCCTTCCCTCTTTACCTCTTCAAAAAAACTTTCCTTTAGTACAGCACACGAATGCCTGTAGGGGTGCAACTTACATGGCTTCTTGAGAACACACACACTAGGACCTGCAGTGTAGACGCCATGTGAGCCATGAAGTCCTAAGAAACCACCGGCACCCTACACGTTCGCTGAGTACAATGTCTAAGGGTCCTCCTCAGGCTGCAGAGCTAACTTTCCCGGCTCCCACCTTTCCCACTCTCGGGGCCACTTAAATCACTACCAATCTTTATTATCACATAACTCTCTCTTTCCTCTACTGTATGCCTTTTTTAATTTTTCTGATAAAAGTGCCTCTGTCAAATGGCGCTATCATAAAGAATAATGCTCTAATTTCAAACAAAAATTCTGCCCTTCTGAAGACAATACTGTCAAATCGAAGCACGCTTTACTGCACAGAAACCAAGTAATCCAGCTTAATGGATAAAATCTTCTGGCCAAAAAATGTATTTAACAAAGAATAAAAAATTCAGTCTCTCCCAGGAACCTAAGGATTCCAGGTATTTGTTCACTACATACGCAAATAATGAAATATATAATAGAGAAAAGGAAATGAAACCCTGCTAAATAAGTGCCAAGGCTCAACGTTTATGGTTCCAAGGCTGGAACACAATGAAAAATGCAAAGCCCCTTATATTTTTCACTCATCGTACATCTTAACTTACAAACTAAACATTTCCTGTAGAAAAAATACTTACTTCAATTAGTATTCCTAAATGTAGATATGTCTTAAATTACTACAGAAATACAATTCTTAAAAGAAAATATTTAATTTTTTAGGCTTTTTTTTTTTTTGCGGGGGTGCGGAGGCTTCATGTAAGATCTCAGTTCCCAGACTAGGGATCGATCCAGGGCCACAGCAGTGAAAGCACCAAGTCCTAACCACTAGACCACCAAGGAATTCCCCTCAAAGGAAATATTAAAAAACAAAAACAAACGAAAAAAACTTTCCAAGAAAGAACTTTGAACTGAATGGAGAACTTCCCACTTTCCTTACCATAAGAAGGAGACTCCCGTCCGTCTTCTCTGTCTGAGTCTTTGTCTTTTCTTCTCCGGTGGTGATGTCTGTGTCCACGATGCCTGTGACGCCGGCGGCTCTCTCTACTGAATGGGACGTGAACACCTACATACACAGCTCGATGACCTGGCAAAATGTTCAGAAACATCACTGGCAGACCTCTTTTATTGCATGTAATAGATACTGTGTATTTTACAAACAGAAGGTTTGTGGCAACCTTGCATTGAGCCAATCTATCAGCAACATTTTTCCAAAGGCATCTGCTCACTTCCTGTCTCTGTGTCACATTTTTTAATTTCCAGAATGTTTCAAATTTTTCAATATCATGACATTTGTTAGTGTGATCTGTGATCAGTGATCGTTGATGTCCCTACTGCGATTTTTTGGGGCAGGCGTCACAAATCACGCCCACAGGAGATGGTGAACTTCATCATTTAATGTGTGTGTTCTGAATGCTCCATTGACCAGCTGTTTCTCCAACTCTCTCCCTGTCATCGGGCCTCCCTATTCCCTCAGATACGGCAATACTGAATTAGGCCAATTTAGAACCCTACAACGAATGTCCACTCAGTGTGCAAGTGAAAGGAAGACCCATGCTTCTCTCACTTAAAATCAAAGGCTAGAAATGATGAAACTTAGTGAGGAGGGCCTGAGAATGCTAAGATGGGCTAAAAGCTAGGCCTCTTCTTGTTCCAAACAGTCAGTCAAGATGTGAATACAAAGGAAAAGCTCTTGAAAGAAATGCAAAGTGCAACTCAGTGAAAACACGAATGATAAAAAAAATCTAAACAGCCTTCCTGTTGATATGCAAAAGGTTTTAGTGGTCTGGATAGAGTGTAGACAAAACAGCCTTCTACTGGAAGAAGATGCCATCTAGGACTTCCACAGTTAGAGAGAAGAAGTCAGTGCCTGGCTTCAAAGCTGCAAAGGACAGCCTGACTCTCTTGTTTAGGGCTAATGCAGCTGGTGACTTTAAGCTGAAGTCAGTGCTCATTCACTACCTGAAAATCCTAGGACCCTTAAGAATTACACTCAGTCTACTCCGCCTGTGCTCTATGTAGCTTATATTTTATCTATATATTTTATTTATTTAACTATAGTTGATTTATAATATTGCGTTAGTTTCAGGTGTACAGCTTCAGATTCTTTCCCATTATAGGTTATACAAAGCCTGGATGACAAGCCATCTGTTGACAACACAGTTTATTGAATATTTTAAGCTCACTATTGAGATCTAATGCGCAGGAAAAAAAAAATTTACTTTCCAAATGTTACTGCTCCTTGACAAGGTCTGTTCACCCAAGAGCTCTGACGGAGATGTACAAGGAGTTTCACGCTGTTTTCCTGCCTGCTACCACAACATCCATTCTGAAGTTCGTGGATGAAGGAGTCAACCTTCAAGTCTTATTGTTTAAGAAATACATTTGTAAGGCTATAGCTGCCATAGATGATGATTCCTCTCATGGATCTGGGCCAAGTCAACCGAGGACCTTCTGGAAAGAATTGATGCCATAAAGAACATTTATAATTCATGGGAAGAAGTTAAAACATCGATGTTAACAGGCATTTGCAATAGGCTGATTCCAACCATTATGGAGGACTACGAGGGGTTCAAGATTTCAGTGGAGGAATTACCTGCCTGTGGTGGAAACAGCCAGAGAAGTAGAATCACAAGTGAAGCCCGAAGATGGGACTGAAGTGCTGGAATCTCATGATAAAACTTGAATGGATAAGAAGCTGGTTCTCACTGATGACCAAAGAAAGCATATTTTTTTTTGAGATGGAATCTACTTCAGTAAAGATGCTGTGAAGGTTGCTGAAGTGACAACAAAGGAACTAGAATACTACATAAGCTTAGCTGATAAAGCAGAGGCAGGAGGACTGAGAGGACTGACTCCAGTTCTGAAAGAAGTTCTACTCTGGGTCAAATGCTATTAAACAGCCTTGCACGTTACAGAGAGATCATTCATGAAAGAAGGAGAATCAAAGTGGCAAACCTCGCTGTTTTCTTATTTTAAGAAATTTACCCCAATTAATAAGAATCCATTGGAGTTCCCATCGTGGCTCAGTGGTTAACGAATCCGACTAAGAACCATGAGGTTGCGGGTTCGATCCCTGGCCTTGCTCAGTGGGTTAAGGATCCGGCGTTGCCGTGAGCTGTGGTGTAGGTTGCAGACGCGGCTCGGATCCCGCGTTGCTGTGGCTGTGGCGAAGGCCGGAGGCTACAGCTCCTGTTAGACCCCTAGCCTGGGAACTTCCATATGCCGCGGCAAAAGGCGAAAAGACAGAAAAAAAAATAAATAAAAATAATAAGAATCCATTGCATAACACAGGAAAATCTACCCAATAGTTTGTAATAACTTATTGGGGGAAAAAAGAATGTATATATTTATACGTATGATGGATTCGCTTTGCCTTACACCTGAAACTAATACAACACTGTAAATCAACTATACTCCAATTAAATTAAAAAAGAAAAAAGAAAAAGAAATTCACCCCAGCCTTTAGCAACCACCACTCTTAAGGCATGTACATTGCTTTTTTTAGACATAATGCTACCACATACTTAATAGATTACAGCATAGTATGAACACAATCTTTATATGCACTGGGAAACCAAAAAAATTCACATGACTCACTTTATTGCAATATTCACTTTACTGCAGTGGTCTGGAACCAAACCTGCAGTATCTGAGTACTGCCAGTTCTGGTTTTTCAAAAAGAAAAAAAAAAATAATAGACACAAAAGTAGAGCAAAATTTACTTTGATAAAAAGAGAATTACATGGGGAGTTCCGGTCATGGCTCAGCAGTTAATGAACCCAACTAGTATCCATGAGGATGCGGGTTCGATCCCTGGCCTCACTCAGTGGGTTGGGGATCCTATGTTGCCGTGAGCAGATGCAGCTCGGATCCCATGTTGCTGTGACTGTGGTGTAGGCCAGCAGTCATAACTCCAATTCGATTCCTAGCCTGGGAACTTCCATATGCTGAGGGCGCAGCCCTAAAAAGACAAAAGACCAAAAACAAAAACAAAAACAAAAAAAAAAAAGAACTTACATGGAGTTTCCATCATGGCTCAGAGGAAACAAATCTGACTAGTATCCATGAGGACAGGACACAGGTTCGATCCCTGGCCTCACTCAGTGGGTTAAGGATCCAGTGTTGACATGAGCTGTGGTATAGGTAGCAGAAGCGGCTCAGATCCTGTGTGGCTGTGGCTGTGGTGTAGGCTGGCAGCTGTAGCTCCGATTTGACCCCTAGCCTGGGAACCTCCATATGCCGTGGATGTGGCCCTAAAACAACAACAACAACAACAAAAAGAATTACATGTAAGTCTAACAATGCTAGTCTTCTGTTATTTCTCTTATTTTATAGAGCACTACACAGAATATTACAACAAGGGTTAATACCACTGATTGATAAATATACTGAATATGCAGGTTACTTCTGGAAGTAATAGTCTAGATGTCTGAAAAGGTATTTTGAGACAAAGGAACTGGGCCCACCTGAAATCAGGAATAAATGTGTTCCATCTACATTTATGCCCAACCCTAGTTAGTACAGGTCCTTAAGATATATGCTTTAAAGATGATTATTCACAAACAAATATATATAAATATTTACTAATTTTTTTAAGTTTTGAAAATCTCAGATTAGCAAGGTTCAAATTAATAAGTGGTATATTAAATATAAATGGTCCAAATACTGTAGTAAAAGGGTAGAAATTTAATCAGACTGGATTGAAAAAGCAATAGAGTAAGGTTATCATATACTTTTAGAACAGAAAAAGCTACTGCTGATGCTGCATTATCCTGCCTTTGTATGCTGACTAACAGAACAGTTATGAAGGGTAGTCTCTGCTTTTTGCCACTAAATGAAACCGCATCAGGGAAGTTGACAACCCTATGCTGAACACTGAGAAGAAGGAACTTGATCTCTCATTTTAGATGAGCTGTCTTAAGTGAAGGGAGGACACAGGCTATGACTTTAACTAACTTGCAGCCATGAAAAAGCCATCTGGCACAGGGCTGCTTTCTTCCCTAGGCACAACAGAAAAAAAGTTAATGCTGAAATATGAACTGTAAATGACATTCTGTTTCTAAAATCTTCTGTAAGATGGTCAGAAAAAAAAAAAAAAACAAGAAACTCAAGATCTTTATCTTTAGATGAAATTTGAAAGTAGTCAGTCCTCATTATTCATGGACTCCATACTTGCGAATTTGATGACTCACTAAAATGTATTCGTAATCCCAAAATACATACGGTGATTTCTCAGTCATCTACAAACATGCACACAGAGCAGAAAAAATTCTGAGCTGCCTGATGCACACGTTCCTAGCTAAGGCTGAAAAAGGTGACACTCTGACCTCTTGCTTCAGTTGTCAAATTATTAATGTCGATGAAGCAAATAATCACCTTTTAAACTAAAAGAAGACTAGTCCTATGAAGAGACACTGAACTAAAATTATTTGTTTGAACATTTGCCAGTACCCAGTACTCTGCCGAGATAAACAACTGCAGAAATTAAATATTATCTGAAAAAAATTTACCAGAAAATCCAAAATTAAAAAACACAATTACAACTGCAGTAACTTTGCATGATAGATGGTAACTAGACTTACTGTGGTGATCATTTAGCCATGCACAGAAATATCAAATCACCGTGTTGAGCACCAGGAGCTAACTCAGTATGTGGTCATTCGTGTTTCAATAAAAAATTAAATAAAAAAAAAATTATAGAGGGTTTCTTTTGGGGATGATGAAAATATTCTGAATTTAGAGCTGGCTGCACAGTATAGTGAATATACTTAAAAAAATCACTTTGGTGAATTTTACATTATATAGTTATATCTAAGTAAAAAACAAAACAAATCAAAATATAAAACTCAGTGGTCTTACAGTTTTATTTTAGTGAAACTATTTTCTTCTGAACGTCAACCAAGAATGGAAAGTAAAGAATCACTGTGCACTGTGAGTTACAAATTGTTATTCCAGTTAGTACTAATGGGTTTTTGGCACACAAGCCCCTATGTACCAAGATAAAAATAAATTCTATAAGTTTGAAATTTAGAAAGCTTAGATAAAATAAGTAACGATATGCCAGAATCCAAAGATTGGGAGATAGCACTATTTCTTTTTCTGCTTTTATTATTTCCCTTAGTTTTCTGTTATATTTTTTCTTTTTCTTTGCTTTTTACTTTATTCCGTCAAAGGCTTATTCACTTCAACGCTGAGATGAACTTAATTTCTTCCTCAAACTTGGTATTTAATTCAGATTATGTACCAAGTGAGAAAAGCTAAGGGCCCCCGGGTAAACAAAGAAAGCCAAGGATCATAGTCAATTTCTCTCTTCGTGTTCTTATGACATCTATTTGGGGGAGGACATAAGACAGTAAGTGATGGTTTACATGTATCACCGTACATCTGAATTAATAAAATTATGGCTAAAAATTTTAACTTCTCTAGTGCCTACAATTCACAGAATCAAGCATCTAGGTGACTGACGTTCTCTGTAGGAGCCCTGGCAAGCCTAAACTTCTAAAGTCCACTTTAATAGGAATTTTCTCCATTTCAGAAAGTAAATGTGGGGAATGCTTATTTGTGTCTCTTTCCATCTCTTTTTTGTAAAGCAACAGCCCCATTCAGCCGTCATGGAAGTCTTTTACTTAAAAAAAAAATGTAGGTCTCAAAAAGACCCCAAAATAAGTCTAGCAAAACATCTGCCACGAACAGCACCTTCACCAAGTGTTCGAGGTGAACATCGCCGAGAGTAAGTTATGCTGATGTCACACGTTCACAGCAGAGAGGAGCCCATCACTTTGCTGTGTGCCTCCCAGGTACCCATGATCTAGGCTATGAGATCATAAGGTTATAATCCAATAACATCAAACAAGCCCAAACTAGGGGGCATTCTACAAGGTATCTATCTAACCACTGTTCCTCAAAAGTATCAAGGTCACAGAAAATGGGGAAAGACCTGGAAATCATCCCAGGTTAGAGGAGACCAAGGAGATCTGACCCTGACTGACTGCTAAGTGTCCTATGGCATTAACCACGCTCTATTCAACAGGCTCCTGGAGCAGAAAAAGAAAACCAATGGAAAGACTGGTAAAATCTGAATAAAATCGGTAGTTTAGTTAGTAGTATTACACTGAAGTTAATTTCTTCATTTTCATAAACTTATGATTAAATAAAATGTTTGCAGTAGAATAAGCTGAGTGAAAGGCTTACAGGGACACTCTGTACTATCCTGGCATGATTAAATAATGAATCCATAATTACTTTTTTTAAAAAAGAAAAACAAGAAACCATGTGTCAGGACTTCTTCATACTCAGGAAGATAAACTAGCAAATAACTCATTTGTTACACAATTCTATGCGGAGGTTTTTATAGCATTTTAAAAGGCTGATGTAACAGACCCATAAAATGAACACTCAGATGACAACCAGTAATAACTGTGGCTATTAGTCTGGCATGCTATAGTTTGCTCATAATTCAAATTACCCAGGCTGCCAGAACTTTAAAAAAGAAAAAAAAAAAGGGTAAAGAATTAACTGATTTTGTAACTGTGGCATTTGAATTTCCAAGGTAAGTTATGGTAACCATCAGTGAAGTGCAAAAGCATTCTAAAATTTATGTTTCAGGGAAGGTTCTATTTGTATATATAGGCAGTGGTTACGTGGGCTTCTGCTGTATATTCTTTAAACAGTATTTTAAGAAGTGTTGCACACCCAAGTGTATGTTCTACCTCACCACCACCACAACAAATGTTTCAACAAATGATAGGTAAAACTTAAAGGATACTAACAAATGTTCCTTAGTAATTCATCCTACTAAACAAAAGTTATTTTAAATAAACTTACTTTCTAGTTCTTCTTTTTCAAACTTGGTGTTCACAGTTGAGCTGGTTTTGCCAAGATCCACAACAGCCTCTTCATCAGGACCCTAAAAAGAAATTATTCTCATTCACTCATGAAATCAAATATATACTGAGGACTTACTACTACTGGGTATGTTATTTGAGACAGCCAAAAATATATAACAGACTGCCTTCCTCTCAAAGAACTAAATTCATATTACGGGTAGTTGCATTCTTTTTTAAAGTACCTCTATAGGCTTTTTTTTTTTAGTCCACAGAAGAGCATTCAGAAATGTCATCAAAAAAAGTTGAAATGACAAATATTTTCACTAGTTTTCTACGGAAGTTACTGGTACATATATTCACTTCAACAGAAGGACACACCAGATCAGAAATTAAAGAAAATCAGGGGTGAGGGAACCCTTTAGATGTCAATATTGAACACTTTTTTTTTTCTTTTCTTTCTTCTTCTCTCCGCCCCCACCCATCACCAGGTACTCTTAACAACAATAAAACCCAACCACGCTTACTCAGCTGTATTGGATATTGGATTGGGTTATGGTTAAACACACAATGGTCAAAATAAGTCTACAGCCTTAAACATGTAGCATCACTTTCACTCTTAAGTTACCAAGAGCCAGACTAGTGAGCAGAGTACTAGGGGAAGGGGCCGGGGGACAAAGACGCTGTGGTCCTCAAACCACACCTGGGACTGGAGTACACCCTGGGAGAGGACAGTCAAGGTTTTGAGAAGATTCACGAAGGTTCTGGGGAAGAGCTAACAGATGTTTTTTTAAAAAAATGGCAGGGTCTGCGTGCGTGTAGTAAGCAGAGGAACCCAGAAGGTGGAACCACACTCTGCAAGCCCTTTACACTGGAGATCCGGTCCCACAAGGCTCCGGCCAAAGGATCAAAGCAAAAGATGAATGCAAGGAAAAGGATGGCCCAGGAAGAGGCTTCTAGAAACAAGCAGGAAGGATGATGAAGGTGTAGATGACATAACCAGTCAGTCCGGGCAGGCCAAAGATGGGCAACGGAAAGGGACGATGGATGTTCTGCTCAGAGAGAAGCAAAGCACAACAAACCTCCCAAAGCAGGAGGGAGAAAAGCAAAGGGCTTTCAAGAAAGAAAGAAAACATGGTCTATATCTGTTCTCTTCACGGGTCCTTATGCTCTAATGATAACTTTACAGGCAACAGAGGCAACTAAAGATAAGAGAATTGAATAAAAACAAAATACTAATATTGACATTCATTATAACATTGTTAGCACTCCAATGAATGGCAGTTTTCTGGAACAAAGTTATTTTATCCATCAGATGACACGGTATTTTTCAGATTTCGCGAGAAGACACTTTCAACCATTCCCATTTCCTCTGTGGTTGCTCCTGCAGCCCATCATCTCCTCTGGCACTGACAACAATAAGCCAGAAGGACACACACCACAGTTAGCTTCTCACCACTTTTAAGCGTAAACTGGAGGACTTGGTTGTGTTAACAAGGCTCAAAGAGGAGGTTGGGTAAAATGATCTCTTAAAGGTCTCCTCCAACTTGTGATCTTAAAATAGCCATATTCTCAGTGTCCTGATTCTCATATCTTAGAACTCAGACACTCAATCAATTTGATTAAATTTTCAAATAAATTCCCTGCTACCCTAACCCTCAGTGGTATTTGCTACCCCAAACTCAGAAACAGACCCGGCATATTAAGAAAACGCAGATCTCTCAACATCCAAACTTACTTTCTGAAGGAAGGCTACAGAGCCAAAAATTGTAGAACGAAACGTATTTGGGTATCAAGAGATACTTGTATATGACTCTAAAGGATTGTATTCAATTTAATACAGGAAATGTAAAAGTTAAGTGCCTTTCCAAGGCTGTATATCTAAAGGACTGGGAGGCAGGCTGCGTAGACCATTACACCTTTTCATATAATGGACTAAGAAGACAGACAAAACTAACTGCATGCACGGTCAAACTGGCTCGGAGCAGTCACACCCCTTCAAGTAGTGAGAAAAATTCACGTAGGAAATATACAGAGAAGAGTGAATAATAATTACCATCCATTAAGCACATCACACTCTAAAATCTGTAGCTTTCCTCCAGTGATTTTCAGGTCATTCAGTCCCTAGGTAGGTACAAAAAAGAAGCTGTCTCTCGCGGAAGTTGTATTATCCAAGAGGCAGCACTCTGTGTATTCTGAAAGGGATTAACTGCTCCCATTCCAAACTTTCATTTCAACCGAATGATTGCCAAGGAGGCAAAACAATACATCTATCTCTGTCCCTAACAACAACAACAACAAAACTCTTCTTTTTCGATGTAAATGTACACTAACCAGCTAATACTCAGAAACAGCCCAAGCTGGACAACCTCCCAATATTTATGTTTAAAATACACACACTTTCTTGACCTCTAAACACCTACCGATGAGATACACTCCCATGCGTGTAAAAAGGGACACATAAGAAAGAGGAAGTTCCGGAGTTCCCGTCATGGTGCAGTGGAAACGAATCCAACTAGGAACCATAAGGTTGTGGGTTCGATCCCTGGCCTCATTCAGTGGGTTGGGGATCCGGCATTGCCATGAGCTGTGGTGTAGGTCGCAGACGCGGCTTGGATCCTGCCTGCATTGCTGTGGCTGTGGTGTAGGCCGGCAGCTGTAGCTCCGATTAGAGACCTAGCCTGGGAACCTCCACATGCCGAGGGTGTGGCCTTAAAAAAAAAAGAGGAAGTCCCACAGCTCCTCTGCCGGCCCACTCTGCATGCTCCCTCAGATACCCTCGTGGCACTCTGAGTGAATGATCTGACTTAAAGCCCAGTGTGAATATTATTTCCTTGTTAATGTTTGAGTTTTCAATGACAATGCTTTCATTTAACTAAAGTTAAAATGTTTAAGGTCTGAAAAATTTTACATTTAACACTACTGAAAAAAAAAAGTTCAGGTGGAAGATAGGTCTGAACATCTCCCTTCCCTTAAAAACATCCTCCGTTTTTCAACAACTGGGAAACAAGAATCAGAAAGGCAGTCTGCTATTAAGGCAAAATATAAGTAGGCACATACACTGCCCATATCAGCACTTTACAAGTAATTCAACAAAGCATGCAGGGTGCATGCAGATGGCTACATACTGAAAATCCCTTAGAACAAAGCCATTTATGTTCCAAGGTGGAAATACGTTTCTGACACAAATATATTGCCTTTTAAATCCTATCATTTTAGGATAATGCTTTAAGCCATTATTTCTAAAATAGGCAAAGTTAATACACTGTATAAAGTATGATTTTACTTGTGTTCTTTCTTGAAGTATGTGCAAAAAATACATGTACATATCAAATATGTAAAAGGTTAAACAGCAAACTGCTGATCCTGTGTCACACGAATGGCTGGAAAAACAGAAACAGACAACCCTGAAGTGTTTAGTTTTCTTTTATAATAAACATGTAACCTTGGCAATTTTAAAAAGAATAAATTCAAATTTCAATGTAATACGTCAAGTTACTTTTAAATCTGAATCTAGAAAAAAAAAACATTCTTCAATTTTCAACTGTGAGTATATGGTTGAAAACTAAAAATAGCAACAGCAAAGAGTCACCCCCTAACATCAAAATGTTTTAATTCTTAATCTCAGAGTAGTCACACAAGCCAGGCCTGATAAAGCCTACCTAAAATGAAATAAAGCCAAGGTACTGGGAAACTAAAATACACAGAAGAATCAAAAGGCAACCTAAGTATATTAACGCAAGATTAACTAACTCTAATCTTAAGAAAATTATTTAGTCTTGGTTTCAAATTCTTATTTAGAAAATAATTATTTAGAATACAATTGTTCTATAACATAAGCAACAAATTTGAGCATTATCTATATAAGACTATAAAGAAAGTTTAAATTCTCTGCATATGAAACGACATATGTGCAAAGTTATTTGCTGCAGCCTGCAATAGGAAAAGACTGGAAATCATGCAACAGTCCATTAAAAGAGGACTAGCAATGCACTCAATGGAACGCCGAGCTCCTGAAAAGATGAAGACGCTACGTACTGACACGAAAAATATTTAAGACCTATTATACACACAAGTAGAGAACCACACATACAGCATACTACTTTCTAAATAAGAAAGTCTCCAAAACAGGATGATTTGAATTTGCATAATGGACACTGAAGGGACATACAAGCGAAACACTGAAACTGGGTACCTCTGACAGTAAGCAGATTTTGGGACTTTTAATTTTTTTAATATTGCTTTATGTTAACCATGTGAATACAGAGGCAGGTGTAAGTAGGCAATCTTTTGAAAATCTCATCACCCATCTATCCAGGTCCCCATCCTCACAGGGTCACAGGCACCTGAAAGGGCTGTGGGATGTGGCACAAAGCAAAAGAGCACAACCACAGAAGAGGCCCACAGTTCAGTGAATCTGAGTAAGGAAACTATTTTCTTTAAAAAAAAAAATGCTTTCTCATCTGCCATATAAGCTTTAAAACCAGATTAATTAGCAAAGTCTTAACAATGACCAAAACAAATACCTATATTAGTTTCCTCATTATTTACTGAAGTTTTTTTTCTTGTTTTTTTTTTTTTTGCTTTTTAGGGCCACACCCATGGCATATGGCGGGTCCCAGGCTAGGGGTCAAATAGCTATAGCTGCTGGCCTACGCCACAGCCACACCAGATCCGGGCTGCATCTGTGACCTACACCACAGCTCAAGCCAATGCCGTATCCTTAACCCACTGAGCAAGGCCAGGGATTGAACCCACAACTTCTTGGATACTAGTCAGACACCTTTCCACTGCACCACGATGGGAACTCCAATACTGAAGATTTAAAGTGTACCCTGAAACAGTACTGTGGTTGTACTGGAGAATTATTCATCGTAAGTACATTCTTTAATATTTAGGACAAAATGCCAAGATGAGGCAACCAACTTTCCTAAGGATCTAAAACTTTATCACTTTAAGAGGTCTTTAGATTTTATGACTTATTAGAAATTCAGACACACCGAGGCAGCTTGCTGGGAGGTGGGGACCCAGCAGTGCAGTATGATCAACCAGCTCTGTGTGACTGTGCTGCACTCCTGTCTGGACACCATGACTCAGCTGTGTTACAGACTTAAGCTGTACGTGTTTAAGTGGCTCTTCAATAGAGGCTGCTTCCCGCCCTTGACCATTTTAGGCGGCCTTCTAGGGACTACTCTCATTTCATTCACATCATTTTAATCCTCCCGAAAATGAAGTCGTATACATTCCAACTCACCAGAAAACTACTCAACTGTATACTTTCACTGTACTGCAGCAACCCTAAATCTCTAAGTAGTACTCTAAAAGTTGATCTGTACGTCAGAATATTTTCCCCCAAGACTGTATCAAAGAAGTCTATCAAAGTATATAGAAAAAGCAATGCTGTCCCCCAAAATACAGGTTTCTTCCAAATAATCCCAATTCTCAAACCCATCCCACCTACCAACAAGAGTTGAACTAAAACATTAGAAAACTTTATTTTATGAGCAAAAAGCTAAAGAGTAAGCAAATTATCTTCCCTAACCCAGTTAAAGGAAGAAATCACTGATGACTACTGTTTCACGACATAAAAAGCCAATGCATGATTTCTAAAGAATTCACCTGGCATTTTTTTGATTGATGCATTACTCTAAGTGGAAAAGATGTAAAAAGCATATGGAAAATTTAAGCAATTTAAAACTCAGGCAATCATGTGATTTCCACAGAAAAAAATTTAAAGCCTTGTGGAAAATGCTCTGTCATCAGACAGAAGAGGAACCAGACAGATTCAGACACTGGAACGCAAAGCTTCAGAAAATTTTACTTCAAATACACACCGTGATTAACACTGAAGACAATCTGAGTTTTAAGGAAAAATTACAGAGGGAAAAAAAGTGGAAAAAAAATCAAAGAATGTAAGAGCAAGAGAACTCAAAAAGGTGTGAGACATAAAGACTGGCAGGTAATACCTTCTGATAATAAAGAGGATCATTAATGATACACTTTATTGTCAGAAACCTCATTACAAAGCACAAGAACCACAGTCAGATGGAAAGCCTCATTAGTGTTTACCTGAAATTATAAATCACAAGTATTTATTCCAAGTTCTAATTCAACACACACATACCAAAAAAAACACATAGGAAGGTTATCAAGTATGTATTAACTGATTCACAGACCTGAAGATAGTAATAAAATCTATTCCTAAAATGGGCTTTTCAAAAAACTGTCTCAACTTTATCATTGATTAAAATGTATAGAAAAGCACAGGTGTTTTGCACAAAAGGGAAAACACACATATACAAAGATCTAGTAAATGTTTTTCAGCAAAAGGTCCAGCAAGTATTCTGTCAAAACTCCCCAATCTCAGTCAGCGTTGGGGGTGGGGTTGGAGGGGGGCAGTCGTTAGCACAGTATGTTTAGAATTCCGCTGGATTTTTCCTATTGAAGATAAACAAGACAGAACCAGGAAATCCCTCAGCAATATGGTCTACCTGCTTATTCTTCCCCTGGCTAATACCCCTAGGCCCCATGAATTTGATGAACCATCAAAGAAGTCTCATTTCCTTAAAGACCAGGAGTTTGGGAGTTCCCGTTGTGGTGTGGTGGAAACGAGTCCAGATGGTATCCATGAGGATGCAGGTTCGATCCCTGGCCTCGCTCAGTGGGTCGGGGATTGGGCATTACTGTGAGCTGTGGTGTGGGTAGCAGATGCAGCTCAGATCCCATTACTGTGGCTGTGGTGTAGGCTGGCGGGTGCAACTCTGATTCAGCCCCTAGCCTGGAAATTTTCATATGCTGCAGGTGCAGCCCTAAAAAGCGGGGGGGGGGGGGGGGAAGATGAGGAGTTTGGACTCATCCATTCATTCCACAAACATTTACTGAGTGTATTCTATGTGCAGAGCATCATTCCAGGAACTGGGGATACACCAGGGAATAAAAAACTGTATTATAATCAAATGGTCAGCCTCTCAGGTAACCTGCGGCGAAGGCAGGGCTCCCATGATAAGAAATCAAGAGGTAAATGCTTACCTTCTCCAGTTCTGATGAATAAATGAGGCCTCAAGACTCATAGGTATGGATGGGGTTTACTTACGGAGTTCAGCCGTCTCATTTTACACACGCATGCACACACACAGCTTAAGAGACTTGAGGTTCTTTACTCAGAAGGCAACAGACCAAGGTCACTGAAATACATGCTGAGAAAACATGGTACTCTTCCTTTATAGCATTTATTAAAACTTGTAATTACATATTTAGGTACCTACTTAACTGTTTCCCAGCCTGAACGATAAGTTCCAAGTAAAGGGGAATCATTTCTATTTTGTTATCATTGTTTCCTCAGCATCAAGCAGGGCCTGGCCCTTGGTTAAGTTCTCTAATAAGTACATGCTAACTGTCGGGTATGTTCCAAAAGACAGGACACTGAGCTAAAAAGTTTATATCGGGTACACTTACAGACTCCTCATGAACACAACCAAAGCTCAAACACGGAAAGATACTCAATAGTCTGGAATTTAATAAATCAGCTATATACAAAAAAAAGCCCAGCATCAACACACTATAAAATCCAAATTCAATTCACTAACAGGAATTCCCAGCAAAAAGTCAAAGAACACTTTTATGCCAAAGAGGTCTTACTAATTTCTCTCATGGTCATTTATCCTGCTTGAAAAGGCTAAATCCACACTTTGTACTTTCTTGGTCAAACGATCAAAAATGAGACTTCAACATGCCATAGGCATAATCTCAGAGAAAAAAGGAACATTAAAGACTATTTAAGAATATATGCATAAGCCTAGCCCATTATCCTCTTTTGGCACTGCAGGTTTACAAAACCCATTATTAAAAGAGAATCAGAAGATCTTTTTCACATAGTATTAACTTCATTACATAAGACGTGTAGCTATAGCCCTAAAGTAACACCTCCCAGAAATTATGATTAACCATGCAGAATAATGTCACAGTTACCATATACTTCAGTTTAGCCTCAAAACATACTCAACCATTAAGACAAAGTGATTTCTTTCCTAATATCTTAGCCATATAAAACATCTTAAGCCTCATTCAAGTAGTATTTCAAATATCAAACTGTAGAGAATAAAAATGGTACAAACATCGCTACCTTTGCACAAGGATTTACTCTTTTCAGCAGATGACTTCCTCAGCCAAGGACACAGAGGATGATACTATTCTAAGCCAGTGCTAATAAGCCTGACATTCCTTCAAGCTTCACTATTAAACTCTGAAAGACACAAACTTGTCTGTAAATAAAATACAAGATCAGAACTGGGTACCTACAGGGAACTTCCTCTCCAGGCGAAGTCTTTCCATAGTGATACAGAAATGCCTTGTGTTTGATAACGCAATGCAGCAAGCCCCTTGAAAAGTCCAGGGACAGTGAGGGCATACCTGATTTAGGTCACCATGTGTTGCACAGACGAAGCCTTCTAAGTTGCTTTCACGGTACAGCCAATCACTGGCCTCTAAGTTACCTAATCTTCCAAGCTAATAACTACAACTTGCAAAGGGTCACAGCAGAAGAGATTTGCAAAGCAATACACACATTTGGTTGTAACCGAAAATACCAGAGGGGAATGCTGCAAACAGTTTTTAACTGAAACCTTTCTACAACATTAGTTCAAAAGAACCTACTCTAAGGATATAGTTAATGGGGGTGGCTATTTTTTTTAAGACAATAAATTTTCAACATCGTGGTTAAATTCAGCCCTAAATTTCACTTAATTCAGGAGAGAGGCAAATATGTTTTCACCTGAAGTTTTGCCTTTTTACCATTTCTATTTTTATACCAACTTACTGTAATCACATTATTAATAGGATTAATAAATCATATTGTGGCCTTAATTACCATTTACCCTCAAATAAAGTATACACATGGATAGCAGCTAAAAGGGAAAAGGAAATAAGCAGCACCCCTCTAACCTTTGGCCTCTATTTCCATCTTTGAAAATTACTGAAGCCCTCAATGGCCCTTGTTCATTAAGTTCACCATCTACGCTATCCATACTGGAAATAAAAATGAGAAAACTTTAAAATAATTCTTCAAAAAGCTTTTTTTAAAATAATAAGGCCATTACATGTTAACATAAATAACATTCTTTTTTTTTTTTTTTTTTTTTGCTTCTTAGGGCCGTACCCGCAGCATATTGAGGTTCCCGGGCTAGGGGGCTAATCAGAGTTACAGCTGCCGGCCTACACCACAACCACAGCAACGCGGGATCTGAGCCACATCTGCAACCTACACCACAACTCATGACAACATGAGATCCTCAATCCACTGAGCGAGGCCAGGGATCGCACCCACAACCTTGTGGTTCCTAGTCAGATTTGTTAACCACTGAGCCACGACGGGAACTCCATAAATAACATTTTAATTAATAACTTTTTTCCAAAAACAAAATAAGATTGAGAATAGCTTTTACGGTTTGGCAAATCTCTTAACATCTGATTTCATAGAAGACATGGATTCTCATACCTACTTCTGTGAACAATCTCAGATGATTTGTTATTTGACTGAACTACACAAACAAATCCAGATTCACACAAATACTCTACTGGAAAAAAGAAGAGTGTCTTCACACTCTTTTCAGGTAACTGGATATTCCTCTCTGATATGTCACCAAACTCAAGTAGTCATTTCTTAAGGGTTAGGTTGTAAAGTGGAATCTAAAACTATTTCAAATGAACATTATACATACTGTTACATTAAAATGCATTGGTCTACCATACACTCTGAATGGACCTCTCACTCATTTGTAAAATTTCATATTTCATTCAACAATGTTAAGAAAATAACATTTGTTAATACTGTCAATAATCTCATAAATTTTAGTGTTAAGAAGCTATCAAGGTCAGGCCAGCAGACACGTTTTTCAAAATTTTAATTTTTGGAGTTCCTGTCGTGGCACAACGGAAATGAATGCGCGTAGGAACCATGAGGTTACCGGTTCGATCCCTGTCCTCACTCAGTGGGTCAAGGATCCGGCGTTGCTGTGAGCTGTGGTGTAGGTTGCAGGAGTGGCTTGGATCTGGCGTTGCTGTGGCTGTGGCGTAGGCCGGCGGCTACAGCTACAATTAGACCCCTAGCCTGGGAACCTCCATATGCCACAGGTGCAGTCCTAAAAAGACAAAAAAAGTTTTAATTTTTTAAGAAACCTAGGCTTATAATCATTAGTGACAAACACCACCAGCTGTTTTTCTTGAAGGGACAGGCTTACTTCGTTTCTAAGGAAATACCATCCATGTCAAGTCTGAGTAACCACAGTTTTCTGTTTTCTTTCAAGTAAAAACAGTATCCTGTGAAAAAAGCAGCTGGAGGGGCTCACAATTTTGAGAAAACCACATCAGTGCTTTTTCTCCAGACAACTATTCCTGGTAGAGAACAGATGTGTTTCTATGCATGCTTCCTATTTTGTTGCTCACAATCTTAAAGCAACGTGTTTTCAAAGGCTCAAATTTAATGAAATAATTAGCTTTTGGAGTTCTCATCATGGGTTAGTGGAAACGGAAACTAATTTAGTATCCGTGAGGACACAGGTTCAAGCCCTGGCCTCACTCAGTGGTTAAGGATCCAGCGTTACCGCGAGCTATGGTGTAGGTTGCAGACATGGCTCGGATTTGGCATTGCTGTGGCTGTGGCATAGGCCAGCAGCTACAGCTCCGATTGCACCCCTAGCCTGGGAACCTCCATTTGCTGCAGGTGCGGCCCTAGAAAGACAAAAAGACAAAAAATATATATGTGTGTGTGTGTGTGTGTGTGTGTGTTTAAAATACCTATAATAATTTATTATAGGTGAATATTCTTTATATTTTCTCAGTGATGCTGTTATTCATTAGATATTTTAATGTGTATAAGACTATATATGTTAAAGATTAAAAAGTATTATTTTGTTATTCTGGGTTTCTAGAAAATGATAAAAATATTTATTGTCACCTATTATGTGCTAAAACTATGCTAAACACTACCACATGTAATATTATATAGCACATTCAGGTATTTAATCCTCTCAAACTTAGAGAAGTTAAATCACTTCTCCAAAGTCCTACCATTAATGGGCAGTGGATTAAAAATTTAAGAAAAAAATTTCCAGTAATAGTTGATTAAAATTCTAACTGAACATGAATGAATAAAATAAAATGTTTACTGAATTCAAATAAAATGTAATCTAAATTAAATTAGAAGTATGCTCTATGAATAGACAGATTTGCTTCCTGAGAAACAAACATTTTTCAACGGAAACATCTGTATCTCCAGTGCAGTCTTACTACCAGCTCCTGTAGAATTGACTGACAACATGCACCAAATAACAAAACACAAAATTTAAACTGAAATAATATATCAAACAGAAAAAAAAAATACTTTGTTTTAATCTTCCATGATATCTGTGGGGCTATAAATACCAGGCAAAGACATGCCACGCCCTTTACGTGCAGCTGTGTTTTCTTTAACTTTTTTAAGAAATAAAGACCCTAATGACATCGACAGCTACAAAAGAACTTTAAAAAAAATTTTTTTTTGTCTTTTTATAGGGCATATAGAAGTTCCCAGGCTAAGGGTTGAATTGGAGCTGCAGCTGCCAGCCTACACCACAGCCACGGTAATGCAGGATCTGAGCCGCATCTGCAACCTCCACCATAGCTCACCGCAATGTGGATCTTTAACCCACTCACTGACCAAGGCCAAGAATTGAACCTGTGTCCTCATGTACACTAGTTGGGTTCATTACCTCTGAAGCCACGATGGGAACTCCAAAACTTTCAAATTTTTAAAAGCTTCAACCTTCCAATGATTTATATTTGGGAAGTGAACATAAATCTGAAGAAACAAATAGAAGTAATATATGTTATTCACTAATTTTTAAAATCCTCAAAATATCAAGCCCAGAACAAAGAGCATCTGCAAACAATCAGGTTCAACACCAGTTTTCACAATGACCTCTTGAAATGTACCTCCTGAAGAAAATCTTATGTCCCCCTCCCCAACTAGTGCTTAAGAGCTTAATCTCCTGGTCTGGCATATGTCACACCCCCACTGGACTATAAGAACCCTGAGCACAGGGATTTAGATAGAAAGAAGGCAAGGAGAGAAAAAGAAGAAGGTTAAGAAGCCTCAGAGAAAAGGAGGAATTAGGTGCATGCAAATTTTTAATTTCCAAAATTGCACCACTAAACCAATATTCAAATAAATTTTTAAATCAGGTTGATAGATAAAATTAAAAGGTGAGGTTAGTTTTAGTTTACTACTTTCTTGAGAAAATAAAGATATTAACTCATCATACAAACTTAGGAATTTTAATCTGGCTAGTCCTTAAGAGTTCTTTTCAGTTTTATAATAATACTTATTCCTTTTAAACCAATCTATTGAGGTATGATTGACATGTAAAAATCTATACATATTTAATACATACATATTTAATATACACAACTCAATGACTTGGGAAATAAGTATACACTCAGGAAACCATCACCGCTACCAAGGCCAGGCATATGTCACCTCTCAGAGTTTTCTCCTACCCTCTTATTATTATTTGTGTATGCATGCGTGCGTGCGTGCGCTTGTGTGTGTGTGTGTGTGCTACACATAATATTTACCATGTACAACAGAAACTTTGTACCCTTTAACCAATACCTCCTCATTTCCCCTCATCCTTCCCTGGCAACCACCAATCTATTCTCTGCTGCTATGACTTTGACCACTTTAGAGTCTACATATAAGTGAAATCATACAG
Organism: Catagonus wagneri; assembly: GCA_004024745.2. NCBI lineage: Eukaryota > Metazoa > Chordata > Mammalia > Artiodactyla > Tayassuidae > Catagonus > Catagonus wagneri. The sequence goes on from PVHT021183699.1 coordinate 14,287,172, forward strand.
TATCTGTCATTCTGTGTCTGGCTTATTTCAATTAGCAATGAATACATAAACCAAAAATGTCTCACTTATTCCCTTGGTTTCTCTGCCCCATTTTCAATGTTTTCTCCATTTTTATAATGAAAATAGAAGTGTATATATATATATACAAAATGTACATAACTTACATATATCATATATATATATTATACATATATAATATATATATCCTTAAGAAAAAACACAATTGCATACAACTCACTGATGTATATATAATTTGTTGTCTTCCACTTAAAATAATCCTAAAGATTTTTCTGTATTAATATATGAGAACTACATTTTGATGTAATTTATTAAATTAACCTTCATATGGTAGAAAAATTCAAATCTTATAGCAGTGTCCCCAAACAAGCGCTCCCCTCCACTTTACTTTCACTCACCAGATACACCTACTTTTGTTTCTGCTTTATAATTGCTTCTGGTGGCTCGAGTTGCCATAATTTAAATAATGTACCATTTGAGATAGTATCTGTTTATTCAACAAAAAAGAAAAATTAGATTCTCACTCACATACACCTTTCTCACTTACAATCACCCTTCCACATCTCAGTTTTGACTATTTTTATTTGTATATCAAGACTGGATAACACTGACATTCTGCACCATATTTATATTGAAAACACCCACATTAAAAAGCACTCGAAGGCACGTATGTGTGCACGACCCAGAAGCACATGGAGTTGATGCCCCAGTGCCACCCCTCACCAGTGGGTTCTGGGAACTGACACATGCTTTGCACCCCTCCTGCACTCTTCAGTTCACGGGGTCCTGTGAGAGGCTGTGGGACCGAGCACCTGTCACTCACTACATGAGCCTGAGGCCAACACAGGCTTCTATGCATCTCTCTTCTACTCCATCCCTCACTCTTGCTTCTTAGGAGCACTTCATAAATAAATCACCTGCAAACAAACCTTTGTCTCAGACTCTGCTTTTAGGAAAACCCAAGCCAACACGTCCAACAAAAAAATGTATTATACAGGCACCAAAAGATAGGTGAAAGAATGTTCATAGCAGCACAGTAATATCAAACTGGAAATGACCCTCATATTCAAAGACAGGGATACGAAGAGTGTGGTATATTCACATAATGTAATTCCATGAAGCAATGAAACTAAACAAACCACTGTTACTGCAAGAACATGGATAAATCTCACAAATAGGATCTTGAGTGGAAAAACCCAAACATACAATACATACTGAATGATTCCCTTTAGATAAAATTTTTAAATAAGCTAGTCTGCTGTGTTTCTACTCAGAACAGCGTTGCCCTTCAGCAGGAGGGAAGAGGAAGTGACTGGGAGGGCTCTTAGCAGGGTCTTCCTAGAGCACCAGCAATGTTCCCTTACTTATTTTCTAAAGTGACAGGTTCACGGATTTGTTTACTTTTTGATAACTGACCACATTTACTATTTGTACACATTTGTGTATGTTTTATTTCAATTTTAAAAAACTAAAATAAATAACTATACTAACACAAAGAAACAAACCAAAAGAACTTGGCAAAATTAATAATAAGGTTTTCAATGTATAAAATACAAGGGCTAAGGCTTAGAAGATGAAATATCTCAGATGGCTAACGAAAAGAAGAGGCGGAAAATATTAAGACATTAAACAATCAACGAGTTCAGGAGCTTCGACTGCCAAGTAAAATAAGTGCCCAAAAAGGTAAAAAGAAAATGGGTTAAAGAAAATTATAAACTAAAATAAACTGAGAATTTGCTAAAATGAAAAAGAGACGTGAGCCTATAAAATGACCAGTCCCTAGAGTTCCCCTTGTGGCTCAGCAGGTTAGGGACCCAATGTTGTCTCTGTGAGGATGTGGGTTCGATCCCTGGCCTCGATCGATAGGTTAAGGATCTGGCATTGCCACAGCTGTGGCCTAGGCCGCATATGCAGCTCAAATTCAATTCCTAGCAAGGAACTTCCATATGCTGCAGGTAATGCCAAAAAAAAAAAAAAAAAAAGACCAAGCCCTGAGTGAGCAGTAAGGGAACTATTAAGTAGTAACTAAATTTTCAGGGAACTGAGGGTTTAAAAACAAGTGTTATGGAAGGAAGCAGAGGAAGAGTGAGAACATACATTCACTGGCTCAAAACGTTTCAACAGTAACCCTGAAGGAAGAGAACAATGGACGACTACCAAGCTGGAGACAGGCTCTGTTCTCAGGAGCCTTTATCATTGTTTTTGTTTGTTCTACATTCCCTGCCTGTTATAGACTGAACTGTATTCCCTCAAAATTCATTATCTTGAAGTCCTAACTAAAAACCACAACAACAGTAACAAGAACAATAATTGGGGGTATTAGGATTACTTAAATACTATCTCATTCATAATCAAGAGTAATGACTGGACCATGAGAAAATCCCTGTTGCTCAAGAGGGTCTTTCAAACATTAAACTCTCTTTCAATGTGACTTTAATAAGAATAAAAAAGAACCCATCTAAAAATGAGGAATTATTGACCACATACCAAAAGCAAACATATTAAAGTGCAAAATGCTAAAGATTTCATTCTTTAGATGTCATAACTTTCCACTATCTCTAAAAGAATCCATCAATTTATATACTGGAACTAATGTAATAAAGAAATTTTAAAAAAAAACAAATTATTTTTATTTGCAGATGATACACCACTGTGTACCTAGAACATGATAGATTCAACCAATAAACACAAATAAAAAGATTCATTTGATAGCAGCTAGTTACAAAATAAATACCCATGGTTTTTCTTTAAATTACCAATAATAAACTATAGACAGAGGCAGAAAAAAATTCCATACAACAAGGACAAAATGACCGGAGTTCCCACTGTGGCTCAATGGGTTAAGGATTCAACATCTCTGTGAGGTTCACCTTCCATCCCTGGCCTCACTCAGTGGGTTAAGGATCCAGCAGTACCACAAGCTGCAGCATAAGTAGCAGATTTGGTTCAGATTCAGGGTTGCCATGGCTGTGACGTAGGCCGGGGCTGCAGCTCCAGTTCAACCCCTAGCCTGCGGAACTTTCATATGCTGCAGGTGTGGCCCTAAGAAGGAAAAAAAAAATAATAATAAGGCCAACAGGAATAAATTTAATCTAAAAAACTATAAAATTTTATTGAAGCATAAAAATAAAGACAATATTCTCCTGGGTGGGTAGACTTTAAATAAATATACCAAGAAAAACAAAAATAAAACTTTCTGTATTAATATAGAAATTATAAAGTAAAATAGAATCCCAAAGGGTTATGTTTATCTTTGTAATTGAAAGTTTTGAAGTTTCCATAAGACTAGAATTCCCAATAAAATCATGAAAAAAAAAAAAGAGGACACTTTGCCTAATAAAAATTCCAATACACCATAAAACTATGGTAAGCAAAACTGCATAGCACCAGCACAAATAGTTCAATATAACAAATATTTGTAAGACAAAACACAGTGAAGAAACAGATCAAAACATATACATGTACTTCAGAAAAGGCTCTCTGACTCTCTAATTTGATAAAGTTATCTATGTCAAACTACAGGTAAAAATAAATTATAACGGATTAAAGACAATCTGAATGGAAGAAATTAAAATTTAGAATTATTTTATATTATTGAGTGGGGATGTATTCTTAGGCAGGATGAGAAATGTAAAACGTCATAAAGAAAGAGACTGTTTTATGCTATTAAAGAAAAAATCCAACATTTCTCTAAAGCAAAGAATACAATTAAAGAGACATGGTAGGACACGACAAAACACATGCAATAGACTTGGCTTTAAATACTTCTAATACAAGAAACTTCTTGATTTTAAAGTAAAAGGAATAGAAAAACAAAGAATGTGAATCAAGTAATTCCCTTAAGAAAAAAATACCAACATGGGCCAATAGCCTATTAAGACAGATACTCTCACTAGTGGTTCAACAAATTTTACCTATCAGATTACCAAAATTAAAAAGGTTTAATTAACATCTAAAGCTGGCAAAGACAGGGAGACACAAACACCCTCATATTTTCTAGTGGGAAAGGAAGTTGTTCAAAATTTTTTGGAGAGTAAGCTAGCAAGTATTTAAAATTTTTTGAGAATATTTTTTGTGCAGCAATATTACTTTTGGATATCGGAAATAAAAACACCAAAAGGTAAGGTCAAGTATGTTTACTATTTAAATTGCAAAAAATAAAACAACTTGAAAGCAAATAGAAGGATGACTGATTACCATGCAATATTATAAAGATAGAATGAGAGGGAAACACAAGGTCGCACTCAATAGATATCAGTAATATACGGTTAAGAAACAAGCAAGTTTTAGTTATATGCTTAGTATGAGCACATTTTTTATGTTTTACAAAGGATAAAACATTGTGAGCATGTGATTATATGAACACAATGTAAACACGAAGTATAGGAGGATATACAGGTTGGTCATTTGTTTCAAAAAGGATCATGCTTCCCTAAAGATCTATTAATTCAATACATAAGATTTAATATCAAAGATAACCATGAAGAAGTCACTAATGTTGAAAAATTATCACTGTACTCAATTCTTCAAAACTATGACTAATTTTTTTTTTTTTTTTGGCTGCGCAAGCAGCATGTGGATGTTCCCAGACCAGGGACTAAACCTGCACTACAGCAGTGATAACCCTGGATTCTTAACCCACTAAGCCACAAGGGAACTCCAAAACTATGACTAATTTCTATTTTAATAGATATAACAAGGCAAATAACATCTTTGAAAGCACATTTCACAAGGTCAGAAGATGGTTCAAAATTTTCCTCAACATATTCCCCTCAGATTTTCTAAAAATGAGTTTGTAGGCACAGTGAAAAAAAAATAACACTTTTCAGCATCACAGAAAATTATATAATCACATAAACTGATTGTTTTTAATGTTAAATGCAGAAAAAAAAGATGTGTTAAGCTTAGAACCCACCAAAGGAGAAAATAATCTAGAAATTAAGTTAGGTAGAGAATTATACAGAAGTTCCCATCGTGGCTCAGTGGTTAATGAACCCAACTAGTATCCATGAGGATGCGGGTTCGATCCCTGGCCTCGTTCAGTGGGTTAAGGATCCGGCATTGCTGTGGCTGTGGTGTAGGCCAGCAGCTACAGCTCCGATTCGAACCCTACCATGGGATCCTCCACATGCTGCCCTAAAAAGACAAAAAAAAAAAAAAAAGAGAGAGAGAGAGAGAGAGAATTGTACAGGAATGAAAATGATCAAGTAAGCACATGTGGTAGCCATTCAAGCTCCCTTTGCAGATGCAAAGTCATTTTTTCAGCAGAGGAACAGAACTGGATATAACTGTAATGATGCAGCTGGTGCTGCTGACATAACATGAAGGACCCATAAAAGTTTCTCTTATTCAACCAAAAAGGGGAGGTGCATTATTTTCTTAATAAAAATAAAACGTAAATTAAATTCTTGAAAATTTTTGCTTTCCTCCTATATTCCTAAATTTTTAGAAATAAAAAGTATGGGAGGAATTCCCCAGTGGCTCAGCAGGTTAAGGATCCGGCATTGCCACTGCTGTGGCACAGGTTCTATGCCTGGCTCAGGAACTTCTGCCTGCCACAGGAGCACCAAAAAGCAGCAGGAAGAAAACAAAAAAGGAAACAGAAGTGTGAGAAAACAATCTCCTTTAATAACGGATGGGCAAGGAAGTCATTTCTACTTCTTAACGCACATACACTATGGTTATTACTGGCGTTTATGCCATCAGAGGATGCCAATAACAGATACCACTTATTAAAAATATGCTTGACATTCTTTCTTTCATTTACATCCCTCAGCAATTCTAGAAGATATTACTATTCTAAATACATGAAAGAAGCAATTAAGTGATTTTCCCAAGTTCCCACAGCTTGTACTTGGAGAAGATGGAATTCAAAATTACGTCATTTGCTTCCAAGGACATGCACTTTTCAGCAGGCCACTTAATTCTCACTGTGAGAAACCCTGTAAACTGATCACTTCCCAAACCAGGGCTGTCTGACTTTACAGCCTAAGCTCTTTCCACTAGGTCACATACCTTCCCCTAGTTACACAACACATAATTTTACTTGTTCATATGCCTTATTCAGGGAATTATAAGTAAAATAAAAAGTATTCACAATTACAAAAACATTCAAATAATTATTTGATGCTTAAAACTATTAGAAATTTGGTAACAGCTAGTAACTACCATAAAAAAGCAAAAACTTTAATAACTCAGCACTAATATTATAATATAGAGAGAGAAATTATTTTAATTTGGTTTCCACAGATAAAATTTGAAGCAAATAGCCAAGAAGGAGGAAAAGTTCCTGTAAAACAAATTGAAACCTGTCTAAATATAAAACGTATTTCTGAGAGTAGCACTGCCAGTTCAAACCTCTCACCATTGCTAAGTATCAAACCAGTGTCTCACTACTCCTTCATCAACTAACCATCAACGCAGGGCAACTAGCCTTCATCGGTACAGGGTAAGAGCGCCATCTGGTGGCTCTCAGACACAGGGAATTTCCCCTCCTGCTGTGCTTACAGTAAAGAGAATGACTAAATGGCTGTTCCAGGCAAAGAAATTCAGTGTTTGAAAAAACTTCCCTGGTAGCTGTTTTAAAAAACCTGATATTTGATTTTCACTCAAAAAAAAACTTAAATACTAAGAAGGTAAAAAACTAGTGAATAAATATTCCATTTATAAATTAGGATATCCAGGAGTTCCATCGTGGCGCAGCGGTTAATGAATCCAACTAGGAACCATGAGGTTGAGGGTTCGATCACTGGTCTTGCTCAGTGGGTTAACGATATGGTGTTGCCATGAGCTATGGTGTAGGTCGCAGACGTGGCTCAGATCCTGTGCTGCTGTGGCTGCTGTGTAGGCCAGCAGCTAAAGCTCCAATAGACCCCTAGCCTGGAAACCTCCACGTCACGGGTACGGCCCTAAAACGACAAAAAGGCAAAAAAAAAAAATTAGGATATCCAGGATACAGTAGAGCTGTACTTCTCACAAGGGCATTTTATATGCACCACTAAATAATCAATGTGTTATAGTGAAGCACAATTACAGTCACATTTTTTAACTTTCTTCCAAATACCCATAGCACTCTGGAATTTTGTTTTCAAGCGTATTTTGAGGTATATCTATAATATCATGAGAATTAAACAGCTGAAGAATCTAATTTACAGGTAAAATACAGTTGACAGAGTAAAAACTGTTTTATCAAAAACCTTCCAGAAACAAAAACATCATGACAAAAAATAGCAAATGTACTTAGCAAAATGTATCTCCATTTTTCTTAATAATACTTAATATTTAAATGACAGGAATAAGAAATATGTAGTTCAATTTATATTTGCATTGAGCAAATTTTTGGTTACAATGTTCCTGAATGTTAATTATTTTTTGTTCTTATAAGCCTCATCTTGGGCTACCATTAGCTAGTAAAAATAAATCCAAGAAATTTTAAAAATGATCTGGTAAGAAATTAAAATACAACTGAAACTGGTTTAAATACACAATAACCAAAAACAAAATATGCCTTAATTCAGTGAATTCAAGATATATTTGAAGTCAAGCTTTCGGTAGAAGTGAACTCCTCTTCCTCTCTCACTTCCTCTGAGACACTCAAAATCAGTGAGAGGTAAAAAAAAGAAAGAAAGAAAGAAAAAACAACCAGCCAAAAGGTAACTTCTCAAACTCCAAAAACTTCATTTTCTGTATTTTGAACCTTGTGACCTTCTGGCTCCATGATCCCTGATTCCAAGACAGGGCTTCTCAGCATCAACAGTGGCCTTTGGGTCTGCTCTGGGGAGGTCCTGTGCCCGCAGGGTGCTCAGCGTGTCTGGCCTCTACTACCTGCCAGCAGCTCACATACACAGCCAGGAATTGCCAAAGGGCCCTTAGGAAGTAAAAGCACAGTGAGACACACACACACACCGTTTTAGAAATAGCTAGCCTCCAGTTCAAGAAAAAAAACCTACCAGATTCTTCCTCCAAGTCACCATGAATGCAAATGCAACCTAGCCTCCACCCTTTCACAAAACCTGCATTTAGCACTGAACTCTACAGGAAGAAATGCATCCTGAACTTGTATTTAGGGTTCTGCTGTGAGCTATCTAATCCTAGTGCACAGCCAGATCAATGATGCGCCACCGATAATTTTACTCTAGGAAATATTCCCACACTAGTTTCAATATAACACTTTCAGGTAAAGGCAGGACAGAAGACTTCTCTATATGCATACTTTTAAAGCCTCACAGAATGAATCCTCAGGTTTTTGAAATGCAGGGCACCCCTACAGGGGCTCATTCAGACCAACTGAATACACTAGAAAGTCACTGTAACTTGTCCCTGTGAGCATTTCACAACACAGTTTTCTGATTAAGCTGCAAAACTGAAATGCACAGTCCTAACCTTGCCTTGAAGGATCCAGACTAAAGACTCAGTTTTACAGGAAAAAAAGGGGGGGGGTGAGGGAGTGAGGGGGTAAGGCAGATGCAGAAAGAAGAAATCAGTGACTTCAAGTGCTACATGACAAAGAAGCCATACATCAGAGTCGAGAAGGTGAGGATGGGAGGCAGCTGTTTTCTGTTCTCTCTCCTCTTTCTGAAGCTTCTGTTCAGCTTTTTCCTGGATCCCAGCAAAAACTGTACATCCTTAGAATAAGTATCTTTTCGATGACAAGCTGAAATATATTTCTGACGCCAGGCAACCAAAAGAACCCACCCTGAACACTCAAACAATTCTACTTGTTTTTACTTACCGATGTAAAGCTGTCGATTATGAAAGAGCAGTAATTTAAAATCTTTAAGATTAAAATATGGCCAAACTTAATCGTTATACAGGTAAACTGACGGGTCTTTACCAATTACAACAAATGGTTGTTGCCATTTACTCTTTGATAGTAGTTCTTTCTAAAGAGTCAAGACAATATTTACTTTCAAACTGCCCAAATCTGAATGGAAATGAATTCATCAGGCAACTATCTGCATGCTCAGCATAATATAATCTAACTTTTTTTTAGTAATTCAATTCAAACATTTCATAGCCTCCCAATTTTTCCATATTTGTTCTCTAATGAGAGAAATATTTTACAAATAAAAATAAAACTTCCTTGCAAGAGTAACTCATTCTATGCTTACAAAAGGTAGAGGAGTAAAGAAAAACACCTTGGAGGAGTTCCCATTGTGGCTCAGCAGGTTAAGAACCCAACATAGTCTCTGTTAGAATGCAGGTTCCATCCCTGGCCTCACTCCGTGGGTGGAGGAGCCTGTGTTGCTACGAGCTGTGGCATAGGCCTGCAGCTGCAGCTCTGTCTGGACCCCTGGCCCAGGAACTTCCATATACCGCAGGTGCACCCATAAAAAAAAAAAAAAAAAAAAGAAAAGAGGGAAAACAACTTGGAGGTCATCAATGTAACATGAGAAATCAGAGATTTGGGTTAGGGTTTATTGCTTCTCCTTCCCATTAAGAACATGATAGGAAAAGTAAGTTTTAAAGGATAAGCTAACAAGGATAAAGAAGAGAAGAAACTACAACAAATGAGAGAGTTCATAAAACCTTTGCAAGACAGAAAGTGGATGAAGGAATGGTTATCTCACTTTGAAAACAAACAGCAACCTTAAGACAGGTGGCTATGGAATAAGTACAGTAGGGCACAGAAAATCACGTTTAATTAATGAAACACTGCACAGAATTTTATTAAGTGATTAATTTACATATTTGAGAAATAGCTTCTAATGACCTACCCCAGGAAATTATCTCTACAGATTTAATTAGCATAAAATTTACTGAAAACCGTAACAATATATACCTAATGCAATTTGTCAACCAGCTTATTTTGGCTGAAAAAAAAACATCAACCAGTCTAGGTTTTAGGTATCGCCTGAATTCCAATCCTAGCTCTTCCTCTCATTAGATGGGCATGCTGTTTCCCCTCACTGAATCTCTGTCCTCACTGTAGACTGTGGATAATAACAGCACTTACGACTGACAGGTTACAAAATATTAAACATGATAATGAATGTAATACGCTTATTAGAAAAGTTCCTGGCACAAAATAAGCCCTCAACTAAATATTAAGTATTAGTACCATCCTAACACACGATCATCGTTACTGGTCATACTATGTTACTTGCACGGTTTATATTTAAATAAAATTGGATTCATTTTGTACATCTTCACCATTTCCATTGTTTTTGTTTCTTCGGTTGTTATTTTTTTTTTTTTTTTGACTTTTTAGGGCCACACTCATGGCATATGGAAGTTCCCAGACTAGGGGTCGAATCGGAGCTATAGCTGCCGGCCACAGTCACAGCCACAGCCACATGGGATCTGAGTTGCATCTTTGACCTATACCACAGCTCATGGCAACGCCGGGTCTTTAACCCACTGAGCAAGGCCAGGGATCGAACCCGTGTCCTCATGGATCCTAGTCAGGTTCATTACCACTGAGCAACAACAGGAACTCTTTTTTTTTTTTTTTCCACTTCCCAACTCATTTCTGGCTTCTCAAAGAAATAATTAGCTTTACACAGAATTCTACTAATTCTATGTACACAGCAGATTCTTAGTTATAAAAACAATATGCAATGTTCTGCAAAAGATAAGTTCTAAACAAGTCATGCATACCTTTACTTGTTTTAACTTGAAAGCACTGATATGTAGAAATGTTAAAATAAATTCATCTTAGCATAGTTAAGACAAAAATACTGTCATTTGCCTTTCCAGTCGTGGTAAAGTTTCCAATAGTCATTAATGGGTCTCCTCGTGATTCTGGGAGACAGATGACCAGACAATCGAGAACACAGTCATGACACAGCATTCAAACCTGGACGTAAGGAAAGTGAACACCAACGTCTACAACAAAGGCTTCTTCAATGCAAATGGTTTTCCATTCATTTTATACAAATCTGCATCTAACTGAAAATACAGTCTGAAAATACAAATCTCCACTCTCCTGAACAGCCAAGTTGTCCCTGCATCATCAATAAATTCTTCAGCTGAAGAACACATTTTAAGTGTATTTTTTTCACTACCTGAACCATTTCGGTAACTATATAATTCAGAGATTGTTACACCTATCTTTCCACTACAAGACACCTTTCATTTGTTCCTTTATTAACTTAATCATGGAACAGATGCTGACCAAGCACCTACTATGTGCCGGGCACGTTTCTAGGAACAGGGATACGATACGCCCAGACCCAGAGATGAGAATGAGTCTAGTAAGTTCAAGTAACTAAAATACGTCTGATATGGCTGAAATGTAAAATAGAAAGGCAGAAAAAGATGGAGAAGACAAAACGGGCCAGACCTTTCAGGATCTGGCTGAGTTTTACTCATTCCAAGAGCAATGGGCTTTAAACAGGGGAGTGACAATCAGGGGTACAAAGCTCCCTCCAGCAAGATGGTAACAAAGATCCTCCTCAGTGACCAAAGGTGGATTAGGATCCTCTAAGTTTAACTTGGACTTCTCCATCTGTCCCTACAGAATCCAGTTTGAGCAAAAATCCCTCATCTTTGGTACTTAAGACTCTTTCCTGCCTTCAGCAATTCTGCCAATTCTTGGTCTAACAAGAATCCCCCAACCTCTGATGTTTCCTCTTAGTAATTTTCCATCCGCTGCCCCCAACCCTGCTTCTTGGATACAAATGGCCACTACAAAAAGTTTCTCCACGAACATGGTTCACTCCTCCATCCACCTCCCCATGCCCAGTGTGGAGGCAGGGAGACGACCAACCTCCAGGGACCTGAAATTCACTGCCACCAAACTCTAGTCTCAAACTGCCCCCACTCTCTATCTGAAGGTCACATCCCTAACTGAAGCAGTGCTGGCTCTGCAAGTATAAACAATCCCTGGTGGCTAACCTACTCAATATTCGTCACTTAATCTTTTAAATCCAGTGACTGCTAATCAATGCAATTAGCAGATGACAGCAAAATAAATTAACAGAAAAATGAGCAGCAACTGGTATTTTTCAGCCATGATCTGAAACAATGAAATTTAATCTAAAACCACTTTTCTGTTATCACCTTATCTCCCACCTCTTCTCATCACACCTCCAATGTGAACTCGAATTTGGGGGAGCCTGTACTTCGCTATGAGATCATTACATTAAAATACTGTTTTGACTTCTAATCAATCACTTTCATCGATTTATATCTTACCTCTATCAAAATTGCCTTTAAAAAAGATATAAAGTAGTCTGAAAAATACAAGAAAATATCAATCTCAGAAAAATGCAGTTAGCTTTAATAAAGGCTATACTGACCCCCTTAAAACAAATTCCATTACTTTAAAACTCTCATGACCTTTATAAGAAGTCCCATGTTTGTAAAACAAAATGGAAACGTAATGATTTTAACTCAAAATCCAGTGTTTACATAGGTAATCTGAAAATTCCCAAATATCTCTAAGTTGTTTAATTATCCAAAGATTGAAATAATCACATATATAAAAATGTGTGTGTACCTTTATATGGATACATGTGTGCATATGCAAAACAAAATTCAGAACATTCACTTCATCCAATAAGACATTCGTGTTATTTCAGATTATAGAAAAAAAAAACTAAATTTGAGAAGAAACTATGAACCCTTTATAAAGTATAATTTCTTATCATCATGCCTCAGCAGGATAATTAAGAATTCTCTTATACCTATTCTGCCAAGCAGTGCGCTCATAAACTCCTTTGCATTTTAATACTCTACAGACTAACTTCTGAAACCCTAACAGTAACAAGAAAATACAATAAAATCGCATCAAGACAGAATTAAGCTATCTAGCAACCTCGTACAATTACAAGCCAAGAATCGGAAGACCATCTCAGAAGGTAAAATTGTGCCAGAGTGGGAGTTCCCTTGTGGTGCAGTGGGCTAAGGATCTGGCATTGCCACCATAGTGGCCGAGGTCTCTGCTGTAGTGAGGGTTTAATCCTTGGCTCGGAACTACCATATGCAGCAGGCATGGTCTAATAATAATAACAATAATAATAATAATTGTGTCAGAGTGACATAACAGAAAGCCTTTCTCCTATCCCATTTGATGACTGTGAGATTTCATTTGTTATCCATAACAAATCCATAGCAGATAGGAAATCCAATGACCAAAGAAAATACCTAAAACAAGGTAAGATTAAAAATACCACTAGCCTGGAATTCCAGTCGTGGTGCAGCAGAAACGAATCCGACTAGGAACTGTGGGGTTGAAGGTTCAATCCCTGGCCTCACTCAGTGGGTTAAGGATCTGGTGTTGCCGTGACCTGTGGTGTAGGTTACAGACACGGCTCAGATCCTGTGTGGCTATAGCATAGGCCAGCAGCTGTAACTCTGATTTGACCCCTCGCCTGGGAACCTCCATATGCCAGGGGTGTGGCCCTAAAAAGCAAAAAAAAAAAAAAAAAAACACTAGCCTAAAGTCGCTAATGATCAATACTTTGTTTTTAAAAGGAGAGACATATATTGGAGTTCCCTGGTGGTCTAATGGTTAGACATCCAGCATTGTCGCTGCTATGTTCTGGGTTTGATCCTTGATCCTGGCACTTCCACATGTCTTAGGCTCAGCTCCCACCAACAAAAAAAAAAAAAAAAAAAAAGAGAGAGAGAGAGAGTGAGACATATATCACATTTCATTCTTTCTAAATGAATTTTATTTTATCCATTATAGTTAGCTTATCACATTTTAAATGTTTTGTCAAATGGTTAAAAATATTTAAAGAAAAACAGTTATGCTTTAAACTTCTAAACATTTTGTCAAAATATAATCATATTCTTTTAAACTTGAGCTTAAGGCAATAAACCATTATCTAACCTGTGATATAAGAATACACACACACACACACACACACACACACAGAAAGAGAAAGAGGCTCTGCCCCCAGTTCATGGCAAAGAACTCCTAAAATCCTTGTAATTTCCTAAGTAGTAAGAGTACTAGGAACATCTTTTGTTCCAATATTGGGTCTTTGACCCTGGTTCCTGACACAGAGCTGTTAAATCCCTTGGAATTTCATGGGTGATAGTAGTGTCTTCTGTTCTTATGAGGTGACTCTGGGTGTCCTCCTGGATGGTGGCTGTCACCAGAAGGAACTTTCAGCCCTACTCCCCACTCTCCAGAGAGGGGAGAAGGGCTGGAAAAAGATTTAATGACTGCCATGTCTACATGATGAAGCCTCCATAAAAATCCCAAAAGTACAGGGTTCGGAGAGCTCTGGGTGCCTCAACACGTGGAGGTGCCTTTCCCACAGACCTCGCCCTGTGCATCTCTTTCATCTGGGTGTTCATCTGCATCCTTCATCACATCCTTCTATAACAATCTGGCAAAAGGTTCTGTGAGCCACTCTGACAAATTAATCAATTCCAAGGAGGGAGTCATGGGAACCTCTGATTTACAGCTCACCAGTCATAAGCCCAGGGGACCTCCGCCAAGGGCTTGCAATTGGCATCTGGGGGGAGGGGCACCTTGTGGGACCGTGCCTGTGGGATCTGGGGCTCCCTCCAAGCAGATGGTGTCAGAATCGAATGGATCACAGGGCATCTGGCTGGTGTCACAAAACCCACACACAGCTAGTGTCAGACGTGCCAAGGAGGACAGTGGTGTGAGAGTAACCAAGAAACACAGGAGGAAAACTGAGTTTTTCCTAAGACACAGCCCCGCTCCACAGAGCTAACCAGAATACCTCAATGCCTGGCTTTTAGACGAGTTACAACTTTCTGTTTTCTAACTCTTCAACCAATATGCATACTAATCCTTTTAGAATTTTATTATATGAGATATTTTATAAGAACACAGGATGATTATTTGTAAATTTCCAAGGTCACACTGGGCATTTTATACAGTACATTCTTTTCTCTAATTCTGAAAAAAAAGTCCTGTTAGGTGTGACAATTTCAATTTTACAGATAAGAAAAAATGAGACGGTAGCTGCCCAAGGCCACCTTGTGGCAGATTAGGGACAGGGAACCCAGGTGTGTATGAAACCCAAGCACTTACCTGTTACACCAGGGACTAAAGCTAAGCTACTTCCAAATTTTACCTCATTTTGCAAAACAGCTCAATACAGTAAAACGACGGCCAATTTTAGTCTGAATGACTCCCTTATTCCGAGCTGCCCAGATACAAACAGGCTCATAAAAGAACCTTATTCTGGGGACACTGCTCATGGCACGTGCAGAAATGGATAAGGAAGTTCCTCCTGAACATATTATGAGGTCATCTGGGAACAATTAAAGGAAAACAAAAATAAATACCGAATATTAGAGGACTGTACTGAGTCACTGCCCTGGTGAGTTAACGGCACCTGTACAAACACTGAGGCACAGACCGCAAAGTCGGGGAGGCGGGGTCCAGGAAGGAAGAGGGTCCATGAACCTCAAATCACAAAATTAAAAGCAAATGAACAGAAAATGTCTGTTATGTAAGTAATAATTCTGAGGAATTAATAGAAATAGCACAATTTCAAACCAACATATGTAACAGCCGACATCGTATCTGGGATTTGAGATCCCTTTTCTTGCCATTGACTATAATCATATACACTCTGAAAGTCACTGATTTTCAAAGCAAATATTATACGAGTATTAATATATAAGTAAATTACCCACTGTTCTCTAACAATCAATATAAAAGGTATTTCAAACTTATAAAAATACCTTCAGAGTCTAAGGGTTTTGTTTTTTTCTCCCAGCCATGCCCACGGGACACACAAGTTCCCAGGCCAAGGACTGAATCTGCAGCATAGCAGCTACGTGAGCCACTGCAGTGACAATACTGGATCCTGAACCCACTGAGCCACCCAGGAACTCATTTTAATATTGCTTAAAGCTGACTTGCCTAAAATCCTACCTCAGGTTTAAAAAAAAAAAAATGTGAAGTACTCATACTTTGGGATCAATCCAAACTACGTATTCAGTATTCCTCCTCAACAGAACCAAGGAAAGGAACATTCTATTCTCTTCTACTGACAGTTATATCAAGCAAAGTAGGAGCCTTTTTCTTAATGGCTACACCACAAGTAAAAGTTACATAATTTATTAACTGACTCTTAAAACAATGAATCAGAAATACAGTCAACTTCAAATCTTATTAGTTCATGGTATTAGCCTAACATTCATTCATGGAATAAATAGTGCTGGAATGCCTCCTATGTGTGAAAACCTAGACTAGGAGTTCCCATCGTGGTGCAATGGAAACGAATTCAACTAGGAACCATGAGGTTGCAGGTTTGATCCCTGGCATCGATCTGGCATTGACGTGAGCTGTGGTGTAGGTTGCAGACACAGCTTGGATCTGGCGTTGCGGTGGTTGTGGCAAAGGCCAGCAGCAACAGCTCTGATTTGACCCCTAGCTTGGGAACCTCTGTATGCCACAGGTGTGGCCCTAAAAAGCCAAAAAAAAAAAAAAACCTAGACTAGACTGAGTAATGATCCCGAAAAATTCTACCCCAACCGTCAGAGAATCCGGAGGCAAAGAGGCAAATTTCATTAAAACGTTTAAGTTCTGGCGCTCCCATCGTGGTGCAGCAGAAACGAATCCGACTAGGAACTATGAGGTTGCGGGTTCGATCCCTGGCCTTGATCAGTGGGTTGAGGATCCAGCGTTGCAGTGAACTGTGGTGTACAATACAGACGTGGCTCGAGTCCCGCGTTACTGTGGCTGTCATGTAGGCTGGCAACTACAGCTCCGGTTCAACCCCTAGCCTGGGAACCTCCATATGCCGCGGGTGCGGCCCTAAAAGGACAAAAGACAAAAAAATAAAATAAAATAAAATGTGTAAGTTCTATAAAATTGAGCACCTAATTCCCAAGTTACGGTTATAAAAGCTTTTAAATATAGAAGAAAACTACCCTTAATTCAGCTATCTCAGGCAAATAGAGCTTTCAACTACCACACAAGTAAAATCGGCTAATAGGCTTAATGTGAAATGGTGCTGATCAACAGGGATTGATCTCTCCTTACTCCAGACTAATAATGAGGAGTGAGCAGTGGTCCAGCACCCTAGCATCAACCGTGCACTCAAATCTCAGCTTTGCTTCTTACAAACTGCATGGCCCGAGGAATTTCAGATACCCTTTTGCGGCCTGTGGGTCCACATCTGTAATAGGAAGAGTTACAGACCTAAAGAGGCCTTAAAACACGTAGAGCCTAAAGCAGGCTTGCTCTAAAAGCTCCATGACCAGCTCGTCACCCACCCAGCCACACCAAGGACACAACCAAAAATCCCAGATACGTGACTCGCTTCCAGGGGAGAAAACGTGACATCCTCCGGCCAGTGCCATGATTAGAGGAAGAGCCGGCAGCATCTTCAGTGAGGTCTCACCGTGTCACCTGGGGTGCTGAAGTCTCAGAACACCACTGAGGTTTATACTGCAGTGGAAATATAAACATACCTCCCGGAGAGGGAAAAAATGATTCTCTTTTCCAAATCGGTGGCTTCTAAAAACTGGCTCAGTGGAAATCATTTCTTTAGTCTTATTTATAGGTTTATTTTTTTTTTTTAATGCAGGTAGAGACATTTCACGTGGAACACACACAGCGACATGAGGAGTCTACTGTTACAGTGACCTCTTCCCACAACGCTGCCATGTCACACAACTCCAGGAAAAACCAGTCACACAGCCCTCAAGGTACGTGATGCCTTCTGGAGCAAAAACGGAAAAGCAAGGTGAAAACAGTGTCCCCTGCAGCTGTGCCACAGTCATCTCAACAAATGTAATTAATCTGGATAACTTTTAAAAATATATACCTGAGCCTCAGTCAAAGGGAAGTATAAAAATCAGAGAGGAAAATTTTAAGCGTAAAGACATTATGTCCATAACCGTGTAGTCACCTCCTGATGCCTAAGGCACTCTTTGTAACAGCATCACCCTCAGTCTCCTCTCACACCCCACCTTCCACTTCCTCATCACTGACCCAAAGCCCTGCATAGAAAGGAGTCGAAAGTGAGAGAAGGATCAGCATGCAAACTCAAAATTTCCAAAGACGGGAGCATTCAGTACCTTAATGAGGCACGGGGTATGTGATTTTAATTGTTGGTAAGTATGTGTTGCCTTTATAACATGAAGAATTAAGGAGTTTATAATGCATTAGACTTCAACAGACATACAGGTCCCTCTCATAAAGAACCGGACCCTCAACCCATGACATAGAACAGTGTAAGAAATCATCCTGTTTTACCGAATACGTTTGTATGGTTCAAAAATCTAGGAGTTCTAGTCATGGCTCACTGGAAACAAACCTAAGTAGTATCTATGAAGACTCGGGTTCAATCCCTGGCCGTTCTCAGTGGGTTAAGGATCCGGTGTTGCTGTGAGCTGTGGTATAGGTCGCAGATGTGGCTCGGATCTCACGTTGCTGTGGCTGTGGCACAGGCCATCAGTGCAGCTCCGATTCAACCCTTAACCTGGGAACTTCCATATAGTCAGGTGAGGCCCTAAAAAGGCCAAAAAAATAAAAAATAAAATCTATATTGAAAGGTACAAACTAAAGTTTTATTCCCATTCTTGTCTCAAGTCCTGTTCCCTCATACCCTCAATGGCAATCATTCTTATTCATTTTTTGGTAATGTTTCCAGTGTTTTTATACAAACACTAGTAAATAAAAACATTCACTCCTAGTCCCCTAGAGAAAAGGCATGGAAATAATATCTTCCGACTCATACCTTAATTTTTTTTTAAAATCAATTTATCCTGGAGATCTCTCCATATCAGTACAAAGAGATCTGCCTCATCCCTTTTTTATGTGTCTCACTGTGGTGTCTGTGTGGACATACCATAATTTATTCAACTACTGACCTATCATGTTGCTTCCAAAGCATCTTAAGTGATACATTTTTCAATTCTCTCCTGTTACTGTAACGAAGTGAATTATAAACACAAAGGATTTGCTTTCTTAGGCCTATAATAATACAACATATTAGTGACCTACTGTTCACATTTTGTAAGGACCATCAGAAATTTCTACCTCACATGGCTGCGTTCTCTTCCCATCAAGGCTTAATGTACTTATTATAGGATTTCTTAGAGCCTTCAATATAGTTATCCCTTGCAAATATCCCCAAAGCGTATGTGCCATTTTCCACACTTACTTGGCTACAGAATGGTTTTCTGGCAAAAACCTTCTATGGGTGTAAAGTATTCTGCAAAAGAAGCTTTAGCAAATACTGGGGTGAATATAATAATTACTGTCATGTAGTTAAGCAAAATATAAAACTATAAACTTTTAAGGAAGGCATAAAACCAAGCTGAGCTGGTTTTTAGACCAGGCTTTAGCTGTTTTTTGAATTATAAACCTCTTTAAGATCTGAAGGTAAAGCTATTTGACTCTCTCCTAGAAAAGAATCCAGACAAGCTTAGAATTTTTCAGTTTCTGGGGATTCATGGATCCCTGAGGCCCTTCCACTGTCCCATGGGCACATCTATTTTAGAAGCAATTTTATTTACATATATTTTTAGAAGCAATTTTAAACAGACAGTGCTATATCTATGGCACCATTAATACTCAAATGCTAGGACAGAACTCAGAGCACGTTTCACTCAGAGCTAATGAAAAAACAGCAGAGTTCACCATTAGGTGCTCCTTGGTGCAAAGCGAATAAAGCACAGTCAAAGGGATCATGTTTAACAATTAATGATACCAAGCAAGGTGAATTCTATTAAATAACTGGAAACTATTACAAGAGGGTGTGGACTGATTTTTTAGACAGGTGTCTCTTACTTTAAATAAATAAATGAGATTCTTACAGGAGTGAGAAATTTGGTCTATAACACTATAACTCAAGGATACTTAAAACTTTTTAAAAAAGAAAGCTGGTCTTTAATTCATCTTATACAATATGTGATCTTATCCAGGATTTTAAAGACGCAATTAGAGAGCAGCATCTACTAGAAATACAATTCTGCAACAAATCTGAACGTGACTAAGTGAATGCCCAGGAGAAACGGGGAGAAAAAAAAACTCTGGGTGTTTTAAATGTAGATCAAAGCATCCCCAAGCATGATTATAGTCTAGCAGGGAAATAAATGATTAGGAGAGAAAAGGAATTAAATGGAAAAGGTGATTACACGCTGGACCACCATACCTGGCTCTGAGGGTGACACAGAAGGGCATTCAGAGAAGAGAGCCGGCAGGGGCTGAAGTCCAGCCCAGCTCCTCTCATCAAGCCCAAAGCTAAGGCCGCCTCTGCCTCTACCTCTAATTCAGACAAACGAAGTCCTGTAATGCCCTCTCCCCTCCCTTCCCTGACACTTCCTCTCCTCAAAACCCTGCCCGCCCACGGCCAATAGTAAAAGTGCTAGAATTTTGAGAAAGAAGTTTCCTAGATCAAGATAATATCCCAGCGGCCTAAGTATAGTAAAATGGGAACTTCTAATTTAGAGTCTCAAAACTTTGTTTTCTTAAGGACTTATGGTAACAGAAACATCGCCAGTACTGCACTACCATGGAACTTTGGGAACAGAAGGTCTACTACACCTAAACTTGCTGTATGACCTTTTTTTTTGTTGTTGGCATACATCAGTTTCTAAGGTGAGAGGAGTTCTGTGTAAGTATTTTCAGTTTTTGCCAGAGTGAAGAGAAAGAGGCTGAAAATATTCTCTATCTATAAAAGCACATGCAGGAAGCACAAAAAGCACCAAGTGTTAATTATGTTCTGGGAAATTATGAGAAAAAAGATTTTAAGCATCACCTTTTCCCTTCTCATGCTCTGTAAGAGGCCAGGCATCTTGCACACGGGAATCCATTCTCAAAAGATACATCCACTTCCCCAGTCTCTAATCAGAGAAGCAACACAACTCAACAGATCTCCAAGTGGAGCAATCTGATGAAAAGAGGCAATGCAGTCCTAGCTACCAGGCAGGATGATTTTATACTGCCTGACTTGTAAAAAGAACGAGAACCAAATGACTCCGGTCGACATAACCCTCTCTATAAAGAAAAAAGGATATTTAAAATATTAGTGCATCTATTTTGTTATGAGAGGGCGGACTGTGCTTTACCCTTCACTGGGATAGTGCCCCCCCTCCCCAAAAAATACTACTCAAGATAAACTTACAAAAATCCAAACTATGGCTTATGAAGAAATCTGAAAATCTGCTTAAAAATAGCCAAACTAGAACCTTTCTGGCATACCAGCTCCAGAGAGAAATGCAAATCTATATCATAAGCACTGAAAAGAAAAAAATGTTTGGCCCTCTCATCTTACAGCAGTCATTGCAACTGTCCAGCCGAGGGAAGCAGAGTCAGGTCTAGGATCTAGCACTACTACAGGCTGCGAGCCCTCCACCCTCAAGAAGACAGTCTGGAGCAGTGCTGCCCAGCACTCTCCTTGCACAAGGGCAACAACAGAACAGACCCCAGCAGGACTTGTTATTATTATGCAACTGACCCTTGACCACCACAGGTTTGATCTTCCAGGGTCCACTTCCATGTAGGGTTTTTTTTTTCCAGTAAATAGGGATCACGGTTCTACCTGATACACAAGTGGCTGAATCTATGAATGTAGAATCGTGGATATGAGGGCCGACTATAAAGTTTTATGTGGATTTTCCACTAGAAGAGTTGGTAACCCAACCTCTGCGCTATTCAAGGGTCAACTGTAATTACAAATAATCCTAAATGTCTCCCTATGTTGTAAAATTCAATAAATATCCCTCGATGAAAGACACAAAGTTGTCTTCTAATGAGACCAGAGGCGAATGTCATGTTAAGTTAGAATGTTGCAATAGCTACCCCTTTTGCACAGGAATCAAAAATTCTCCTGTTCAAAAGAGGCTTTTGAACTTTTTTTAGTGGAGAGTTGTGAACAATCTTTACGTATATGAACTCTGATCTTTATTACTGATACATGCTTATTGCAAAACTGGAAATAATCGATGCATAAGAAGTGGTAACTATAGAAGAATCTATAATCAACAGGAGGAAGTTAGAATATAAATCAAAAGCCACACTGAATAATCCATCATATGAACCGCATGAGCTACCTATACGCTCCTTGATATAAATGGCCCATTCGGTGAGTTGCAGATACTATCCACTTTAACATCACCATTTGTGGCAAAATACAGTAAGAAGGGGAAGGAAAGAGGAAGAAAAACAACCCATTACAGGATGTTGACAAGTATAACTACCAAGGTTTTAGCATACCACATACCACTAAGATAATAAACCAGGTTCCTCCAACACCAAGTTACTTGGGGTTTCGATTTTAACCTACTCAACTAACAGGAATCAAATGTAACAAGACACTCTCTTTTCATATCTTAAGTTCTCTCAGAAGAAAATCTGTGTACTTCCTAGGCTTAATTACCAAATAATTACCAAATAAAACAATTCTTCAGTCCAGCTCAACTATCCTACAGTTTCATCTGATGACAGATTTGCCATTTCTCCCTTTATTTCCCTTCCACGGAGGGATGATTGCCACCATCCATGGAGGGGTAATAAAGGGAGGAGATACCAATTATCAGGCCAGAAGAGAACTAAAACCTTAATAATGTGCCTGGGATGCGTAACATCTCTACAGCTACCATGACCTAGCCGTAGAGCTCCTCAAAGAGAATGCACACTACAGACCTACCAAAAAACCTTCTCTTGCCAGTCACCACTGACTTCACACTGGGTTGTTAATATCATTCCTATGAAGGACTGCTTTTCGAAAAGTCTTTCTAACAGGCTCATGAAAATATTTTAACTGACACTCACAAATGGAATTAGCAGGAATGCAAATGCTATCACTGTATTCACTACACATGCCAAAATAAACTCAATGAGGCTAGGATTCTATCTTGTCTGCCTATATCCCCTGTGCCTGCCACCTGGGTGATACTTAGTAGGTACCTGTGAAATGACAGAAGTTACATAACAATTATAACGGAATTCTGTTCAATCGTATATATACGTTTAAAAGCAGAACATCTGCTAAAACCTGGTAACCTTCTAAACAGTGCCATTTATTGTAACAGGATTTAATCTATAATGAAAATTAGAGTGACGGTTCAAAATCAGTTCTCAGGGAGGCTTAAGATAATGATGAGTCTTTGAAACAAAGCAAACAGAAGTTGCATTTTTTTCATAAATGACTTTTCTCTCCACCCCGAAACCACGATCAATGAAAACTACAAAATTTTAAGAAAAGAAACTTTAGAGCCTAGATTATGAAAAGGATAGGCTCCAGGTTCAGAGTAATATAAACTGCCACCAATTTATTTGTTTTTGCATAGAGACCTAAGGCAGTATTTTATGAATAATAATTTTATCCTCTCTTTCAACATGCTAAGCAGTTGGCTACTAGTTAGAGAAGTTATGACTGATGAATATCATAATCTTCCACTTTTATGGCCTTCACTTACCAGATGAATATCGGTGAGGAAAGAGTTAACTGTGTCAGTGCAAACAGTTCCTCTCCTCCCAGTTCTCAAGCAACAGTTCTCTACTACTTAAACCAATAGTTTTCCTGTTCGCTCATTCTATTTTTAGACCGTACATACCTTAGCTTTTTATATTTGATTTACATTATCAATTTGTATATGGTTACTGTAGCCAAGTCTTATCTTTCCCAAGATTTCGGATGTATACCCTTCCAAAGTGCCGCCCTGCCGTGCCATCAGTAACTGTGTTTGATAATCTCTGTGTCACTGGTCTACCTCATCTGAGCTGGTCCTACCTTGCTGCAGAGTACAGAACAGGTTCTAAGTAAGTTTTCTTACAATGAATGAATGAATGAGTTGGAAAGCACCGGCATTATCAAATGCTTCTTTTGCTGGGTAATGAGTCAAACTTTGAGAAAACACGTTTGTCTCCAGCTTTATGAAAGCCAAGATGTTCTTTACTGCTCTGAATCGAAAATTTGCAAATAATAAATTTAAGAACAGGCAAGTGTATGTGACGCACGCTATTCGAGAAGGTGCTTAAAAAAATACGTGCAAAATATAGTTTATTCAAAGGCAACACAAAGAATTACAGAGGATTCCTTAGGACAGAGTTTCCAATATTCCCTGACCACCACTACGAGTGACCGTCCCCAAAACCACTGTTAAATGACTTCACTGTCTGGAGACTAAGTTTTTCCTCCATGTTTTGAGAATTATAGGTGAGCATATTGAGATGATTGATGAATGGCTACTCTCCGGATGCCTTATGATAATCTCTAAAAGGACGGGGGGGGGGGGGGGAGTGGAGAGATAAGTGAAATTCTTGAATAAAAACACGTGAAGAACAATTTCCCTGTTGTGAAAGACTGGAAAACTTTCACTGCAACCTTCCTTCCTTTGCTGGTTACAAAGTAAGCGCTGGAAGGATGAAAAATTTCGAACCCTTCTACGCTCTTTTGAGTCACGGACTATGAAGGAAGGAGAGAACTGGGGGACCCATGCATCCCACGTGAAAGCAGGAAGTCAGTTTCTCGAGTCTGGGCCCCGCGTCCAGCATCACAAACGCGAAGGCCGACCTTGTGAAAAAGCCCACCACCACACCCCTCCAACTCAGGCCAAGGCCAGTCTGGGCCGCTGAAAGGCGCAGCACGCAAGGCTCGGGACACCTTCCTCTTTCTACTTGGCCTGCGGCAGGAGCATACTCCTCCGGTTCTCGCCTGGAGAGGCGGCGGCCCAGGCAGAGTCTGCAGCGAGGGGCAGCCTTGGCCGCCAAGGCAGGCGGCGTCCACGCGGCCAGAGGAGTCCCGGAACAAAGCGCACGGGGGCCGGATGGGGGACAGGAAAGATGAGAAAGGTTCACCCGGCTCCGTACCGCTGCCTGGGGCTACACAGGTGGAGTCGCGCTCCTGCCCACTGGGAGAAGAAGGGCCGGCCTCAGCTCCAGCGCCAAGGCCACCGGAGTGGTGATCCCGGGGCAGCGCGCCGGACAGAGACCCGCGCGGACGGGCTGTTGCGCGGCGGACCCCCGGGTCCCCCGGAAGCCGAGAGCCCGGGACGCGCCGCCGCCCCACGCGGGCCTCCCCGGCGCCGCCGCCCCTCTTCCCCGGCGGCCACACAAAGGGGCTGCCCGGCGCGCCGGCCGCCGGCGGCTGGAGTGGGAGGGGGGGCGAACCGGGACAAGTGGCCGGCTCACCGCGCCCCCGCCTTTGTCCGCCGCGCCCCGTGCCCCGGCCGAGGAGCCCGTCGCCCGCTGCGTCCGCGCCCAGCTCGTTACCCGGGTGAGGAGCGGTCTCATC
This sequence comes from Catagonus wagneri, assembly GCA_004024745.2. Lineage (NCBI taxonomy): Eukaryota > Metazoa > Chordata > Mammalia > Artiodactyla > Tayassuidae > Catagonus > Catagonus wagneri. The sequence continues at coordinate 14,312,323 of PVHT021183699.1, forward strand.
TGCTCGCCGGCCCCGTCCGCCTCCATAGTCGGCCCTCCAGCCCGCCGCAGCCGCTCCGCCGTGCCCCGTGCGATCCGCTCGCCGCCGCCGCCGAGAGCCGGGCGCGCGAGGGGAAACGAACGTGCGTCCGTGCGCGGGGCGCGCGCGTGGGGAGAACCGCGCGCGCGAGTGGGGCGCGTGCGCGGCGGTCCCGGTTCTGCCTCTTGCGGGGCCCGAGGCCGCGGCGTGGAACGTGGAGCAAGCACTGAGCAAGCAGGAGGCCGAGGCGGGGAGGAGGGTGCCGCGGAGGCCGGGGGCGGGGCCGAGCCGTGACGCCGCGCCCGCCCCGCCCCTTGCGCCCCGCCCCCGGCCCGGCAGCCCCGCCGGCCTCCTAAACTCGCCGGTGGGCCTCCGGGCCCCGCCGCCAGGAGCGGGTACGAGAAGGGGGCGGGCGGGCGTGCGTCCCAGCCAATCGGAGGCCCTCGGGGTTCCATACCCGCCTACCCGCCACGCCGCCTTCTCAGGAGGCCGGCCCCTCTTGGTAAAATCGTAAGTGACCGAAAATAAGTGTCTGACTCGTTTTTTCTAGTCGTAAATCGGGTGGGGGTCACCACCGCACCCAGCTCCTAACCACGTTCCTTCAGTGGCAAGAGGGAAAAAGGAAGCTACCCCTTTTCAAGGATGCTCGAGGGAGCCCTAAAGGAGCTAATGGTTTTCAAGATTGCCGCAAGCTCTTTTTCTCTCAGCCCTGCAGGCACGAACCCCAATTCAGCGTCAGTGAAAAGGGTAGTACTCCCGCCGGGTGTCCTTGTGTGCCACGGCGGCGCCCACACTCGTGCACCTGTCAAGGTACCTCTCCAGTATCCACAGCTCTAACTGGAGATGGTGATGGTGCCTTCCACAGAGGTCACTAAAGGATTGAGTGAATTGCTCTCCGGAAACGTGCGTGTCGGGAAACATGCCTGCTTGTTAACTAGGCATAGCTGTTAACTAAGTTATCTCGCGTGTTTACAGAAGAACAAAAGGATTAGTGGGAAAGAGTTAAATCAGTCCTGTGGAAGGAAGCTTTCTATTACAGCGGGTCTGGAGCGCTTATTCTATCCATCTCAATAGGACATTTCTAAAGTCAGAAATAGGTAAGTTTGCTGGATGACTCCTTCCTGCTTTGGGTCTCAGTTCTCTTTTTTCTAAATTTCCCAGAGTTACTTCTAGGCACATATTATTCTTTTATTTGTATAAAGAGCACCTGTGCTACCATTTAAACTGCAATTAGACACTGTACATTAATGCAAACTCCCTTCACCTCTGATCCTTGCAGCGCTACAATATATGTTTTCTTACCCCCATTTTAAGGATAAAGGAGCTGAGGCACACGTAGATAATTGGTTTTAAGTCCTGGTTAGTGGAACTGCCCTTTCTATTGCACCATTCTAATACCTCATTAAAGAAAGTTCAACAGGGAGTTCCCGTCGTGGCTCAGAAGTAACAAACCAGACTAGTATCCGTGAGGACATGGTTTGATCCCTGGCCTTGCTCAGCAGGTTAGGGATCCAGCATTGCTGTGAGCTATGGTGTAGGTGGCAGACAAGGCTCAGATCCCACGTTGCTATGACTGTGGCTTAGTCCCACAGCTGCAGCTCCAATTTGCCCCTAGCCTGGGAACCTCCATATGCGGCCCTAAAAAGACAAAAAAAAAAAAGTCGCCCAGAAGTTAATTCTTTAGGAGATAATATTCCTTTCTCAATCCTGTAAGGGGTCACAATGACCCACTACTCACATTGTTAGACTATGTAAACTGTCAGTGTGGGTTTTGGGGTTTTGGTTTTTCAATTTTTGGCAGCCCCAAGGCATATGGAGTTCCTGAGCCAAGGATCAGATCCAAGCCCCAGTTGTGACTTAAGCTGCAGCTGCAACAGAGCCAGATCCTTAACCGACTGTGCCCGCCTAGGATCCAACCTGCATCCCAGCACTCCGAAGTGTTCCCATTGCACCACAGTGGGAAGTCAGTGTTACTCTGATGTAGAATTCTTTATCTCAAAAACTTGAATAACTGTGCTTTGACTGCTAATGGGCAGACCAGACCTCAGAGCCTTCTGAAAGACTGTCTCCTGGGTTGAAACCCTCAGACTGCCTCAAATAAAATTGTCCATCTCTTTCTTAGATTACTATCAATTAACTTTTCTGTGGATGCACACACACTAATGTGTGCTCCATATAAGCTTCATGCAATCTTTTTAGTCTGTTACATTTGCTGTTCTGTTACCAGCATGCATAGAAGATTGCTCGGCCTTGGTAAGCTCTCAGGACCTATATTAAATGAATGAATGTGGGAGGTGGGGAAGCTGGAGACCAACATCCTTGAAGAACTAGGAGTACCCCCCGAGACTGCTGAGGATGTAGCCAGAGTAGTGACAGAAGCAAAGTATGAGCCTATGCCCTTGGAGCCAGTATTGAAAAGCTAAATAGGCAACTTCAAGAAAAGCTTGAAAATATATGCTCAGGAGACCATGTTAGAAAACGTTTCTTTCAATTCAACTTGTGAAAAGGAAAAAAAAAATGGTTTATTTAGTCCACGATTACTTTTTGAGTGCTGTCTTGCCATGCACTTTGTCTACTCCTCACTTCATCCCAGATGCTGGAAAAATAATGTGATAAAGGCCTGAATTACAGAATATATTACTCTCAATTGCCACTTAACTCATACTCAGCCAGAGTTCAATCCTGAGGTGATGCTGTTAGAAAGTGAATAAGGATAATGTCTTAAAATTACTTTAATGTCAATGGCGATGGCTATAAAACTTTCAAAAATGCTAAAAGTCAGATTGTTTCCTCAGTATTTTTTTTTTGGTCTTTTTTTAGGGTCCCACCCGCAGCATATGTAGATTCCCTGCCTAGGGGTCCAATTGGAGCTGTAGCCTCCGGCCTACACCACAGTCACAGCAGCACAGGATCCAAGCTGCATCTGCTACCTATACCACAGCTCACGGCAACACCAGATCCTTAAACCACTGAGCAGGACCAGGGATCGAACCCACATCCTCACGATGCAGCTCAGCATCTACAACCTACACTGAAGCTTGCAGCAACGTTGAATCCTTAACCCACTGAGTGGGGGCAGGGATCAAACCTGTATCCTCATGGACACTATGTCAAGTTGTTAACCTGCTGAGCTACAATGGGATCTCCTCTCTTAGCATTTTAAATACTCATCCAAAATGTAGCACAGGGAAACATTTGCTAAACAAAGATGAATCTGAACCTAAATTCAATGCTAACAGTGAACTTAGAGCACCTAAAATTAATGACATGTAGCTTTATCCCAAATCTGGGACACTTCCTGGGTTTCTGGAACAGTAGGTAATGGCAGAAACTTGGATAAAACCCCTTGGCAAGATCTTCCTCCTAAGGCATGAATAATCTTTTCTACACAGTCCTGTATGAGCCAGAACACATTTTGTAAAGACAAATAACAGTTTCCCTGTCATTTTGAAAAGCCTGGAACCATCCTTAACTTTTAGCAGAGGATCTTTTGACAACTATTCATTATCTCTTCCTTGCCTCTTCTCAGTACTAGTGGAAATTTAAATGTTCCCAAACATCCGATTCTATAAGGAAAACGAAACTCCTTAGAATAGTGTTTGCAGGAGCACCAGGGCAGCCTCAATGGGGAAAAGACAAAAGAAAAGTAATTGAGGGAGTTCCCGTCCTGGCTCAGTGGACTAGTATCCATGAGGATGAGGGTTTGATCCCTGGCCTTGCTCAGTGAGCTGTGGTGTAGGTCACAGATTCAGCTTAGATCCTGCGTTGCTGTCGCTGTGGTGTAGGCCAGCAGTTGCAGCTCTGATTCAACCCCTAGCCTGGAAACTTCCCTATGCTGAAGGTGTGGCCCTAAAAAAAAAAGGGTAAATAAGAAACACTGATTGCATGTTTATGATCATTATCTGTTTGGGAAACTGAAGTGGGAGAAGGTGGGCTCAAGCTCGTACAAGGGGAGGGGCTTTACACACCAGTCTCCTGCGGAGCTTAAATTCCTATTGGAATAGACATGCCTTAGGGGAAGGGACCACACCCGCCTCATCACTGGAAACACCCTGAGGTACCTGCCGCGTGGTGGGCACTTAAAAAATACGGAATGAATGAATGAACAAGAAGGAAATTGGACTTTTTGCTACCTGCATTTACAGACCCACCATCAGAGGGCATTAAGGGGGGAAATGACATTATAGACGCAACCATATGAGAGAATATGGAAAGGAGAGAAGCTAAGAGAAAGGAGATTGGTTCAAACTGCACTGCTCAACGTGCTCGCTCTTGAACCCTGGAAATATGGCTAATCTTAATCGAGACATGCTGTACTTTTAAAAGGTTTGATGCCCACGAGAAGGAGGTAATCTCATTTATTTTACGTTGATTACATGTTGAAATGACAAAATTTTTGATATATTGGGTTAAATCAACCCAATTTGAAATTAACTTTCCCCATGTCTTTTGACCTTTTTTACATTGCAGTATAGTTGATTGACAGTGTTGTGTCAATTTCTGCTATAAAGCAAAGTGAATCACTCTTTTTTAAAAAACATGATTATACGCTTTTTAAAAAATTGTTTTCTGGAGTTCCCATTGTGGCTCAGTGGGTTAAAGAACCCAACTAGTATCTATGAGGACGAGGGTTCGATCGTTGGCCTTGCTCGGTGGATTAAGGATCCAGTGTTGCTGCAAGCTAGAGTGTAGGTCACAGATACGGCTCTGATCTGGCGTGGCTGTGGCTATGATTTAGGCCAGCAACTGCAGCTTCGATTCGATTCCTAGCCTGAGAACTTCCATATGTCACAGGTGTGGCCCTGAAAAGGAAAAAAAATTATATATTTTCCATTACGGTTTCTCATAAGACACTGAATATAGTTCCCCGTGCTATACAGTACGACCTGGTAGTTTATCCCCTCCATGTATGATAGCTTTTATCTGCTAACGCCAACCTCCCACTCCATTCCTCTCGCAACTCCCGCCCCCTTGGCAACCACAAGTCTGTTCTCCTTATCTTTTGACCTTTTCGAATGTGACTACCAGAAAATTTTAAATGACATACACGGCCCACATTATATTTCTACTGGATGGCCCTGGGTTACAAAGCGTGGGCTAGGGTAATAACAAAGGCCACTGAACATGTAAGTCAGGTATAAGAGACGGTTTGGAAGTAAAATGGATATAACAGAGTGACTCCTTAGATAAAGAAGCTGTAGGAGGAACAACCGGAGATGACCTCAGGTCCCTGAACAGGCTGACTCTGATGTCCTCAGGGATATCCGGCTGGAGATGGATAAACATGTCCGAAACTGATAACTGAGCTGGACATTTTATGGTCCATGAAACTTATCTGTCTCCACTGAAGCAACCAAATCCCTAGGCCAGAATCCTCCCAGACACTCTGGAACCTATCATTACTTGAAGAGTCATCCAGACCAAGAGAGAGAGATCACTAAGATCAAGCTAAGAACGACAGGAAGTCTGTGTACACAGACCCATATGTAATACCACCATCACTACCATTTCTTTTCCCTGGTAGGGGCACTCTTCCTTCAAGACTTGAAAATCATTTCAAGAGAGAACCTATTTGCAAATGACGTGTCTGGTGAAGGACTGTTATCCAAAATATATAAAGAACCCTTAAAACTCAACAATAAAACAATAAACACTCAATTAAAAAATGGGCCAAAAAGGCCTTAATAGACACCTCACCAAAGAAGATATACAGATGGCAGCTAGGCATATGAAGAGATGCTCAACATCATATGTTCTTAGGGAAATGAAAATTAAAGCAACAATGAGGAGTTCCCTGGTGGTGCAGTGGGTTAAGGCTCTCACATTGTCACTGCTGTGGCCCTGGTTTCGGCTGTGGCGCGGGCTTGATCCCTGGCCCAGGAACTTCCACACGCTGCAAAACAAACAAACAAACAAACAAGCAAGCAAGCAAATATAAAACAATGAGATAACACTACATGCCCGTTAGAGTATTCAAGTTCCAGAACGCTGACAGCTTCATATGCTGGCAAGGATGTAGAGCAACAGGAACTCTCATTCATTGCCACTGGAATGCAAAATGGAATGGCCACTTTAGAAAAGAGTTTGGTGGTTTCTGACAAAAATAAATATATTCTTACTATATATGATCTAGCAACTGTGCTCCCTGGCATTTCCCCAAAGGGACTGGAAACATACGTCCACACGTAAACCTGCACAGAAATGTTTATAGCAGCTTTCTTCATATTTGCCAAAACTTGGAAATAACTAAGACGCCCTTCAGAGGATGAATAGACAAATAAATTGTGGTGGATATACACAATGGAAAACATAGGCCAAACACTCTTTGACATAAATGA
>PVHT021183699.1:14324710-14340565 GCA_004024745.2 Catagonus wagneri
TTTTTTTTTTTTTTTTTTTTTTTTTTTGCTTTTTAGGGGCACATCAGCGGCATATGGAAGTTCCCAGGCTAGGGGTCAAATCAGAGTTACAGCTGCCGGCCTACACCACAGCCACAGCAATGCGGGACCCAAGATGTGTCTGCGACCTACACCACAGCTCATGGCAACAACGGATCCTTAACCCACTGAGCAAGGCCAGGGATCGAACCCACGTTCTCTTTGATACTAGCTGAGTTCATTTCCGCTGTGTCCCAACAGCAACTCCCAACTCAAGTAAATTATAATTCCTTTATTATACCAACTGATTCATCTGATGAGAACAGCAAGTGCTTCAATGGGCATGCCCACCCACATAACAACTTCTCTTAAATATAATAAGCGTGGCCTTGTAACTTGCAATCACCAGGGCTGAAAAGTTGTAAGCTTTCCTTTTATTTGTTTTTCATAACAGAGGTCCATCGAGACATTACGCACAACTGAACGTGGAGTGGGGAGAGAGAGGAAAAAGATATTTTACGAAGTGTGATACTACAAACACCAGCAGTTCATCTTTTCTTAGACAATCAGAAAAAGCATTGAGAATTTGGAAATGTTTCCATCTGAGGACTGAGAATATATCCCTTGTATACTCCCCAGTGATTAGGAGTATTATTCACTAGCTGTATTTCCTCTTTAAATGCCAATTAACAGTAGTGCTTATAGGATTTCCCTGGTGGCAAAGCAGGGTCCAGTGTCGGGGGCCACAGCAGCTCTCATCACTGCTGTGACTAATCCCTGGCCCCGAAACTTCCATGTGATGCAGACATCCCCCCTCCCCCACCAAAAAAGGATAAAAACAATATTGCTTGTAATATAGGCAGAGTTGCAAAGCATGGCTGCAGTCATAACGGCCCTTTGTATACAAAGATGGACTGACCATGCACCATCGTGTTCTTCAAGACGGGGGTGCAAGAGCAGAGACAAGCTGGCACAGCTCCTTCCATGTGCCACCTATGATGCTCATTTGTGAAACTCTATTGTCAAGGTTAGGAATACAAGTCTGGGATCACAGGTCACAGGGCGGCAAACTGATGCTTCCGTTGATCACACCTAGTATCTATTGGTCTCAGTAGATCCATCTAGTCAGGGATCATTTCTAGCCTCTCCCTCTAAAGACACTCTCTGGGCCTAAATTGGTACAATTTCCTGAAAAGCAATTTGGCAACCTGTATTCATCTCAAAAAAGAGCATGCCCTCCAATCCGGTAATTTCATGGCTAGTACAGTCTTATAAGATGAGTCATGGCTATGGACATAGACTTGTATACAGAGGGGTTCATGCCAATGTTATGTATGAAAATGAAAAATGAAAAACCATATAAAACCGAAGCAATGAAAAATTATTAAACATTTGCATATCCATATGATGGAATATAATGTACTCATCCAAAAGACATTCTAAATTTTAATGGAAAAATGCTGATGCTACCAGGTTCTATTAAAGGTCTGGATATAGACTTGATATAGAATATAACCCAGTTATAACTATTACCAATGAACGGTCATTTGAAAGTACTGTGTTTTGGGGGCTGTGCCCATGGCATTTGGAAGTTCCCAGGCCAAGGATCAAAATCTCACCACAGCAGCAACCCTTGGCACAGCAGTGACAACAATGGATCCTTAACCACTAGGCGACCAGGGAACTCCAGTAACTTATTAAAAATTAACAATAAAATGATTAGAAGGAAACAGACCAAAGTGCTAACAGTTATCGTTGCTGGGTAGTAGGATTATAGGTTATTTTTAAATTTAAAATTTCGTTCTTAATAGGTTTCCAAAAGCTCACACTATGAATAAACTCCTTTTATATTTAGAAAAATTCTGTAAACATTATTTTTAAGGCAAAGTAGTCTAAAATAATAATGGAAATTCTATGTTTTACAGTAGGAATATTCCAAACTTAAATGCCACTTTTAAGTAGCCAAACACTGAGTTCCCTTCATGGCCCAGCAGAAACGAATCCGACTAGGAGCCATGAGGTTGAGGGCTCGATCCCTGGTCTTGCTCAGTGGGTTAAGGATCCAGCGTTGCCATGAGCTGTGGTGTAGGTCACAGATACAGCTCAGATCTGGCGTTGCTGTGGCTGTGGTGTAGGCCGGCAGCTGTAGCTCCAATTTGACCCGTAGCCTGGGAACCTCCGTATGCTGCGGGTGCGGCCCTAAAAAGCAAATAAAAATAAAAATAAGTAAAAAGCCAAACACATGAATAGTAATTAAAACTAAAACAGTGTAAGGATAGCATAATGATATTCATAACCTGTTAAGAGGGAACACTTCGCTCATCCAGGCCAAGTCAGAAAATGAATGGGTTAAACTGAAACCTGCCATGAAGACTGCTGGAGGGTCCAAAAGGAGAAGATTGTTAAGTTCTTAAAGTGAATCTTCTCAAGGGCATCTTTTCTGGATAAGAAAAAGAAATTTTTTTTTAATCCCACTCCTGGCATCTATCCAGAGAAAACCATGACTCAAAAAGACACATGTACTCCACTGTTCATTGCAGCACTCTATACAATAGCCAAGACATGGAAACAGCCTAAATGCCCATCAACAGAGGAGTGGATAGGGAAGCTGTGGTACATACACACAGTGGAATATTACTCAGCCATTAAAAGGAAGGAAATAATGGCATTTGCAGCAACATGGATGGACTTAGAAATTATCATGCTAAGTGAAGTCAGGAAATGAGACACCAGCATCAAATGCTATCACTTACGTGTGGAATCTAATTTCTTCTTTGGAGAACAAATACTGACTCACAGACTTTGAAAAACTAATGGTTTCCAAATGAGACAGGTTCGGGGGGTAGAGGGATGCACTGAGGGTTTGGGATGGAAATGCTATAAAATTTTGTTGTGATGATTGTTGTAGACCTATAAATGTAACAAAATTCATTAAGTAATTAATTTTTTTTTCAGTGAAGGAAAAGAAAACTGCAGGAGCTTCAGAACATCTCATGTCTAGGAAACTAAACCCAGCTGCTAAAGTAGCCCATCGCCTAGCAACCTAACGAGGGTTTCATAAAAGTGGCATTTAAGTCCATAGGTCACCAGCATCAGCAAACACAAATTTGAATTGGAGGTTTTCTGCTACTTATTATAACAAATCTTCAAAGACCTGGCAAATAATCCTTCTTTAGAATGAAAGCTTCTAAAATTACTGCCTAGTTGGAAGCTGGAGATTTGGTCTTTATTTTAAATTCTATTAGGTGAGGGTTTTCCACATTTGCTTGTTCACAGGGCTTGTCTGGGGGTACTTGTGAAATATATGGAAGTCTCTAGAGATTATGATTCAGCAGACCTGTGATGGAGCCAAGGAATCCGTAATTTTAACAAGGTCCCTAGGTGATTGCTATGACCAGCAATATTTGAGAAACAGTATTATAAAATTTCATTTCCTTTCTAGCACTTCTTGCTAGTTCTAACTACTTGCTGTCCTTATCTGTTTGATCCTCTTGTTTAACACATGCCTCTACCACCAAACAGCAGTTCCATGAGAACAAAAATGGTATCTATTCAGTCCTGCACCTTCAGGGACCAGTACGGTATCCTGCACAAACGATCAGGAGCTAAGTAGCTATTTCTCAAACAATCAATCAGTGAATCACAATTGATTTCTTTGTATCTATTGAATCACTTTAAGTCTGGGTCATCCTCAAGCTTGGAGGAAAAAAACATTGTCTCTGGAAAGCACAATATAAATGTAGAATCTACTAGACTGTGGCGGGGAAGGGCCGTTTGTTCCCATAAGGAGAGTGCCCATGAGAAACGGGAAGCATATTACAAAAGAGGAGATGATGACTGCCAGACACACAAGACGTCAAATTCATAGCGAAAACAAACATCCTGTCCATATCTACCTATTTATCTAGATAATACTTATTACTTAGGCAAGCACATTGCATGCTGATCTGATACAGAAAAAAAAAAAAATGTACAAGCTTAACTTCCTGGCTCCTCTGAGGCCACTCTGGGGAAAGTGATAGCCAGGCAGGTCAAGGGCTAATATAACCAAATAGGGGTCCACTTTCTTCTAATATTTAGACTCACCAAGAACTATAAAGGCAAAACACATTATAGAAATCCCTCCAAGGAGTTCCCCTGTGGCTCAGTGGTTTAAGGATTTGGAGTTGTCACTGCTAAGGCTTGGGTTACTACTGTGGTGAGGGTTTGATCCCTGGCCCGGGAACTTCCACATGCTTTGGGCAGAGCCAAAAAAAAAGAAAAGAAATCCTTCCCAAAAAACCCATAAAATATACCATAGGCTACCATGAAAGTAGAGTAAACCATTCCATACCTAGCCAATGAGCAGGCGTTTATAAAATGCTCACCATATTGACTTGTCAGGACAACACTGATTCTGGAGAGTGAGCTTCATGGAGCTCCCTAGCTGTAGCTCATCTCCTCTGCTACCTCCAGCAGCACCAGCTGTACTGTCCACAGAGATGGCACCTCTGCCCTTATTCTGGGCCATCGCACCCAGAGGAGCCTATTACTACAGTGACCTGAGCTTCAGGTGACTGAGGTCACTAGTGCTTCCTACCCTTGACTCCTGGCCAAGCCTTTATACTCACCTGTCAAAAGAAGGGGGTGGAGGTTGTGAGCAGATGAAGCGCCCCTGGGCACAAGTTCACCAGCCATCTGTTTTTCTGAACAAAGTTTTATTGGAACTCAGTCACGCCCATTCATTGGTCTGAGAGTGATTTTAGCATTACAACAGTAGACTTGAGAAGCTTTGACAGAGATCACGGGACCGCAAAGCCTTAAATATCTACCGTCCCTCCAGCCAGTTAGAGAAAGAGTTTGCTTAAACCTGGCCTGGATACCCGAGGGCCAGTTCACAGTTATTATTGAAATAAAATTCTCTTGCGGCTTTGACCCATTCACCAGGCAGTAGTCCAAGGTCTTTGCGTGTATTAATTCATTTAGCCCTCCAAATTCTTAGAGGAAACTAAGGTACAAAGAGTTTAAGAGTTTTCTTAAACAGCTACCAAAGGCCAGCCTAGATAGGAGATGCATTGTAAAATACATAGTTATCAGGGGATTCCAAAAACAATGAACAAAATCGTCACTTGTAAACAAATCATGATGGATATCTTAAGAACAATGCAATCATGCCATTATTACTAATAACCACATTTTGATCAGTTGCATATCTCTTTTGTGTGTATGGGATGAGATGAAAAAGTAATGTTTAGGAAAATAAAAGAAGAAGATAGAAATTACCCAAAAAAGATTTCTTTAAAAAATGATTACTCCAGGAATTCCCGTCGTGGCTCAGTGGTTAACGAATCCGACTAGGAACCATGAGGTTGCGGGTTCGATCCCTGGCCTTGCTCAGTGGGTTAAGGATCCAGCGTTGCCGTGAGCTGTGGTGTAGGTTGCAGACGCGGCTCGGATCCCGCGTTGCTGTGGCTGTGGCGAAGGCCGGCAGCTACAGCTCCTGTTAGACCCCTAGCCTGGGAACCTCCATATGCCATGGGTGCGGCCCTAGAAAAGACACACACACAAACACACACATACACACACACACACACACACACACACAAAAGATTACTCCAGAGTTTCTATGTTTAAAGTAGAATTTATACCTTGGGATACTCTTCATTCATTGAGTAATTCAAAATGTCTTGGACATTTATATTTGGAAATTATCTTCAGAACCACATAAGAAATCCAATGATTTTTGACGTATGGCTCCATAGTTATATTGTTTTGATTTATGGTTCCATATTATTATTGATATTACTTAGTTTTATGTAACCTTCTTTGCCAGATATGACCCCCAGGGACATTTGGCTTCTTTAGAAAAGTAAATCCACCCCAAAGCAGTTCTAAGGATAAAGATTTTCCATAGCTTTATCTGAATAGTTCACTGCTATACATCAGAACCTGGCACAGTAAGTGCTCAGAAAATATTTGTTGGCCACATGGTGACTTTCTCAAAATGGAGCTCCAGAAATGTTACAGGAAATTACAACTATAGGAAAATCCATCAAGGCGGCTGCTTTGAAGACACATGCATTTGGTTTATCAAACCGCTTTAATTCATCTATTCTCAGTACTCATTGGGACCCGCGGAGAGCTACATGATCCAGGGGGCCTGGTTCAAAACAAAAGTGCAGGGGCCCTTGTTCAAAGAGCAGGAGAAAAGTGCTTTTTTTTCTTTGTTTTTGACCGTGCCCAAGCATGCAAAAGTTCCTGGGCCAGAGACTGAACCCATGACACAGCAGTGACAACACTAGATACTTTATCCACTGAGCCATGAGGGAACAATGAGAAAAGTGGGGGTTTTTTTCCTTCTGTGGTCTCCTTTTCGACCTGTTCTTGCATCTTTTTATTTCCTACGCAGCATCCTGCACCCTTGGACACGTAGATAATTGTAGAGAAGGGTGGTGGAGGGAAATGGGTGAGGGAGAGAGAAGTGGGGGCCAGGGACCAGGTGGGACAAGGCAGAGAGCTGAGGCTCCCTGCCCCTGGTGTGTGCTCCATTGCTCCATTCAACTTCATCTACAAAACGTAAATCCAGGAGTTCCCTGGTAGCTCAGCACGTTAAGGATCTGGCATGACCACTACTGTGGCTAAGGCGGCTGTTGTGGCGTGGATTCAATCCCTGGCATGGAAACTTCCGTCTGCTGTGCACATGGCCAAAAATGTAATATCCGTCTGACTATCTAGCTACCTATCTAGCTATCTAGAGACAAATGATTGGAGTTCCCATCATGGCGCAGCGGTTAACGAATCCAGCTAGGAACCATGAGGCTGCATGTTCGATCCCTGGCCTCGCTCAGTGGGTTAAGGATCCAGCATTGCCGTGAGCTGTGGTGTAGGTCGCAGATGCAGCTCGGATCCCGTGTTGCTGTGGCTGTGGTGTAGGCCGGCAGATGTAGCTCCGATTAGACCCCTAGCCTGGGAACCTCCATATGCCGCAGTTGCGGCCCTAAAAAGCAAAAAAAAAAAAATAGAGACAAATGATTAAGCAGTTCAAGGCAGCACAGAAGCATTAAACCTCAAGTGCACAGCTTCCTCCCAGTGTCCTCTTGGAGCTGGCCTTCTTGAAAACCCACCGTGTACCAGGCCAGGAATGTCCCATGTGAATGACACAAAGACAAGGGCTAGCCCAGGAACCTCTCTGCCTAACAGGGAGCGCAAACAGGGAAAGAGGAAACTACCCCGCAGCGACTAGGAGTGTTGATACAGGCAGAGCCCGGTAGCTTCAGTCCCAGGGCCAAGGAAGGAGTCCCGAACACAGAGACTGCCAAGGGAGGCCAATGTCGAGGAGGAATAAAACCAGAGGAAGAATGTAGTCAGAGGAAACAGCACCCGAGGACCCGGGGATGGAACCCATGCGACATCCCAGGACCTACAGAGGTGGCAAGAGGAGGAACACACAGTTCAGGGCTGGCCAGTGGGGAGTGGGGCTTTTTCCATTACGGTAGGGAGTTCCAACATTTTCTGAGGGCAATGGGAGCCATTTAGAGGAATTTAAGACAGAGAATGACTTGATCAGACCTGGGTTACCTAAAAAATCACTTGGCTGCACTGTGAGGCAGAGAGGTTCCAAAAGGTGGGACATCTGGTAAAGGTGAAGCCTGCACTGACCACACCTTTTTGCGAAACCTGGACCAGATCAGCCGCAGGCTCTGGCCACTCACTGTTCTGAGACTGGTGCCCAGCCCTGAGACCTGAGAGTTGTTTCAAAGCCTGTGCCTGGCTGCACATCCTTCCTTGCAAAAGAACTTACTCTGCAAAGCAAATATAACAACACTGAGGGAATGTCATCTGAGCAATACCATGAATGGACCTGAGTTAAAGCATAAAGTCACATTTCATTCCCTTTAAACCACACAGGGTAGGGAGTTCCCGGCAGTCTAGTGGTGAGGATGTGGCGCTTCCTCTACCGTGGCCCAGGTGTGATTCCTAGTCTGGGAACCGAGATCCCATATCAAACTGCTGCCAGCAAACAAAGAAACAAAAACCAGCACGTGCTTCATCTTTAGGCCTGTACACATAGAATAGCCTTGTGGGGTAGATATCCAACACAACACATTCCATTTGCCGTACAACTTTCAAATTTTTTTCTTTTTAGAGCCGCACCTGCAACATATGGAAGCTAGGGGTTCAACTGAAGCAGCATCTGCGACCTACACCGCAGCTTGCAGCAACGCCGGATCCTTAACCCACTGGGCAAGGCCAGGGATCGAACCCGCAACCTCATGGACACCATGTCAGATTCTTAACCCACTGAATCACAGTGGGAACTCCTGCCCTACAATTTTCTGAGTACATGAAGTATCTACTGTATTTTAACCATCCCTAGCTTGCCTGTCAGTTTCAAGAGAAGTGGCATCTAGGAGTTCCCTGGTAGCCTATCGGTCAAGGATCTGATGTTGTCTCTGCTTTGGCTCTGGTTGCTGCTGTGGCACAGGTTCAGTTCCTGTCCCAGCAACTTCTCAATGCCGAGGGCATGGACAAAAAGAAAAGTGACATCTAGTTTCAAAAATTTTGCACTTGTGAATCTGATTTGCTGAGTGGTGTTACCAGAGCTTGGTAAGGGATACCAGAGCAGAAGTGCTTGCTGGGTAGACAGAACTGTGGGCCTGTGTACACACTTAAAGATTAGGAAGTACAGGAGTTCCCAATGTGGCTCAGTGGTAACAAGCCCAACTAGTATCCATGAAGATGCAGGTTCGATCCCTGGCCTCCCTCAGGGGGTTAAGGTTCCAGCGTTGCTGTGACCGTGGTGTAGGTCACAGATGTGGCTCAGATCTGGCATTGCTGTGGCTGTGGTGTAGGCTGGCAGCTGCAGCACCAATGTGACACCTAGCCTGGGGACATTCATATGCCGCAGGTGCGGCCCTAAAGAAAAAAACAAAACAAAAAGATTAGGAAGTACAGCTCTCACAATCTCTTTTCTGACCTTAAGAAGGTTATTGTTTGAGTTGAGAAAGCCATAGGAAACAATTGAGAGCAGAATTTTTTTAAAACCACTAAATAATAGGCATGAAATATAAGGATAATAAGATTTACTGGGCGAAGGGAAATCACCACTTATGTTCTTACAGGATCTCAGAGCAGTTTCATTTTCTGTTGGCTTATATTGAATCATTTTCATGCCTTTTGTGTTGGGTACCAATAAGTTCCATAAGAATTAGGAACATGGTCTACTCCCTCTCATAATGTACCTAAAGTACATTAAAGATTTGTTAAATCAGGAGTTCTGTGGCAGCTTAGTGAGTTAAGGATCTAGCACTGTCGCTGCATTGGTGTGGGTCACTATTGTGCCTTGGGTTCGATCCCTGGCCTGGGAATTTTGCATAACTCGGGTGCAGCCAAAAAAAAAAAAAAAGATTTTTTAAATCAATGAATGAATTAAACAGCTTCCTCATATCCCAGGTAATATGATCCTGGCTGTTTTTTAATGGATTATATTTTTAGGGAGGTTTTCTTGGTGAAGATGTGAGAGGATGTTTGGGGCCAGGATGTTTCTCATTCACGCTCTGTGGCTGGTCCTGGGAGCCCCAGCCCTGTCCTTCAGCTCTGCCTGGGAGGAGGGGGTGACCCTGACCACACAGTGGTAATCTGAGTCAAGGCTATCAAATCAGCCCCTCAGGAAGTGAGCCGATTAAATGCTGTTTCCTCAGATAGGCGGTTAAAAGACAAAATTCATTTAAAGAATCAAAACACTGTTGGTCCTTAACATTTCCTAAAGCGGTACAAATAACTGATGTCCCGTGATAAAAACAAATGAGGAGCATGGGACCACTTTCTCGTTCTTCCCCCAAGGTTTTGTCTCCCCTTTCATGCCTTTTACAAAGTGACGTTAAGAGCAGCAGAAGGTCTGTTCTCTTTTCTCTCCCCTTTTGTTGGGGAAATACCAGCTGGAGCTTTGTGAGCAGTGAGTAATACAATCTGGCACAGGACCATGGTAACTGCCACCTGAAAACTTTCCACTCTGTGTTATTCTCCAACTCAGAAGTCTCCTGGTCCACACGGGTGACCGGAGGAAACAGCCCGTGTGAATGCTCATTCACAGAACTTTTCCTATAGCGCAAAGGTTAGGCTCCGGTCAACCCTCCGTACTCGCGCGCAAAGGTTTCTGATATCACGATGGTTTCCTCTTGTTTCTCAGCACACAGCCAGCTCTCTCCCCTGGCTACAACTTGACCCGTTCTTGGGGATGGAAACCAACTCTCATATCCTAACAAGAAAAATATGTCAAGGACCATCCATGGGACAGTGGCCTCCTTGACAGGTCCCTGCGCACAGTGCCGGGGCTTGACTTGCAGGCTTCCAACTGCCCGTCTCTGTCCCTGCCCCCAGGCGTTTCCTTAAGCCCAGGGAGACTGCTCCCCTGTGCACAAAGCTGGCCTGAGGTTGAGAGAACAGCCCTGACCAGGGAGCCAGGGCACCGGTGACTCTTATCTGATTCCCTGCCCCTCGGCCAAGGTCATTCTGCAGTGTGTTTAAGCTCCCGACACATCTTTGATGGGCTGCGTTCTCTGTCCCTATATCATGCTGCCGCTGCCAACCTAATGTCCCATTACCATAAAATACAAGCTATTTAACAAATATCAAAATAAAAATACTAAGGGGTTATTGAACAGAGGGTTAAGGATACGGCGTGGTCACTGCTCTGGCCCCGGGATCGATCCCTGACCTGGGAACTTCCGCAGGACACCAGCACAGCCAAAATAAATAAATGATTGGATGAATGAATGAATAGCAATAAAAAGAAGAGACACATAATAAATAAATAAATAAATAAATAAATAAATAGATAGATAGATAGATAGATAGATAGATAGATAAATAAATAAAACAAAAGGAAAACTTCCTAGTAAACTCCTGGTCCTTGACTCTTTGTCTCAGGTCAGCTTCTGGGGAAACCCAAAGCCAGATCATCAGCTGGCTCCTTTCCAAATCCTTGCATAAATTCCAAAGCCAAATGTCCACAGTTTTGTTTGATGAAGAAATTTTGGTAGATAAAGTGGATTACAGTCAAAATTCATTGGAGTATAATTGACTTAGAGCATGAATGTCCTTGATGTAAAAATTAGCCATAGGATGATTAAAAGTGGACAATTCAGAAACAAGCTCAGACTGAAGTTAGCTTTAAGTTCCTTCGCTTACAGCATCAGTATTCATCAACCTCGCCTTTTCGTGCCTAGACAGGGTTCTCATGGCTGAATGAACTTTGCTAGTAAATAGTTTTAACAAAATGCATTTGCAGTCATCTTAATGAGCTTTGAAGGTTATGGCACAGGCCTCTGAATCATGATTCACAGGTGTTTTCTGAAACTCTAATTCTGTTGTACCAAGTGACCTTGGTCATCTTAGTACCCGTAGTCCATGGGCATGAGATGTGCTGTGAAATCAGAGTTGGCGGCCACTCCACACACATTTTACTGTTTATTTCATTTTCTTTCATTTCGTCTTGGCTGTGGCAGGCGGTGGCTTGATGTAAGATCTCAGTTCCCAGACCAAGGACTGAACCTGAGCCACAGCGGTGAAAGCATGGAATCCTAATGACTGGACGGCTACCAGAGAACAACCCATACATTTTATTTTTTAGATCTATTTACTTTTATTCTTCTTTATTTTTCCTTTTCCCAAAATACTGACATTATTTTTCTTCTCTTCTCTTTTTACCAACCTTTTCCCTGGTTTATTTCTCTCCTGTCATTGTTCTTTTGATGACAAAATGATACAGCCCACCTCATGTGCTTAGACTGGATGCTGTGTGCCCAGAGATCCCTCGCAGATCCAGGGACTTGCTCCCCCAGATGAGGGATACTGGCTGCTGAGGGCCCCTCTGCCCCTCCCTGGGGACAGCCAGCATCCCCAAAGGCCCAGACATTTTGTCTCCATTTGGAACAACACCGAAGGACCATCCCAGTTCCCAAGCCCTGCGTGGGATCAGCTGAGGCTTCCTTGGCAATCTCACCGTAGTTTACCTTCTTCCGGTGCCAGCACCGCTTTCCTTCGTCTTCGCAGGTACTCTTCCTGACAGCACCCTCTAATTAAACTTCTGCACGACAGTCTCAGAATTGGAGTCTGTTTCCCAGGAGCCTGACCTATGACACTTCCAAATAAAATGAGAAGATCAAGAGGGATAAAAATGCTTTCATTTCGACTTACCATCATCTGTGCCCTCTGCCTAGTCTGTATCAGATTTATATATAAGATGGTGTCACAAAAACTTGGACGATGCCAGTATATGTTTGAGATTCTATTGCTGAAAATGTATGGAAAAATAAAATGCACAGATTTGGTTGAACCGCAGAAGGCAAGTGTAACAGGCCCTCATATATGGAAGGAATTCGACAATTATTTCCTGAATCTTTCATTCAGCTTTCTTACGATAACATATTATATACACTTGTCTCATAACTCAGTGCTTCAAAGACTGTGTATTTTTTATTTTGTTTTATTGAAGTCTAGTTGATTTAGAATGTTGTGTTAGTTTCAGGTGTACAGAAAAGTGACTCAGTTGTATGTACACATATATATATTCCTTTTCAGATTCTTTTCCCTTATAGGTTATTATAAAATATCAAGTAGGGGAGTTCCCATTGTGGCTCAGTGATAATGACCCCAACTAGTATCCATGAGGATGTGGGTTCAATCCCTGGCCTTGCTCGGTGGGTTAAGGAGCCGGTGTTGCCATGAGCTGTGGTGTTCGTCACAGACGTGGCTTGGATCTGGCGTTGCTGTGGCTGTGGTGTAGGCTGGCAGCTGCAGATCTGATTCAGCCCCTAGCCTGGGAACCTCCATATGCCACAGGCAAAAAAAAAAAGAAAGAAGGAAGGAAGGAAGGAAGGAAGGAAGGAAGGAAGGAAGGAAGGAAAGAAAGAAAGATAGATAGAACAAATATTTCATAAACCAGATGGCTTACACTACCTGGCTGGCTGTTCATGCTACGCCTACATCTACTTTTTGACAACTGGAAAGGTAGATGGAATGTAAACAATGTGCATTTTGTTGAATGAGAATTAAAAACTTAACGTACCTGAAACCGATCCACCATGGTTGCTAACAGTGGCTGTGTCTTCTCACCATCACAGTGGCGGAAGCCAGTCCAATCCCTGCCCGCTTCCTCGGACCTCCCAGGAATCACCACACATCTCCTCACTAAGCTCCCATATCACTCTCATTTCTTCCTTGGCGAATTTATGAAAATCTTTCCTGGTGATTTTTTTCCCAAACTCAGTCTTATTTGGTGTGTGTTTGGTGTGACAGATCTAAAGAAGAGCTCTCACTATCAACAAATTAATTAAAACAGGAAATAGAAAGTGAGCCAAAGATAAACTAAAACTGAGGAACAAAAGGAGGAAAAGGCAAAAGGATTCAGTTTCTGGAAAGTTTTCTGTGAGTTTCTTGAAGGCACAACTCTTGGTGCTGCCTCCTTTAATTGCTAGCTGTTCAGATGCGTTATTAGTCAGGGTCATGCTAGCGGCTATAACAAATAGACCTCAAAATATAAAATACTCAAGCCTAATAGGAGTTTGTTTCTTGCTCAGGTAAGTTGTTTCTGGGTGATGGTGTTGGCCCTGTACCTCAGGGCCCTTTGTATTATGTTTATAGGGTAGCTCCCCTTCCTTGAGGCTTCACTTTCATCAGCATCCATCCGTAAAGGAAGACATAGAGCAAGGAGCAGACTTGGCTATTTCTTAAAAGGCTGGGCTCAGAGGAGTTCCTGTCGTGGCTCAGTGGTTAACTAATCTGTTTAGCATCCATGAGGCCGCAGGTTTGATCCTGGCCTTGCTCAGTGGGTTAAGGATCCAGCGTTGCCATGAGCTGTGGTGTAGTTTGCAGACATGGCCCAGATCCTGCATTGCCATGGCTGTGGTGTAGGCCAGCAGCTACAGCTCCTATTCAACCCCTAGTCCGAGAACCTCCATATGCCTTGGGTGTGGCCCTAAAAGGCAAAAAAAAAAAAACAGCTGGGATCGGAAATGGTACTTATCACCTTCGCACACGTTCCACTGGTTGGAATTCAGTCTCCAGCCACAATTAACTGCAAGGGGGCTTGGGAAATGTGCTCTGGCTTTGTGCACAGGGAAAAGAGGAAACTCCTTCACGCTAAATAGCTAACAGACCCAGACACAGAACCTTTGAGAGTCTTAAGGAAGACAAGCAAATTCGAAGCTTCTCAACCCGTGCTAAGGGGATCTTAAAGGTGCCTGCTCTCTGACAACCACAACCAGTTAATGGGAGTCCATGTTCTTCAAGCCCTCCATAGGCTGCCTAAGACTTAATATTTAAAAATAATTCTTCTCTTTCAATAACAATTGTAACAGGACATCAGAGTGGTCCCCACAATAAAGCACTTTGTGTCTCCAAGAAGATAGATGGCCTCTTAGGAGCTGACCGAAGAATTGAGTCACCCTCTCCCTTCCTCCCACCTTCGAATGAAATAGTCATTGTTTGGGAAGTTCTGAGATCATTATCTAGATGCCTCTGACACCACTACTTTGGGCACTAGAATTTCAATCACGAGAGGTCCTGTGAAACTTCACCAATTCATTGTCCTAATGTTTTGTCCACAAATGGAAGATGCGTTTTGTTTTTTCATAAAATGACAGCAAAGGGGAAAAACATCGTTTCTCTTGACCTATTCATACAAGAAAACACTGACTCCTTCATTGCAACGTTCGAGCCAGAGATCAGAATTTTATTTGAAGAAGATGACACAAACGTGGTGGTTAATGGTCTTCTTCTTGTGCTTACTCGGGTAATTGGTCGTTCTGGAGATGGGTTCACAGTGGGGGAGCTTGCAAGCCACACTGTGTGTTTTCTTTCAAAAAGAACATCCCCGAAGGAAAATGTGATCAGGTTTATGAGTCAAAGAAAACTGTGTCAGAGGCTTTCACTTTGTAGTGTAAACAGTTAATTCCGGTCTGTCTACACAAAACACAGCTGAATGAGAATGAAGAATCGTCAGTGAACACCGCTGCCCTAGACGTTATCTGTGTTTGTCAGTGGTATCTGCTCATATTTACAAATCACTTTATAATGGTCATGAAAGTATCTTACCTTATTATTTATTTGTAACTAGTAATATAGCATGAGTGGAAGTTTTTTTTTTTTTTTGGTCTTTTTGCCTTTTCTAGGGCCGCATTCGCGGCATATGGAGGTTCCCAGGCTAGGGGTCTAATAGGAGCTATAGCCACCAGCCACAGCCACAGCAACGTGTGATCTGAGCCACTTCTGCAACCTACACCACAGATCACGGCAACGCCGGATCCTTAACCTACTGAGAAAGGCCAGCGATCGAACCCGCAACCTCATGGTTCCTAGTCGGATTCGTTAACCACTGAGCCACAATGGGAACTCCAGGATAATTTTTTTAATTGTTGGCCATGTCCCTTAAAGCAAAACCAAACTTGCAATTACAGTTGTTTTTTCTTAAAGAAATATTAAGCATCAAAGTCATTTCCTCTTAAAAAATTTTTTTTTTTGTCTTTTTGTCTCTTTAGGGCTACACCTGCGGCATATGGAGGTTCCTAGGCTAGGGGTTGAGTCGGATGCCACAGCTGCCGGCCTACGCCACAACCACAGCAATGCGGGATCCGAGCCGCTTCTGTAACCTACACCACAGCTCACAGCAACGCCAGATCCTTAACCCACTGAGCGAGGCCAGGGAACGAACCTGCAGCCTCATGGTTTCTAGTCAGATTCCTTTCTGCTGAGCCACGACAGGAACTCCCATTCTTCATTTTAATACTAAGTCCTCTCCTTTTTATCTTTGTCAGTCTGGTTAAATGGCAATTTTGTTGATGCTTTCAGAGAACCAAATTTTGGGTTTTAAAATTTCCT
>PVHT021183699.1:14341565-14440426 GCA_004024745.2 Catagonus wagneri
TCGATCCCTGCCCTTGCTCAGTGGGTTAACGATCCGGCGTTGCCGTGAGCTGTGGTGTAGGTTGCAGACGCGGCTCGGATCCTGCGTTGCTGTGGCTGCGGCACAGGCCAGTGGCCACAGCTCCGATTAGACCCCTAGCCTGGGAACCTCCACATGCCGCGGGTGTGGCCATAAACCCGCGGCCATAAAATGACAAAAAAGGCAAAAAAAAAAAAATTTCCTCTCTTGGAGTTCCTATTATGGCTCAGGTGGTTACGAACCTGACTAGTATCCATGAGAATGTGGGTTCAATCCCCGGCCTTGCTTATCGGGTTAAGGATCCAGTGTTGCCATGAGCTGTGGTGTAGGTCACAGACATGGCTTGGATCTGGTGTTGCTGTGGCTGTGACGTAAGCCAGCAGCTGCAGCTCTGATTCGACCCCTAGCCTGGGAACTTCCATAGGTTGCATGTGCAGCCCTAAAAAGACAAAAAAAAAAATCAACCACTCTGAGTTTACCCAGATGACTTTAAATTTCACCTGAGATACTGATTGTTCTTTACTATTCCAAGAAAACTAGATCATGAGAAAGATTTCATAATATGCTTAGAATTTAGTCACTGCATGATTGAAAAATTCAACATATTGTCAACCACAATAAAATTTTTTTGAAAAGTTTTATTATGGGTCTTAACTCCTTTCATTATTCATCCACACCCAGGATGCCAGGTACCAACCTGATACTAGGCAATGATTTAGGCACTGGCAAGACACAGCAAATGAGATAGGCAAGGTACCTGTCCTTGAGTTCTAGTAGGAGAGACAGTCAACAAATAAGTGAGCAAATATATTCTAAAATACACAGAGAGATAAGAGCTAGGAAGAAAATAGGGAAGGCGGAACATATAGAGATGTAGAGTCGAGGGGATATTTTAGATCGGAGGATTCTGAGAAGTGCTCTCTGAGAAAGCGACTTTTGAGCAGACACCTAGGCGAGGAGAGGGTTCAAGTCATAAAGATCAGGTGGAGTGGTGTTTGAGGGGGAGGAACTAGCAGCTGAAAAGAGCCTCAGGCAGAAGTGTGCTTGGCATGGTTGAAGAGCAGCAAAGATTCCTATGGTGGCTGAAGAGAAATAAGTAGGTGGAAGACTGGGGGAAAATGAAGCCAAAGACGTAGCCAGTGTTCTTATATGCATGAGCCCACAGACCTTATTCTAAGCCAGTAGAGGGATGTGAGCAAAAGAATGGTATTGTTATTTTATGGATCACTCCAGCTACTGCATGGAGGATAAACCTCGGGAGGCCATGAATGGAAGCTGGAAGACCAAGGCGTTGGACAATCAAGTTGTTGACTTCTAATAAATCATCGGCTTGGATAGGGACTCTCCCCAGAATTCAGGCAGGCCCATGGCTCACTTCTAATGGACAGAATGTGGCAAAGTTACTGGGATGTCTCTCTCGTGCTTGTGTTACATGACATAAGACTTCATCTTAGCAGACCAGAATGTGAGAAATTCTCCTGATTATACTGAAGAAGCAAACCATCTCTGGCCTAGGAGTGGGTATTTAGGTCAGAGACATTTAGGACCTATGGGTAGCCCCAGCCAAGAACCGGTAAGAAGCTAGGCTCTCAGTTCTATAGCCACAAGGCATGGAGTTTTGCCAACAATTTAACTAGGAGGTGATTCTTCCTTAGTCGAGCCTCCAGATGAGAATGCAGCCTGCCAACATCTTGATCGCAGACTGTCAGATGCTGAGCAGGGTCAGCAAAGCTATTTCCAGACTCCTTCCAGACTCATGGAAACTGTGAGATAAATGTGCATGGTTTTAAACTGTGAGAAAATCAATGTGCATGGTTTGTGGTAATTGGTTACACAGCAACAGAAAAACAACACAGCCCACTAAGATGTTTCGGCAGTAGTACAGGCAGGAGATGATAGCTAGTCGTCATGGAGATGGGGAGAAGCAGTCTGATTCGGCATGTGTTTTAAACACAGAGATTTTGCCAATGACATTTGCCAATAGCTAGAATATGGCATATGTGTAAAGAGAGGAGTTTAAGATGACTTCAAGAATGGCTCCACAAATACAAATATCCCACTTACAAAACAATTGATTTTAAAGTAAGCAAAAATTAAAAAAAAAACTTTTTAAAGAAAAAAAATTTTTGGAGTCCCTGCTGTGGTGCAGTAAGTTAAGGATTCAGTGTCATTACTTCTGTGGCTCAGGTCTCTGCTGTGCCGTGGGTTGGATCCCTGGCCCAGGAACTTCCACAGGCCCCGGGTGTGGCCCCCAAATAAAAATTTTTTTAAATTAAAAATAATTAGTTGATTTATATTTTGCTCATCTTATAAATCAAATCTGCTCAGTCCTTGTTAAAATGCTGTAACATGCTGCGGCACCTCTTTCAGGAATGTATTTGACCCTTTTCTAAGCCAAGCTAGTTCTGCTCATGCTTCAAGTTTCAGCTGAAGTCTATCACTTCTGTAAGAAAGCTCCATCATGCAGAAGAGTTGCTTAAATTTTTGCTCCCCGTCATGATCAGTTTGGGCTGCCGTAACAGAGTTCTGTAGCCTGGGACTCTTACAAACAAAAGAAATCTATTTCTCACAGTTCTAGATGCTGGGGACTCCAAGGTCAAGGCACGGGCAGACTCTGTGACTGATTCACAGAGCGCTCTCTTCTTCCTGTGCCCTCATGTGGCAGGAGGGGCAAAGGAGCTCTTTTAATGAGGGCACTAATACTATTCATGACCTGATCACCTCCCAAAATACTATCACATTGGGGATTAGATTTCTACATATAAATTGGGAGATGGGGTGGTGAACACAAATATTCAGTCTGTAGCACTCCCCTAGCACGTTGCTCAAAGATCTTTTACAGCTTTTATCTCATGAGCTGAAGCTTATGTTTGTTCTTCTGGCTCCTACACAAGGCAGATAGCTCGTGATTTTCATCTTTATATTTCAAAAGCCTAGAACAGAGCCTGGGACATCTATATAAAACATTCAAAAGTATGGTGAATGAATAATTGCATCTATTCTGCAAATATTTTGAAATCATCAGATTCAGCTATATTTTACCTGATTCTATCCTCTCATAGCAACA
Source organism: Catagonus wagneri (assembly GCA_004024745.2). Taxonomy (NCBI): domain Eukaryota; kingdom Metazoa; phylum Chordata; class Mammalia; order Artiodactyla; family Tayassuidae; genus Catagonus; species Catagonus wagneri. The sequence continues at coordinate 14,344,651 of PVHT021183699.1, forward strand.
TAGTTCATCTCACTATATGATCAACTAAAGCAGAAAAGTTGTGTACTCATCTATTACCTGTGTATATGAGTGTGTATAACAAATAGGCTGCTTGTACTCTTTTGACAATGTTAACTCTGTAAATAATATTAGTACTCATGTTGTATTTACTGTGTATATGTGTTCACGTGCTTGTGTATGTGTGTGTGAGAGAAAGAAAGAGGCAGGAGAGAGAGAGAGGATTCTTTTTTTTAAGTTTTACTGAAGTATAATTGATTTATAATGTAATACTTTCTGCTCTACAGCCAAGTGATTCAGTTATACATGTCCACACATCCATTCTTTTTCAGATTCTTTTCCCAAACAGATTATCGCAGAATATTAGGTAGCGTTCCCTGTGCTATCCAGCAGGTTCCTATTGGCCAGTCGTTCCATATACCTCAGTGTGTGCATGCCAGTCCCAAACCCCCAGGCCAGCCCTCCCCCCACGACCTGTCCCCTTTGGTCCCGTTAAGTTTGTTTTCAAAGTCTGTGAGTCAGTTGAGAGAAAGGATTCCGTAAGCTGAAAACACATGTTTAATCCAATTTGAATTGCAGATTGCAGATCCAGCATTTACATTCTTGACTTACTGTTTTCCAGCCTTGTAGAATGATAAAAGGTAGATTTTTGAAGACTTTTGAGACTGCTCCTTAGGCTACTCAAGAATGTGTAAAAGGGACAAGGTAGACACTGGGTCTCTTTTAAAAAGGAAAGGAATGTTCCAATATAAAAAAAATTATGGTATTTGTGGGCTACAGTTTGTTCAAACACACCGGGCTGACTTTCCAGGCTTCAGTCCAACTGTATGAGGCATGCAGAAGCCCTGTGCCTACTCATAAAAATGTCTCAGATCAAAGACTTTGAAAATTGTTTAGAGGCTTTAATTGTTCTGAGCATAGCAATTTTGGCCATTTCATTTTGGGACCAGAGGTTCAAGATTGAACTAGATAGACCAATGGTTACAATTTGTCTAATTGCAGAAACACAGACACACGGACACACACACACACGGACACACACACACACACACACACCCTTCCTAAGAGGGCAAGTAACCTCAGAGGAATGGGAGAGCCTCTTTGAGTCAGTTCACCATTTACCTTAAAATGTTCATTTTCCTACTCTTATCCTGGGACACCAAAACTCTCTAATAAATCCCAAATACACAATTGCTGTCACTCAGGAAACTTTTTGGCAACAAGATTTATGACCTCGAGCATGGCAGAATTTCTGTCTCTCCAGTTAAAAGTAATACTCAACACTGTAGCATACACAATGTTGAAATACAATGTTGTACATGTGAAATGTATGCAATGTTTTAAACTAGGGTTTCTTCGGTTTTTAAAAAATGATGCTCAAAGCAGCCCATTACTTTGGTTAGAGTAATTTAGAGACTGGGACCAAAGGAAAACTCCAAGTGCAGAGGAAAACCAAACCGAACACAACCAAAACGGTTTTCCAGGGACAAAATGAAGCATCAGAACATATCTAGGCTGCTCAAAATGTTCCTTAAGCTAAACTTAGTTCTCAGATAAGGATGGAATACCAGTTTATAATGACAGATACACTGTTACCAACATGCGTTGAAGCTATCCAAGAGTCACTTTTGAATGGTCAGTCTCAAAATTTGACCTGCGGTACCCTATAAGCATTCAAACAATTGTCATTGCTGAAAACAGGATAAGAATTGGAAACTATTTTTGGAAAGCATGGTTGGTATATTCACTAAGCCCCTCATACATCTATCACTCACTCTGCTAAGGGATGCTACAATTTAGAGCCAGGAGGAATGCCATTTAAAATACACAGGCTTGGGAGAGATACACATGTGGGTTAAGAACCCAACTAGGGAGTTCCCGTCGTGGCTCAGCAGAAGCTCATCCGACTAGCATCCATGAGGATGCAGGTTCGTCCCTTGGCCTCACTCAGTGGGTTAAGGATCGAGTGTTGCTGTGAGCTATGGCGCAGGCCGGCAGATACAGCTCCAATTTGACCCCCAGCCTGGGAATCTCCATATGCTGCGGGTGTAGCCCTAAACACACACACACACACACACACACACAAGAATGAAAGTAGTATCCATGAGGATGCAGGTTCAAACCCTGGCCTTGCTCATTGGGTTAAGGATCTGGCATTGTAGTAAGCTGTGGTGTAGTTTGCAGAAATGGCTTGGATCCCAAGTTGCCATGGCTGTGGCGGAGGCTGGCAGCTGTAGCTCCAATTCGACTCCTAGCCAGGGAAATTCCATATGCTGCAGGTACAGCCCTGATAAGAAAAAAAATAAAAAGTAAAATATGCTTGCTTGTGAAATGGGGGAAAATATCAGTATGTAAAGAAATACTTGTTCTGTGGTTCCAAAATCATATTTCAGAGCCAGAAATTATGCAGAAGACATTTCTTTTGGAGAAAAATATGTAATTTCCAAATTTAAAAAAACCCCAGAAATGAAAATTAGTAACCGAACATGGTTCAATGAGTGAAGAATGCTAAATTCTACACAGTTTCCATGATGTTCATACACAGAAAGAAGATACTTTGAAAACTGTTTTCATGTTGATCTTCTTGACAGAAAACCAGATCTGTATAGCTCTAACATTTTGTTTGCATTTAATAACCATTATACTTTAAATTATTATGTTTTTAAATTACCCAGCAAATCAGTTTTCTTAGTACTTTTCCAGATTTGATCGTTTTAAAACATAAGGTTTGAGGTTTCCTGTCCTTGGATGTTCATGAGATGATTTCTTAGAGCTTTTGTGAGAACTAACTTAAGTGGATTTATGTTTCTTATGAAATAACTACCTAATTGTAAGGAATTGGTTTAGCACGGAAAGAGGGGAGAAAGAAATGAGCAGGGGATACATGCAAAAGGCGGCGATCATGATTTATTGGAGAATTTGGCTCCCGGGTGAGGTTCTGTGACTCTCGGGCATGGAGTCAGGGAAGTTGCGCCCGGGTTGGGAGCACGGGGGTTTTTAAGCCTTGTTGGTTCCGGGTCTGGATCTGGGTAGTGCCTTTGCCAAGTTAGGCAAGGGACCACCGTGTCCCTAGGTGATTGGTCGGATAGGCGTTTGGGGGCTTTCCGGGTAGGTGTGGCTTCGATCCTCTGTTGGCGTGGGTGGGGCTGGCGGCCTATCCTCCCGCGCAGGCTTGTCCGTTCCTCATGGGGTCTGTTTGATATGAGGGGTCTCTTTGCCATCTGGGGGGCCGCTACCCATCCCCGCCGGCCTAACACTAACTTTAGTAACTCTGGGTTAAAGGACACACTTTGAAAGGAATTCGGTCATATTTTTTTTGGTTAAGCTAGATTCCATTTAACTTAAGGAATTTTTTTTTTACAGCCACATCTGTGCATATGGAAGTTCCCAGGCTAGGAGCTGAATCCGAGCTGCAGGTGCAGACATATGCCACAGCCACAGCAACACTGGATCCGGCCTGCATCTTCGATCTATGCTGCAGCTTGTGGCAACGCCAGATCCTTAACCCACTGAGCAAGGCCAGGGATGGAACCCGCAACCTTATGGTTCCTAGTCAGATTCATTTTCGCTGCACCACAATGGAAACTCCAAGTTTCACTTTTTTAATTACTTCACTGATTCTACTTTTGGTTTACTCATCTTCCATTCTATCAGTGTAACTGAAATATCATGACCAGCTTTTTTTTTCTTCACATTTTAAGAATATGGGGTGACAGAAAGAGCCATGGATTTGAACTCACAAGATCTAGGTTTGAATCTTGCACTTACTGTGTAATCTCATGCCGTGTTTTCTCATCTGTAAAATGGGGCTTATCAAGATATGGAGAGGAATCTAATATATATAGTATATATATATAATATGTATAGTCTCACAAATACATAGAATCTAATGACTTCTCTGTGAAAATGGTGGATTGAACACATTCTTCTTAAGCTCTGACTGCAGCATCAATCGAAGTAAAATTATAAGGCATAAAATCCACAATAACGGAGCAGAAAAGAAAATTTAAAAACAGAATTTTGGAGAGAACAAGACCAATAGTCAAGTGACGATCAAATCGGCAAATATCAAGAAAGCGGAACCTTGAACCAGCAGCAGGGAAAGCTGAATGAATTCACTGGGCTCAGAGAGATGTGTGAGACAGGGCAGAATTAGGAGACAAGTTCATGAAACAGGCCCGTGAAATGGATCGGGTGCTCCCTCTCAGGGCTCAGCTGGAATTGTCCTCAACCTTAATGGCACATTAGATTCACTGGGGGAGCTTAAAACCCTCCTGCTGCCCACACACCCCAGACCAACTAAATCAGAGCCTTCCTCCAAGAACCTCGGGTGATTCCCACGTGTAGTGAGGTACAGAGCCATGGTCCATGAGACCAGGCTAGCTGCCATTTCCCGGATCTCAGCAGAGCCCACGGAGAGCTAGGGAGATGCACACCCAATGGGGAGAGAAGCTGAGCTTCTCCTCCCCACCCCCACCCCTCGCTCCCCGCATCCCAGTGCAAGCGGCATTCTAACCCAACCCCACCTTCCCTTGGTACTGTTGTATGCGTGTGTCTTCTGGGTACCCTTAGGGCACACACAACAGGGTCCCATCCTCTCTCTTATCCTCGTTCACCAGAACATTTCTGATTGGTCAAAATCTGAGACACTTTTGAACAGTGTGTCTTGAAACCAGAGACCAGGCTCCATCCTTTCCTCTTTATTCCTTGCATTTCTGTTTCTAGGTCACTGGCTTTCATGCGGTGAGCTCAGGCACACCAGCCCCCTCCATTTCAATGTCTCCGCATATGGGACTGGGGTCTGTCATGAAAACCCACTGAGTGCGGATTAGGGTGCTCTCTTAGTCTGCTCAGGCTGTCATAATGAAATACCAGGACTGGTGGCTTAAACCACAGACATGAATTTTCTTACAGCCCTAGAGGCTGGAAATCTGAGATCTTGGTGTCAATAAAGTTGGATTCTGGTGAGAGCGCTCTCCTGGCTTGCAGTTAGCTACCTTCCTGCTGTGTCCTCACAAGACCTCTTGTTTGTGTGCAAGTGGGGAGGTGGGAAGGGAGACAAGAGGGTGAGAGAGACAGACAGATGGAGAGATGTGGGCAGAGGAGGGGGTCGCGGGGAGGACGGAGGGAGATAGACTCTTCGGTCTGGTGTCTCTTCTTGCCCCAAAGAGTTAAGGAGTGCTCTGCCAGGTGTGCCCTGGGATTCAGGCGTGCAATGAAGAAGGCAAAAGAGAAGCAAAGCCAACCGGGGACCTCACATTGCTTGTCCCTTCCTTTCTCATTTCCGTACCATATTCGGAGGTCCGGCCACAGAGGGGTCAAGGCCCAAAGTCAGTTATAAGCCTGAATCAGCCTTGCCTTCCAGACAGGCCTTGGCTTGGGAAATAGAGAAGTGAAAAGAAAAAGAGGTCCTTCTGAAACAAGAGGGAAGGGGGCAGGGCGCAAGCTTTTAAAAAGAATGACATAGCCATTGAGGATACGACAAAGAAACTTGTTAGAGCCAACGGGGCCCTTAATGGCGGAAGGTTTGACTTCCACTGGACCTTGAGCCTTATTACGCGCTCATTATACTATATTAGCATCTAAGAGACACGCCCCCAGGCACCATGACAGTTCCAGGGGGGCCATAAAAGGCCAAAAGTGGGCAGTGCCCTAATGCCTGGAAGTCCCCGCCCCTTCCTGGAAATAGCTAGACTAATCCCTCCCACTCATTAGTCAATGAAATTACCCAGCCCTTAAATACTCAACACCCTGCATTTCCCAGTGGGGAGGGGGAGCTCTCACTTTCGGAGATGGCCCAGGCCCTGTCTACACTCTTCTCCCTGTCACTGCCTCTCTCTGAATTCCTTCTGCGCTGAGACATAAAGAACCTGTACTTCAGTAAGTCCTGACACCAGGTGCGATTTTAATAATAATAATAACAAAAAAAAAAGTAGGTTTAGGTCCCAGTCTGAGTTGTATGGTTTCACTTCAGTTCCCGCTGGAGACAGGGAGGGTCACGAGCAGAGGGAAGCGGAAGGTTAACTCAGGTTGCTTCGAATTACATTTGTCCACACAGGCATGCAACATACCGCTTAAAAAATACATGAAGTTAATTTCTCTGCAGGGGTTCCCTTTCCTCTCCGGTTTCAAAGCACTTGGCCACAAAAGATCCTAGTCTTCACTCAAGTTTTCATCTAGATATCAACTGAGAGCCCTAAGGGTTTAAGTTTGGTAAAGGTCTTTGAACTTGTGAAAAGTACTAAGGAAAAACAATTCTTTTATCATTAGAAGATGCAAGGGGCCCACTGAGGACCACACAGCTGGAAAACTCTCCTTCTGAGGAAAGGCTCGGAGGCCCAGCTTGCTAATTAAAATCACAATGAAAATCAGCACGGGGGGTGGGGGGTGGTGGCTCAACATCCTTTACTGAGAAACTGAAACACTCACGACTGACTCACACAGGACACGGCAGATTTTCTCCAAAAGGCATTTGGAAAAAAGCAAAGAAATTCAAGTCCCAGCCGCCCTCCATCTACTGACCTAGTAAACTCCGTGTCTGAGTCGGTGACACAAACCTGACTCCCTGCCACCTCAGCAGAGCCCGGCGCTGGAAAAGCCAGCGTGGCCGCCCGTGGGTGGGAATGTTGAGTGGTGTTTGCATCTGCGTTTTTCAGCCTAGGAAGAGGCTCCGAATCTCTTGGTTCCGGCATGTGAGTCAGTCGTGGGTGTTTGTGTTTTGGGCTCTGGGTTGGAAGTCACCGCCTTCCTGCTGTTGGTCGTCTCAATCCACAGGGGTAGCAACTAAAAAGAGGTGACTAGCGCTGTCTGGTACTTAAAAGGCACCTGGAAGTTCAGTTGGCAGTTGCAGCTAAATTTCTTTTCTCGGTAAACAAGTGTACTCCGTTTATAAATAACAGTGGGAAAGAGGAAGGAGGAGGAAGGAAGAGAAATAAGTCTATAGAGGATGTGATTGAAGTGAACGGGAGTCTAGTCACAGTAAAAATAGACGGCTGTGTGTGTCAGTGGCGGGGCGCCGGGGCTGCTGGCCCGGACCGGGCTCCCAGTGGCAGTGCGAGTGGGGAGGACAAGGGGCTGCCAACACCACCGAACAATTTTGGAATCTGAAAGACCATCGCGGCTTTGAAAGGACCCCTTCCTGGTGCCTCTGCCCTCAGTGCTGGGCTTGGCACCATTTTTCCCTGGAAAGGACTTCAAGACAACCCAGAATTCCATAGCAGGGACTGTTCTTTCAGTCCCGGGGCAACACCCACTTGAAAAAGTGATCTCACAAATTGGGCTAACCCAACAGCTAGTTTTTATTTCAGTGAGGTTGACCAAAAAAAAAAAAAAAATCAAGCCGCTTAAGGTCGCTGGAAAATATAAGGTGATCACGAAGCCAACAAACAGGTTTTGCACTGCAGACAGCTAACCCGGCTTTGGCCCAGGAAGGCCCATGAGTTTCCCTTTCAGAAAGCAGAGATTGCAAGTGGAAAGAGCTTCACCTTTCCAACCGGTTTGAGTGTGGAAGTCAAAGCTGCACCTTGCGAATGCAGTAGGAGGCTGGAGACTTTGTTTCATTTCCAGTGTTTATAATTAAAAGGTAATTTGGAGGTCCACCCACTGTCACTGCATGATGGCCTTTCCAAAACTCAGAAAAACAGAGCCCCAAGAGGTATTATTTGATTCAAAACACTCCCACTGGAGGGAGAAAAAAATTATAATGCTCATCACTACCTTTGCCTGGTGGTTATAATCTTGGAGCTGTTTTTATGGGACCTTGACATTTTTAAATAAAAGGCTTCATTGTTTGCATAATACTTTTTACATTAACAGCTCAGTTTAATGCTTTAAAGATCATTATCTATGGATATTGCAGAACTTCCAGAACTACCCCATTGCTGTAAGATACTCGAAAGGCATATACACCGAGGCCTACTCCAAAACCGAACGAAACCAATGAACAAATCTCCCGACTGTGAATTTTTGCTTAACTAACCTGTTATTCTCCCAAAAAGTGAAGACCTGTGATTTGACTGTGGCAGGTGGAATCGTTCCACTTTTTCAAAATAATTCTGCTTTTAACCTTCTCAGTCTTGAGGACCGTTTCTTGGAAAAGTGACTGATGACGTATTTTCATAGCTTATGACAACCCATCAAACTGCTTCCGTGCTAAGACCGAGTTGGCAGGACCAGGAAGCGGGCTCCCTGAGACCAGGGCTTTTCTGTTATCCTGGCTCTTTAGCCATAGATTATCCATATAGCGTTGAATACCTGACGCAAGCCAGGCCACCTGGAGTGCTGCCTTGGAGTTTTTCAAGCTGGAGTGTGGCAAAGAGTTTTCTTCTTCTCTTGTCTCAGAGCATGGAGTGTGAAATTTGGATGTGTGGTGTTCTTTACCTTACAGAGGAACCAATCTACAAAGAGAGAGAAAAAAAAAAAAAATAGCCCACAGCTAGAGAGGTGAGACAGAGAAAGTACTGGCTGTATTTGAATGTTTAGTGCTATTTGTCCTTCAGATCATTCACCTTGCCTTAAGGCATAAGATATTCCAGAATCCCTTTTAAAAATTGTCACCAGCACATTTTTTTTCCCTAAGCTGCTTAGGTTTCTTTTTTTTTTTTTTTGTCTTTTTGCCTTTACATAGAGCCGCACCCGCGGCATATGGAGGTTCCCAGGCTAGGGGTCTAACAGGAGCTGTAGCCGCCGGCCTTCGCCACAGCCACAGCTACGTGGGATCCGAGCCGCGTCTGCAACCTACAGCACAGCTCACGGCAACGCCGGATCCTTAACCCACTGAGCAAGGCCAGGGATCGAACCTGCAACCGCATGGTTCTTAGTCAGATTCGTTAACCACTGAGCCAGGAAGGGAACTCCGCTAAGCTGCTTAGGTTTCTAATACACCAAAAAAAGAGTCAATACGTGGATCCAATTGATTGTGAAACAAATGAACCAAGGTTGACAATTTTTTTTTTCCTCAAAGAAAATCTGATCCAAGCGATCAGATTTAGAATTGTTAAATAAATGTCTGGGAATTCCCACTGGGGCTCAGCAGGTGAAGAATCAGACATAGTGTCTGTGAGGCTGCAGGTTTGAGCCTTGGCCTCGCTCAGTGGGTTAAGGATCCGGCTTTGCTGCTAGCTGTGGCATAAGTCGCAGATACAGCTCGGGTCCAATGTTGGTGTGGCTGTGGCGTAGACCGGCAGCTGCAGCTCTGATCTGACCCCCTAGCCTGGGAACTTCTATATGCCACAGGTGCATCATAAAAAGAAAAAAAAAAGATCTGGACAGCACACACGGCGGGTATACCACCTTTATAGGGCTAGAGACCAGAGGCTGTCATCTCTGCCTTTTTAGGAGTTGAAAGTCTTGTCTGAGATACAGTGAGCTTTGTTTCCATGAAAACTCAAGTTTCTTGTTTATTGTGTATGCCCCACTCCCTACCAGAACTGGAGCTACACAAGGCAAGGTATTGGTTCTGTTCAAGGATGTGTCCAGGCACCTAGAACAGTGCTTCACACATGGTAGGCACTGAACAAAAAACGTACTAAATGGAGGAGCTAACCTTTGTCCGTATCCTGATCCTGTGCAGTGTCTTAGCTCCTCGAGAACGCTAGGCTCCGTGATAGAAAGAATGACGACATTGAAGAAGAGGAGCTTGTCACTAGGGTACCTGAGACAGAAAGAAGTTTAAAGGCCAAAAGAAACTATTTTTAAATTTAACAATTTGGAAACAATTCTGTCTCAGCACCTGATCAATAGATGCAGCCAGTGTACTTCTCTCCACCTCGCTTTTCTTTGATCTCTATTTTACTTCCAGCTGGTTGTACCATTATATGTTCTCTCCTTCCTTCAGTAATAGGACCGTTTCGGTTTTAGTAAGCAAATGGCAGCCCAACCAAGAACCACGTTTTCCAGCCTCCGCTGTGTCTAAGCAAGACCCTGTGATTAAGTTTTGTTTTTTTTGTTTTTGTTTTGTCTTTTTGCCTTATCTAGGGCCGCACCCGTAGCACATGGAGAATCCCAGGCTAGGGGTCTAACAGGAGCTGTAGCCGCCGGCCTTCGCCACAGCCACAGCAACGCGGTATACGAGCCGCGTCTGCGACCTTCACCACAGCTCATGGCAACGCCGGATCCTTAACCCACTGAGCAAGGCCAGGGATCAAACCTGCAACCTCATGGTTCTTAGATTCGTTAACCACTGAGCCACGACGGGAACTCCTGTGATTAAGTTTTGACCAAGAGAAATGATATATTTCAATTCTGAGTCGTGCCTTTAAAAGCTAGGGGCATACTCACTCTTAGCTCTTCTTTTTTTTAATCTTCCTATTCACTGTGATGCCAGTATGACAGCAGAGTCTAGCCTTAGAGTGCCAACAGGCAGCTGCACGCCAAGGAGGTGGGAACAGGAACACAGAAGGAGTGAAGGCTTGTGATACCGTGGGGCTGCCACCTAAACCCTGGACAGCTCACACCTGGACAGTTAACAGGAAGGAGAAATAATTGTCTGTTTTATTTAAGACACTGCAGTGTTTGGGCCTTTGTTGTCATAGCTGAACCTATGTTGTAATTAATGCCATGGACACAATCAAAATTAATCTGGCCTGGGGAGTTCCAGTTGTGGCTCAGTGGGTTAAGAACTTTACTAGTATCCATGAGGATGTGGGTTCCATCCCCAGCCTCACTTAGGGAATTTGGAGTTGCCACAAGTTGCAGCGAAGGTTGAAGATGCAGCCTGGATCTGCGTTGCTGTGGCTGTGGCGTATGTGGCGGCAGCAGTTCTGATTTGACCCCTAGTCTGGGAACTTACATATGCTGCAGGTGCACCCCTAAAAAAAAAAAATTAATCTGGCCTGGAACTTTTCTGTCTTCAATTGTCTTATATCACGATTAGGTCCTTCAGGCTTTTGATAACTTTATGTACTCTCTCATTGTTTGCATTCATACATGCAGCCTATATTGTTCTGAATTCTTAGTTCTCATTCTTTTTTAGATCCCTAAGGAACACGAGGTTTCAAAATAAAATTGGAGTGATCAGAACGGGCTCCTTGAGTCCCATGAACCTGAACCATGTTGCCCAGTCATTCTCAGGGTCCAAGGCCTGCCGTACAGTATAAACTTGTTCGCTCATTATCTCCAGAGAGTTCAATCTCTGCAGCAAGGTGACACTTGCCTTGAGGGTAAAAGACCCCAAATCGCACCCAGGCAGTGCTTAGCACAGAGTGGAGCAATTATTAAGAGCACCATAGGTACATGGAAACCTCTATATTATTATTTTTTTTTGGCTTTTTTTTTTTTTTTTTTTTTTGCCTACACCACAGCCACAGCAACGCGGGATCCGAGCCATGTCTGCGACCTACACCACAGCTCACGGCAACACCGGATCCTTGACCCAGTGGGAGCTCCGATTCACCCCCTAGCCTGGGAACTTCCATATGTCACAGGTGCAGCTGTAAAAAGGAAAAAAAAAGAAAAAAAGGACTAAACGTTAGGAACAGAGTATTCTGGAGCTTGAGGTTATGGAGAGAGGATGGGCAGCATGAACAACAGTCTAGAATCAGGAAACAGTACACCGTGCTCAGCGTTAAGAGTTCACATAGAAGGTAGAATGGATCTGTTTTAGTTTGTTTGTCTAACTTTCTTTGCTTTCAGGAATTGCTTCTCCATTAATCTTGTCATTATCCTGCCTTCCACCAATGGAAATGGATGTAGGACTCAGCCTGTCCAATCGGGACCTTCTATGCCCTTGGCCTGGACCTTGGAACATCTCTGGAGTAGGCACGACCTAGGCAGAGCCAGGCAGAGTCCTTTGGGGAGATTAATAAGGACATAAGAGTAGCAGGGATTATTTTCTCTTTTCTGTGCTTGCCAGCTATGAAGATGGGCATTTCCCTCTGCCGTGGGCATCACTGCCATTACCAAGGAGAAGGCTGCCTATGATTTAAGCCAGCTTGGAAGGATGAAGAGCCAAGAAGGGAATCGAGGAGATCTGAGGACCGAGTCTGGATCTCGGAGCCCACTGTGCCTGGAGCAAAATCCCCGCCCCCTTCGCTCTCCACCCCAGACCTTCCAGTTACAGGAACAAGGCAGTTCCTCTTATGTTTCTGCTGTGGAGTATTTCTGTCCCTTGCAACCTAAAGAGACCTGAAAGATGGTGGTGAGAGCCACTGGCAAACATCACCAGGAGTGCCTGACACCTGCACACGGAGCAGGAGGAGAAGGAAAGGCAGTGGTGATCCAAGGTAAAAACATACATTGAATGAACTGATTCTTGACCTTTGCCTTTTTTTTGCATTCACACCACCAAAAAACAGAAAACCCAGGAGTTCTCATCATGGCACAGTGGAAACAAATCTGACTAGTACCCATGAGGATGCGGGTTCAATCTCTGGCCTTGCTCCATGGGTCAGCGATCCCCTGTTGCCGTGGGGTATAGGCTGGCAGCTATAGCTCTGATTTGACCCCTGACCTGGGAAATTCCATGTGCCATGGGTGCAAGCCCTAAAAAGCAAAAAAGGAAAAAAAAAAGAAAACCCAACCCAACAAAAATGAAAACACCGTGTGTGTGTGTGTGTGTGTGTGTGTGTGTGTGTGTGTACATGTTTGTGTGCAGGATGGAGAGGAAGCTGCAGGCCTGGTTGAGGCTCCTCCCTCTCCTGTGCCAACAAAGAACTTCACAGGATCCTGTGAAAAATGGGAATTCAGGCCTGGGATCCACGGAGAGGCCAAGAGGTTCCACACTCTTTGGCTCAGATACCTGAGAGCTATGTTATCCTCGAAAATGAATCAGAACCTAAAAGTGCCCACAACCTCTCCTGGAGTTACTTCTTCCCACACGATAGCATTTCCATGGCAACTTCCTCTTCAGGCAGCCTAATGGTGGTTGCTGGCACTGGGGCCCCTGAGCTGGAAAAACTCACCAAGGAGTATGGTACTCGGTCTGTCAGCTGAGAGGCTGGTTGTACTTAGACTTAGGGAAAGAGCTTTGAGAGACTATCTGCAACATCCAGTCACAGGTACACTGTTGGGAGCCTCATCTTCAAATACGCGTGTTAATTTACTGGATGTGGTTCGACGTGACAGTCACATACACAGAAAGCTCCCCACCCAGAGTTAGTGTTTTCTCAGTCCTGTTCTCAGTTCAGTTGGCATCTTAAATATACCCAGAGGTGCTCAGCACTTTATGATGCTGTCTTAGAAATTCTCAGACCTGTGGCCATTGTATGCATACTGTTCCAGGCCTTCTTTAGACGCTGTAATTTTCAAGCCATTGGAAATTGTGAAGCAGGGCTTTGCCCACAGGGACCCTCCTACACAGCAGAGACTTCTCTCCTATGTTGGAATCGTATATACTTGTGTGTGTGTGTGTGTGTGTGTGTGTGTGTGTGTGTGTGTGTCTTTTTAGGGCCACACCCATGGCACATGGAAGTTCCCAGGCTACGGGTCAAATCGGAGCTGCAGCTGTTGGCCAGCAGCACAGCCACAGCAACGCCAGATCTGAGCCACGTCTGCGACCCACACTGAAGCTCAGGGCAACGCTTGGTCCTTGAACCCACTGAGCAAGACCAAGGATTGAACCCGAGTCCTCAAGGATACTAGTCAATTTCATTACTGCTGAGCCACACTGGGAACTCCCGAAATCTTACCTACTCTCGAAGGCCCGGGACCAAGGCAGTTGTGTCTAGGAAATCCAAGAACAAATCCTTTCTTATCTGGTTCCTCCAGTTGGAAGGGAATTTGCTTACCTCATTTGAATTCTTACTGAATTTTTTCTGTAGCTTTTATGTGGTATTAATTACTTTTTATCTTGCCAAGTCATATCATATTCCTAAATAAGAATAGAAAGAATATTCACTCATTTTTATATCTGTTAATTCTCCGAGGCTGAAACCTTAAACGGAAGTAAATACTTAATAATGTTCTTAATACATGAATAATTTCGGGGTTAAACTGATTTTCATCGTGGTTTTTTAGGTTAAAAGTTCCTAGTGATCTAGTAATTTTTGTATTTTTCAGTAGATGCTCAACAAACATTAAACTGTGTAACCAACTGTGTATTCAAGATTTTTTTTCTTCTTTGCTGCATATAGCTTATTAGGATATAGTTTGTATTACGAATAGCGTTTAACTTTATCAGAATGTGTTTCCTTATCCATTCCCTGAGAAAATTAATTCTATCTTAGAATCTCTGATGAGTTATTGGTGAAACTGAATTAAAAAGATAGACTGTATTTATGGAAAAAAAGGAAATGAGATTACTCACCAATTACTCAACATCAGTAACTACTGATTGTGCAACGATGAAAGTAAAATGTAAAAGCAGGAGACTCCAAAAGGAGCCAGCGTATTAGACTGTCAGTGGAATGTGTTAAAGAATTAAGATTTAGCAATTCTAAGAGTCACAGCTGTCCTGAGGAATTTAACCAACCTCGGTGTTCAGAACAATAGCGTATGTAAAGGAATGCGTGTCATATTGGTTCACATTAAGTCAGAGCATCGAAATGCTGAAATTCAAGCAAAAAACCTACACAGCCTTCATTGTTTAAAGAAAGAGAAGCAATTTATTCACCACCAGTCATGTGATTATTCACTATAGTTTCATGCTAAGGCAGTAAGTAATCTCAGATTTGGCTTTGTTGAAATTACCACATTTCTTTCTTAGACGTACAGAAAGAGGTACAGCAAGGAACGGTGCCAGATAAAAGATAGGTTGCCCGGTTAAATTTGAATTTAAGAAAAGCCACAAATAACTTTTCGGGATAAATGTGTCCCACGTGCTTCATAGCGTTGGGACTGGTATCTCAATTCTGACTCCCCTCGCCTTTTTACATCATCATGTATTCATTCATTCACTGATTCAGCCTTGACTTATTGAGCTGGCTCCGGGCTGTGGATGTGCGGTGTTGACAACTCATTGATGAGCAAAACGGACACTATCATTGCCCAGAGTCCCTACAGGGTAGCTTGATCTAAGCAAGCAGAAAGGCAATCACACGGTATAATATTATAAATGCATGATTCACCGTGTGTTTATTCATAGTGGGGCAATTAACCCAGCCTTGGGTCAGAAAAAGACTTCCAGAGGACATGCTGGCTGGGTTAGGCCAAAAGCAAGAAGGCTGGGGGACAGGACTGTGCCTACCACAGGGGTACATCAATGGAGCACTTGAGAAACTGGAAGCTCCACTGTCTGGATTAGCTGAGCCCCAGACCAAAAGAAGACTGTGAACGGTGAGCATCCGGACCGGGGAGGTGTCCCAGGTCCAGGTCACCAGAGCCCTTGTTTGAGCCCAGTCGATCGAATGGTCCACGCAGCAAAGTGACATAGTCACACTTATAAGTCAGAAAACTCTCTGGCAGTAGAGAGGAAATGGGCTAGAAGTGAGGACAGTGTCATTGTGGCTGTGGAGATGGGTCTGGGGGGAGTCGAGGGAAGAAAGAACTCTTTAGGAGGTCACCCCAAGGCGGCCCTTTTCTTTGTGTGGAGGCAAAATTCTGACCTTCGTCTCCACGTTTGCTTTGATGTGACACGCTCCATGACAAGGAAGAGCATGTCACAGAACAGCTTTTTCTCAGCCATTGTTGCCATGCCAACTCCACTAGAAGGGAATACATACTTTACAAGTACATAGGAAACAAGCTGTGTGTAATTTCCTTTTTTTTTTTTTTCTTTGTGGCTGTGCTAGCAGCATAAAAAAGTTCCCAGGCCAGGGACTGAACCCAAGCCACAGCAGCAACCTGAGCTACAGCAGTGACAATGGCAGGTCCTTAAGCTGCTGAGCCACCAGGGAACTTCACAATGCCTAATATGAACCTATTTCCTACAGTCTATATAACTTAGTGTGGTTTTAAATGACCCAGAGTTACTGGAGAACCAGCCCAGAAATGAACATTTTGTCCAGAGAATGACCAGCTGCCTAAGAAGCTCACCAGTTATATGAACTACTCATCCGACAGCTCTTATCACTAGAGGAATATGTTTTAGCTTTTTCATGAGAATGAACTCTGCCCAGTCAAGAAGAAAGAGAAAATTTAAATAGGAAACCAGAAAGAGAAAGAAATGCAAAGGACTGGAGACCCCTGAGGCACATGGGTAAATGGGACTGGAAGAAGCAAACAAACAATGTCATTGACTCAAACAAATAAGCAAGCACAGTCACATCTATCCTGTGCTGACAGTTGACCACGTGCCAGGAACCACTTTAGTACAGATATACCCATCTTCTCGTTAAATTCTCACCAGTGTACTAAGAAACTAATCATTGCTCCCATTTTCCAGATGAGGAAAATTGCGTTTCAGTGTGCCTAAGCAACTCTGCCAAGGTCACACAGCACTTGAGAGCTGGAACCCATATTTCCAACGCCAGTTTTCTCTGCCTGAAAATGAAAAGTGTGCTGTCCACAGTCTCTGGCAGGGCGTCAAGGAAAAGATGCTTTTCTCATGGAGGATCAACCTGGCATTTCTTAAGTCCAACGCCTTAACCACTTGGCCATCCCGGCGGTGAACCTGGCATTTCTGAAGCAGCTGAACTTGCTTGGCGGTCCACAAGCATCATGCGTAGACCTGAAAGAGAAATGTTTTGTAATTCGTGGAGAACTGTTTCCTACTTCTGCTGATTTAAATGAGAGCAGGAGTTCCCTCGAGGCCCAGCGGGTTAAGGATCCCACATTGTTACAGCTGTGGCACAGGTTTGATCCCTGGCCTGGGAACTTCCACAAGCCATGGGTGTGGCCAAAAAACAAACAAACAAAAAAAAATGAGGACAAATGATTTACCAGAAAATTAAATGACTGATGATTGATTTATGAATATTTAGAAGCCAGCCACACTGATTTGCAGCCAGCACTAAGAGCTATGTTCACTGAAAGAGATTCAGTCATGTCAGCCCAATGCCATGTTCATGTCTGCCTGGTTCTCCTGAACTAGAAGATTCGGGGGAGGCCGTAGAGATACTTAATCTTGATTTTATCAAGCTTCTTAGAAAAACACTTCATAATATCATTGTGAATCAATGTGAGAATGGAAAACTGAATGCTAGTTCGATGGAACAGAGGTGTAGGCACTTAAATAATGTCATCCTAAAAGAATCGGTGTTGACGTGGGTGTATCTAGTGACAGACAACAGGACATAGTACTTTTTCAATATTTTTTTTTACTTTTTAAAACATGTTTTTTTGAAATAAATGAGCTTTGTTCACATTTCCTCTCAGTTCCATTTTCTCTAACGGTTTCCGCCACTGTTTCCTTTACTTTCTGTTTCTGTTTGTTTGTTAGTTTTTTTGTTTTTGCCTTTTAGAGCAGCAGGTGCAGCATGTGGAAGTTCCCAGGCTAGGGGTCAAATCCAAGCTCTAGCTGCCGGCCACAGCCACAGCCACAGCCAAGCCAGATCCTAGCCTCGTCTATGACCTACATCATAGCTTAAGGCACACCAGATTGTTAACCCTCTGAGCAGGGCCAGGGATTGAACCCGTGTACTCATGAATACTGGTCAGGTTCGTTTCTGCTGAGCCACCATGGGAACTCCTCTGTTCCTGTTTTTTTCACTTTTTGAGAGACAATTTTTTCTCCCCGTGCCAAAATTGCCATATACCAACACTGGGGACCAAATTCTAATGAAAAGTGACTTCATAATGGATTTCCCAACCCCTAAATATTGGAGACAGCTCAGTCTAAAAAGGAGGATGTGAAAGAAAGAAAGAAAGAAAGGAAGGAAGGAAGGAAGGAAGGAAGGGAAAAAGAAAGAGAAAAAAGAAAACAGTGAAGAAGTCCCCCTGTGGCACAGTGGGTTAAGGATGCCCTGTTGTCACTGTTGTGCCTTGGGTTGCTGCTATGGCGCATTCAAGACGGCTCCATTCTCATGAACCGTCTCCCAAACGCCCACTTCCCAATACCATCACACTGGGGATTAAGCTTCAACATAGGAATTTTGTGGGGAAATAAACATTCAGTCCCTAGCAAACTTCTACCCTTAAAAAGGGACTGACCGAGCCTTGCTCTGCCTCCAAGTTCAACACTTGGACAAGGACTCTGACCAGCTGGATTTCGGTCAATTACCTGCCCCCAGGGGTTGGCCTTCGATGATGGACACAGGTAAGATGTCTTTCTGGACCAATAAGTTAAGGACATAGGGGCGACATTATGAGAAAAGCAACAGCATCTCCAGGAACTAAGTTGTCAAGCAGTTTTCAGAAGAAAAAGTGTGGGCTTTATTTTTTCAGTAAAAAATACAGAATACTTGTAGACAAAGCCATATGTGTCCACTCAGATCATCCATCCACTCATATCCATGAGAAACTCATCGTAGACTCTTGAACTTCCTCAGTTAGAAAACCCCCAAACGTATGAAATTGGTCCTCTCCCATTTCTTCCAGCTACATTCTACTTTTAAAATACATACCCTCCGCACTGCTTGCCTGAACACTTAGCTTTACCTGGTGGCACTGACTTCTGTTTTCACGATCCCTCATGCAACCATGAGAGTGAACTTACTGCATGATCCTCCGTCATCCAGAGAATAAAGTCCCAAATTTAACATATAAGGCAAGGTTCCTCCTAATGAAGCTTGAGGCCACTTCACTGGGCTCATCTCTACTGTTTCGTAATCTATTTATATTCCAGGGCTTCAACTTGCTTCTTTTGGAAATTCACCCAGATGTCTCGCTCAGCAAATACAAAGAACATCTGCTTAACTGCAGAGCTTTGGAAGTGAGCGAGATAAGTCTGAAGACCTCCACCTTCAGCTGTTGGTAGCGACTTGATTTTACACAGAAGCTAAGAGAGAAATAGGTGGAGAGACATCCAAGTTTCCCCTTCATTTATTTTCACAGCTGAGATACTGAGGTCAAGCAGAACAATGTGACTTTATCCCCATGCTAGTGAGTGACACCCTAAGTCTTCTGATTCTCATTCCAGTGCCCCGAATCCAGGAAGAAGTGAACACGGTTCTTATAAACAGGAGAGTCAACAAGGCACCAAGGAGATACGGTCACAGGGAGAAGAGATCCAGAAAAGGAGGAGGAAGTGCGTTCCTTTTCTGGAATCATCCCTCACCCCAAAATGTAAGCATAACAAGAAAAACTGTACACGTAGGAAAGGGAGGCATAATGCAATAGTGAGCTGAAAAAATCATTTCCTCCAAATGAGGTGTGTCCAGGGCCAGGGATAAGGGGCCAGATGGTTGGAATGAGCAGGCTTCGCTCTGACAGCAGCAGGAACTATCAGCAATGAAGGGTCATATCCTGTCAATGGCCAGCCTCACAAGCTCCCACTTGGGCCTTGGATTTTTTTTCAATGAGGCTGAACGTCATGCCAAGAAGCCTGCTTACCCTCCCCCGGTGCCATCCCAGGGTTCAGAAATGGGGTAGATTTTGTAAGATAAATGATTCTCAACTTTGGAAGTCTCTTTTGGCCCTTTCTATCATTTGCTTTAAAACATAATACAAAGGGAGTTCCCTGGGGGCCTACTGGTCAAGAATCCAGCATTGTCACTGCTGTTGCACAGATTTGATCCCTGTCCTGAGAACTTCCGCAGGTACAGCCGAAAAAATTTAAATAAAATATAATACATATTAGAATATGATTTCTGGATTGTCTGGGTAAAGAAAGGATTGTTAACATCTGTGAACAATAAAAAACACCAACCAAAAAGAATAAAAATGTAAGCAGGCTCTTGATAGGTTTCTTGTATTTTATGTTTTATATATCTTCATTTATTTTCAGATTAATTGTATACTAAGGTATATGAAATTTATCAACAGTTAAGAAAAAAAAAAAAAACCCAACCAGTGTGTTGGCCAAAAAGGATACTTAGAATCCATTTGATTCTGAGGAAAAGAATTGGTAAAATTGATATAGAAATAATTTTCTTCTCTTTTGTTCTTGTTACCTTCCCTTAACAGATGCCGAATTAGAATATTTAAATGTTGTGATTACCTTCAAATATTGAAATAGTCATAAAAGTTTTACTCCATAATAGCAAGGCAGGAAAGTAACTCCAAGAGTTCTAAAGTGAATCATTAGCCTTCCGAAGACCCACCCAAACTCCTTTTCCAACACTTGAGTTAATACCAGTACCATGAGATCCCAGACTATGTTCTTCTTTTTGTTAGTTTGGAAAGAATGACTAATCCTTGTATACTATTCTTAGACTCTGTTATTTGGCCAATTTAGAAAGAACGGACTAATACTAATAATATCCAACATTTATAGCACGTTCACAGTTTACAAAGCATTTTTCCATTTAATCTTCACAGCAGTTCCCAGATGAAGTGACTTGCCCCAACTCATCTGTAACTAGGTGGCAGAGCTAGGATATAAAACTCAGGTCTTCTGAATCCAGCCTTCAATTCTGACTGTGCATAAGACAGGGAAAGTAATGCCAGCCGTTTTCACTAACACCTATCGTGTTTCAATAAAGTCATGGCAATGTGGTCAGTGGGGTCGGGGATTCTGCTCCATACAGTGACACAGGGGTCCATGCTCTTTCCACTTGTGCCTCAATGTCTTCCACACTTGGCTTCCAAAGTCACTAGAGAAAGTGAGAGAATGGAGATCATACATGGGGGATGTCTATGGTCCAGGTCTGCTGGCGGAGCACATCACTTCCACTCAGGTTCTTGTGACCAGACTGTCATCTTAGCAAGGGAAGCCCAGGTGTAAGGAAGCTGTTCTCCCAGCTTCACAAATCTTGGAAAGGTGGACTTGAGAGCTTTGTCTTTAGCCCTTTGGTTTATCATGTCTCCATGGAGTCCTTTCAATTGGGGAGTTACTTATTTTTCTTCCCCTCCAGTATCTTTTCCATCCTTTCAACTCCAAGAATTTCTTTTCTTTTTTTCTTACCTTTTAAAATTTTATGACTGCACCCAAGGCATATGGAAGTTGCCTGGCCAGGGATTGAATCTGAGCCACAGCTGCATCAATGTCTGACATTTAACCCACAGCATGGGGCCAGGGATCAAATCTGAGAGGCCACAGAGACAACGCTGAATCCTTAACATGCTATGCTACAGCAGGAACTCCCAGAATTTCTGTCTATCCCTATTCCTAGCCCCTTCTCCCAGGCTGTTTTGAGATCTGTGTTTTAACTTTTTACCCGTGTATTTGTCTTTGCCCTTATGCATCACATGCTCTTTAAAGACAAAAATGTGTCAGTTATCACAGTACATTCCCTCCCCCCTCCATCAACCCTCCACTTTCATCCAAATAAACTCAATTCTGCCTCATTATGTGCAAGACGCCTGGTGCCTTGAGGAGAAGCAAAGAGGAATTAGGATCTTAAGAAGCTTATAAAATGAGGCTAAAATGTGCAATGCAGTTAGGAATGCAGAAAGAAAGTGCCAAGGAAACATAGAGGGAAGAGACTGATTCCGAATTGAAGGGAAGGGGACTGGAAAAAACTTCACTGAGGAAATAGGAATCATAACTGTAGTAGCTCGCAGTTATTGAAATTTTACTGTGGGCCATACATTGCCTTATGTATATTACACTATGTCATTCTCATAGCAACTTTATGAGGTGGCACTGTTGTTGCTCCCATTAGCTGGGTTAGAACAGACACGGGGAAATGTCCTATCAGGGACATTACTGGGACAGTTGGTGAAACATCAATAAGCATTGTAGAATAGATAGATAATAGCATCATAGAAATGCTACTTTTCTTTTTTTTTTTTTTTTGGTTTTGTTTTGTTTTGTTTTTTAAGGGCCACACCTGCAGCATATGGAAGTTCCCAGGCTAGGGGTCGAATCAAGCTGTAGCTGCCGGCCTACACCACAGCCACAGCAGTGTGGGATCTGAGCCACATCTGCACTTATGCCGCAGCTCACAGCAATGCCGCATACTTTAACCCACTGAGCAAGGCCAGGGATTGAAACTGCATCCTCATGGATACTAGCACTCTGTAATAACCTATATGGGAAAAGAATCAGAAAATGAATGGATATGTGTACATGTATGACTGAGTCCCTTTGCTATACAACAGAAAATAACACAACATTGTAAATCAACTATATTTCAATAAAACTTAAAAAAAACAACAACAAAGATTACAAAATTCATTCTTAAAAAGTGGATGCAGAAGTCACAAATAACGACCCTTCCCAGCTTTTTGTTTTTGCATTTGCTGACAACTTTTCCGTGTTTCTGTTCTTCCCCAGCTTCATCTGTCTGCCAAGCTCCAACTTGCCCCAGCTCCAGGCATAATTCATTATTTTTACCTTTATTCTCATGGGGCATCTTGGAGTATGCCTTTGCTAGCTTTTTTCTTGATTATTAAAAATTACAATATTAATCCATAGGTATTAACCTAAGTACTTATGTATTAATATTGTAAAATGTAAAAGTGCATAGAGTGGAAATTATGTATCACTTGTCCTTTGATCCAGAAGTTGGCTGATGGGAGCAGGAGAGGTACAGAGACAAGTGTTTCTTACGCCATTCTATGTACCTTTATTTTTTAACTATTTTTGGCCACACCCAAAGGCATGTGGAAGTTCCTGGGCCAGGGATCTAACCCTTGCCGAAGCAGGAACTAGAACCACGGCAGTGACAACTCCGGATCCTTAACTGCTAGGCCACCAGGTAACACCCTGTGTACCTTTTTATATCTGAATCATTTCATTCAAAAGCGACACTTTCCTTTTCTTTGCTACTCATCCTCTTTGCTAGAAAAGTGGTTACCACTTTGTCATATACTCATTTTTCTAGACCTTTGGCTATGTTTCCCGCCCTGCAAATACACACATACACACCGGCAATTATTTTTATCCCAATGAAATCAGACCATATTTATTGTTCCATAATTTTAAAAAAAGCTAATAGACCTGAGTTCTTGTTGTGGCTCCGTGGAAATGAACCCAGTTAGTATTCATGAGGGTGCAGGCTCTATCCCTGGCCTCGCTCAGTGGGTTAAGCATCAGGTGTTGCCATGAGCTGTGGTGTGGGTCGCATACCTGGCTCGGATCTGATGTTGCTGTGGCTGTGGTGTAGGACAGCATCTGAGGCTCCGATTCGACCCCTAGCCTGGGAAGCTCCATATGCCGCACCTGCAGCCCTTAAAAAAAAATAGATAGATAGAAAGATAGATAGATAGATAGATAGATAGATAGATAGATAGATAGATGATAGACAGATAGATATAATAGATTTTATTTCCTAGTGCAGTCTCAGGTTTAGAGAAAAAAGTGAGCAAGTGGTAGAGCTGGTACCCATTTACCTCCCCCCCCACTATCATTAACACCTTTGTTCCTTTCTTTGTGCGGTACATTTGTTATCACTGATTAGCCAATGTCGATACATTATTATTAACTAAAACACACAGTTTGAGGTTCACTCTTTCTGCTGGAGGGTTTGGTTCTGGGTTCTGGGTTTTTGCAGATATGCAGTGTCACATATCCACCACTACAGTATCGCACAGGGTAATGTCACCTCCCTGAAACCCCCGCCACCTACTAGCCCCTCCCCCCACCTCAGCTCCTAGCAACAGCTGATCTTTTTACTGTCTTTGTACTCTTACCTTTTCCAGAATGTCACATGGTTGGAGTCACACAGGACAGATCCTTTTCAGCCTGGCCTCGCTCACCTAGCAACATACGCTTAAGGCTCCGTCGTGTCTTTTCGTGGCTACAATTTATTTAAAAAAAAAATTATTTATTTATTTAGTTACTTTTTTATTTTGCTTTTTAGGACCACACTGAGCGTGGCCAGAAATTGAACCCGCAGATACCAGTCAGGTGTGTTATTGCTTAGCCACATTGGGAACTCCTGTAATTTCTTTTCTGAAAACTGACATCAGTGTTTTCCCATGTCCTTACATACAGATTTACTTTTACTCTTTAGTAGTTACATAAGCATTTCATATATGATTACACAAACTTTTTTCCTTTTTTTTCTTTTTAGGATTGCACCCATGGCATATGGAACTTCCCAGGCTACAGGTCGAATAGGAGCCCCAGCTGCCAGCCTACGCCACAGCCACAGCAATGCGGATCAGAGCCTCATCTGCAACCTACACCACAGCTCATAGCAACACTGGATCCTTGACTCACTGAGCATGGCCAGGGATCGAACCCAAATCCTCATGTATACCAGCTGAGTTCATTTCCACTGAGCCACAACAGGAACTCCTGCACAAATTTTTTATCCTTTTCCTTCCTGATAAACATGTAAGTTTTTTCAGGTTTTCTAATCATCTATTTACTTTTGTCTCCCACTAAACTTTACCCTCCTTAACAGTAAAACACAGTGTCAATAAATAACATTGCTTCTGTCTACAAAGAACTGCATACACAAGAGGGGTGGTGGTAACTCGAAGCAAGAAAGGGGAAGAATCTAGGAGTTCCCTGGTGGTCTAATGGATAAGGACCTGACACTGTCACTGCCATGGCTAGGGTTTGATGCTTGGCCCCAGAACTTCACCATGCTATGGACATGGCCACAAAAGAAGGAGAAGGAGAAGGAGGAGGAGGAGAAGAAGGGAGGGTCTCCTGATGGCAGAGGAGTTTAGTGGCAAGAAGGAGCGGGGTTGGGGGTGCGGGTGGCAGGCTGGGACAAGCTGGCAACACAGACTTAGCAAAACCCTGATGGGAGGTGGGACTGAAATCAAGCCCTGACAGTGAGATCTGGGCCCTTTCCATTTCTGAAATAAAGAAGCAATCTCAGCTTGCTAGTACTGGGGTCCTGGGGGCCGGGGGCCTGGAACATGCCCCATGCCCCTGCCCCCCAACAATTGCTGTAGGCCCCCGTCTGCCCTGCTCCAGTGTATGGACCAAATTGCCATTACACGGCTTCCTAGGAGCATGGGTGCTGTGCGTGGTACAGCCTGACTCCCACGCAGGCCTGGCCAAAAAAGGCAGGGAGGCCCAGCCTCCAGGAGCCCTCTTTCCAAAAATATTCTTTGCTTGTGGAAACCAAGTAGAAGCCAAAGGCCTCACGCTGACTGCCACTGGGGCTGCCGCTCATAAAATGTCTTCGCCTCTCTTAGGTACAGAATGTGTCCTGGGGCATTCGTGTTGCCTGTCTACACTGACTCCAGAGCCGCGTGGTAGCTGCCTTAATGCCCCCTGGAACCCTTACCACCCAGAGGGACCGCCAGGGCTGGTTATTAAACGACCATGTGAACAAACAGCGTTGGAAGCTGCCTCAGTTCAGGTTTCCCCAGGAGCACACCCTGAAACAAGGACTCCAGTGAAAGCAGTTTGTCGGGGAGGTGACACCAAGGGACAGCCACGGGGGAGGGGAGTGAGGTGGGGAAGAGAAGGTGTGTTATCAGGCACGTTACCTCTGTGCAGCTGGGACGTGGTCTCCCTGGGAACTTTGAGGAAAGGTGCAGACATGTCCTGGGAATTCTCCTGCCCGGGGCTGAGATATTTATACACTCAGTCCTGAGAGGCACTGGGCCAGGACGGCTCCTGGGAGCTGAATAATAACTCCCTGGCCTTTCCAGCCAGCCATACATAGGATGACGGGATGACCTTCTAACAGTTCCAGAAAAATCCCTCAGGCTGCGAGGGACAGATGCTGAGACGTGGGAGTCGGCCAGAGCCTAAGGACTTAAGACGGTAAAGTCTGAGGGCGAGGGGAACATCCACTACCAAACCCTCTGGGGACAATAGTCACGGGAGACCTGAATTCCCGCTAGAGATTTGTGACAAGTGGTTGTCCCCACTCCCCGCCCCCAGCCCCCCCTCCCGACCCCCCATACCTGAAGTGACAGAAAGCATAGCAAATTCTGGGGCAGGTGACTTCATCGTTGGCAAATCCTGGAGTTAAAAATGCTTCCCCGTTTGTTCTCAGTCTCTTCATCTCTAAATTCCCTCTGAGCTACGCAGAGCACTACTATCTGCTCCCCAGGTCAGCCCTTCGAATACCTGAAAAGAGTCACATTAGCGCCCCCCCCCCACGCACACACACATCAGTCCTCTTGTGTGGATTTTTTTCCCCCATTTTTGGCCACCCCACGGCATATGGAGTTCCCAGGCCAGGGATCAGATGCCAGCCACAGTTGCAACCTATGCGGCAGCTGCAGCAAAGCCAGATCCTTAAGCTACTGTGCCGGCCTGGGGGTTGAACCTGTGTCCCGGCTCTCCAGAGATGTGCCGATCCTATTGTGCCACAGGGGGAATGCCTGTCTTTCTTTTTACATCTCCAATGCTTTCATCACATTCCTCACATGCAGCTTTGAGTTCCAAACCATCCCTCACACGCCCCCTTAAACAAAAAAAAATTTTTTAAAGGGAAAGTAAATTATCTACTAAAGACTAAGTGCAAAGTTGCTTTTACATGTGGCAGTCCCGTCAACATATGTTAAAATACGCCATGACCAGGAGTTCCCTGGTGGTCTAATGGTTAGGATTCCAGCACTTTTACCTCTGGGACTCAGGGTTCAATTCCTAGTCTGGGAACTGAGAGTCCACATCAAGCCACTGCACGCTGCTGCCAAAAATAAAGAAATTAAAAATAAAATTAAAATATGTCATGACCATATAGGAAGAGAGAGGTGAGGGCTTCCTTAGGGACATGGGCTGGCCTCCGTCCTTAGGGAGGCACAGCTCAGCTCTGGTTTTGCACTTGAGTCCCCTCGACAAGATGTGAACCAGCTCTGCAAGAAATCCTTGCACTAGAGGCAGATCAGGGGTTGGGGTTCCCACCCCCCACGCCACACTAAATTGTTTCTGAGCCTCTTCCTTCTGACCACATACAGCACTTTAAAAACTTTTTTCCTGGAGTTCCCTTCATGGCTCAGTGGTTAACGAATCCGACTAGGAACCATGAGGTTGAGGGTTTGATCCCTGGCCTCGCGCAGTGGGTTAAGGATCCGGCGTTGCCCTGAGCTGTGGTGTAGGTCGCAGACGCGGCTCGCATCCCGCGTTGCTGTGGCTGTGGCGAAGGCCGGCGGCTACAGCTCCTGTTAGACCCCTAGCCTGGGAACCTCCACATGCCGCAGGTGCAGCTCCACATAAAGGCAAAAAGACAAAAAAAAAAAAAATTTTTTTTTTCCTGGGAGTTCCCATTGAGACACAACAGTAACGAATCCGACTAATATCCATGAGGATGCGCCAGACTCTTAACTCCCTGAGTGGGGCTCAGGATCGTACTAGTCCGGTTTGTTACCCTTAAACCACAATGGGAATTCCTAAAATACAGATGTTAGGAGTTTCAGCCATGGTGCCCTGGGTTAAGAACCTGACTGCAGTAGCTCGGATCGTTGCAGTGGATTTGATCCCTGGCTGGACGCAGTGGGATAAAGGATCTGTGTTGCTGCGGCTGTGGCATAGGTCACAGCTGCAGCTGGGATTCGATCCCTGGCCAAGGAACTTCCACGTACCGTGGGTGCTGCCATAAAAAAAAATACGAAAGTTAATTTGATTACTATCTGTGTGTGATCAGGCCAACAGATCAGGAGACAGTTGCCAGTAGAAAGGTTGCTACTCGTAGGTCCCAGATGACGGGATGTGGAAGGTCAGGCCGGGCACAGAGGTCACTTAGGGGGCGGAGGGAGGGAGGGAAAGAACAGAAGGGCCTTTGCTGTGCTTCCTTGGGCAGGTGGAGGTGAGGCAGGGTAGCGGGACCGGCCAGTCTGATAATTTTAGTCCACTCTGGGGCATAGGGGCTGTCTCTAGATGTGTGGTTCCTGCCATGGGGCAATTAGAGTGGTGACGGCGGCCCTGGGTGTGTGAGGCCCATAACGGATGGATTGGGTATGGACCTAGGAGAGGCTGGTTTTCATACATGTCCTTGTAGGTGAGACCTTTACTGTCTCAAGAAATTACCCTGGGAGGGGCAGTTCTTAAGAGGTCAAGCACCAGAAACACACAGTTAATGCAAATCTTAACAATCCTGGTCACCGTCAGGGACTGTATTAGCTGGACTGCTCTAACCAAATCCCACAGACCGGATGCCTTAAGCAATAGAAATGTGTCCTCTCACACTTCTGGAGTCTGGAAGGCCAAGATCAAGGAATGGGCAGAGCGGAATTTATTCTCTCCCCCCCCCTTTTTTTTTTTGTCTTTTTAGGGCCTCACTCGAGGCATATGAAGGTTCCCAGGCTAGGGGTCTAACAGGAGCTGTAGCCGCCGGCCTTCGCCACAGCCACAGCAACGCGGGATCCGAGCCGCATCTGCAACCTACACCACAGCTCAGGGCAATGCCGGATCCTTAAGCCACTGAGCAAGGCCTGGGATCGAACCTGCGTCCTCATGGATACTAGTCAGATTCATTTCCGCTGAGCCACCATGGGAACTCCCAGGGTTGAATTCATTCTGAGGAGTCTCTCCTGGCTTGCAGACGGCCGTCTTCTCACTACGCCCTCACTGGTCCTTTCCCTGGGCACAGGCCTCCCTGGTGTGTCTTTACGTGTCCACATTTTCTCTCCTTACGAGACATTAGTCAGACTGAGTGGGGCCAAGCCCTCACGGCCTCCTTTTAAATCAGTCAGCTCTTTAAAGTCCCTCTCCCCAAATACGGTCACATCCTGAGGGTTTAGCGGTTCAATGTACCAGTTTTGTAGGATTCCATAACTCAGTCCAGGCAGACACCTTGCTCATGTAGCTGAGGGGTTGCTGGAGCTGAGGAACCGAGGGGACAGTTTTGAGGGTCACTGAGAGTGAGGGCAGGAGCCCAGGCGTGGGGGACGAGGGTGAGGGGGCCTGGGACTAGGAGCCACTGTTATTTGGGTAGGATGTAAATAGGACTGTATTTATATCTTTAGGCTTCAGGGCCTTGACAAATTGAGAATACAGAGAGAGCTGCTCCTGGAAAAGACTGCCCATCAATATGGAATATTATTTTTGGTACAGAACCAGGATTTCATCAATACCAAAAGCCAAGGCCCACAACCTGGAGTGGGGCTAGGGCAGCCGTCTTTAGAGAGCCCACCGATTGTATTTACTTCTATTAACAGTTAATGGTCTGAAAACACTCAGCCTGGGTCCTCTCTGACCACAAAAGTTCACCCCTATCTTGCAGGGAAAAAGATGCTCAACAGACTTGAACGTCTGTAGGAAAGCACACGGTGTTTAGTTCAAACATTCACTGAGAACAAACTGGGCATTCATGTCCTTTTCCCATGCCCCCCCCCTTTTTTTTTTTTGGCTTTGTAGGGCTGCACTGTGGCATATTGTAGTTCCCAGGTTAAGGATGGAACTGGAGCTGCAGCTGCCAGCCTACAGCAAAGCCACAGCAACTTGGGATCCAAGCTGCATCTGCAGTCTGCACCATAGCTCACAGCAATATCGGTCCTTAACCCATTGAGCAAAGCCAGGGATTGAACCTGCATCCTCGTGGATACTAGCTGGGTTCGTTACTGCTGAGCCACAACAGGAACTGCTCCCACGCCCTTCTCAAGAGTCTCATGCAGGCTCCTGGCTCCTTTCTCTAACACACATGCCCACATAGGCACGTGAGCGCGAGCAGACACACACACACACACACACACACACACACACACACACACACACACACAAACACACGAGTTTTTTTCCCACACCCTCAACTCTTATTATTCCAGGCAACCAGATTTCTTGCCTCACAAACTACCGTGCAAGATTCTTCAGAAATCTTTTTATGCTTCCCCTCTGCTTGGAGTCGTGGTTGGAAACAGCTGCTCACTTCCTTGTTCTCACTGCCTCTTCTTCTCACAGGAAGCAAGAAAGACGCCACTAGTAGACTCCTCCTATCTTTAAAAAAAAAGGAAAAGAAAAGAAAAGAAAAAAAGAAAAGAAAAGGCAAAAGAGCACAGCTTATAAACAACAAGGTCCTTTTTAGTGCAAGGAACTATATCCAATCTCCTAGGATAGACCAGGATGGAAAAGAATATTAAAAAAGAATGCGTATAGTTTGGGATGGAAATGCTATAAAAATTTGGTGGTGATGATTGTTGTATACCTATAAATTTAATAAAATTCATTAAGTTATAAAAAAAAGAATGTGTATATATATGTATAACTGAGTCACTTTACTGTGTGTAAATCAACTCTGCTTTAATATAAAAAGAAAAGAGCAGGGCTCATGCCAGGAGTTCTTAAGGAGGAAGGGGTCCGGATTTGTCGACAACCACGGTATTTCCAGCAGTAACTAGGTTAATCAGAAGGAACTAAGCTGCAGATTTAGACAGTGTGCTCTGAAAAAGCCTTTGTTCCAATGCAAGTTGTTGGGACAGGCAAGAGAAACCAGCGCTGGAGAGCTTAAGCGAACAGAAAATTTCCTTGGAAGCTATCAGGTGGTGGGGTCACAGAATCGACCCGTAGCAGGAACTTAAGGTGACAGGGTGGGGAAATTTTGGAAAACAGGTGGGGAGTCGAAGGGCTTCAGAAGTCATCACCAAGTTCATTGTCTCTGGCTGAAGGCCAGCCCACAGCGGGACACAACCACAAAAAAATGGCTGCAACGGACACTGTGAAAACTCCAAAGGGAACTCCGGCACGGCCTGATTTTGTGTCGTACTCAGCAGATCCAGAGTGCCAAGAGGGAGTATCTGACCCATGGGTGAAAGCTTCCTTGAGCCCCACTCCTGGAGGCGATGGAGGACTGTTCACGCTCCCTTCTGTTTGGGTGAAGTTGAGGGGAACTGTGTCCCATCAGAATAGGCGTGGTGGTGGATTCCCCCCAAATAAGAAGGGAGATTGAATGTTAGAAAAAAAAGATCAGGAAATGTTCATCTCCGCTGTGATTGTAGCCATGGATATTTGAAAGCTATGTCATTAAGAAGAAAACTGAGTCTAGAATTTTGTAGTTGCTCCAGCCGCTGGTTGGTGGCACAGAGATATCTAGCCAAATCTGTGTTCTTCGTTCCTTTTTTTTTTCTTTTTAGGGTTGACGCTTCAAAATATGGAAGTTCCCAGGCTAGGGGTTGAATCGGAACTACAGCTGCGGGCCTACACCACAGCCACGGCAACGTGGGATCTGAGCCGCGTCTGCGACCTACACCACAGCTCACGGCAACGCCGGATCCTTAACCCACTGAGTGAGGCCAGGGATCGAATCCGAGTCCTCATGGATCCTAGTCGGGTTGTTAACTCCCTGAACCACAACAGGAGCTCCAGTGCTCTTCCTTTCTTAGTAGGGGCTTGTCAGAGGGCAGTGCCTTCCAGTCTGGGAACTACAGGGCCCAGTGCTCCAAGCTGTCCATAGAGAGGCGTCCCAGGCAAGCAAGGCTCAGCGGCTGCCATGGGTGTGATCACATGCCCCTTCGGTGTTAGCTTGCAACATTTTCCCATGTACTGACTCTCTGTGCTATTTCCCTCTCTGACTGTCTGCACAAGAAGTGATGTCCAGCGTGACTTTGGAAGATTTTGTGTTAAACGCCACAGAGCCTTTGACATCTTGGCCCCTAAATGACCACAAGGTGAAGTTCGCCCTGTTCACCCGATTACCATACAGCGATTCTACAGGGACAAGAAATCGTTTTTGCTTGAGCTTGGGTCATTATATACTGTTAGGTTCATTGGGTTCTAATGCATTTATTTAGCTTGTTTCTTGGTTTATTCTAATGGAGACAGAGAAGGAACACAGGCTTTCGAAAGAGACAGACCTGAGGTCAAGTCCATGCTCCACTGCTTATTTCCTAGCAGTCCTTTATTAGTTCTGTTTTATAAAATGAGATTAATTGTATCTATCACAGAAGGTGGATGTAAGGATTAAATGAAGTGGTCGGTGCAAAATGCCTGATGATTGGCTTGCAGTAGGTACTGGACGCGTGGTTGATTGTGGCCCAGAGCGTGGCATCTATGATGGGAAGAGGCGTCAACGGGCAGTTACGAGGCTGAAGTCCTCATTGCAGAGCTGCTGCTCATGCAAGCCCGGGGAAAGCCCTCTGCCTTTCTGCCCCTTCGTTTATCTGTAAAGCAATGACTCAGGGTGACACCTGGAGTTCCCACACCGTTTCCCGTGGAATCTCTTGGCGCTGCAAAATTCCTGGCCCCCCACCACCTTCACCCCCAGGAAGAGCAGGATAGAGCCCTGCAGACTGTGCTCTAAAAGTCCGGTCCAGACGCTTCCTTCCAAACAAGGAAGGTCCAGTTTGGTTTGTTTGACGCTCTGGGCTTCCAAAAGAGAGTTTGTTTGAAGAAAAAGCATCACCGCCCTTGTAAACAAACTGAACGTCACTGTGTTCTAAGGGCTTCCAAGTCCTCCCCGACTAATGCTCCAGGGTCCTGTGAGAGTCTGGTGGCGGTGGCTTGGTCCACCAGGGCGTTTGGGGGAGGATTTGACCTTCTTCTCCCACCTGAAGAGCTTCCAAGAAGACAGGGTGCCCTGCAATTTCCCAGAACACCCAGGCGTAGAAGTACTCAGCTGGGGGCAGAATCATGACCATGAATAAGAACTGGAAAAGCAGCTAACAGGTGCAGTCCTCAGCACTCGGACAAAGTCAAGGGCAAGGGCCCACGGACCTGGCTGGAAAACGCTGAAGTCAAGTCCAAGATTCGGCACATCGTTTCCAACCTTGAGCTGGGGACAAGAAAGAAGGCAGATGATACAATAGTACCAAGAAGTAAATTCTCCCCCAATTAATCTACAAATTAAACAAAACTTCATAGGAGTTCTGTGTGGCTCAGCAGGTTGAGGATCCAGTGTTGGCACCGCTGTGGTGAGGGTCATTGTTGTAGCATGGGTTGATCCCTGGCCTGGGAACTTTTGCACGCCATGCGTATGGCCAAAATAAATAAATAAACTCAAGGAATTCCATCATGGCTCAGCGCAAACCAATCTGACTAGTACCCACAAGGACACTGGTTTGATCCCTGGCCTTGCTCAGTGGGTTAAGGATCCAGCGTTGCTGTGAGCTGTGGTGTAGTTTGCAAATGTGACTTGGATCTGGCATTGCTGTGGCTGTGCCATAGGCCAGTGGCTACAGCTCCGATTTGACTCCTAGCCTAGGAACCTCCATATGGGTTCGGCCCTAAAAACACAAAAAAGCAAAATTAAAAAATATATGAATACGCTCAATTAAAAGAAAAATAAGAGAAAGCTGGCAGCTCACGGGCTTACAGATCTGCCACCAAGAAGAAAGCAGCTGGCTTCCAGTTGGGGTCGCAGCCTCTGCTTTCCAGTATGGCTTTTATTTTTTAATTTTTTTGGATTTTTACGGCCTCATCGTTGGTATACGGAGGTTCCCAGGCTAGGGGTCATATCAGAGCTGTAGCTGCCAGTCTAAACCACAGCCACAGCAATACAGGGTCCAAGCCAATTCTGCAACCTACAGTACAACTCACAGCAACGCCGGATCCTTAACCCACTGAGCGAGGCCAGGGATCGAACCTGCGTCCTCATGGATGCTGCAGGTTTGTTAACTGCTGAGCCACAATGGGAACTCCCAGTATGGCTTTCTACTCTCAGAAAATGTTTGGCCTTGCCACACAGAAATGTCACAGAAAGGGAGGGTGGCCAAAGACTCTATTATAACTTTTTATTTATAACTCAGTCCACCAATATTTATGTTAAAAGTTCTGGATACTCTTTTAGGTGCTGGGGATTGAGACTAATCCTTGTATCCCTCATTCCAATCTGAGACAGCATGAATAAATAAGCAAATTCAAACTTGAGGCAGGTGGCAAGAACTGTTAAATAAAGGGGACAGAGATTAAAGGGGTGCTATTTTAATTTTCATTTTTGGAAAGCTTCTTGTAATATTTTTCGTCAGAATCAAGAGAGAATCAAGGAAGTTCCCAATGTGACACAGCCAAAATGAACTTAATATCCATGAGAATGCGGGTTTGATCCCTGGCCTTGCTCTGTGGGTCAGGGATCCAGCATTGCTGTGAGCTTTGGTGTAGGTCACAGGTGTGGCTCAGATCCCATGTTGCTGTGGCTGTGGCTGTGGCTGGCAGCTACAGCTCTGATATGACCCCTAGCCTGGGTACTTCCTTATACCACAGGTGTGGCCCTAAAAACAAAAAAAAAGACAAACAAAAAAAAAAGAGAGAGAGTCAAAATGTTTTCTTTCCGTAAGAAAAAGAATACTTAAACCGAGCGTCTATGAATTCTTTGATTTCATTAGCAAACCGTAGTTCTTTTGCTGACAATAAACCTTGTGCATAATATAGTATCTGGTAATTATTTTCCTTTCTAAGTTGGAGGTGGTAGCTTTTGAAGAGTTTCTGGAATTTTTTTTTTTTAACCTGTGGAGATATGTAGATATAGATATCTTTTTGTTTAATTACTTAATGAATTTTATTTCAATTGTAGGTGTACAAAAATCATCACAACCAAATTTTAAAGCATTTCCACCCCAAACCCTCAGTACATCCCCCCCCCCCAACTTGTCTCATTTGGAAACCGTAAGTTTTCCAAAGTCTGTGAGTCAGTATCTGTTCTGCAAAGAAGTTCATTGTGTCCTTTTTTTAGACTCCACGTGTAAATGGTAGCATTTGATGTTGGTGTCTCATTGTCTGATTGCTTTCACTTCACATGATAATTTCTAGATAGCATCTGGTAATTATTTTTCCTTCTAAGTTGGAGGTGGTAGCTTTTGAATAGTTCCTGGAAATTTTGAACCCACGACACAGCAGTGACCGGAGTCACAGCACTGACAATGCCGGATCCTTAACTCGCTGAGCCACACGGAAACTCCAAGACATTTGTCTTTCCATCGTGCTCTTCCCCTGTCTTATCCCTTTCATCAACCCAGGGGAGAGGATTTCCTCTAGAACAAAGAGACGGGAAAGAAAGCAAAGCATAGAGACGGAAAGCAGGATTAGGCATGAGTAAGAAAGCACAAAGAAGATAAAAAGGCAGCAGATGGATAAAAACAGAAGAGGCAATAAATGAATACCAGTGAGAGAAAAAAAGCAAGAAAGAGAAAGAAATGTTATCCATCCTTCCAGCTTCCTCATCTCTTTCCTTTCTCTGTTGATAATATAAAAGGAAGAGAGGTCTATTGCCTCTGGGGGCAAAATCCTTCTTGGAAAACATATTTTGTCTTCAATGAACATGCACAGAACACACAAGGTTGACGCAGGAGAAGTAAATCTTTTGTCAAGAAAAACGAAAACCAGGAGTTCCCCTGTGGCACAGTGTGTTAAGTATCTGGTGTTGTCCCTGCTGTGGCTGGGATCACCGCTGTGGCCTGGGTTCGATCCCTGGTCCAGGAACTTCCACATGCCTCGGGCTTGGCCAAAAAAGAAGAAAAAAAAAGGAAAAGAAAAGCAGTGCTGGAGGGTGAGTTGCCTGCTCAGAGGTTTAATTTTCAAGCAATCGTCACTTTTTTTGTGTCTTCGTCTTTTTAGGGCCACACCCAAGGCATATGGAGGTTCCAGGCTACGGGTCTAACAAGAGCCACTGTTGCTGCTGGCCTTCGCCACAGCCACAGCAACACCAGATCTGAGCCACATCTGCAACCTACGTCACAGCTCACAGCAATGCTGGATCCTTAAGCCACTGAGTGAGGCCAGGGATCAAACCCATGACCTCAGGGTTGCTAGTCGGGTTCCTTAACCGCTGAGCCACGACAGGAACACCTAATCATCTTTTCTGATAAAGCCCAAGTCTCCCTGGACTGTATCAGGTTTTGGCCTAGAATCTTATTTCCCAGCCATCTTCCAGGAGAGAATTTTACCATCTCTCTTAGGTCCGCTTCAACAACTGCAGAGCTGGTTCTATTTGTTTGTTTGTTTGTTTATTGCTTTTTAGAGCCACACAAGGTGGCATATGGAAGTCAGGGGTCAAACCAAAGCTACAGTCTCTGGCCTACACCGCAGCCACAGCAACTTGAGATAACTTGAAATCCGAGCAGCGTCTGTGGCTGACACCCCAGCTCATGGCAATGCTAGATCCCTGACCCACTGATCAAGGCCAGGGATCGAACCCACATCCCCATGGACTCGAGTCATATTTGTTTCTGCTGCGCCACCACGGGAACTCCCAGCGCTGGTTTTATGAAACGATGTTTCATGAAGTCACACAGCATACCCTTGGGGGTAACCAGAAACCATTGTTTTCACAGGAGGGGAGAAAAAAAAGCAACAGGAAATCTCAACTTCCACCGGAGAATATAATCACATCCCTTCGCCATGTGGCTGAGAATGCTCCCTGGCCATCGTGGCTTTTTGATGCTGTCAGTGAAGGAAATGGGAGTCATAAATCCTGATGAAAGATCACAGGAGTCATATCCACCTTGGAGAATTGCAAGTGTTCAAGTGTTTAACATAATCTTAAAATGCCAGAGGAACCCTCCTCTAATTTAATCTTCAACCTTTAGCTGTCAACACATTTGCAATAAGTTGGTAAATGGCAAAAGGAAGAAATAAAGAAGTGCTTCTGCGGAGACCAAAGATACTTTCGGTTCCCTTAAAGCTTGGTTTAATCAACAGTTTGAGAGAGGCGCACAGCTATCTGTGCGTATGAAATTTTGCCAGAAGGAATTAAGCTGAAAAAGATTATTTTCCTTTCAGAGTTTCAAGTGTCCAACTGGGACGTTTTGTATAACAGATCCACTTCTCTATTGTGAACATGCAACTGTGTGTGAAAATGGTTTCAATAAATGAAAAAGAAAAAAAAAGGGCAAATCCGACATTGTCAAGCTTCAACTGCTTTCAAAATGTTTCAGCACTGTCTTTCTTTCTTCCTTATTCTTTTCATAACTTTCCTTTTTCCTGTCCCACCAAACCCCACACTAACAGAGAATGAGGCTTGAAGTTCATGTTACAGCTTAAGGTTGGGATAAAAAGATAATCACTATGACACACGTGGTCCCAGGCCTGGTCTCACCTTCTGCCAAAATTTAGTCTTCACAACAGTTCTCTTTCTGCCTGAAATTTTACATTAAGCTTTCTTGTTTTCAGCTCTTCAGAAGGACAGGATGTTGATGGTTCATGGTCTATTAGGAAAAGTCTTATTTAAGCTTAGGAGTGGGCTTTTGAAGGAAGACGGGTAACCTCCACCAAATCCTGGGGATAAACAGAAAACGCGGTCTCCTTCATTTCAATCAAGGTTTTCTTTCTCTCTCTCAGACAGACAGACAGACACACACACACACACACACACACACACACACACATACACACACACGCTCTGTCTCCTGGGCGAAAGCAAAGCCTTTGGACTTTATCAGTAAACTTTGATTCTGGAAGCTAAGCAGCAGATGCCCTTAGGACAGTACACAGCCTCTGACAAATTAAGTGTTCCAGTATCGTCTCATTTTTATCTCCTCCTTGAGAAGAATCCGTCTGAGTATTTTAGACATAAGGGCAAAGCCCAGCAGGCACGGACTTTGAATCATCACTTCCCAGAGAGCCCATTTCTATCTCAGAAGCTAATTGGTGTCACCCAGGCAAAGTAAGGAAGTCATGAGAAGCCTGTAAATCATTGACCAAGGATGTCAGAAGAAAGGACTTCTGGGTGGAATGCCAGCATTGAAAGAACAGAGCCATTTACACATTCTTTAATTACACTACAAATTAAATTGCATTTAATCACATTAATTCATGGAATGAGTGATACCAGACTCTCTTAGGTTTTGCAATTTTTAAAAACCATATCCTTCCTCATTCTTCTCCCAATGGCCTGAACTGTTTTTCTTCCCTAAGTCATTCCTCAGAAGTAAGAACATATAAGGAACTTCCCAGAGAAGTGGGCATCTCAAACGACAAAAAGATGGCATTAACGAAAATGAATATGCCACTTGATTGGACCCTTGTGTGAGACTATTTTGACAGGATTACTGTTTAAATGTAGTTCCTTCGCAATTTAAAAATAATAACAGTACTCCGAAGTGAGGACAAATCTCTTCATTGTAAAGCTAGCTTACTTTCAGGGTCAGCCACTAAATATTACATGATTTTTCTTGCTAATAAGTATAACAATGCTGCAAAAATAATGTGGTTCCCATTTTCCTTAAGCAGAATTCTTTGTTAATTCACTAACATTTAGAATATGTATCGATTGTGTGCTTAGTGTTAGAAAAAGCTAATGTGTCCAATTAATAATATAAAGTTCTGGAGTACTCGCTGTGGTACAGTGGGTTAAGGATCTGACTGCAGTGGCTTGGGTGACTGTGAAGGTGCAGGTTCAATCCCTGGCCCGGCACACACTGGGGTAAAGGATCCAGCATTGCTGCAGCTATGGCTCTGATTCAGTCCATGGACCCGGAACTTCCATATGCCATGAGTGGGGCCATAAAATTAAAAAAAGAAGAAAAAACTAAAGTTCTCCAGCAAAAACTGTAGACATATTTTATTAATTATATAATAACAAACATATTAATATATAAAATATAAACGTATTTTATTAACTATATGCTATAACAATAAATTTAATTAATATATAATGTGTCGTATATT
This sequence comes from Catagonus wagneri, assembly GCA_004024745.2. NCBI lineage: Eukaryota > Metazoa > Chordata > Mammalia > Artiodactyla > Tayassuidae > Catagonus > Catagonus wagneri. Next base: position 14,382,896 of record PVHT021183699.1, read on the forward strand.
AATAGCGTTTAAATATAAATATGAAATATTGGAAGCTCCCATTGTGGTTCAGCGGTAACAAGCCCAACTAGTATCCATGAGGATGTGGGTTTGATCCCTGGCCTTGCTCAGTGGGTTAAGGATCTGGCATTGCCGTGAGCTGTGGTGTAGGTCGCAGATTTGGCTTGGATCTTATGTTGCTGTGGCTGCGGTGTAGGCCAGCAACTGTATCTCCAATTTGACCCCTAGCCTGGGAACTTCCATATGCCATGGGTGCGGCCCGAAAAACAAAAAAGAAAGAAAGAAAGAGAGAGAGAAAGAAAGAAAGACTAATTTACATATAGTTTGACATGACGAAATGAAAAGTCTAGAATAGCTACTGTTTTGGTTTTTTTGTTTTTGTTTTTATTTTTGTTCTAGAATAGCTACTCTTTTAAGCCACAGAAGCTATTGGGGGAAAATATAAATATTTCTACTAATTCAGGTATTTCCATGGTACCTCAGCTCACTGGCTAACACAACATTCTTTTTCACCCTTTCTCCTTGTCACCTTCCTGTCCTAGATACTTGCTTTTTCAGCTTCCCTGGCTGTTGGACAGGCAACTGGTCAAGTTCCGACTGAAAAGGCACAATGAAAAATCTGATAAGAACATCAGAGGAACACTTTCGCTTTTCCAACCAAAGGGGCAGACAGTATGGGTGTGATCCCTTTCTCTTCTTTTCCTCTTTGAATGTGGATGCGATGCCTTGAAATATGGCAGCTGTCCTGTCCCAGTAGAAGGGTTAAGATGAGTATGAAAGGTCAGACACTCAAGACGGCGGGTCATCAAGGAAGAAAGAAAGATCCAGGTTCCTAGATATTCTCCAGCCATTCCACCAACTGTTTCCTTCCAGATTCTCCTGAAAGATCCATGAATCTTGTTTAAGCCTCCTGGTCTTCTGTTGCTCTGTCGTTCTCATTGTCACTGTGTTACTTGGAAGCATTCCTAACTGATGTAAGCCCCAGATGAGCAGCGCGAAACAGAATATCAGCACCAACTCTCCCAGGTGGGGACAGTTGTGGCAGCACGGAAAGTGAGAGACTGAGAGGAAGGCAAAAGTACTCAAACGTTGTCTAAGTAGTCTGGTATGACAGGAACCCAACAAAGCCTGAGGGAACCTCACAGGACTTTGATTTCATGTTCTTTTAAGAGTAAAATAAAATTGGGGGCGGGGGGAGTCTTCAAAGGATCGATCCAGACCAGTGGAAACAATCTGAGAAATTAACCCAGGGGCCCGAAAGCAAAACCAAAACTCAGCCTCATCAGCCCCACTCTTCAGAAGGTGGCTTCGAAGAGAACAGGGGGGAAAAGGGAAAAGAAAGGAGATGAGAAGACAGAAAGAAGGAGTTGGCTTTGCCCCACCACAGCCCCAGAGAAGCCTCTGCTTCCTGCGCAGAAAGAAGCTGCAGAGCCTGGGCTTTTGTGCCCTCCCGAGATCGCCTTCAACCACCATTGACGGTTACAGTATAAACACTGCAACTCCCTCTCCTGCCTGGGAGAACAGATTTCTCCAAAGCGCCCGCAGGTTTGGAGCAAGTCCTTGGGGTACGTGTGCCACGCACTGCTCTCCTGACCAGCTTCCTTCTGTTTCTCATGAAATTTCCACCTACTCCCACCTCCCCCCCCCAATACTCCCTGATTTTTTTCTTCCCAGAAAATTTTCCCCATAAAGCACTTTAAATCTTGGTCTCTGGGTCTGCTGCTGGTGAGCCCTACCTAAAATTCCTTTTCTCTGTGCTATAAATAAAAATGTTCACCCAAGGCCAGCAGTGCATAAAAGCCAAAGAAGCTAAGCAGACGGTGAATCAAAAAGAAAATGAGAAGAGGTTTGCCAAAAGCCAAAAATATGAACAATCACTCTTGGGGGCTGCCCATTGTGGCCTGATTGTTGCCAGTAGTGGTATTTTCCACAAAATAATTCAATATCTTGCTAAACGTCAAGGCATTTGTTTTTTTGTTTGTTTGTTTGTTTTGCTTTTTAGGGTCACACCTGCGGCATATGGAAGTTCCCAGGCTAGGGGTCGAATTGGAGCTGCATCTGCTGGCCTACACCACAGCCACAGTAACTCCAGATCCAAGCCGCATTTGTGACCTACACCAAAACTTGAGGTAACGCGGGATCCTTAACCCACGGAGCCAGGCCAGGTATCGAACCCTCATCCTCATGGATACTAGCTGGATTCATTACCTCTGAGCCACAGTGGGAACTCCAAGCCACTTGTCTCTTTGAATAACACCAAATCTAGCATTGCTTAGGGTGAGTTCAGGGGGTCAACACAGAAGGGAGAACAGAACGGAATTATTACTAGAGCACAGCTGGAGTGTTCCCAAGCCTGGCTTGGCCTCTTCCTTTTATGGAGACAAAGAGAAAACGAAGAGCTATCTTTATCTGCTCCTGAGTGTTCCCATCCCAGGTGAGAGACTAGCTGCAAGGCTGAGTTAGAGAGCAGTTTATTATCTTTCTTGTTAAGGAACTAGTCTCAAGTGACCTCAGGCTCCATCCTCATAACAACAAGAAAACTAAACCATGGCTCAGTTGACTCGTGGTTCACATGTCTTAATGACCGACCCTCGATTGCTGTGTGGTGGATAATTTCCGCTGGCAAATGCCAGACTGGTTGTCATGGAGCCAACTCCTTTATATCAAACAACCAGAGGATCAGTCACTGAGGCTCTGGGAAGACTAGGTTTGGGATGAAAACTGAAACTGCTTTTTTTCTTTTTCATTTTTAATTAAAGAATCTGAGAACCAAGAGAGAAAGGAAGCCATTATGGACACTGATGTGCCTAATAGGGTTGTTCTTAATTCTCTACTCTGAAAAGAAAATATTCTGTTTCCCTGCCAACAACAAATGACTTTCAGACAATTTTAACCCCAAGGGGAACATGCTTTTAGTAACTCAAAGTGCTAACTGATCAAATAAGTATCACCTGAATTTGACAGACAGTTCCCACCCCCCAATTCAATGCTATTCCCGTTTCTAAGATGGGAACTACATTTACGATGGAAAAAAAGAAAGAAAAGAAAAGATAGATGAAATGACTCAACAGAGGAGAAATGAACAGTTGACCTTTCTGCAAGTTTTTATCGAATGTACTTTTGACCCAAAGGTTGACAGCTTGTGATTAGTCCACAAGATGAATTAATTTTAAAGTAGACCACATTAAGGAGATAAGTTGAGCAAAGTCCAAAGTTTCCTTTTTAGGGGTATAAGAGGACACTTTACTTTTTATTTATTTTTGTGTGTTAATTTGTCAGTGTTTATAAAATTTTTCTTTTCGTTTTAAAAAATTCTATTGAAATACTTTTTAAAATTGCACCCCAAAAAATCAAATACCTGGGAATAAACCTGACCAAGGAGGTGAAAGACTTATATGCCGAGATCTATAACACATTAATCAAGGAAATCAAAGAAGATACAAAGAAAGGGAAAGATATCCCATGCTCATTGGGCTGGAAAAATTAATATTGTAAAAATGGCCATGCTACCCAAAGCAATCTACAGATTCAATGCAATCCCTATCAAACTACACATGATATTCTTAACAGAACTAGAAAAAAAATTCCAAAAATTCATATGGAATTGCAAAAGACCCAGAGTCACCAAAGCAATTCTGAGGAACAAAAACCAAGCAGGAGGCATAACTCTCCCAGACTTTAGGCAATATTACAGGGCCACAGTAATCAAGACAGTGTGGCACTGGTACCAAAACAGACATTCAGACCAGTGGAACAGAATAGAGAACCCGGAAATAAACCCAGACACCTATGGTCAATTAATCTTTGACAAAGGAGGCAAGAACATAAAATGGGAAAAAGACAGTCTTTTCAGTAAGTATTGCTGGGAAACCTGGACAGGTTACATGCAAATCAGTGAAACTAGAACACACTCTCACACCATGCACAAAAATAAACTCAAAATGGCTTAAAGACTTAAATATAAGACAAAACACCATTAAACTCCTGGAAGAGAACACAGGCAAAACATTTTCTGACATCAACCTCACAAATGTTTTCTCAGGTCTATCTCCCAAAGCAACAGAAATAAAAGCAAACATAAACCAATGGGACCTAATCAAACTGACAAGCTTTTGCACAGCAAAGGAAACCAAAAAGAAAACAAAAAGACAACTTATAGAATGGGGGAAAATACTGTCAAATCTTGCAACTGACAAGGGCCTAATATCTCAAATATACAAACAGCTTATACAACTCAACAGCAAAAAAGCCAGCAACCCAACGGAAAAATGGGCAAAAGACCTGAACAGACATTTCTCCAAAGAAGACATACAGATGGCCAACAAGCACATGAAAAAATGCTCAATATCACTGATTATTAGAGAAATGCAAATCAAAACTACCACAAGGTACTACCTCACACTAGTCAGAATGGCCATCATTAATAAGCCCACAAACAACAAATGCTGGAGGGGGTGTGGAGAAAAGGGAACCCTCCTGCACTGTTGGTGGGAATGTAAGCTGGTACAACCACTATGGAAAACAGTATGGAGGTACCTTAGAAAACTATACACAGAACTACCATATGACCCAGCAATCCCACTCTTGGGCATATATCCGGACAAAACCATCCTTGAAAAATACACATGTAGGAGTTCCCATCATGGCACAGCAGAAACGAATCTGACTGGGAACAATGAGGTTGTAGGTTCGATCCCTGGCATCGCTCAGTGGGTTAAGGATCCGGCGTTGCCGTGAGCTGCGGTGTAGGTCACAGACACAGCTCGAATCTGGCATTGCTGTGGCTGTGATGTAGGCCCGCGGCTACAGCTCCGATTAGACCCCTAGCCTGGGAACCTCCATATGCGGCGAGTGTGCCCATAAAAGGACAAAAAGACAAAAAAAATAAATAAATAAAAAATAAAAAGACACGTGTACCCACTTGTTCATTGCAGCACTATTCACGATAGCTAAGACATGGAAACAACCCAAATGTCCATTGGCAGATGATTGAATTAGGAAGATGTGGTTTATATACACAATGGAATACTACTCAGCCATTAAAAAAAGAATAAAATAAGAGTTCCCTTCGTGGCTCAGTGGTTAATCAATCTGACTAAGAACCATGAGGTTGCGGGTTCGATCCCTGGCCTTGCTCAGTGGGTTAAGGATCCGGCGTTGCCGTGAGCTGTGGTGTAGGTCGCAGACGCGGCTCGGATCCTGCGTGGCTGTGGCTGTGGCAAAGGCCGGCGGATACAGCTCCTGTTAGACCCTTAGCCTGGGAACTTCCATATGCCACGGGCGCGGCTCTACATAAAAGGCAAAAAGACAAAAAAAAAGAATAAAATAGTGCCATTTGCAGCAACATGGATGGAACTAGAGACTCTCATACTGAGTGAAGTAAAGAGAAAGACAAATACCACATGATATCACTTAAATCTGGAATCTAATATACGGCACAAATGAACCTTTCCACAGAAAAGAAAATCATGGACCTGGAGAACAAACTTGTGGTTGCCAAGGGGGAGTGGGAGGGAGTGGGATGGTCTGGGAATCTGGGGTTAACAGTTGTAGACTATTGCCTTTGCGATGGAAAAGCAAGGGGATCCTGCTGTATAGCACCAGGAACTATCATTTGTGAGTATGCTTAACTGGGTCACCGCGCTGTACAGTTGAACAATTGACAAAAAACTGTAAACCAGCTATGACGGAAAAATAAAAATCATTATATTAAAAAAATTCTGTTGAAGTATGGTTGATTTACAATGTTGTGGTAATTCCAGGGTACAGCAAAGTTATTCAATTATACATATACATTCTTATTCAGATTCTTTTCCCGTATAGTTTATCACAGATTATTGAGTGGACTTCCCATTGCTACTTTTTCCTTTTAAAATTTTTATCAGAATATAGATAACATCAGGTAAAATGCATAGATCTCAAGTTTGCAGTTTGATGGGTTCTGACCGTGTATGCATCCATGTACTATCATCAGCATCATGATCAAGAACCTTCTCTGTGCCACAGCAAGTTTCCTCGTGCTCCTAGTCAACCTCTTACCTCCCAGAGTCAGTCCCTCTCGATTTCCACCATGTGTTTTCAGCCTTCACATACGTGATCTCAACCAGTACATAGCTTTTTAGGCCTGTCTTCTTTTTCTCAGCATAATGTTGTTGAGATTTACTCCCATTGCTGTGTGTAGCATTAATACGTTCCTACTTATTGCTCAGCAGTAATATCGCTTGTACGTAGGTGTTACAACTTGTTTACCTGTTCACTGGTGACTGGCCATTTGGGTTGTTTCCAGTACATGGTTGTCGTGAATAAGGCTGCTATGAGCATGATTATGCAGGTCTTTTTGTAGAAATTCTTTTATTTCTCTTGGGTAATATCTGGAAGAAGTATTTTGCATCATAGACTAGGTGTAACCTTAGTTTGATAAGAAACTTCCAACACGTTTCTCGAGTGCTCAAACTATTTTCTTACCCCCCCCCCAACAATATAGGAAGGTTCCAATTGCTCTGCGTCCTTGCCAGTGTTTAGTAATGTCGGCTTTTCTAAATAGCTCTGGCATGGATCGGTATACATCGAAATAGCTTTGGAACCACAAAACAGACTCAGATTACCATTCGTTCCAGTCTTCAGTGTATTTGGATAACCTTTATTGTTTATTCTGACATCATCTCATTCGCACTAATTATTTCATCGCTTAGTCACTGCTTTGAGGGCCATGGAGTGGACTTCTCCAAAACAGATAAAGTGAATGTTTTTGTTTTTATTTTTAAATTTTTTAAATTATAGTTGATTTAAAATGTTGTATCAATTTTTGCTGTACAGAAAATCAGTTGTTTTGGACATTCCTGTTGTTTGGTCTTATTTCCCTCTCTTTATTCCTTCATTTGCACTGAAGTAGAAACAGCTTCAGATGGTTTTATTGATTTCACACAGATTCTCACATTAGCACCTCTTCTCAGAAAGCGAAATGCTTTCATGGAAGAAGTTAATTTTCAAATGTTACAGATAATTATAAATGTTTATCTGACTAGTTTCAAGAATTACAGTGAGAGAGGGTTTCAAGAACCCATTTTTTATTGAAATAATACTTAGGCATTCATAATTTTCTCAATTTCAAGCCACAGGGATGGTTTCACATTAGATAAAAGTAGATTCAAAATAAATCCTGAGATTTTTAACTTTTCATCAGCCAAGCAGGTTGATTGGTACGGTCAGTCAGTCGTGTCACTAGGGGTGTGGCGTTCCAAGGAATTCCCCATTTGTTCCAGAGTGATGAGAGTCAGTATAGCACAGGACTTAAGATTACACATCAAGGGGGTTTCCATTGTGGCTCAGTGGTCATGAACCAGACAAGTATCCATGAGGACACAGCTTCAGTCCCTGGCCATACATATGCCATGGGTACAGCCCTAAAAAGACAAAAAATATAAAATAAAAATTAAAAATTAAAAAAATACATGTTTGTTGAAATAAATTGAGCACTTCTTTTCATAACCAACAATATATTTCTCAGACCAGAGATTAGTAATAGTCCATTAGACAATAATTGGTAAAAATATTTAGTGATTGCCAGACTTAGGTTTACTCTTCAGCTCTACCACTCTACTCTCTGTGTAAATATAAGTTAACTGATGTCTCATTTTTTTTTTCTTTTTTTTTTTTTTTGCCTTATCTAGGGCCGCACCCGCGGCATATGGAGGTTCCCAGGCTAGGGGTCTAACAGGAGCTGTAGCCGCCGGCCTTCGCCACAGCCACAGCCATGCGGGATCCGAGCCGCATCTGCAACCTACACCACAGCTCACGGCAACGCTGGATCCTTAACCCACTGAGCAAGGCCAGGGATCGAACCCGCAACCTCATGGTTCCTAGTCGGATTCCTTAACCACTGAGCCACGACGGGAACTCCGATGTCTCAGTTTTCTTATCATGGTGCTTACCACAGAAGATGTTGGATGGCAACGGCCCCTTTTTGCCTTTTACAGTCACTCCGGAACTGTTATGGTGCCTGTGGTAGTGTCGCTTGTATGCCAATGTATTAAAATGAGCGCATAATGAGGCTCAAGGTTCACTGGAAATCAAACCTTCTGCCATCTTGGACCTAAGTGGTTCTAACCAGTTTTTGTCGTGTTCTCAACCACTGTGTCACTTTTAAGGATTGTGCCCTGCCCTGCTGTTTCATTCTTTTCCTCAGAGATTTTTACTCCCATTCTCACAGAAAGCAAAGGGGCAATGGCTTATCTTCTGCAACTGCTTTAAGGCTGAGAAGGGCTGTTGACCCTGCCTGCTAGGGAGTAAAAATCCCTGGATGCCTGATCTAGGGCGCCATGGGCTGATTTCTGTTTTGATTATCCTCCCCTAGGCTTTTATAATTGCACAGCAGCCAATGGAGTCTGGGGTTTATCACCGCCTTGTAGGGGGCACGACAGAACCAGCATCAGGACGCTGCAGAATCTAGTTGATGATGGAAAACACAGACCAGGGCAGAGGGATGTTCTATTTGGAGGACGTACCATCGTGTGACTGAAGTTCTTGCTTGGGGGAGTGAGCGTGCAGATGAAGTCGGAGTGCTTCTGAGAGGAGACCGCATGGCTTTAGGATTTTCCACCCTTCGCAGTTCTGAAGCCATGAAAAACTCAGGCAACCAAAAGGGAACGAGGCCCGTGAGCAAGGAAACTCTCTCTAGATACGTCCCCTAAGCAGTGTGTTTCCTTTCTTCACACGTTGTACAAACTTGGGCAGGAGAAGAACAGCATTTACTTGGTTCTCATTAACAATGGCCTTCAAATGAGGCAAACGTGGCCCCAATCATTACAGTCTTCTGTGACTTCAAGAGTATTTTATACCTCCTAACGGGTTTGGATATTTAAACATATTCAAGTTTAAAAAAAAAAAAAAGCATTTCCTTCTTTCCTACTTTTCTTCCCTTCCTCCTTCCTTTCCTTTCCTTCCTTCTAACTTGCTCCTTTCCTCAACCCTTCCTTTCCTTTCTTTCCTTCCTTCCTTTCTTCCTTCCCTCTTCCTTCCCCTCTCCTTGCATCCTCAGGCAACACTCATTCAGCAATACAGCAAGATCTAGGACAGTTCAACCAAGATTAAATTCAATCGCACAAGTACTTCTTGGGCTCCAAATCTGTACAGAGACAGATCTTGTACACACATAAGGATGAACTAAATAAAAATCTGTCTGAAGTTTAAAAAGGACAAAAACAAAGAGATCATAAATGACTCCAGTATCAAGGAGAATCGTAAGACTATGCCCATAATCACGTAGGCGTGCAAGGAGTACAAGGCATGAGAGCTTGAAGATGAATGTGCTTTAGACCAAAGAGTACGAAGCAGAATTGGACCCCAGGGTTTTGAATAGACTCACTGGGTCAATTCAAACCATGATTTGGAGAGTCACAGTCATTGAATTTGACCGTTCATGGGTGGTGCCAGGTATTGGGTGGGCTTCAGCCTCAACCTGAGAGGATAATTTTTCTCGTATTTCATAAGCAAGAAACTGCATAATTTTCAAGAGAAGGTTTTAAGGGGGAGTCCAGAAGTGGCTCAGAGCCCCTCAGAAACCTTGCGTGCGTTCTTGGCAGTACAGTCACTTGGCCTGTTTTGCAAAGTTCAACCCTCAAGTCTTGATGGGAAAAGACAACGTAAAGAAACAACTCATGATGGTAGTACTGACAGAGGACACTTGCTGCTGAACTTGGCCTGGACTGTGAAAAAAACACAAGGGCAGTCTTTTGCACCTGTGGATATGAATATTTTGATCAGACTATTAAAACTGTTTGACCATAATGATCATATTTAACAAATGAAAATGTTTCGTCACTAGATCCTAGGAGACCTGGATTCTTTTTCCATGACCAGTTCCCTCTGACACATCAAAACAGGTCATTCTGAATTCCCCTTCCTTCATTTTACACCCGAGTTTACGCATCACGAGGTAGGAACACAGTCACTAATGGGAAGTGCTAAAAATGTGCAGACCTGTCACGGACAGCCTCTCTTCTACTGACTTCCACTGTCTTCCCATATCTGATGTTTGCGAGAAAGTAAGGGCCAGGCTACAGATGAGAAGGCAGTGGGACCAGAAACGCAGTCACTGGACCAAAACTTGAGACTGGAAAGGGTGTGGACAGCGAGGAGACGATGGCAGCTGAGAAACTGCCGTCAGGCAGGAAGATTTGCAAAACACGAGGAACCAAAACCCATCAATCTCAGAAATACCAGTAAAACAGAAACCAAGAAGGGAGATTGTCTGAGTTGCTGGTAGCCCAGCAGGCACCCTGTGGGCTGTCTCTTCCTGGTTAATGTCCTTTCTAGCTGCGGTTCTCAACCAGGGGCAGTTTTGCCTCCAGAGCACAAGGCGCAATGTCTCAAGGTATTTTTGGTGGCTACACTTGTAGGCAGTGGGCACTGCTACTGACATGCGGTGAGCAGAACCCACAATTCACAACCAAAAATTGTCTGACCTAAAGTGGCATCGCTTGGAGCTCCCTGGTGGTCCAGCCGTTCAAGGATCCTGCATTGTCACCGCTGTGGCTCAGGTTTGATTTCTGGCCCTGGAAATTCTGCATGTCAAGGGTGCAGGGAAAAAAGAAAAGAAAAGGGAAAAAAGAGAACAAAAAAGATACACAAAGTACAATAAAATAAAATGGCCTCACTCACACCAAGGGTAAGAAATGCTGCTCTGGGGACTAGGTATTTACCAGCCTCACTGCTTTACCATATTTGTAGTTGTTAGGCTATAAAAAGTAATCAGTCACATGCAAAAAGTAATACGCTTTTTTTTTTTCTTTTTTTGCTGTTTAAGGCCACACCCGTGGCGTTATTAAAGTTCCCAGGCCAGGGTTCCAATCAGAGCTGCAGCTGCCAGCCACAGCTACAGCCACAGCAACATGGGATCCGAGCCGCATCTGCCACCCACACCACAGCTCACGGCAACGCCAGATCCCCAACCCGCTGAGCGAGGCCAGGGATTGAACCTGTGTCCTCATGGAGACTAGCTGGGTTCGTTACAGCTTAGCCATGACAGGAACTCCAGTAATACACATTTAATCTGGAACGTTTTTATCAATATATTAAATAAAGTCTCATCATCATCCCATCAATTATGCCATAGAAGTTCAAAGTGTGTTTTTTTTGCCTCTTGGGACAGAGGTTGTGAACTTTGGTGTTGGAAGAGCCTTGGCTGCTGTGCAAAGTACAGTGTGAAGCCCATATATTCGCCTTCTTGAATCACTTAAACTAATCACTTAGAAAAGAATAATTGTGGCCAGACTCTTTCCAGGAAAGAATAATTTAACATGTTGAATGGAGAGCAGCATTTCTGGAAGTGTTGAAATAAAACAAAATTTGTTGCAAAGGAATATCCAGGGTCTTGAGAACCTGGCGCCTAAACCTAGGGCCCACTCCAGGGCTGTGAGTGGCAGTAAGATCCGGAGTGTCGCTAAGAGAACGTTGCAGGATTGTGACAACAAGCATGGTGATTACCTTGTGGTGATGGAGGCTGAGGAAAGTCAGGATGACAAAGGATCTCCTACAGGAAGGAATAATCGTGTTGGCTTCAGCGTGTGTCCAGATGTCTGCAGCACAGACCAGCCTCCAGGCGTTATGTCTGAAGAGGGCAGCCGGCATAACCGCGCCAGGAGAACTGGCTGGACACGGCACCAGACTGAAGTGCAGAGACCCGGGAGTGGGCTGCCTAGATGTCAGTCTTTATTTTCACTACTAGCTATGTGACTGGAGCAAATGACTTAACTTTCTGTGCTTCATCTGTAAAATGGGTTTCTTGTCACTGTTGTAAGATTTAGCAAAAGACTTTGGGTAGTGTTTTGGCCAAATCAGGCAGCATCTATTTTACATCCTCTGGGTACCTTCTCTGGCTTCCACCTGCCCCGTCAGCACCCACTGAGTTTGGCGGAAGGGGGTGGGGGGAGGGGCTTGATGGCAGAGGCTGGAATTGCTTGGGTGTTGTTGACCTTACCCTGGGCCTTAGCCAACAACTGCCAGGGTCCTCGACAGGAAAGAAAGCTCAGCCACCAAGTTCTGAGGCTTAATTTATGCTCCAAAACTCCCCTGTGGGATCAGGCAGAACCACCCTTGAGGGGATCTTTCCTGAAACGGCACAGATTTTCACTTTTTTACCCTGCTTTCTCCACCCCTATACAAGCTTGGGAGTGCTACCTTGAACTTGAATCTCCCCTCAGAGAACTTAAATGAGTTAATACACGTGAACCACTTAGAACACTGGTGCACATTAAAAGCGTAATACATTTCTTTTTTCGTCCTTTTTAGGGCTGAACCCATAGCATATGGAGGTTCCCGGGCTAGGGGTCAAAATGAGCTGTAATCACTGGCCTTCGCCACAGCCACAGCAACGCGGGATCCGAGCCGCGTCTGCAACCTACACCACAGCTCACGGCAACGCCGGATCCTTAACCCACTGACTGAGGCCAGGGATCGAACCTGCGTCCTCATGGATACTAATCGGGTTCGTTTCCACTGAGCCACGATGGGAACTCCCCAAGAGCTTAATAAATAATAACAGCTATTCCATTTACCATTCTTCTTATCTTTTATAATGATTTTTATTTTTTCCATTATACCATTCTTATTAAATGCTTACTTTGTACCAAGTAAAGTGTCACTTACATTCTTTTTGTCATTAAATCTACCTTTCAGAGGAAAGGGAAAGCCAGAGAAATAAGCCAGGTTTGAGCAGGCAGGAACAGAGCAAGGATGCTAGGCAGCAGAGGTGTCGCTCCGATGCAGGCGCAGTGCCGGCTGCAAAGTGCAATGAGCGAGGGCGAGGCCGAACCCCTGGGTGACCTGGCAATCCTGGCAACCCACTGTCCAGCTGAAGCTGTTCTCTCTCCCCTTTGACAGATGGGAAAATGGAGTCTTAAGAAGCAAAGTTATTTGGGGAGGGCACGGGGCCCCGAAGGCTCTGTCCCATGCCGCCTGCCTGACCGGGTCTTAAAGCCCCGTGAGAGTGTGACATGCAATCAGCCACGGAAGTCTGAGGCTCATGACAGGAGAGAAGTCCGCCCCACACCCAGACACGCTTTCTCACAGTCCGTCACATCTCCCACTGTTCACCGAAGGCCTCAGTCAACGTTCCTAAAAATCATTTATTCTCCCCCAAGAACCCTACATCCTCCTCCCCTTCTCACATGAAGATGGTTTTAAAGTCAATCTTTATTTTTCACTACTAGCTATGTGACTGGAGCCAATGACTTAACTTTCATCTGTAAAATGGGTTTTTTGTCATTGTTGTAAGATTTGGCAGAAATTCCTGCTGTGGCTCAGTGAAAATGAATCCACTAGCATCCATGAGGATGCGGGTTCTATCCCTGGCCTCAGTCAGTGGGTTAAGGATCTGGCGTTGCCATGAGCTGTGGTGTAGGTTGCAGACACGGCTCGGATCCCGCGTTGCTGTGGCTGTGGCGAAGACCGGCGGCTACAGCTCCTGTTAGACCTCTAGCCTGGGAACCTCCATATGCAGCAGGTGCGGCCCTAAAACGCCCCCCAAAAAAGTAGATTGACCCTGAAAACCATGCCTTCCTTCTTCTGCGCCCTGACCCCACCCCAGCCCAAAGCAGGTGTGTTCCAGTGGTGTCTTACAAGTGTGGAAACTGAGGCTCAGGGGGGTTAAGAGCTTTGTCCAGGTGGACACCTCTAGTAACAACACCCCCATTTTTTGCATTTCCACGCCACACGTTCTTGAACGGGAAAAGAAAGGACAGCTGAGGAGAGCACATACACGAGGACAGCTCCTGGCCACATGCTGGGCAAGCAGATGTCATCTGTCCTGTGTGTCCCAGATGAAAAACAAGGTTGCTGGAAATGTCATGTGTCACTAGCACAAGGGCTCACAGACAGTGATGATGTGGGACGCTGCTGGCTGAGAAACAAAAAAACAGCCAGTCATAGAAAGACAATGACATCAGATCAGTGCGTCTCATCTCTGGAACCCAGTTGTTTGTTTTGCTCTCAACAAACCCAGTGTCAAAAGCCACAACCAGATAGAATCCACTTAATAGCTGGAGGAATGTGGAATTAGAAGCAGTGGCAATTATCTGAAAAATGCCCCCCGGGGCTGGAAGCTCAGTCTGGACTTTGGGCTTCCTTTGTCCTCCAAGGACCTTGGATCTACTCCAGGGTGATTTCTGGAGCAAAGGCCTGGCCCCAGGGGATTATTCCTGACTGTCTTTTTTTTCACTAAACTGTCTGCATTGCTTTCCTCTGCAGATTGGCCAAAGGCTACTTTCCTTGTGCCTAAGGCCAGGATGATACTTTCCTAAAGCGTATGTTTCTCATGAGGGCAGAAAAAGCCCTAGAGCACAGCGTCTTCAAGGGTCGTGGGAATGTAGACCTAAACAGCCTGGACTCGTGGGTCAGCCGACCACGGTCTGAATCCAGTCCCACTGCTTCTCAGCTGTGTGATATGGGACAAGTCAGATTTTTTTTTTTAACTTTGTTTTTAGGGCCACACTCATGCATATGAAGGTTGCCAGGCTCAGGGTTGAATCGGAGCTGTAGCTGCCAACCTACACCACAGCCGCAGCAACGCGGGATCTGAGCCGTGTCTGTGACCTACACCACAGCTCACACTGGATCCTTAACCCACTGAGTGAGGCCAGGGATCGAACCCACGTCCTCATGGATACTAGTCAGCTTCATCTCTGCTGCGCCACGATGAGAAGTCCTATCCACTGTAAATGTAATAGTTTTCATCTACTAACCCAAACTCCCAGTCCATCCCACTCCCTCCCCCTTGGCAACCACAAATCTGTTTTCCATGTCTGAGAGTCTGTTTTTGTTCTGTAGGTAGATTCATCTGTGCCATATGTTAGATTCCATGTATAAGTGATATAATATGGTATTTGTCTTTCTCTTTCTGACTTACTTTACTTAGTATGAGAATCCTTAGTTGCAGCCATGTTGCTGCCAATGGCATTATTTTTTATGGCTGAATAGTATTCCATGGTGTATATGTACCACATCTTAAATCCATTCATCTGTTGATGGACATTTACGTTGTTTCCATGTTTTGGCTATTGTGAATAGTGCTACAATAAACATAGGCGTGAATATGTCTTTTGGAATGACAGTTTGGAACAAGTCAGCCTCTTTAAGCCTCAGTCTCCCCATCAGACAAGTTGGAATAATTAGAGAGTCCACCTTGCAGGCTGGCTAGGAGGATCCAACGAGCAAAGGTCCTCCAGGTGCTCGATTCAGTGCCTGGCAAATAGTAAGCTGGGGTTGGCATAGGTGCTTCTCAAACATCCAAACAGCTAGTTGATAAGAGATTTAACTATGATGGGAGGACGTGGAGTCCTCAGAATGGATGCTGCTATAATCAGCCTTCATTCTGATTGGTTGAAATGTGGTCTGCTTCAGTTGTTAAATATTTTGTATATCACTTCTGGTATGAGTCATTCAACAAGTGTCCACTCTGATTGTTACTATTGCTGTTCTCACAAAGAAGAGAAGTAGGAATTCACAGGCCAGGGTGTCCTGCACCATTTGTACCCATACATTGCATGTTGTCTCCTGCGTCCCCCAGCCCCACCTCCTCCTCGTTGCCAGGAGAGATCGGCTGCCGCATAGCAAACAGCATCTCTGTGTCATCCATCCAAGGAACTGTTCAATGTCTCACTCGCGGACAAGCAGAGGACTCTCACTGCCTCGGCTGGATTCCAAGCTACAGAATGTCATTACTAAAAGATGATTGTATGTCTTCATCAGAGAGAGGCCCTTTTTCCTACCCCTTTCATGCTGAGTAGAAAAATGAAGAGACCAAGAAGAGAGAAGGCAGGGAGTTTCCTAGTGTCTCAGTCGGTTAAGGATCTGGCATTGTCACTGCTGTGGCTCAGGTCACTGCTGTGGCACAGGTTCGATCCCTGGCCTGAGAACTTTCACACGTTGTGGCTACAACCAAAAAAAAAAGGGAAAGAAAAGAAAAAAAATATGCAGGAGTTCCTGTCGTGGCACAGTGGTTAACGAATCCAACTAGGAACCCTGAGTTTGTGGGTTCGATCTCTGGCCTTGCTCAGTGCGCTAATGATCCAGTGTTGCCATGAGCTGTGGTGTAGATTGCAGATGCAGCTCAGATCCTGCATTGCTGTGGCTGTGGTGTAGACCAGCAGCTGTAGCTCCGATTTGACCCCTAGCCTGGGAACCTCCATATGCCGTGGGTACAGCCCTAAAAAAAAAAAAACGGATTCATTATACATAAGGAAAGAAATAAATGAAGCCACTCTTTCTAAATCTGTTTACATTGGATTTTTCTTATTTTTTCTCATCAATGTTTAGCAGTTTTCAGTACAAATGTGTTGCACAAAACATAGAAATCTAAGAGATAGAAATAAAGAAAACCCAGAAAATGTAAAATCTTAAAGACGGTTATTTGAAAAGATGAATACAATTGATAAGCTTCTAGTGAGAAAAAGAGAGGGAGTTCCTGTCGTGGCTCAGCAGAAATGAATCTGACTAGTATCCCTGAGGGTGTGGGTTTGATCCCTGACCTCTCTCAGAGGGTTAAGGAGCTGTGGTATAGATCGCAGAGGTGGCTTGGATCCTGCATTGCTGTGACTGTGGGCAGCAGCTGCAGCTCCAATTCAACACCTAGCCTGAGAACTTCCATCTGTTGCAAGTGTGTCCCTAGAAAGCCAAAAAATAAAAATAAAGGAGAAAACAAAAATTATTAATACCAGGAATGAAAGAGAGATTTGTCTTTATACATCCTACAAACGTCAAAAGGATAAAGAGGAAATGTTAGCAAAAACCTTATGCCAAGAAATTTAGTAACTTAATAGAAACAGGGAAGTTTCTCAAAAAGATCAACTTACCAAAACTGAACAAAAAAAAAGAAAATTTAAACAATCCAATATGGGTTAAGTCGCTTGAACATACAATTTTAAAATCTTCCCATGAAGAATTTCCAAAACCAAAGGATTTCATGAGTGGATTTCATCAAACAAAAGTAGAAATAATACCAACATATACAAGCTCTTTTAGAAGGTAGTAGAGAATTAATGCATCCATCTCATTTTTAGAGCAATATCACTCATATCAAAATCTGACAGATATTATAAGAAAATTACTGACCTCCTAAGGAATACATCTGCAGAAATCACCAAAAAAATATTAGCAAATCCCATCCAGCAATATTTAGATAATATATTATGACCAAACGCAATTTATTCCAAGAATGCAGGGTTGAGTTCACAACTAAACATCATCAGCATAATTTATGAAATTAATGAAGGGGAAAAGCTGTATGAGTATTTTAGTAGATGCATTAAAAATATTTTTAAATACCCACTTATGATGAAACTCTCAGCAAACTGGAAATTAAAGACAACTTCCTAGATCCAATAAAGAGCATATTGTAAAAGCCTATAGCTAACAACGTATTCAGTGATGAAAGCATAAGTGTTTTCCTTTTAAGTGTGGAAACAAAGAAGAGTTCCTGCTGTGGCTCAGCCGGTTAAGAACCCTACTAGTATCCACGAAGATGCTGGTTCAATCCCCGGCCCCACTCAGTGGATTAAGTATCCAGTGTTACCACAAGCAGATGCGGCTGGAATCCCATGTTGCCCCTGCAGTGGCTGTAGCTTAGACCAGTGGCTACAGCTCTGATTTGACCCTTAGCCTAGGAACCTCCAAATGCAAAAAAGAAACATAAAGAAGTTCCTGTTGTGGCTCAGGGGGTTAAGAATCCACAAAGAAAAGCCCTAAAATAAAAAAAAGATTGGAATCAAGGCAACATTGTCCATTCTTACCATTTCTAGTCAATATATAATAGGAGGTTCCCGTCTCCACACAGCGGAAACGAATCCGACTAGAAACAATGAGGTTGTGGGTTCGATCCCTGGCCTCGCTCAGTGGGTTAAGGATCTGGCGTTGCTGTGGCTGTGGTGTAGGCCGGCAGCTGTAGCTACTCCTATTGGACCCCTAGACTGGAAAACTCCATATGCCACGGGTGTGGCCCTAAAAAGACCAAAAAAAAAAAGAAAGATAATAATAGGAGTTTCTAGCCAGAAAAATAAGGCAAGGTGGTGGGTCAGGTATTTTTTTAGTTCATGCACCCTGTTGTTTACTGGCTGACATTCGTGGTTGGCGTGGCTGCAGCCAGGCCTGCACCTCCTCCTGGATTCTCCTGTAGCTTCTCTGTGTCCTTGGCCAGGTGTGGGTTTCACTCTATGAAATGATACTAGCTTCTCTCCGGGACACACACTTCATCGAGTTCGTAGACGGTGAGGACTGGCCCAGGGCGTCAGCTCACACACATGGGTTCCAGCTTGTCTGGCTCTCGGCTCTCATCGACTAAAAAAATATGCACAACCTAAAAGCTGAAAGTTCTGTTTTACTTGATGGACAAAACAAAGGATTTAAGCCCAGGAGGCAGCGTCTCAGGTAACACTGAGAAAACTCCGAGCAGGCGAGGAGGCGAGGGGAGAGCCAGGATATACAGGAATTTTGCAGCAAAGAGAAGCTAGTGGCTGGAGGGGAGAATGGGGTGGGGTGGGGATTGCCCTTAATAAAAGAAAACCAGATATCTCAAGTTAAGGAATTTAGCACTTTTCTGTGTTTAGGAAGTTGCAAGGGTCTGGGCTGGCTGAAATCATTCCTTTGAAATGCACCTTAGCTCTCCGGGGCCAGTATCCTGTGCTTTCACGTCCTGAGGGCTCCGTGTTGTCGTTGGGAGCGGCTGCTGTCTGAAGGCTGTGAGATGGCAGATATGCTTTGTTTTCTTCCTGAGTTCCCTCAGGGCTCACCAGCTCACTGTCAAAGGAGGTGGCTGCAATCTCTGATGACTGTGACACCCTTAGCTTACTGATAGGGCAGGCAAGATTTTATTTCTCACTCTGCACCACTTTGCATCTGTCTTTTCTCCCTGAGTGCTGACGCCAAGCTCCAGTGTCTTTCAGTGTCTTTCACCAGTTACAAAATCGTGTACAATCAATTCCTGGTGATAAATCTCTTATTGATTGATTACTATTAAATTTTTATACATAACCTTCAAATGATTCTATTTCTATAATTAACGCTAGTAGAGAGCAGTTATACCAAATGAGTTCAAGACTTACCGTAAAGGCTCAGTTATCAAAATAGCGTAAAGATATGTAAAGACAAATAGATTAGGAGTTCCCATTATGGCTCAGTGGAAATGAACCCAGCTAGTATCCATTAGGATGTGGGTTCGACCCCCGGCACCACTCGGTGGGTGAAGGATCCAGTGTTGCCATGAGCTGTGGTGTAGGTTCCAGATGTGGCTCAGATCTCATGTTGCCATGGCTGTGGCGTAGGCCGGCAGCTGTAGTTCTGATTTGAACCCTAGCCAGGGAACCTCCACGTGCCATGGGTGTGGCCCTAAAATAAAGACAAATAGATCAATGAAACAAAAGAGAGGGTTCAGATATAAACTCAAAAATCTACGGTCGGTTGATTTTTGATAAAGGGATTCATGCTATTCAAAAATGCAAAAGATAGTCTCTTTATCAAATACCACTCTAACTACTAGATATCTAAGAGGAAAAATAATGACCTACCACTTCTACATAACACCACGCACACAAATTTATCCAAAATGTATAATACGTCAAAGCATAAGACTAAAATTATAAAACTTCCAGAAGAAAACATGGGATAAAAATCTTTGTGAATATGGACTAGGAAAAAAAAGAAAAAAAATATGGACTAGGGAAAACTTTTTTGGCAGACATATGCATAAAAGAAAAAATAATAAAATTGAATTTGTGAAAATGAAAACTTTCTGTTCTTTGAAAGTATCTTTAAGAAAATAAAGAATGAAAAGGCAAGCCACAGACTGGGGGGAAATATTCACAATATATCTATCTGACAAAGAATTTTTATCCAGAATATATTAAGAATTTTATGACTCAGTTAAAAGAGATGAACAACTCAATTAAAAAATGGTCAAGTCAAGGAGTTCCTCGGTGGCCTAGCAGGTTAAGGGTCTGGCGTTCTCACTGTTGTGGCTCAGGTCACTGCTGTGGTGGGTTCTATCCCTGGCCAGGGAACTTCCACATGACTTGGGCATAGCGCCCCATCCCACCGCCCAAAAAAAGTCAAGTCAAAGCAAGTGTAACTTTTTAAAAAGATCGCTTTTTTTTTCTAGGTCTTGTCTGCTTTTTAGTCTAATATGGTCAGCTTTAAGTAGGGAAATGATGTGATCTGATGAGTTACACAAAATAACTTTGTTTCTGCTCCCTGTCGTTCCCAGTGCAGTGCTGACACACCTTTGAATAAATGAACAGGTTAGTTCATCCACTAAAAAGAAAAGGTCAGAAACCTCAAACGGAGAGGTTCATACACAGACATGAAAACATGACCCAATAGCACATGGTAAAGTGTTCATTAAAGACATGTAAATTAAAATCACAGTGAAGTTTCCCTTCATGCTCAGCATAATAGCTGAAATGAAAAGTTCTGACAATACCAGCTGTGGGCAGGGGTGTGGAGCATCTGGCAGAAGTGTTATTGGGAGCATTTAGCACAACCACTTCGGAAACACTGTGAGAGTTTCTTTTTTCTTTTCTTTTTTTTTTCTCCATTATAGCTGGTTTACAAATTTCTGTCAATTTTCCAGCTGCACAGAGTGGTGACCTGGTTACACATACATATAGTGACAGTTTCTTAATGCAGTTAAACGTTATACACTTACCAAATGATCCAGGAATTCTACTTCTAGGATTTATTAAAGAGAAATGACTTCCCCTCTTGGCTTAGCACTTAATGAACCCATCTAGGATCCATGAGGATGCGGGTTCAATTCCTGGCCTTGCTCAGTGGGTTAAGGATCCGGCATTGCTGTGAGCTGTGGTGTAGGTCATAGAAATGGCTCGGATCCGGCGTTGCTATGGCTGTGGTGTAGGCCAGCAGCTGTAGCTCTGATTCAGTACCTAGCCTGGAAACCTCCATATGCCATGAGCGAGGCCCTAAAAAGCAAAAAAAAAAAGAGAGAGAGAGAAATGAAAGACATCTATCAATAATAGATTTGTATGCATATAATCATAGCTTTACTCGAAACTAGAAACAAATCAAACATATCCATCAGTAAGCAGGTGAATATATCATTATAGTATATTTTTACACTGGGGCATTCATTACCCAATAAAAATGAATGAATTATTGATATATATAACATTATAGATAAATCTCAAAATATGCTAAACAGTGGAGTTCCTGCTGTGGCGCATTGGGTTAAGAGTACGATTGCAGCCTCTCAGGTTGCTGTGGAGGTGAGGGTTCCATCCCGGGCCTGGCGCAGTGGGTTAAGAGGCAAATAAAGAATTGAATCACTGACACACCTGAAACACTGAACAAGGCATGGCAAGCAGATGTCAAGACATGTACACAGGCTCAAATACAGAACCAAATTTTACTCCCTAAATTATATTTCAGAAAAGGAGTGAGTGGCCTTAAATTCTAGTCTTTAAGGGAGACAATATATTTACCTGAAACCACTTGAGTCATTACTGTCTTGAGATTTCTAGATATCAGGTAATGAAACTGTTTTAAAAGGAAACGAATCCGACTAGGAACCATGAGGTTGTGTGTTCAATCCCTGGCCTCGTTCAGTGGGTTGAGGATCTGGCGTTTCCGTGAGCTGTGGTATAGGTCGCAGACGCAGCTACAGCTCCGATTAGACCCCTAGCCTGGGAACGTCCCATACGCTGGGGGTGCAGCCCTAAAAGGACAAAAGACAAAAAAAAAGGAATGCAAAGATATAACAAAGATGTTGTAATTATTCTGAAGGCTAGGACCTATCAGCTGCAAATGTTGGCTGTCATTATTGAGTAGCTAAAGATAATTAAAAACAAGATTTTGTTTGGCCACACCCATGGCATGCAGAAGCTCCCAAGCCAGGGACTGAACCTACACCACAGCTGGTAAGCAGAGCCATAGCAGTGACAATGCTGGATCGTTAACCCTCTGAGTCATGAGGGAATTCCAAGATCATTTTAGAAAAGCAATTCAGTGACTGCACTGAGGAAATCACAAATGGAAGGAAACAGCCCTACTGTCGTGTGAATAGCTGCTTGTAGCTTGGAACAAATTTTCTAGCAAGAGCCCCATCACGAATTTCAAGGACTTATTTGGAAGTAAAGAGCTTAGCTGAAAGTGAAGATGATGCCATCTGGACACTGCGATCACTGATTCCAAATGTACCCTCGTGGTGACTAAGAACTTAGGTTACAACATGGAATTTAAATAAAACTGTCTCATGAAACATAAGACCAAAAGGCAGTATTTCTAAATCAAGATAATGACTTTATATTAAAAGCTATTTTAAAACTTTTTGTGTCTTTAAATGAATAGACTAAACATATTAAGCAGATGTTTGACCATTTCAACATCACCAAACGTTTATAAGTTTAAATTAGCCGAATCTGGAGCTCCCACTGTGGCTCAGCTGGTTAGAAATCCGAGTAGTGTCCATGAGGATTTGGGCTAGATCCCTGGCCTCACTCAGTGGGTTAAGGATCCGGTGTTGCCCCAAGCTACGGTGTAGGTGGCAGATGCAGCTCAGATTCAGTGTTGCTGTGGTTGTGATGTAGGCCAGCAGCTGCAGCTCCAGTTCCACAATTAACCTGGGAACTTCCATATGCCGCAGGTGCAGCCCTAAAAAGGAAAAAAAAAACATATACACACTACCGCATATAAAAAGGATAACTAGGAGTTCTTGTTTCGGCTCAGTGGAAACAGATCTGACTAGCACCCATGAGGACGCAAGTTCAATCCTTGGCCTCGCTCAATAGGTTAAGTATCCGGGGTTGCCGTGAGCCGCGGTGTAGGTCACAGACATGGCTTGGATCTGGTGTTGCTGTGACAGCTGTAGCTCTGATTCCTTGACTGAAATCTTTTGTCTGCCCACAAAACCCAACGCTAGCTTTTTAGCGGAAGGAAGCAAAAAAATGCTCAAGATCGTTCCTGATGGGGTGCCGGGCGGAGCAGAATCTCTATTCGTCTCTGTTTTGGGAGGGAGTGGGGGCGGGGCAGTGGGCGTGGCCAGCATCTTTCCCGTTCCGGGAAGAGTCTCTCTTCTGGCCGGCTAAGGGCAAAGGAAGGCAGACGGTGTCCACTGCCCTGGAACCTCGGCCCTGACACAGATGTTTCCAGAGCGGGGAGGCAGCAAAGTTTCACAGGGATGAAGGAGGCGGCGGGGACAGTCCTAACTCTTACTCTCTGAGGTTCCGCACTTGGAGCGTCTCTCTTAGGCTGAGCTAGGTCTACCCACAGCTGCTCGCAGGAAATAGCCTCAAAGAGGAAGACAGTGCGAGAGGAGGGGATGTCAGGGCTGGTGACCTGCATTCATGGGGGTGGGGGGAGAGGGTGTGGGGGAGGGCTGCCATCCGCACAGCACATGCGCGAAGGCCCACGCCCCCGGGGAGGGGCGCCCCTTGGGAACAGTGGGAAGCATGTGAAGTTTAGTTGAAAGAGTCCTGCTCTTAGATCAATCCAGAGTTGGGGCATGGCTGGCCCAGGCATCAACTGACTAATGAGGGTGTCACTGAGCGAGTGGGTAAGTGTCCCCTAGCCTGTGTGGGGCCAGATTTAAACACACACACACACACACACACACACACACACACGAAATATATATGAAACAGTTAACCAATAAGCGCCTACCGTAGAACACAGGGAACTGTACTCCATAACCTATATAAGCTACATGGTAAAGAATCTGAGAAAGAATGGATATATGTGTATGCATAACTGAGTCACTTTGCTGTACACCTGAAACTAACACAGCATTGTAAGTCAAACATACTCCAATAAAATTTAAAATATAAAATAAAGTTTAAAAAGCAGCATACTGGAGTTTCCATTGTGGTGCAGTGTAAACGAATCCGACTAGGAACCATGAGGTTGTGGGTTCGATCCCTGGCTTCGCTCAGTGGGTTAAGGATCCGGCGTTGCCGTGAGCTGTGGTGTAGGTTGCAGACGCGGCTCAGATCCTGTGTTGCTGTGGCTGTGGTGTAGGCTGGCGGCTGTGGCTCCTATTTGACCCCTAGCCTGGGAAACTCCTTATGCCACGGGTGTGACCCTAAAAAGCAAATAATAATAATAATAATAATAATAATAATAATAATAATAATAATAAAAAAATAAAAAGCAGCACACCTACAGTCAAGGCAATCGTGGTGAGACCAACGCAGTGCTCTTCAGCTCTCTCTCTCTTCTTGGTTTAAGGAGACCCCTGGTGTTCTTAATCAAGTCGAGGAGTGGTACGTTGGTCCTTGGCAGAGATGCTGTGGTTCTTGATAATAAGGACAGGCTTGATTCCACCTGAGCTGAGTAACTGGACCCTAAGTCCAAGTACAAGAGTGAGACCAGATGTGTATAGTTATCATTCCAGTTCCTGGATTCAGCCTTTCTTTACAAAGCCCCTGGCTGTTTCCATGTGACTTGTGTTAAGGGAGAAGAAGCATCTGGCCCAGGAGAATCCCCAGCCATCCCCCCAAGATGGTTGCAGGCAAGACTCTGGCACTTGGTGCGAATGAATCAGGTAATTGGTCCAGTCTCACCCGTTTCTACCTTTATGAGGTCTGTTTCCACTGGAATGTAGAGCGTGGTTCATCTGCCCGTGTGTATGAGGTGGGGGTGACAGGTGGCTGAAGGTGAGTGGTGAGGGGAAAGAAATGTTCATTTCCCATCAGAGAGGTGGTCACTTGGCTGGGAGAGGGTGAGGGGGATGACACGCACATTTCTTATCATTGTTTGTACCTTGTACATTGCAGGGCCATTGCATACTCAAGGCAGGGCCCGAGCAAGGCTGATGGGGCAGGAAGAGGTTGTAGCAGCCCTCGCGATGGACCACGAGGCCCAGAAGCCAACCAGGACGAGGGTGACTCCTTTCAACCTTCCACTTGGACTTGTGGGAGCCCTGGGTTTGGGAAAGGCGCCCGCATCTC
The DNA here is from genome assembly GCA_004024745.2 of Catagonus wagneri. Lineage (NCBI taxonomy): Eukaryota > Metazoa > Chordata > Mammalia > Artiodactyla > Tayassuidae > Catagonus > Catagonus wagneri. The sequence continues at coordinate 14,407,840 of PVHT021183699.1, forward strand.
AGACGAACCTTGGGAGGTTTCGGCATGTTCCAAGTATGTTGATCAAGTTAGCACACACCAGCATAGCTTGAAACGGCAGATAATAAGCATTAATCTCCCTAATAAATTCATTAGTCAGCCCTATGGTCTTGAAAGGGGTTGGTACACTCAGGTCATAAATTAAGCCTGGTTAGACATTAACCTTCTCAGACTTTACTCAGCAAATCTCCCAGGAGCTCTAATGGGATCAATAGTTTCTTAAGCCTTCCGCAAGATCCTGCTTTCCTTTGCCTGAATAATCTGATGCGAAGCATCATAGACTATTTTATGATATAGCTTAAAAAAAAATACGGCAATGCCTAATCTAATTCATAGGTTCTAGGGGCATATTTGCTGAAGCGAATGGCAGTGTACAGGTCATTCGCGAGGCTGTGTCCTCCCTGGAGACAGCTCGGTGGTAAGGTTGGAACTCATGTGGCGCTTCCTTCAGGCTGGGCACAGGGCAGCGGCCCTGTGGTCCAGAAAGCCAAGTAGTCTTTCTCAGGCTGTCTGTGGGTGTAGTGCAGTATCTCCCTGTGGGATCTTTGAAGTTTGATAATGCTTTATCCTGTCAATGTTTGCATTCCTTTTATGCAGAGCACCTTGGACCCGTGAAGCGCAAAGAGATAGATACCAGGAGCTCCTGGCTAATGGCTTTCAAGACGCTGCCAGTTACTCCTCTCAGCTCTCAGCCTTATCTTTCCTTCCTCTCTGCCCAGCGCTGCCCGCTCAACTGAGGAAATCCTACTTTGCTCCCCCACTCTCTCGCCTTCCACTTGGAGTTGCTGCTCACGCGTACACAGCGCCCACCTCTGCTGTTCTCTCTCATCCCACCCCCGGCTGCCATCCCTTCAAACTCTGCCTCCCATCTCTGCTCTTTGTTAAAACCTCTCCAGATGGTCCCCTGTACTTCTTGTTCCCTCTTCTACTTCTCTCATTACTCAGTAACTGGAGGTGCAGGATCTCTGCCTGATAGAAGCTGGTTCAGAAATCCTTCTGAACTTAAATCTTCCAGCGACCTGGTGTCCAGCACCAACTGGCAAATGAGAGCCGTGAGGACATGCGGAGTGTCTGCGATGGGCAAGACTCCAGGTACCTGGGGATATGGAGGTGAACTAATTAAAGCATCCTCGTGTCCCCTGGTGGCTCAGCAGGTTAAGGAATCTGACAATGTTACTGCTGTGGCTCAGGTCACTACTGTGGCGCATGTTCGATCCTTGGCCCAGGAACGTTTGTATTCTACAGGCGTGGCCATCGCTAAACCAGCAAACAAACAAAAACAGAGGATCCTTATCTCCCCGATCTGACATCCTGGTCTTACGACCTATTGGTTTGTTTAACTTTGTTTCCAAATCTTGGGGATTTTTATTGATGTTCCTTGAGAGGATTGCAGTGAGACTTCGTATTTATAAACGTACACTAAAAAAAATTAAGGTAGAGAGGTTTTTTCAGTGTGTTCTGATGTATCCATGAGAATATTCTATGGAATGGAATTCTATGGAAAATGTACCTGTCAACAGAAGAAAGATGAACACGTGTTTAGATCATTATGGTGTACTGCTGATGGATTCGCCCTTCCAATAAACGTTTAATTTTATTATTTATTTTTTGTCTGGGCCTGAGGCTTGTGGAAGTCCCAGGTCCAGGGGCTGAATCTGTGCCACAGTAATGACCCAAGTCACTGCAGTGACAATGATGGATCCTTATCTGCTGGGCCACCAGGGAACTCCTCAATGACTTTTTTTTTTCTTTTTAGGGCCGCACCCGCAGCATATGGAGGTTCCCAGGCTAGCAGTTGAATCAGAGCTGTAACCACCGGCCTAGGCAACATCATGGCAACGCAGGATCCAACCTGCATCTGCGACCTACACCACAGCTCATGGCAATGCCGGATCCTTAGCCCCCTGAGCAAGGCCAGGGATTGAACCTGTGTCCTCACGGATGCTAGTCTGGTGTCTTAACCACTGAGGTACGATGGAAACTCTGACAATAAATTTTCAAATGTAAGTTAAAATCCCTTTCATCTGAAAAATTATGTGTAATCTCATGTTACACAGGTAAGTACATAAGTATCTACGTACGTTTTATTGCTTTTAAAAAAATTCCATATGCATTTATTTTTCCATATTATGCCTGCAAAATGCCTCTTTAAGGGCAGAGGCCAGAAAGTGATGTGATTCTTTGGTCTGCTAGTTGTGTGAACCCAGAGGTCAAGTATTTGAGAATGTGTAGACCCAAGGGAATTCCTGTTGTGGCGCGGGGAACTGAATCTGACTAGCATCCATGAGGATGCAAGTTCGATCCCTGGCCCTAAAAAGACAAAAAAAAATAAAAAAAATAAATACATTTTATTTTTACAGCCACACCTGTGGCACATGCAGGTTCTCAGGCTAGGGGTCAAATCAGAGTTGCAGCTGCTGGCCTACACCACAGCTCCAGCAACACCAGATCTGAGCCGCATCTGTGACCGACACCACAGCTCACAGCAACACCGGATCCTTAACCCACTGAGAGAGGCCAGGGATGGAACCTGCATCCTCACAGAGACAATGTCAGGTCCTTAACCCACTGAGCCACAAGGGGAACTCCCTACATCCATATTTTAGTGTCTACTTTGGGGGAACTCAGATTAGGAGCCTCACCCCAGATCAACATCAGTAGAATTATCGTGGATGAGAGGCTTGGGAGTCAACAGCCTGGGTGCATGTTCAGGCTCCACTGCTGACTAGTTACACAATTATTCACTATTCCGTCCATCGCCTTCCTCATCTGTGAAAGGGGAATAGCGATAATAGCTACTTCATATGTTTGTTGTGAGGATTAAATGAGTTCATACAAGTAAAGTGCTGATAATAGTGCCTGGCACACAGTAGAGGTATAGTAAATACTTGCTATTATTATTATCTAATAAATCAAATTTTCTTGGGTGGGGCTCAGAAATGCTCTCGGTGTGATTCTCATGCACAATGAAATTCGAAAACCGCTGAACTGGAGACACACCCCTGGGCATTTCTGTTCACAGAGAAAACATTTGAGGAAGTGTATTCTACGCCAAATGATAAGCAACCAGACGGCATCTCTTGCGCAGGAAGTTTGGAAGGAAAGTCAAAAGCTGTGCTTATGTGAACAGTGATTCCGGGCACTGGAGAAAACAATGGCAGGTGATTCTGAGACAGGGCGGGACCTGGGACCTGGGACCCTTTGCTGCAGTGACTGCAGTGCTTACACCTGGACAAATGTCTCCTTGAGCAACAAAATACAAGGAAACCGTAAGGGACTAAAAATAGCTACATGCATGCACGATTGGGGCAAGTTATAGACAGCAAGGTAGAAAAAGACCGAAAACCTAGCTGTCACTTTTGAGGAACTAGGAGCAAAAACAGGGTATTGTGCGTGCACCGTGCACACAGCACCCCCGAGGGAGTGATCGGACCACCTAGGCCGCCCCTCTAGCCCGATCCCTGGGGCCTCCCCTCCCCTCAGCCCATATGAGGAACCAGAGTGCCTTCCCTCATGGAGCGAGTAAGGGCACCTATGACTCATTTTGCTCCCCCATCCCGATGCAGCGGGGGCCCCAGCAAAGCCTCCCCTGAATTTCTTGTCTGGCCTCTTATCAATTTCTGTGGTCAGTAACAACTCCACCTTCTTAGCTCTTCCTTGGGGCTGAATTCCTCCTCTTTTCCTCCCTTGGTTTTAGGCTCATTCCCCAAATTAGGCAAAGCCCTAAAACTCATGAGTTCTTTCAAACCGGTGGTTCCCAAAGTAGCATCAGCATCAAGCTTATCAGAAACGCAATTCTTGGAATTCCCTGGTGGCACAGCAGGTTAAGGATGCAGCGTGGTAACTGCTGAGGCTCTGGTCACTGCTGTGGTGTGGGTTCGATCCCTGGCCTGGGAACTTCCACGTGTCCTGGGCGTAGCCAAAAAAAGAAAAAGAACGGCAATTCATAGGTCCTGCCTCAGGCCACTCTGGGGTGGGCCTGGCACTCTGCTTTCACAAGCCCCCCGGGTGGGGCTGATACAGGCTGAAACTGAAGAACCCACGTCCTATATGAAAGAAATACTCCAAAACCTTTCTCCCTCCGTTGCCAGTGAAGTACATAAGTCAGGATTTTTCCAGAAGTGTGTCTCTAATCAGATACCAGCAAATGCGGTTTTTAAAAAATGAAACCTCGACTCGGCTTAGTAATGACTGTGACTAATGGGGCCCAAAGGTAAAGCAGCCCAGGGTAATGGACTTAGACTTGCAGGAACACTCCAGAGTTTTGCAATACTAGGAATATTAGAAAGATATTATTATTTATTCATAGTAAGTCCTTTCTCCGGCTTCCAGCTGGGTAAGGCATTTTATGTGACTTTCTTGTATTTAGGCCCTTCAGATCCAGAGAGAGAGAATACAGAGCCAAAAAACAAAAGGAAGAAATGGACAATTTAAGAAACCTTTTGTTGGAGTTCCCATTGTGGCTCAGCAGGTTAAGAATCAGACTAGTATCCATCAGGATGTGCGTTGGATCCCTGGCCCAGCTCAGTGGGCTAAGGAGCCAGCGTTGCTGTGAGCTGTGGTGTGTTGTAGCTGTGGCACAGAAGTTGCTGCTGATCCTGTTGTACCACAGCAGGAACTCGGATTTTTCCCAGTTTTTAAACTCTCTTGATGATAAAAAATGGCATTATACAATTCACAGTATTGTGAATATTCCTTTTCTTTTTTTACCTTTACCACTGCATTAATGTAAAAGAGCATTTTGATATTTAAAAACCCAAATTAGAAAAAATCGTTCCTTTACCTTTCCCCAGAAATTCCAGATTAGTGATCAGAGATGCAGGCAAATGCTGGAGTTCCCACTGTGGCTCAGTGGTTAACGAACCTGACTAGTATCCACGAGGACACAGGTTCGATCCCTGGCCTTGCTCAGTGGGTTAAGGATCCAAGGTTACCGTGAGCTGTGGTGTAGATCCAAGACGTGACTTGGATCCGGTGTGGCTGTGGCTGTGGCGAAGGCCGGCAGCTGCAGTTCCGATTCGACCCCTAGCCTGGGAAACTCCATATGCCGCGGGTGCGGCCCTAAAAAGACAAAAAAAGACCAAAAAATAAAAATAAATAAATAAAAACCCAAATTAGAAAGAAACTGTTCCTTTCCCTTTCCCCAGAAATTCCAGAGTAGCAGTTAGAGACGCAGACAAGTGCTAACACATCCCTCCCAATAAAAAAGTGGGACTTCTCCTGGCAAAGTGAAATGATTAATAGACTGTGTGCAAACATTAATTGTTGGTGTGAATTAAGAACCGAATCCTTATTTTAAAGATGTTACACACGCAGTGCAATCAAGAAAAGCATTTAACCAGATTTGCTCATGAATTCCATTGTGTGCCGTTGGATAGCTAATTTCTAATTGCATTAGTCTGTAAAGGAATAATCTATTAATAAAATTGGGAGTAAAATTGGGCAGAGATTCATTATCTCAGTCAATTGTGGACGCTCACTGAAGAGCATTTCGCTTGCGGATGAGGTGGGGACCTCGTTACCCTGCTCGGCGGACCAGGGAGCCCAGCAACCCTTTTTTTTCTTCTAGGGTTGATGAATGCCAGCAGCTGAGCTAACTCATTAACATCCCGGGAAAACTTGCATGCACGCTTAATTTTCTTGGGCGTTAATTAGTGTTGTCTTTGGTTTAAAAAATATTTCCGAATTTACTGAATCAAAAAATCAATTGCTTATCGGCTTTGTAAAGCTAACTGTACTTTCGGCTAGCAGCTCCTGGCATTTATGGAGAAAAACCTGGGGCCCTGAGCCATCCTTGCTTTTCAGAATCTTTGATTTCCCACTGCAGTGTGGACTCCTTCAAGGGGAAAGTGGAAATACCCAGAGAATCCCTCCAGGGACTACTGTCTCAATTCTGTTCTGGGAGTTACCACTGTGGCTCAGGGGGATAAGAATCTGACTAGTATCCATGAGAATGGGGATTTGATCCCTGGCCTTGCTCAACGGGTTAGGGATCTGGCGTGGCCACAAGCTGTGGCGCAGGTGGCAAATATGCCCTGGATCCTGAGAGTTGCTGCGGCTGTGGTGTAGGCTGACAGCTGCAGCTTCAATTCGACCCCTAGTCTGGGAACTTCCTTGTCCTGCAGGTGCATCCATTAAAAAAAAAAAAAAGATTAGATTAGATTCAGAGAAATCTAGAGAATCCACAACTTAATGGGATGGGGAGTAAAGAGCCTGAAGTGAAGTATTCAGTCAGTCAGTCATTCAGTCTGTTGATCATTCACCAACCCATCACTGATTCAGCACTGACTACACAGCAGACACCAGGCAAATATATAAGTGAAAGCCCTGGGGTGTAGTCGCAATGCTGCCACCACCAGGGCTGCAAGGAGGAATAGGAGGAGGCAGGGGAGGAAGGGGAGGAGGGGGAGGGAAATGAAGCGGGGGAGAGGAGGGAGATGGGGAGAGGAAGGGACCACTGTACCACACACAGCATCTCCCCTAGGGGTCCAAGAATCCTGTGCTGGAAGCTCAGCGCAGGTGGCCACAGGCAGGAGGGGGACGAGGTGGCCACTTCTGACCAAGTCACCTCCATCCCTCCAGGAGTGGGCCCCACAAATAGCTGTGTGAGGGCTGGGTTGCCTTGCCCGGCTTCCCAGCATCCAGAAAGGGAGGCCGCCGTCTGGTCTGTGATGACTGGGAGGCAGAATGGATCTCAGAGCCTTTTGTGATCATCTTTTTAGCTGTTTTGTTAAAGACTTGTATCTGTGTGTGTGTGTGTGTGTGTGTGTGTTTAGTGCTACTCAATTCAGCTGCTTTTCCCACCACAAAGAGGGGGTTTCCATTGAGAAAGTGAAACAGGAGGGAAGGGGGCAGGGCACAGCCAGTAAGAATGACACAGCCATTGGGCGTTGCCATCGTGGCTCAGTGGTTAACGAATCCGACTAGGAACCATGAGGTTGTGGGTTCAATCCCTGGCCTCGCTCAGCGGGTTAAGGATCTGGGGTTGCAGTGAGCTGCGGTGTAGGTTGCAGACACGGCTCAGATCCCGCGTTGCTGTGGCTGTGGCGAAGGCCGGCGGCTACAGCTCCTGTTAGACCCCTAGCCTGGGAACCTCCATATGCTGTGGGTGCGGCCCTAGAAAAGATAAAAAGACAAAACAAAAAAAAAAAGAAAGAAAGAAAAGAAAGAATGACACAGCCATTGAGGACACAACAAAAACTGGCCAGAACCAACTAGGACCAAGATGACAGAAGGTTAGACCTCCAGGGGACCCTGAGCCTCCTTATGTATCCCTGTAATACATTAGCATCTAAGTGACACGCCCCAAGGTGCTATGACAGCTCCAAGGCCACCCATAAAGTGGAAATCCCCGTCCCTTTCCCCAAATAGTTGGAATCATCCTCCACTCATCAGCCTATGAAATTAGCCAGCCCATAATTACTCACCTCCCCGTATTTCGGGGCTGATCTCACCTTCTGAGATGGCCACAATAAATCTACTTCTTACCTGTCACTTTGCCTCTCTCTGAATTCCTTTTACTATGAGACATAAAGAACCAGAACTTCGGTAAGTCCTGGGGCGAGGTGTGTGATTTTAATTAAAAGACAGTGGGTTCAGGAGTTCCCATCATGGCGCAGAGAAAACGAATCTGACTGGCATCCATGAGGTTGCGGGTTCGATCCCTGACCTCGCTCAGTGGGTTAAGGATCTGGCATTGCCGTGAGCTGTGGTGTAGGCCAGCAGCTGTAGCTTCAATTAGACCCCTAGCCCGGGAACCTCCATATGCCATGGGCTCGGCCCTAAAAAGCAAAAAAAAAAAAAAAATACAGTGGGTTCAAGTCTCAGTCTGGATTTTGGCTGGATTGAGTCCTGGCTCGAGGGTTTGAGTCTCAATCTGAGTTGTACTTTCAAAAGCTAGGCCTTGGCTCACAGCATAAATTCAGGCTTAGGAACAGCTGGTAGGTGTGTGCATAGACGCTCATTCATGGGCCGATCCTGTTCTTAAAAACACCTACTGTCTAAGCCCCTTGATCTGGGATGAGTCTGTTTGCTGTTAGAGGCTCCGTGGTCCACGGGGCATCGATGATCACGGTGGCTGGGCCCTTGCACCCCTGTTGCTGTGTCTCCTCTCCGTCCCCGTGTCCCTGCTTGAGGGCAGAGCGTGGGCCTAAGGTCCCAGCCCCAGGTTCTCCATCTTGGCTATGGGTTGTAACTACCCGGGGAATTTTTTAAAATATTGGAGCCTGTATCCCTCTTCAAGGGAATCTGATTAGACTGGTCTGGGTGCAGTCTAGGCATCTAGAGTTTCAAAAACTCCTCAGGTAACTGTAATAAGCGGCCAAGCTGGAGAATCCCTCAGAGTGGGACCAGGTTAAACGTGGCGGTCACAGTGACTTCCCAGGGCTGACTCCGACCCACCAAATTGGAAACTTTGATGAAAATCCCTTGTTCAAGAGAGTCTCAGAACTGAAAGGAGCAGCTTGTCATAACCCGGCCTTTTTTTTTTTTTTTTGTCTTTTTGCCTTTATCTAGAGCCACACCCGCGGCATATGGAGGTTCCCAGGCTAGGGGTCTAACAGGAGCTGTAGCCGCCGGCCTTCGCCACAGCCACAGCAACGCGGGATCCGAGCCGCGTCTGCAACCTATACCGCAGCTCACGGCAGCGCCGGATCCTTAACCCACTGAGCAAGGCCAGGGATCGAACCTGCATCCTCATGGTTCCTAGTCGGATTAGTTAACCACTGAGCCACGACGGGAACTCCTAATCCTGCTGTTTATAGCACGGAGATGGGAGCAGCCAGCACTGGGAACATTAGAAGAGCAAGAGAGCAGCAGGGGAGCTGCAGCCAGCTGGCCTGCTCCCTTTTTCCAGGTGATCCCAGGAATACACCTGACAGCGAACTTGGCCACATGCTCTAGGATATGATGGGGCTCACTGATGACTTGTACCAATGGCAGTTTTCTCCAGTTATGGTACAAAACAGTCAGAAAGAATGTCTTCTAAGTTACGTACTCTGAAAAGACACATGTACCCCAAAGTTCACTGCAGCGCTATGTACAATAGCCATGACATGGAAGCAACCTAAATGTCCATCGACGGAGAAATGGATAAAGATGTGGTACATGTACATATATATAATGGAATATTACTCAGCCATAAAAAAGAATGAAATAATGCCAGTTGCAGCAACATGGATGGACCTAGAGATTATCACACTAAGTGAAGTAAGTCAAAAACAAATATCACTCATATGTGGAATCTAATGAAAAATGATAAAAATGAACTCATAAAACAGAAATATACACCCCTATGTTCACAGTAGCAATATTCACAATAGCCAAGACATGGAAACAGCCTAAATGTACATTGTCAGATGAATGGATTAAGAAGATGTGGTACATGTACACAATAGAATACTACTCAGCCACAAAAAAGAACAAAATAATGTCATTTGGAGCAACATGGATGGAGCTAGACACTCTTATACTAAGTGAAGTAAGTCAGAAAGAGAAAGACAAATCCATATGACATCACTTATGTCTGGAATTTAATGTATGGCACAAGTGAACCTAACTTCAGAAGAAAGAAAAACAGTTCATGGACTTGGAGAACAGACTTGTGGTTGCCAAGGGGGCGGGGGAGGGAGTGGGATGGACTGGGAGTCTGGGGTTAATAGACGCAAACTACCGCATTTGGAGTGGGTAAGCAATGAGATCCTGCTGTATAGCACAGGGAACTATATCTAGTCACTTGTGATAGAACATGATGCAGTATAATGTGGGAAAAAGAATATATATACACACACACACACATATGTATATATATATGACTAGGTCACTTTGCTGTACAGCAGAAATTAACAGGACATTGTAAATCAACTATAACAAAAATAACAGAAACAGGAGTTCCCTTCGTGGCTCAGTGGTTAACGAATCCGAATAAGAACCATGAGGTTGAGGGTTCGATCCCTGGCCTTGCTCAGTGGGTTAAGGATCCGGCGTTGCCATGAGCTGTGGTGTAGGTCGCAGATGCGGCTTGGATCCCGCGTTGCTGTGGCTGTGGCGAAGGCGGCATCTACAGCTCCTGTTAGACCCCTAGCCTGGGAACCTCCATGTGCCGCGGGTGCGGCTCTACATAAAGGCAAAAAGACAAAAACATAAAAAAATAAAAAAATAACAGAAACAGACTCACGGGTCTCAAAATCAAATTTATTGTTACCAAAGGGCAAATGTCGGAGGAAGGGATAAATTAGAAGTTTGGGATTAACATACACACACTACATAAAATAGATAAACAACAAGGACCTACTGTAGAGCGCAGGGAACTCTACTCAATATTCTCTAATAACCTATATGGGAAAAGAATCTGAAAAAGAATGAATCACTTTACTGGACACCTGACACTGACACAACAATGTAAATCAACTATCCTCCCATAAAATGTAATGATAATAATAACAATAACAATAAAAATATATTCTCTATGCCTTGTGCCCCGTTGCAGACATAATCTTTATTTCTCACAAGTGATGCCTCTGGTTTTTTTTGCTGTGGAGTTGCCTTTAGCACCAAGATAACAGGGTGGGTTACAGGCCAAGGGCGTTCCCAATAGAAAAGCAAGACCTTGCTTTCATCACGTCACTCCGGAGGCTCCCACCTTCCCTCTTAGGCTGGGCTTTCTAGCCACAGAAGCATCCTCAAGACAGGAGCTGTGCGCGCTCCTTTCCACTTAACCTCTGCATTGGCCACAGCATGGAAGCCTCAGCCTCCGATTCCCAAATGCAGCCTCCATCCTCGGGCAAGGAGCCATTCGTGTTGACTTTTCAAAACCAGTTTCCCGAGGGCAAGGAAGGCAAGACTTTTTCTTCTCCCCCACAGTCGGCCCAGCCCTCACCCATTCAAGCTGATGCAACAATTAGCTTTGCCACGGCTTAATCTCATTTCAAACACTCCACCCGACACGTCATTAATCCTCCATGTTGCCTAAATCAGCAATAAGGTACAAAGGTTTTCCCAAACTGGCAGCCTTAGACCAAATACCATCATAATCGCAGAGGCTTCGTGTGGGCTTAAATGCAGTTCAAGGGTTACGAAGGAGAGAGAAACAAATCTCAATGGGAACCGAGGGGGGCGGTTAGAGTGCAAACGGGATATTTAATGGAGTTTTGGCTCCAAGGAGAAACCCCTGAAAATACCCTCTTGTTCTGGATAACTGTCTTTTGTCTCCTTTACCTTTTTCCTCCCACGTTTCCTTGGTAAGGAAACAGTGAGTGCTTGACGTTCTTGAGTTCTTCTGGTCATGACACTCCCTCAGGAGTGGCTCCCTTTGTCTCTAAGTCTCTAGGGAGCCCTGATGATAATTAGAACTTTTCCTCAAAATTCATGTAGAAACTCCATTTGACCCTGCGAGCTGGTGGGGGACTAGTGCCGAATGACATGTAATGTTAGAACTTCAAGCAAACTTTCCCTAATTCTCATAACCTCCTCATGCTTTTAAAACCTCTCTTGGAGTTCCCTGGCGGCTCAGCAGGTTAAGGATCTCACTCTGTCACTGCTGTAGCTCAGGTTGCTGCTATGGGGAGGGTCTGATCCCTGGCTCAGGAACTTCTATACCCTGTGGGCGTAGCCATAATAATAATAATAGTAATAATAAATACATAATAATAAAACCTCTCTTGCTGCTTTCTCTTAAACGGCTTCAGAAAATAAAGCCCTTGACCTGTCCTGATGGGGCCAAGGAGTAAGAATCACATTTCTCGCCCCATTCAACTTTCCTTGACTTCTCTGCTGACTTCTGGCAGGAATGGGGAAAGGGCTTCTTTCGGATGGAAGACACCCAGGCTGGTTGTTAGCCACTGAATCTAAAGAGTCAAAGAATCCAGTCCACAGAGGGCAGGAGCTGTTTCCAGAACGTGAGGCCAGCGGGAGAGCAGGGACGGGGGGATCCAGGAACTCACAGGCCCTCCTTGCTGCGATCAGTTCAGGAAGTCCTGGGCTGCACAGGGACAGTCTCTGAGGAGAACTAGGCCTGCCCGAGTGCCCCTGCCACCCCCCGCCCCCAGAATCCATTTTCCCTCTCGGGTGACACAAACCGTATCCTATCTGAAGGAGTCAGAAGAAACTGGCCTTTCAAAACCCATGTTCAAGGTGAAAGGCTTGTTCCTACAGAAGCTGAGTGTATGTGTTGGAGATGCCAACCCAGCACATCTTTTGGGGGCCTCTCAGGGGGTGGGGTTAGCTTTCCGATTTTTAAAAAAAATCTATTTATGTATTTATTTATATTATTTGTCCACACCCACAGCATGCGGAAGTTCCCAGGCCAGAGACCTAACCTGTACCACAGCAGCAGCTCCTTAACCCACCCCACCACCAGGGAACTCCAGCTTTCTGAGTTATCCCACAAAACAACTTCCGGGCTGGGCAGGGCCCTGTGCCAGACACCCCCATCACCGCTTGTCCAGCACGGCGTGGCCAGGAGCTCAGTGCTGCCAGCAGGGAGGGGTGTCCCCGGGTCGCTGTCTCAGGGCTAACACCAAATCCGGAACCAGAGACAGTGAGGCCTCGGGCCATCTTTGGGCACAACCAGCCTGCCCTCCGGACCTCAGCATTTCAGTTGATTAGATGAGCCAATTTCACAAAGTTGTGGACAGTGCAGGATACGACCCCCGAATTCCTGACCTCTGGCCCGACAGCCGTATTACTCTTTGGTTTTCTTTACTCAACACTCTGATGTGCAACAGTGAACAGCATACCTCTGTCTGCTTCTGCTGTTCTTGCTCCGAAATGCCCCCTGACTTTTTTCCCTCTAGCTGTCTCCTACTCACCCTTCAGTTCAGATCCAGTGCTGCCTCCTCAGGCTTCTTTGGCCTCAGAAATGGGTCTGGGACCCTCTAGGCGGCCCCCTTCTCCCCACATTCACAGCACGGCTTTGCACTGGAAACTTCCTTCCAGAGGCAAAGATTACGATCACCTGATATATTTGTTTGTTTGTTTGTTTGTTTAACTTTTTAGGGCCACACCCGTGGCATATGGAGGTTCCCAGGCTCAGGGGCTAATCAGAGCTACAGCTGCCAGCCTACGCCACAGCCACAGCAACACCTACTTGATCAGCAACACCTTCAAGGCCAGGGATTGAACTCGTGTCCTCATGGATGCCAGTCAGGTTTTTTAGCTATTGAGCCGCAATGGGAACTCCACAACCGCCTGATTTTACAGAAACGGGGCCGAGACCGTGTCTGACACAAGTTGGTGGCTCCTTCCTGTCTGGTGAGTGACAGTGTGAGTGACACTAGCATCAGGGTAGAACCTGCCTCTAGGCGTGTGATGACAAGGAGCCGTGCTGGCAAAGCCCTCTGGAGCCTCCCAGTCTCCACTGACGGCAATGACTGTGAGCTATTTTGAAAACAGATATAAACATGCAAGTCAGTTAAGCAAGATCCCAAGGTTGTGAAAGCCCATTTTCCAGAGGAAAACAGGGGAGGGGGGATCTGAGATTGTATCGTGGTTCTCTTCAAGTGTCTTATCATGAAACCACTAAATTTGCTGCCTCCTTGTCACTAAGATAAGAAAGCTTTTAACAGCAGTCTTGCATCTTCTGTCTCTTGGGAAGGAATGGAGAAGAGCGTGGGTTTCCTCCATCCGGTACCCAACGTCCGCCTGTCTCAGCGGCCAAGGTTAAAGTACAACCACGCAGTGAGACCACTTAGTTGCTATCACTGGAACCATCGCCTTGGAGGCGGAACTGGATCCAAAGGCTTCTTGGACCTGAGGCCAGTGAGTCAGGCTGTGCCCATTAGAGCCGCATCAGGTGAGGACGGGCCTCCCTCCCTGGCTCTGATCCCGGAACCGTTGACCTCCACTGCTTCATCGAGGCGAACTCTGTCAGGCAAATGGAAATGAAGTGTTGTCTAGATTAGGTGTGATAAGAATACAGGTTCTTGCTGTTAATAATAGCTATTGATTACAACTGTTAATTATACAGTAATTAATACTGATGTAATTATTATTACTATTATTTTTTTTTAGGGCGGCACCCGAAGCATATGGAAGTTCCTGGGCAAGGGGTCAGATTGGAGCTGCAGCTGCCGGCCTACACCACAGCCACAGCAACGCAGGATCCCAGCTGCATCTGAGACTTATGCTGCACTCAGCTTGCAGCAAAGCCAGATCCTTAACCCACCGAACAAGGCCAGGGATCAAATCTGTGTCCTCATGGATACTAGTCAGGTTCTTACGCTGCTGAGCCACGCTGGGAACGCTGATAGTAGTTATTATTGTTTCTTTTATTTTTAAGAACTCATTTATTTTTATTTTCGGTCACGCCGGCAGCACGTGGAATCTCCCGGGCCAGGGAATGGACCTACGCCACAGCAGTGACCTAAGCCACGATGGTGACAACATTGGACCTACTGAGCCACCAGGAAACTCCTGATGGTAGCTATTATTCACTACTGGTAGCTATTTCGATGTCAGGCACAGGGTGGAGACAGAGAGTAAGTGCTGGAAAGCATAGCGGTGAGAAGCCCTGGGAATGGATGGGTGCCTCTCTTGCTCATGTCAGTTCTGCCCCCTGGAAGCCTGAAGCCTGGGAGGTCACTGAGTGCCACAGCCCCTGCTGGCCACAGGCTGCAGGACACCCGTGAACTTGCAGCCTAGCTAGACTCAGAGTTGGAGGGAGGAGCCTCAGAGACCAGGCTGGGGAGGGAAGGGGCCCCTTAAAGCCCAGCCGTCTGTCTGTTTTCTTTGGAGAAATTTCCGCTTAAGTCTTCTGCCCATTTTCTGATTGGGTTGTTTTGTGTTTTGATATTGAGCTGCACGAGCTGTTTGTATATTTTGGAGATTAATCCCTTAGGTGTTTAATCCCTTAGGTGTTTCATCCCTTGCATATGTTTTCTCCCATTCAGTAGGTTGTCTTTTCGTAGTGTTTGTGGCTGCCTTTGCTGTGCAAAAACTTTTCAGTTTAATTAGGTCCTATTTGTTTGTTTTCATTTTCATTACTGTGGGAAGTGGATTCAAAAAGATCCTTCTGCGATTCATATCAAAGCGTGTTCTGTCTATGTTATCCTTCAAAAGTTTTAGAGTTCCTGGCCTTATATTTAGGTCTTTAACCTATTTTGAGGTTTTCCTTGTGTGTATGGTGTTAGAGAATGTTCCAGCTTCATTCTTTTACATGTAGCTGTCCAGTGGCAGTAAGTCCGACAAAGACAGACAAATATCATACGACACTACTTAAGTGTGGAATCTGATGTAAAAAATAGATACAAATAAACTTATTTACAAAACAGAAACAGACAGATTTCGTAAACAAATTTATGGTCACCTGGCGGAGAGGGATAAATTGGGAGTTTAGGATTAACATACACAAGCTACCATATATAAAATAGGTAATCAACAAAGACCTGCTCTACAGGGAGCCCTGCTCAAGATTCTGTAAAACCCATATGGGAAAAGAATCTGAAAAAGAATGGATATATGTATATGTATAACTGAATCACTCTGCTGTACGGCCGAAACTCACACAACATTGTAAAGCAGCTACACTCCAATAAAATTAAAAAAAAAATTCTATCTTTTTTTTTCTTAGGGCCGCACCCACAGCATATGGCGGTTCCCAGGCTTGGGGTTGAATCGGAGCTGTAGCCGCCGGCCTACACCACAGCCACAGCAACGCGGGATCCGAGCCACGTCTGCGACCTACACCACAGCTCAAGGCAAGGCCGGATCCTTAACCCACTGAGCGAGGCCAGGGATCAAACCTGCGTCCTCATGAATGCTAGTCAGATTCATTTCCGCTGAGCCATGACGGGAACGCCAATAAAATCAAAATTTTAAAAATAAAAATAAAGTTCAGGCCACCTCTTACAGCCTGAAGGGGACACAGCCAGGTTCTCCCAGACCCTTGAAATGCAACAAACTTTCTTGGAGAATCAGGGGGTGGGGGCCAGAAGAAGCAGCTTATAGGTTTAGAAAATGAAGGAGTTCCTTGGTGGCGCAGCGGGTGAAGGATTCAGCGTTGTCACTGCAGTGGCTTGAGGCACCGCTGTGGCACACGTTTGATCCCTGGCCTAGAAATTTCCACGTGGCTCGGCACAGGCAAAAAAGAAAACAAAGCAAAAACAGGTTTAGAATTCGTCTTAAAATGGATCAAGTCCTAATACCCTATTTCCTCATTTTTTTCAACATGAAATGTCTCGTTAACAAGCAAAATGTGATAAGAATCTAATCTGTGTGGTAGTAACTTGCAGAGGAGCATCGGTCTGTTGTCTGTGTGGGAGCTGGGGAACATTCTAGGCTTTATGTTCAAACACAAGGAACTCTGGTAACCTCTTACGCAGAGGCACGTGTTTGTGTGTGTGTGTGTGTGTGTGTGTGTGTGTGTGTGTATGTGTGTGTGTTCTGCTGCACCTGCAACATACAGAAGTTCCTGGGCCGGGGACTGAATCTGAGACACAGCTGCCATCTACACCACTATGGCTCTGGTAATGCCAGATCCTTAACCCACTGTGCCACAGCAGGAACGCCACAGAGGTGTTTTTTAGAGGTATTTTGTTTGTTTGTTTTGGCTGTGCCCGTGGCATGTAGAATTTCCTGGGTCAGGGATCAAACCCAGGCTACAGCAGCGACCCAAGCCACTGCAATAACATGGAAGACCTTAACCCACAGTGCCACAAGAGGACTCCAAATGATTCTTTTTTTTTTTTTATTGAAGTGTAATTGACCTACACTATATACTAGTTCCAGGTGTACAACGCAGTGCTTTGACATTTATATACATTTCAAATGAATCACCACAATAAGTCTACTAACCATCTGTGACCAATGTGCAGTTATTATGATATCATTGACTGTATTTCCTGTGCAGTACATATGTGCCTGTGACTTATTTAGTTTAGAACTGGAAGTCTGTACCTCGTAATCCACTTCAAATATTTCACCCTACTCCCCACCACCCTCCCCTCTAGCGACTACCAGTTTGTTCTCTGCATCTGTGAGTCTGTTTCTGTTTGGTTTATATTTCACATATAAGTGAAATCATATAGTATTTATCTTTCTCTGTCTGACTTATTTCACTTAACCTAAACTATTACTCTCCAGGTCCATTCATATCATTCCAAATTGCAAGATTTCATTTTTTTATGAGTGAATAATATTCATATATATTATCTTAGAGTTTTAAAGTAATTCTAAAAAGCTTCCTTTTATGATTTTCTAGCCCTAAACAAACCAGGAGAAGGGAATTAAGAAATCAATCTTAATAATTAAAGTCAGGCATGCTGGGGTGTTCCCATGGTGGCTTAGCGGGTAACGAATCCAACTAGGAACCATGAGGATGCGGGTTCGATCCCTGGCCTCACTCAGTGGGTTAAGGATCAGGGGCTGCCATGAGCTGTGGTGTAGGTCGCGGACGTGTGTCAGATCTGGCATTGCCGTGGCTGTGGTGTAGCCGGCAGCTGTAGCTCCGATTCGACCCCTAGCCTGGGAACTTCCATATGCCACAGGTGTGGCCCTAAAAAGCCAAAAAAAAAAAAAAAGACAGGCATACTGCCACAGGAAAATAGGGAGTCATGACAAAAGTCCTCTAGGAAAACCAGCCCAGTGAGCACTTGGCCTCAGGGCTCCATTAGTTCCTGGGAAGGCTGCCTGGCTGCCTGGCCAGCGGAAAGCGCTAACAGATCACGTGCTGTCAGATGGATGCCCCAGTCCCACAGAACTAAGCTCACGTGCACTTTACCTTGCTGAGAAAGGCTAGAAAGGCAATACATTTTAATGTTTCCCATGAAAAGTGTGGGAATTTTTCTCCTTCAAAACTTTTTTTTTCATTAAAAAATTATCCTGGAATAAAATTGATTACGGGTAGTGTGCACAGTTCTGTATAAATCTGTGACACCAACACCGTAATCAGGAGGCAGGGTAGTTCTATCACCCAACAACCCTCCCCCATGCAAAAGTGTATATATTTTTTTCACTTAAAATTTTTATTGAAGGAGTTCCCGTCATGGCTCAGTGGTTAACGAATCCGACTAAGAACCATGAGGTTGCAGGTTCGATCCCTGGCCTTGCTCAGTGGGTTAAGGATCCGGCGTTGCTGTGGCTGTGGTGTAGGTCGCAGACGCGGCTCGGATCCCGCGTTGCTGTGGCTGTGGCGAAGGCCGGCGGCTACAGCTCCTGTTAGACCCCTAGCCTGGGAACCTCCATGTGCCGCGGGTGCGGCCCTAGAAAAGGCAAAAAGACAAAAAAATTTTATTGAGGTCTAATTGATTTACAGTGTTGTGTTAATTTCTGCTGCCCAGCAAAGTGACTCCGTTATACGTGTACACATATCCATCCTCTTTCAGACCCTTTTCTTGCACAGGTTATCACAGAATATTGTGTGGCGTTCCCTGTGCTACACACATTGCCATCCATTCCACACGCAATAGTGTGCACATGCCAGTTCCAAACACCGTGTCCATCCCTCCCACACCGGTCCCCTTTGGTAACCACAGGCTTATTTTCAAAGTCTGTTTTGTATATAAGTTCCATTGTATCATTTTTTTCTTAAGATTCCACATATTAGGGTGCACACATTTTGAAATTATGTCGAAATAAGCGATTGCCTCTAGCTCTGACATTCATTACTACGAAATTTTCAGTTTCCCCAGGTGATGGCCAAGGAAGTGCTGCTAGATTGTGAAGAATCATGATCCTCTTGGAAGAATCAAGATCATCATCTTGGGAGTTCCCGTCGTGGCTCAGTGGTTAACGAATCCGACTAGGAACCATGAGGTTGCAGGTTCGATCCCTGGCCTTGCTCAGTGGATTAAGGATCCGGCGTTGCTGTGAGCTGTGGTGTAGGTCGCAGACGCGGCTTGGATCCCACGTTGCTGTGGCTGTGGCGAAAGCCGGCAGCTACAGCTCCTGTTAGACCCCTAGCCTGGGAACCTCCATATGCTGCGGGTGGGCCCTAGATAAGGCAAAAAGACAAAAAAAATTAAAAAAATTAAGATCATCATCTTGGAAGAATTGCAAGCGCACTTCAGGAATGATTGTCTAGACTATTTTCTCGATTCTCTCTTCCACCTGGTCAAAGCTTAATGTCGCCTGGGGACTTTGACTTTCCCAGTTGCGTCTTTTTCTTAAATCTCTAACTTCTTTCTGAGGGACCTGTTTTATTTTAAAAAAAGACTGCGTTCTCCAATAAAACCAAACCAGGAACTTCAGCTTTGACCCTGGAGAGAGAATGAATGGGTATGAGCAAGTACAGACCAGGCCAGTGGCAGGACTGGGCCTCAGCGTCCTGGGTGGGTCCCTCTGTGAGCTGCCTCCCATGTTCCTGGTGGCCACAGGCAGCCTGATCCCTCTGTGTCGGTCTGACCCAACTGTCAAAGCCCCGTTCTCACGGACTCCTTGATTAAACTAAAAAGGGTACATAGGGAGTTCCCTGGTGGCTCCGTGGGTTAGGGATCCTATCCCTGGCCCAGGAACTTCCACAGGCCGTGGGTGCAGCGAAAATAAATAAATAAATGAATCAATTTAAAAATTAAAAAACATCGGGGAGTTCCCATCGTAGCACAGTGGTTAACGAATCCGACTAGGAACCACGAGGTTGTGGGTTCGATCCCTGGCCTTGCTCAGTGGGTTAAGGATCCGGCTTTGCAGTGAGCTGTGCTGTAGGTTGCAGACGCAACTTGGATCCCGCGTTGCTGTGGCTGTGCTGTAGGCCGGCGGCTACAGCTCCGATTAGACCCCTAGCCTGGGAACCTCCATATGCCGCGGGTGCGGCCCTAAAATGACAAAAGGCAAAAAAAAAAAAAAAATTAAAAAACATCAAAAGGGTATAGAATTAATACCACAGAAAACCAAATAGGAAACTACCTGAAACTAACACAGCTATTGTATATTAGCTATACTCTAATGTAAAGTAAAAATTAAATTAAAAAACAAATAAATTGCTAAGGCTAAAAGATTTCCAAAAAGGGCAAAAAAAGGAAGAATGAAAGAAAATTTCCAGGGCCCTGAGTTCTCAGAATTTACCACCTTGCTTCATGTAAAGAAGATTCCCCAAAGCTTGTTTTTGGTTTGTTTCTTTTGTTTTTTGTCCTTTTAGAGTCACACCCTCCGCATATGGAGGTTCCCAGGCTAGGGGTCGAATCGGAGCTACAGCTGTCGGCCTACACCACAGCCACAGCAACACGGGATCCGAGCCGTGTCTGCAACCTACACCACAGCTCACAGCAACGCTGGATCCTTAACCCACTAAGCAAGGCCAGGGATCGAACCTGCAACCTCATGGCTCCTAGTCGGATTTGTTTATGATGCGCCATGACGGGAACTCCCCCAGAGCTGTTGTGACAGGAAATGCAAAACTTCCCGTGGGCCTTTGCTAAAATGCCCAGGAATCAACAAGAGCCCTGAAAGCGTGAGGCCCAGGCCCTGCTCTGCAGGAAAGCTGTCCTGTGTAAGTGACGTAAATCACCTCTCCAGCACTGTCATCACTCAGGATCATGCCCAAACCTGCACTTCTCTCTTGGAGGATTTCTGCCTTGCCTCTTTCTTATTAAGTAAATGCACCCCTTCTCTGTGTGTTCCCCCGCAGGTTGTGCTGTGCCTGCAGTAATAAACTTTGTAGCTCTTTTTACAGCTTCATTTGGCCTCCTTGAAAATTTTTTACTTTTTTCATGATGGGACAAGAGCCAGGGATGTCCCATTTTAGCCTCTAGCCCCTGGTGGTCTGGTGGTTACAACCCCTGGTTTTCACCCAGGCTGCCCGGGTTCAGTTCCTGAGAAGGAAATAAGATCTCATGTCAAGTCATCGCTCCGTGCTATCTCTTTGCGATCAGTGGGAACTGGTGTTCCAGAGCCTTCCATTTTATCACTTGGGTGAACCCCAGAAAATGTCACTACATGCTAGGGGTGGCTTCTGTAGAAGATGATGTCATTCGCAGTTGAAAGCTGACTCTACAAAGCGACGTTTCTATCAGAGCTTGAGTGGGAAGGAGGGGAGTGGGGAGCGGAGAGAAATACGACTTCTCAGATTAGCGGGGCTTCGCAAAGGGCTTCTTATAATTGCTTAAAGGTGGGAGGGGAGCACTTTCAAGGCAGAGGAGGTCCCCGTGTGGCCGGGAGGGAAGGGCTTGTGAGAGAAAGCCTTGGCACCTGAGTAGGAGGCTAGGAGGTGCCAAGTCCATCCCGTGGGGTGTGGGGGAGCCGCGGGCGTGACAGCAGCATTTGGAAGAGCTGTCACATCTGCAGATTTGGAAGCGCTCACTGGGAGCAGATGATATTAGCCAGGGACGAATCCAGAAACTTAACCACGCTGAAGGGTGATTAACAAACACTGCATCAAAAGAAAACAAAAAAGATGGAAAGAGAGGATTTTAGCGCCAGGAGGACCATCAAGGGGTTTGTGTTTTCCAATCTATGGATGAAGAAAAGGAATTTCAGGGAGGGCATGTTGTCGTGATGATCGTTGTACAACTGTAAATGTAATAAAATTCATAGGGTTAAAAAAAAAAAAAAGAGGGGGGTATGTCACAGCATGCCGGTGGCAGAGAGAGCACTGAACCCTGGGTGTTAATTTCCTCAGCAGGTCTCCTTCTAATAGACGGTCACGGCCACCATTAGAGGAGAGAGTTTCAAAGAGGCAGGTGGCAGTGAAGAAGTCTGGGAGGCACTGATTTGACTATTGCAGATTCCTGTTTTTCTTTCTGGCCGCTCCCACAGCCTGTGGAAGTTCCCAGGCCAAGGACAGAACCTGTGCCACAGCGGTGACCAGAGACATAGCGGTGACATTGCCGGATGCTTAACCCACTGAGCCACCAGGGACCTCCTATAACAGACTTTTGATGACCTGCAAATGTCTCTTTTAAGGAGTGGTCTGGGTTGGAAAGGGATTGTGGAAGGAAGGAAGAAAGGTGGGACGTTTTACAATTCAAGGCGCCGCCAAGAAAAAAACTTTATTTTTCAGTGTTTCCTTTCAAAGCGCTCTACACTTTACAAAGGACTCTGTAGATTCAATATGATAATTTCCTGGAAGTCCTTCAAAATAATGGGACATATTGTCCCTTGGGCAAGACAGAAAATTAGCACCAGGTGACAGTCACACAAATTTTCAAGTCCAGTCTTTCAGCTCTTCCATAAAGAAACCATTGTTTTCTTACAAATAGAAATGGACTAAAGACCCTAAGCAATAATGGTCTTGCCTGTGGATTTCCAGATTGCATCTCTGCACGGTAATTATCCAGCACTGTTTCCTTGCACAGCTCCACTACTGAACTGTGTGTCCGTGCACCTGCGGTGGGTTTCTGCTAGGTGAACAAGTCACATCTAGCATAAGAAAGTTATCTCGCTGACTTGGCCCCTAGGTACCATAGTAAATAAGCCACTTCGTCTCTTAGTATCTTAGGGTTTTGTCTCAGGGACAACCTCGCTTAACAGTTGGGGAAATTCAAATCAAAGCAATGAGAAGGCATTTAATATTGACAGATATGTCTTTGATGGGCAAAAATGTAAAATAATATTTAATTATTAATATTAATTTTACTATTATTAAAATATCCAGAGAATCGGAACTCATGGTATAAATTATTATAGTTACTTTTTATGGCAGTTTACTAGTCCCTCTTCCCAGTATCCACCTACGGAAGAGTCTATTTACATATCCAGGAAGGCTGGTCAAAGATGTTTACAATGGCTTTGTTTATATTAGTAAGAAGTAGGAAACAAACTATTTGTCTATAAATTGGAAACTGGCTAGATGTGTATGTTAAAATATCAATGGATCTATAAGATACACTACTGAATTTTAAAAAGTTGTAGATAGGAGTTCCCTTGTGGCTTAGGGGGTTAAGGATCTGGCATTGTTATTGTTGTGGCTCGGGTCACTGCTGTAGCAAGGGTTCAGTCCTTGGCCCTAGAATTTCTGCATGCTGTGGACGTGGCCAAAAAAAAAGGTTGTAGGCTGATATGTTTATTATAATGCCATTTATCATTTTTTGTGTGCTTTTTTATTTTTGGAGCTGCACCCGAAGCATATGGAACCTCTCAGGCTAGGGATCGGATTGGAGCTGCAGCCACTGGCCTATACCACAGCCACAGCAAGACCAGATCCAGGCCATATCTGTGACCTATGCAGCAGCTTTCAGCAATGCCGGATCCTTAACCCACTGAGTGAGGCCAGGGATTGAACCCGCATCCTCATGGATACTAGTCAGGTTTGTAACCTGCTGAGCCACAAAGGGAATTCCCATTTATGTTAATACATACTGAACAGTACTGTAAAATTTCTGTGTGTGCTCATGATCTGGTAACAGCTCACTGGGGAGAAGGTGGATTAAAGCACCAGAAATGAGACTTAGGTGTGGGGAGGAAGGAAGAAAATTTCAGCTTCATCCGTAACGGTTGATAGTTTAAAAGGAGAATGGGAGTTCCTATTATGGCTCAGCAGGTTACGAACCTAGTAACCATGAGCATACCGCCTGGTATCCATGAGGATGTGGGTTTGTTCCCTGGCCTCGCTCGGTGGGTTAAGGATCCAGCATTGCTGAAATCTGCTGCGTAGGTCACAGATGTGGCTTGGATCTAGACTTCCTGTGGCTGTGGTGTAGGCCGGCAGCTGCAGCTCCGATTTGACCCCTAGCCCAGGAACTTCCATGCGCTGCAGGTGCAGCCATAAAAAGAAAACAAAAGATTAAAATAAAAAATTAAAATAAAAGGAGAATGTATTTATGTCTGGCTTATGACATTTATGTTATTTTTAAAAGAAAATAATCACTTATTAGGTGCTGTCATAATCTCAGATTCATTTAGGAAGTTATAAATTTGGTGCCTTTTTGTAGGTATGGTCTTGGATTAAAATGAGTGTTAGTCCCTTTTTTTGTTCTATATTTTTTCTACACTTGCATGTACATGGTACCATATCACTGAAAAATGATAAAGGCTTTGAAATCACTTTATATTTAAAATAAAGATTAGGGGTTCCCTTGGGGCACAGTGGTTAAGTATCAGGTGTTGTCACTGCAGTGCCCTGGGTTGCTGCTCTTGCACAGGTTCAATCCCTGGCCCAGGAACTTCCACATGCCACAAGTGTAGCCAAAAAATTTTAAAAATAAAGATTAAAAACAACAACAACAAAAAGGATGCACAACAAACACAAGGTTCCTTTGGGCCCTGACATATTTTTTGAGTCTATAACTTGTACATTAGTTAAAGGTTTGAGTATTAATGTCTAGAGGGAAAAACTGGCTTGTAGTTTAGAACAACAGGCTTGCCCATTTGCCTAGTTTCCAAGACTGTAATGATATGGATTCTGAGTGTAGCTTGAGGCATCTTTCATCAATGCCCAGCCTTCAGAATGAAAAAGAACACACTCATTGCCAAGTCCATTTGCCAAGTCCCAATTTGCAAGCACAATTCAGCCCATTTTTATTTTTATCTTGATCCTGAAGGTTGCTCTATTAAGAAATAATAGAACAATGGCCTTGTTACTCTGACTTTGGTTACTGTCATCCTTAGCAACAAAAATAGCCAGAAATATATTTAAATTGGATTGAACACTCTCCTACAGTGACCTCTGAGAAGGTTTATTCTGAAAGACAGGATTTTCTCACTGGAATAAGCCATGAAAACCAAAGTCCTATTCTATATCAATAATTTTGTCCAATCAGCATGGAAAGAGAAATAGTTCGGTTCTGATTTCATGAATGTGGATTTTCTAGTGAGTATTTTCCCCGAGGGCTGGAATTAATCATAAAATATATCTTATATCAATAAAAAAGTAGACTAGATTCCTACTGTCTGAGATTTAGAGTTAAATATTGAGGATATGTTGTGTTCAGGGATCTCTCATATTCATACAAAGAAATAGACATTTCCCAAGAAGACAGATATATGGCCAAAAAGCACATGAAAAAATGTCGACATCACTAATTATTAGAGAAATAAGAATTAAAACTACAGTGAGGTATCACCTCGCACCAGTCAGAACGGTCATCCTCAAAAAGTCCACAAACAATAAATGCTGGAAAAGGTGTAAAGAAAAAGGAACCCTCCTACACTGCTGGTGGGAATGAAAATTAGTACAATCACTATGGAGTGATTGAAAACGGTATGGAGGTTCCTTAATAAAGTAAATACAGAACTACCATATGATCCAGCAATCCCACTCCCGGGCATATATCCCAAGGAAACCATAATTTGAAAAGATCCATGCACCCCAGTGTTCATTGCAGCACTATTTATAACAGGTAAGACATAGAAGCAAACTAAATATCAGCACATGAATGGACAATTATGTTATATACATATGTGTGTGTGTGTGTGTGTGTATATATATATATATACACACATATATATACACATACATACAGTGGATTATTACTCAGCAATAAAAATGAAATAATGCCATTTGTAGCAACATCGATGGACCTAAAAATAATACCGAGTGAAGTTGTCTGTCAGAGAAAGACAAATATCATATTATATTACTTATATGAGGAATCTTAAAAAAATGATACAAATGAACTCTTAGTTCATGAGGTTCAGGTTGGACTGCTCTGTTATTTACAAAACAGAAACAGGACCACAGATCTTGAAATCACACAGTTATCAAAGGTGAACCCTGGGGGGAAGGGATAAATTAGGAGCTTGGGGTTAACATATACACACTACTTTATATATAAAATAGACAGCTAACAAGGACCTACTGTAGAGCACAGGGACCTCTACTCAAGATTCTGTAATAACCTATACGGGAAAAGAATCTGAAAAATAATAGATGTATATATATGTATATGTATAACTGAATCACTTTACTGTACACCCAAAACTAACACAACATCGTAAATCATCTATACTCCAATAATTTTTTTTTTTTTTGCCTTTTGTCGTTTTATGGCTGCACCCGCGGCATATGGAGGTTCCCAGGCTAGGGGTCTAATCGGAGCTGTAGCCTCCAGCCTTTGCGACAGCCACAGCAACGCGGGATCTGAGCCACGTCTGCGACCTACACCACAGCTCACGGCAACACTGGATCCTTAACCCACTGAGCAAGGCCAGGGATCGAACCCGCAACCTCATGGTTCCTAGTCGGATTTGTTAACCACTGAGCCACGACGGGAACTCCAATTCTACCCCAATTTTAAAAAAAGGCAGGATGAGGGATAGAGCCAAGCTGAGGAGAAAGGGGAGTCTGAATGAGTAAGAGCCGACCAACACGAGGGTTGTGTTGCTGCCCAGCTCCAGAGTAAAGACGGTGACACAAATTCTTGCTACATCGTAAATACGTGTTCAAGCAAACACACAGATTCACCTAGGCACAGGCCCTGAACTAAATTGCACAGGACTTGTGAAGAACTGGATCTGGGTCTGGGTGGGTTAGAACTTTAATAGCAATGTAAGGTGTGACTCAGGCCTGGCTCGCCTTGGGCGCTCGCAACTCTCTGACCTGGGTTTCATCATCCAGCTCAGAACGGCTCCGAGGAGTCAGTCTTCATTTCCTGCTCTTGCTTCTCTGGTTGAGTGAGATGAAAAGTTATACCAGCGTGGGGGGGGGCAGCTCCCCAGTGGTCTAGCGGTTAGGACTCTGAGCTTTCACTGCCGCGGCCCCAGTTCAATTCCTGATCTTGAAACTTGAAATCCCACGTCAAGCCACAGCATGCCACAGCCAAAAAAGTAAAGAAAAGAAATATATACAAGGCAATTTCTATCTAAGAAAAAGATGGGTTTAAACAAAAGTGTTAAACGATCAACAAATAGAAGCACTCAGGGTCTAGGAGTCAGGGAGAGATCAGTGTTTCAGAGCCACTGCTCTGCAGAGAGCATTCTTGTGGAAGTTCACAGACCCGGGTGGGACCGCCAATCTTGCCTGAGCGTGTGCAGTGCCGGCTCCTCACAAGGCACTTCACACACGGCCCCTCACTCCACCTTGTGATGGAGTTCAGCTAAAAGCCACTTAAAAAGTTATGGGAAGAGAGTATGAGAAAAAGAATGTGTATATATCTGTATGACCGGGTCACTATGTCGTACAGCAGGAATTGGCATAACATTGTGAATCAGCAGTTCCCGTCGTGGCTCAGTGGAAAGGAATCTGACTAGCATCCATGAGGATGAAGGTTCGATCCCTGGCCTCACTCAGTGGGTTGAGGATCTGGTGTTGCCTGGAGTTGTGGTGTAGGTGCAGTTCAGATCTGGTGTGGCTATGGCTGTGGTGCAGGCTGGCAGCTACACCCTGGATTGGACCCCTCGCCTGGGAACCTCCATATGCTGTGGGTGCAGCCCTAAAATAAGGAAAAAAAGACAAAATAAAATAAAATAACATGGGGAATCAACTATACGCTAAAAAAATTTTTAAAAAAAGTGGGAGCTAGAAGCTTCAGGCTTCCAGCATATTCGGAAAGACTGCTCACATAGCCAGGATCATCCCTCTCTCTTCCCTCCGCCACTGAATCCAAGGAGTTGATGATGGCAGTTGAAACCCGGGTGGATGATTGAAGTGGAAATTGCCACTGATGACGGAAAGCCAGGCCGATGACAGAAACTGGGGCTGATGATGGAAATGGGGCTGATAAGACCAACTGGAAGCAGAAATGGGCTCTTGCCTCCCCCTGGCTGCGGGGCTCTCTCCACGAGGACTTTGCTGCCAGCAGGTCCTCTTTGCCTCATTCTCAGCCCCAAGCCTGAGGAACTCATCCTCCTCCCAAGCCTCTGTTACCAGCTCCTGACTCCCGTGCTCTGGATCTTTCAGCCAAGTGGCTGGAG
The DNA here is from genome assembly GCA_004024745.2 of Catagonus wagneri. Lineage (NCBI taxonomy): Eukaryota > Metazoa > Chordata > Mammalia > Artiodactyla > Tayassuidae > Catagonus > Catagonus wagneri. The sequence continues at coordinate 14,435,575 of PVHT021183699.1, forward strand.
ATCTCAGAAAGCGGGAACAGAGGAGCAGGTGTTCCTGAATCATTTCCTTCATTTTCTAGAGAAACGAGAGCCTGATCCTAGGGGATGAGATACTCGAAGGCGCACACGAGGTTTTCTCCATCCTTCCATCTAACCACTTGCCTCCTAGGGCAGTAAGACCGTCCCCGTCCTGATTTTCAAGGCCAGGTTTGCCTCCAGCCTGTGGCTCTCCTGGATTACTTGGGCCGCTTCATTTTCTCTCTCAAAGAAAGCGGTGGCACAAAGCTGCCCTCTAATGGCCAAGAGAAGAATAGAAGGGCTGGAAAAAGAACTGAGCCCAGGGAAATGGGATGTTAAGAGACTTTACTGTGTTTCCTAAAGCTGAACAGCAGATTTAGGTTTTGCCAACACTGTTCAGACTGAGTATGCAGACGTGTCTTCCGAAAGCCGACTTGTTACTCAATGGATGCAATGACTTGTGGGAGAAGAAGTGACATTGAGGGGTGGGGAATCGTGGGGTGTGACATCAGCTGCTTGTGACCCTGTGACTTTCAGCTGCTCAATCTTCTACTATATCAGACTGGGATAACTGTACCTATGTCATGAGAGACAGTGCCGTGAGCTGTGGTGTAGGTCGCAGAGGCGGCTTGGATCCTGTGTTGCTGTGGCTGTGGTGTAGGCCAGCAGCTATAGCTATGATTCGACCCGCTAGCCTGGGAACCTCCATGTGCCGCAGGTGTGGCCCTAAAAAGAAAACAAAAAACCAAAAAACTTGAGGGAGTTCCTGTTGTGGCTCAGCGGTAATGAGCCGGACTACTATCCATAAGGACGATGGTTTGATCCCTGGCCTCACTCAGTAGGTTAAGGAACCATGAGCTGTGGTGTAGATCGCAGACACGTCTCTCATTTGGCGTTGCTGTGGCTGTGGCTGGCAGCTGCAGTTCCGATTCAATCCCTAGCCTGGGAACTTCCATATGTTGCAGGTGCGGCCCTAAAAAGACAAAAAAACAAAAAAATGAAGCAAATCAAAAACTTGAGTTCACTGGTGGTTCAGGGGGTTAAGGATCTGGCTTTGTCACCGCTGTGGCTCAGGTCACTGATGTGGCACAGGTTCCACCCCTGGCCCGGGAACTTCCACATGCCATGGGTGCGGCCAAAACAAACAAACTTGAGAAACATACACATAAATTGTACAGAATTTAGTTGGGTCTAGATTAAAAGGTTTTAAGATAACCAGATACTGACCACTAAATATGTAACTTTGAAAGACTTTTCCCAGTAAAAATTAAAAAGCGAAAAGCAATGAACTATGTATAAAAAACTACAAAAGCAGTAACATAAGCCCCAATTAGTGGGATTTAATAAAAATAAAATTAGAATTTAATTAAATAGATAAAAGCTAAAAGCCAATTAAAAAATGTTAAGCTTAAAAAACTCCAAAAACCTTGAAAAAATCTTAAACATACATCATAAATTATTTTTTAAAAGCCACAAGCACGTGTACATCTGGATATAAAATGCCAATAAAAGAATACTGAAAGAAATGGAGGGTTTCTAGTAAAATGGCACTAGAATTAACTCCAAGAGAGATAGCCATTTTGAAGCAAATGCTAAAAGAATAACGTGCTGGAGCTCCCGGGTGGTGTAGCGGGTTGAGGATCCAGTGTTGTCACTGCTGTGGCAGAGATTCAGTCCCTGGCCTGGGAATTTCTGCATGCTACGGGCTCAACCAAAAGAATAATACGTTGATTTGCTGGTTGGTAAACAGCCAGTGGCTCCTAGATGCTCCCAACTGTCACAGCTTCTCTATGAACTGAAATCCTTTGAAAATCCCTTGAAATCCTCCCCCCTGAAACTATCCTTCCATCCAAGGGTTAATGCCTGGCACAGTGGCAGGTCACCAGCTCTAAAGCTTGTGGGTCAGTGTTTAACATATCGCACTTGTTTAGGAGAGTATCTTCTTTATAACAATCTGGGACTAGAACTTAATTTCAGGTTACATATAAACACAAAAACAGCCTAGTTTATTTGTTTATTTATTTATTTATTTATTTATTTATTTATTTATTTATTTATTTTTTGTCTTTTCAGGGCTGTACTCGTGGACATGGAGGTTCCCAGGCTGGGGGTCCAATCGGAGCTGTAGCCGCTGGCCTTCGCCACAGCCACAGCAATGCGGGATCTGAGCCACGTCCGCAAACTACACCACAGCTCACGGCAACGCCGGATCCTTAACCCACTGAGCAAGGCCAGGGATCGAACCCGCAACCTCGTGGTTCCTAGTTGGATTCGTTAACCACTGAGCCACGACGCGAACTCTAAAGAGCCTGCTTTAAATAACGACTTATCTTTAGAAATGTGACTACTGTTTAAGTAAGTGAAAGATTGTATTTTGTTTGGATCAAAATGTTACTAAGACTTGTTTCCCATTTCAGCCTCTTGGTACCTGAATCATCAGCCTATGCATATTGATCAATATTTGCTACTGTAATAGTCACGATATTTCCACATACAAATATTTGACTACTCATCTTTTCCAGCACTTGTCGAAGTTCATAGGATTTTACTAGGAATTACTTTTTCAAATGTCTCCTTTGTATTTCAGTTGATCATATTCACTTTAGAAAACTGTGAACAGGGAGTTCCCATCATGGCTCATCTGTAACGAACCCAACTAGTACTCATGAGGACTCGAATTTGATTCCTGGCCTCACTTAGTGGGTTAAGGATCCAGCATCCTGTGAGCTGTGGTGCAGGTCATAGATGTGGCTTGGATCCCATGTTGCCATGGCTCTGGTGCAGGCTGAGGCTACGGCTCCGATTCGACCCCTAGCCTGGGAACCTCCACATGCCACGGGTGTGGCCCTTAAAAAAAAAACTGAACATAGGCAGTTTTTAATCTATGCATTTCACTTCAGAATAATAAAAGGGGTGCTATGAACTGAATTGTGTCCCCCACAAATTCCTATGTTGAAGACTTAAGCCCCGGTGTAATGACAGCTGGAGGCAGGGCCTTTGGCAGGTAATGAGGGTCAGACAAAGGGTGAGGATGGGGCCCTTGTGCTGGGATTAGTGCTTTTGTGAGAAGAGGCCCCAGAGATGTGAGTCTGCTCTATCCTTGCTCACAGGCACTGAGGAAAGGCCATGTGAGCACCAGTGAGACGCAAGCTACCTACAAGCCAGGGGAAGAAGCCTCGGGATGAAACCCAGCTTGGCCTCAGCCGTCCCAGTCTCCAGAACTCTGAGAAAATGAATGTCTGCTGTTTCAGCTATCCAACCTGCGGTGTTTCATTTCAGTGGCATGAGCAGACTCATAGAGGGGATGTTATAAAATATTTTTATAAAAGGAGAGAGGGCATCAGGATTTATAGAATTAGGAACACTGATTTCACACCAAAGCTATTCCCATAAGACGCCCATTCAAGAGTAAAATTTTCCCTATGGGAAACCTGGCATCCAGTCTCCCTTAGTAACAGCATCCAGACTTTCTCAGGTGTATTATCACTCCCCTAATGTGTTATACCTGGATTACCTGACCTCCCTATTGAGAAGCTGAAGTACGGCTATATCGTGTCATTGTCCATATATTGCCAGGTGTGGGCAAGAGACCGAAGATCAGCAAGTTGGAATTGCCTGGCCATGACTTTGAATCTTGAAAAGGTTGATGTGTAAATGGAAGAATATACAAAGTGCCTTAGTGCCTGGTTCTTCAGCCTTTGTCAACACCCTTCCAAAAAGGTCTCCCTGTGGTTTAGGCGACATTGTTTTATTTATTTATTTATTTATTTTTTTCTTTTTTGCCTTATCTGGGGCCGCACCCGTGGCACATGGAGGTTCCCAGGCTAGGGGTCTAACAGGAGCTGTAGCCACCGGCCTTCGCCACAAGCACAGCAATGCGGGATCCGAGCCGTGTCTGCAACCTACACCACAGCTCACGGCAATGCCGGATCCTTAACCCACTGAGCAAGGCCAGGGATCGAACCCGCAACCTCATAGTTCTTAGTCGGATTCATTAACCACTGAGCCACAAAGGGAACTCCAAGGCGACATTGTTTTAGACATCCAATGTCTACAGCAGTAAGAAGAATGAAGCAGTAAGAAGAGAAAACAAAATAAATGTTATGTACAGTAGAAATAAAGATACAAGGTACACTTTACTTGTTGACTGCAGGCATGAGTGACTATCTAGAAACCCGAAGATACTTTATTAAAATTCTAGTGCAGGAGTTCCCTGGAGGCTCAGTGGGTTAAGGATCCGGCGCTGTCACTGCTGTGGCTCTGGTTGCAGCTGCGGCTTGGGTTCTGTCCCCGGCCTAGGAATATGCCGAGGGCACAGCCAAAAATAATATAAAGAAACAAATGAAGTAAAATAAAATAAACTTCCAGTGCAAACTGCAGAATTTGGCAAGAGAGCTGAATGCAAGTTATATAATGAAAAACCAATAGCTTTTAAAATATCAGCCACAGTTTTTATTTTTTTTCCTCTTAATGGATTTTATTTCAATTATAGGTGTGTATAAATCATCACAAGTCAATTTCACAGATTTTGTATCCCAAATCCCCAGTGCATCCCCCCACCCCCCCAGATTGTCTTATTTGAAAAACCAAGGTTTTCCAAAGTCTGTGAGTCATTGTCTGTTCTGTAAGAAGGTCCATTGTGTCTTTTTAGTTTCAACATGTAAGCGGTATCATTGGGTGTTGCTGTCTAATTGTCTGACTGGTTTCACTTTGCATGATAATTTCTAAGTCCATCCATGTTGCTATAAATGTTGGTAATTCGTTCCTTTTAATGGCTGAGTAACATTCCATTGTGTGTATGTACCATATCTTCCCTATCCACTCTTCTGTGGATGGGCATTTAGGTTGTTTCCAT
>PVHT021183699.1:14448474-14528264 GCA_004024745.2 Catagonus wagneri
TTTTTTTTTTTTTTTTTGGCTTTTGAGGGCCGCACCTGTGACATATGGAGGGTCCCAGGCTAGGGGTCTAATCCGAGCTGCAGCTGCCAGCCACAGCCACAGCCACAGCCACGCCAGATCTGAGCCACATCTGCAACCTACACCACAGCTCATGGCAATGCCGGATCCTTAACCCACTGAGCGAGGCCAGGGATCCAACCGCAACCTCATGACTTCTAGTCGGATTCCTTTCCCTTGCGCCACAACAGGGAACTCCTAAAATTAGTAATTCATTGCTTCCTAATACTTGGAGCTTCTCACCAGCATACAGAGCAGTTCAGTTCAATTCTCCTTCCTCCTGAGTGATACTCCCCGAGGCAGGCGTCGCTCGAACCTTCACTTAACAGATGAGCCAACTGTAACCGCGGCCAGTGACCGGTAGCCCAGGACTAGAATTTAAAGTCTTAGAATTCCTAATCCGGGCTCCTCCCCCACACCAAGAAGCCTCTTTACAGAAGTGGAGCTGCCTGAGCCAGGCCTTACCGGGCTGGGTGCGCCTTACTCGCCATGGCCGCCAGATGGCGAAGGCTGCCCGCCGCCCGGGACCCCGCGGCCTCAGCGGAACTGCGGCCAGACCCACGGCCAAGGGCGCGGCGCCCCTAGGGCAGGGGAGGCTGGATCCAGCCTAGGGTTGTAGAATTTTCTGTGTGCTCCCTGCTGGGTCCACGAGAACTTCTAGGAGGACGCTAAGGACTTCTAAGAAGACGGGGGAAATTAAAGTGAAAGGGCGGTTCATAACCTGCTACCTAAAATAAGCAGAGACCAAGGGCCCATCAGAAGCCGGGCACTTGGGAGACCACGTCCGAGGGCCTGCTGTGTGTCTGGCGCGGGCCCATTCTTTCCCCCGGTGAACTCGACGCGTCCTCGGCGACACGCAAAGGACTATAAGGGCCGAAGGCGAATGGGGGAGAGGGGTGAAGGGGTCGCCAGGAGCTTATTTTTCTTTTTAAGCTGTAATAAAGAAAATTCGGTGGACACCAGGGTCAGAGTCCCCGTCATAATTATTATTATTTTTTAAGTAGCTTCAGGCTGCCGGCTCAGCTCATGGGCAAGGACGGAAATCTAGCCCCTCCTGCGGAATCTGGCGGGCGAAACCCCTGAGCACCCCAAGGGCAGGCGCCTGCGACCACGCGTCTGCGAGGCAAGGACGGACTCCAACCCTGGGAAAGCATGATCGCAAGTGGACGAATTCCGCGGGATGGGGTCCTGCGGTCTGGACCCGCGGAGTTCGCGCACTGGAAAACGTAAACCCTAGTTCGCAGGAGGGGACACAATCAGGCCCACCGACAGAATTTTGCAAGGTGCTTTTTAAAAGAGCCTCCCGAAGTTGCCGCAATCTCCGCGAGGGCAAAAGGCAAACTCTTGCAGACGGCGTGCGGTTGGGTGGGGGACGTGGTAGAGCGAGCGGAAAAGGGGACGCGGCCAGGCAAGTGGAGAAAGAATGGTTTTGATTTTTGTCGCTATTGGTGGCTCAATTTCGATTCAGATCAGGGAGCACGCGGGAATGTTATTTCGGAGTGTTTGCAGGACACCTACAGAATTAAAAAAAAAAAAAAAAAGCTTCATATCCTCGCCTTATTTGGTACAGAAAGAAGTTAGAGACTGCAGAGGAAAGGGAAGACCGTCAGTCTGCCTTGACACCGAGATTTCAAGGCGAGCAACAGATCTGGAGCCGTGAGACCCCACTGAGGAGTGGGATGTGCCTTGCTGCTCACCCCAAGCGGGCTCCAGACCCCGGCCACACCTTATAAACTGAGTTTGGTGCACCTTCCCCTCCGCCCCTATTTCTTTCCAGACTCTTCTTGCCTTTCCCAGTGGGTGGCTCCCCCACCCCATCCCCAAGATAGCCACCCAGCGTCCCAGGAGTTGTCGGCTTCAGAACCCCGGAGGAGCGGACGAGTGGGGGACGGAGGAAGGTCTTGCGCCGAGTTCGACTTCCTGGAGCTGAGGGTGGAATGCTTTTTTGATCGCCTTCCTTCTAAAAACTCGAACGAACCCCAAAGCAGCGATGCAATGGACACGCGTGGATAATGACAACAGTATTTCCAACTCGGAGTCGGGATCCCTTTGACACTTTTTTCTCTCTTCTGTTGCAGTTTGTTTTTGCCTTTTTGGCCGATTTTTGTCTGGGGCAAGAACCGAGGCGAGCCAGCAGACCCTCAAGCCGGCGTCTCCACCCGATACAGGGGAACACCGCCCGCGCGGGAGCAAACGCTGGGACCCCCGGCAGAGAATGTAAACAAACGGGGCGCCGAGCCCTTGATCTTTATTTAAATAGAGGCTTGTTTATCGGTGTCATCCTAGGAGGATTAATTAGATACATCTCTTCACAATTTGGTGTCTGACACTCCATCTTAGGAATGCCTTATCACAAGGTGTTAATTGGGGCCACTCAGCCACTTACGTTTCTATTAAACACTGCGAGGGACTTTTCACAAGTACCAGGTTCTTTTTACTGTACGGTGCAAAAATATACAGGATCGAAATAGACTGGGGCCAGTGTCTGCCTTATCCCGGCGTTGATTAGCATTTTCAGTCTTTCTGGAGGGCACGGTAGGAGAACACCGATTCGAAATTCCATCGCATCTCCCAAAAAGCTGGGGTTCCGTGGGGATAGGGAAAGGGGGAGCGCTGACCGAGTTAGGTGGCGACGGTCTCTCCTCCTCCAGTGTGGGTCTGTCGCCCACAGTAAACACACATAAACCAAATTTCAAAGCTTTCATTTCCTGCTCCGGTAAAATTCGGGGCAGCTTGGGCAAAGCCTTTGGAACAGGCGCTGTCGGAGACGCGGGGCTAGAGTCTGAAACCCCAAGGTCACAGGCCGCGCGGGAAGAAGGACTCGGACCCGGGAAGGGAAGTGGGAACCGGCAAACCCGCAGAGGCGAGTCGCACCCTCCTAGCCGCCTTAATTGGGCGCGGAAGAGGAGGAGGGTCCCGGCTGATCGCTCGGCCCCCCAGCATTAATCCTCTTAGCAGCTGCATTTCCGCGCCACGCAGTTAGCAAAATGACCCTCCTGGCCAGACCTTTACCCCGGGAGGGTGGGGAGGGGGCTGGAAAGACCTCAAGCCGGGCCAGAGCCGTCTGCTGATAAGCCTGGCGGGGCGTCTGGCTGCGGGACAAAGGACCCTCCGCCCCACTCCTGGGTTTTGCTCTTCCTCAGGTCCGGAGCTCAGCCAGGAGATAGAGCGGCCTTCGCCCTCCCGGGGACTGAGAGGCGCTAAACGCGAGGCGATCGGCTGCCTGGTAGATGTTGGCAGAGCCCAGAAGCCCCGCGTGGTGTGCGCGCCCGCCGCCTCCCCAAAGCCCGGGCACGCAGGGGCCCTGAAGCGTCCAGGGCTCCGAAAGGGAATCCGCGGGTGGCAGCTAGACAAGGGGAGGGGGGGATAGCTCCCACCGCGACCCGGGGACCCAGAACTCGTGGGCGCTCAGAGGGCTGCGAGGGTTCCCGGGAGCCCACGTGGGTCCGGGGACGGGAAGCCCTAAACAGGGCTAGAAAAAGCCCCAGACGCCCAGGACTGGGGGTGGTGTTCCAGGCTTGCAACAAGCCTGCTGTGGGCAATCTAGCGTCTCGGCGGCAACCCTCCTCCCCCTCCCCAGCCCCAATACCCATTGTCCCGACTTCCCAGTGCGGTGAGGAAATAACCCCATTCATCCTTAGGGGAAAATGAGATAAACAAAAAGCGTCCCCACCCCCTCACGACGACAGGGTTCACTTAGAGATTCCAGAGCTTAGCGAGGGGTGGGGGGGCGGGAAGTGGGCTGGTGGGACAGCGTTCATGCTGGAGGAGGGTGGAGGAAGAAACTAAAGATTTTTAGAAACAAAGATGAAAAGCCACCATACAGAAGACAGCTATGCCTGTTCCCTTAATGAACCACATTTATTAAAAATGACTAGGACTGTACATAAAAATCCAAGATCTCTAAAAAGCCTATGTAGGAGCTGTGGCGTGGGGTTTCCGTTTCTTCACGTTACCGAGTTGGGTAGTGGGGGTGGCAAAGAAAGAGGGTGAAATGGGAGTTTTCCTCGACAGGGTTCGGTTCGAGTTAGTACAGAGTAGCTGAATACGTTCTTAACTAAGAAGTAAACAGAACTTTCCCATACGTTGAGGGGAAGAGGCTCCACACTTCCCCCAGCTCCCGAAGCTGTTGTCTGGTGATTTGCAAATTCTTTACAAAGCCAAAGCACCAATTTTACATAATAATCTCATAAACCTACAGTAGACTATTTGTACAATATTTTCCACATTATTCTACAATGTATCTAAGCACAGAGAACTGTACACTTTAAAATCCCCCCCCTTTTTTTTGGCCACCCCTTCCCTTGCCCACTCCTGAGTCCTACAAGCCACCCAGCACAGGGCAGAGTCAATCCTTGACTAGGGCAAACATGGCTTGTTTCAGAAGCCTGGGAAGAGTCAAAGTCAGGTAAAAACCAGCACCTTCACCAACTTCTCCTTGCCCCTGGGCCTAACATCTTTTGTCCCTAGCAGAGAGTTAACAGCAAAATGCCCTTGTGGAAGCCAAAGGCCCACCTTTCTCTTCCAGAAGCAAAAAACCACCTACCACTTTGGGCTTCTTCCGTTTGCTTACAGAGTCACCAATAAAAATGAGAACCAAAGCTTTCAACTCCTGCGATGGCCCTCAATCTTCACAGCCCAATTCTCTGAATGTCTAGTGTCTCCAATAAATAAATCCATAACTTTGAATAACCTTCATATTTTAAAACACTTGAAAGTCCTCCATTCAATTTATTAAAAGGGGGAAAAAACTGCTAAGCTTGTTTCAGTTACCTGCAGCAATCAAAAAGCTTTGGCACCTTCTTTTAGAGAATTGCACAAAACAGGATGCGTCAAGGTGGAAGGCAAACGTCTTTTTGGCAACCTAGGCAAAGACAACAAAAAACACCACCAAGTCCATCTGCAAAATTTTCATGAGCTCATTTTCATGAGGTTAAAAGAACTCTCTAGGGAGTTGTGTAAAAAGCATAATACCCCCCCATGCCTTTTGAGGTGTCTTTACTGTACTCTTCGGCATTAATGTCCTCACACTTTATGGACGGGGAGTTTTCATTACTAGAGGTGCTAGGAGACAGCCGCCTTCGCTTACAAGCACTGGTGTATACGCCGGAGTCATTGGAATCGAGAGACTTGATAGACGGGGGCGTCTCTATCCAAGAAGAGCTCATTTCTTCTTTGACTTTCTCCTTGGAGAGCTGATCTTCAGAGAACACAGGCGGGCTTGTCCTGGAGGTCCATGGGAGTCCAGCTGCCATCTTCCTCTGATAAGAACCTCTGCCTCCCCACCCTGCCATGGCAGGGAAGGTGGGGTCAGGGTAGTACCCCAGGGCATGGGAGGTCTGCAGGGGCAAGGGCTTAATACCATACGGGAGCAAGGTGCTGGAAGTGTATTCAGACTCATAGGAACCGATGTCTAGTTTGTTGGTCCCAGGTTGCTGGACAGGCGTGACCAGCCACCGCTGGGGAGGGCTGGCCACCTCTTCGCTCTGTTGGGGTGAAAGGAGGCCGTTGGTCTGTGGCACGGTTCTCTCGCCATTATAATAGCGGGCTTGAGGTAAGGTGTTGACAAAGGGCTCCGGGAAGAAGGACTGAACGCCGTACCGGCCTCCGGGGACAATCTGATGAGATCTAGGAGAATCCGTGGGAGATGGAGTTAACCTGTCATTTTCGGAAGCGGTGTACATGCTACAATATAAAGAGAAACACTTAAAAAAAAAAAAAAAACACAAAGCCTAATGTTGACCCCAAACAATCTACCTCCCAGAAACGAAGAGAGTTGGAGGGAAGAACTCTCTGGCTGAGCGCTGTGGAGGGAAGGGGACAGTGCAGCCCCTTTTAGCTGCGGCTCCTGGCTCATCAAGGAACATGGTCCCACGTCCTATGAAAAAGTTTCCTCACGGAACTTCGGTATTTCAACTATAAAAAAATCCACTTCTGCAAGGCCTAGAACTTGAAGAACTGAGAGCAACTCCCCCTTGTCACTATTAGGGAAGGCGGTGGAGGTAGAAAGCCCAGATTTAAAAGGCATTTGCAGGGCCTTGCCCATTTGATGTTGTGAAAATTACATCCTCTTAGTTTCGGGTTTTTCTCATGTAAAATCAAAAAGAGGGGGAGTAATAATACCTGCTCCTGGGAGAATAAAAAACTTGATCCAATGGAAAGGAAGGCATATAAATGCAGATTATGAAAATTCCCAATCTCCACTCAAATGTTAAAAAAAAAGTTTAACATTTCTTTAGAAATGAACGGAACCCTTCTGCAAGATTAGTCAAGGCCAAAAATAGGCAAACATAAAAATAGGTAAAAATCGGCAATCTTGAAAGCGCTTCCTACAATATGGTCCCCGAGAAAATGTCTGCTTCTAAGAGGTCTTGTTTGAAAGCGACCATGCAAGTCAAAACACAGGTGCACTTACGAGTCATAGTTGTCCCTGAAGCCTTTTGCAAAGGGGTTGTGGTCAATCTTTAGTTGCGTTATCTGGATAAGGAAGAAACAGTCATTAAGGGCTTTACCTCTCACACTGGACCTAGCTTTAGGGTTCCCAGGACCTTTGGGACACTCACGTCGGTGTTTTGGTAGGCAGTCACTGCAATGAACTGTGTTTCTGAGAAGGTGAAGGTCTGAGTCTTCGAGGGCTCATTCAAGTCCTCCACGCCGTCCTCTGTGACTTCAACGATGTGCAGTCGTGGTTGGTACTTGTGCAAAGATTGCAAGACTATCATCTGTAAATGGTACAGGAAAAAAGGGCTGCCAGATCTAATCTCTTTCTTAGAGGGTCAACGAAAGTCAGTTTGGACCAGTTATATATTTTGGGATGGGACTCCTGTGTGCTTGCCACCAACAGCTAAGTTTTCTCTCTTGCCATTTTGGAAACTGAAAACTTAGCTGGGGAGGTGTGTTAACAAACACTCTTTCCTCTTGGTTGCCTCAGTTGCCAAAAGATTTCAGTATTTCTGCTCCTAGTAGTTAACTCACTGTTATTGAAATCCAGCAGGGTAAAGAAAATTAAAAAAAAAAAAAGGAAAAACGAGAAAGGTCAAAAGAAAAAAACAGTACTAGAAAGAGGCAAGCAACAGGTAACTGCAAATACTGTAAATACAGTGAAGGGTATGGGAACTCTTTAGAAAAGAGATTCAGAGCCAGAAGACACCCCCTCCTCTGCTACCCTACCTGGGTGTTGTTGTTATTTGCGCCTTTGTTATTGGTGAGTTTTAATTTCCCAAAGGAAATTTCCTGTCTCATCCAGTGGGAACCGGTATTAGGAGACTCTGGGTGAACATACATCTTGTTGCCTAAGAGAAAATGAAACAAAACACAAAACCCAAGCATATAGGGCTGTTGGCAAATGGAGGTAGGGGAGGGGTGTTCACTACAAATGCGGGGGGTGGGGGGGAGATTTTAAGAGCTAGACTTGAACACAAGTCTCCCACCCTTGGCGGCTTAAGAAGGCCACCGAGACCCACTAGCCTCTGTGGATTCCCCTCCCCGGGGGGCCCTGTGCATCCAGCCTTCCTTATACAAGGCACCCATCTTACTAGCGCCCCAACGTACAAAAATGGAGCCAACCAGAGGTGATGTCTCTTGAAGGTCATTTGGGGCCTTCTAAAGCTAGAAGGGCATGATGTGATGGGAGGTGGCTGGATTTGTACGGGGAACTCAACCTTGGGGAGGTCTTTCTGGAGTGAAGAGGAGAATGCCAGGAGCCCTAGCACTGATGAAAAGTTGATGGCAATTCCTTTCTCACAGGTAGGGATTGGGGGGGCGGGCAGGAGTAGGTCATGGTAAAAATTCTCTATACTGGTAGGCAAGAAATCTGACTTGGCAATTCCCTCCCTTAATCCAACAGTCAACACAAAGAAACTCCTAGCTCTGGGCCCCGGGCCTGGAGGGAAGGAATGTTAGATTTAAATGGGAGTTGTCTGAGTCAGGGGCTCCTCGGGGACTCCTCCCTGCCCAGGCCTCCTCTCTCCTCACCCTGCATGTTATTGTCCGCTTTGCCGCAGGTCACCCACTTGCCCCCCTGGAAGCGCCAGTGGTTGGGGTCCGCCAGCACCACCTCTACGAACACGTTGTAGTGGGCAGTAGGATTGAGTCCATTTATGTTGAAGCTCAGGAAAGGAAACATGCGCCTGTGCAGGGGACAGAACCAGGATGCGAGATTTCAATCGGGCTGTCCCCGAACAGGCCCAGGCTCAGGGTACCACGTTTGGAAGTCTATAGAACCAACAGAACACCGGTAAAGTGGCCCTTACTATGTAAAATTGTGTTGAGTTGGCAACTCTTGGAACACCTCTTTTTCCAAAATAATTTGCCCCAGAGTCGGTTTTTTCCCCAATACCTGTGCTTCTGCACCCTCTCCCAAGTCAGATTCTTGAGCCTTTCAGATGCTTATTAAATTTTCTCCTGGGACATTTAAAATCATTCATTTTTATACATACAAGTGCCAGAGAACAACATTAACTTGTTCTCGTAAAAATACACACACACACACACACACACACACACATCTAATAGTCTGGCTAAAAGTCCCCCTTGGACGCCCCTCTTCAGCACCCACCCCTCACTTTCCCCAAAAGTAGACACTGCTAGCGGTGGGATGTGTATCCGAACTTCCTCAGCCCCAGGACCCCAGCCCCGTCTGAATCCAGGGCTGGGCTAACCAAATACCCGACCCACACTCAAGGCCGGCGCCCTGGTCCTCACACTCGGCCTCCGGAAGCACCCCATGGAGACCCTGGCGCCTAAAACTGCGGGAGTCCATCTACTGCGCCTGGGGGGACCAACTCTCGCGGCTTCCCCCATCCGTGGCTCGTCGCCGGTATGCAGGGACCTAGCGGGCCAATCTAACAGATCCAGCTTTGTGGACAGCCCTCAACTTCCATTTCCGCTCCTCCCCGTCAGTCCAGGTGAGGGTGACCAGAGGGAAGGGGGGAAGCAGCCTGCACCCAGCGCCCGTGCGCGGACGGGAGAGCCACCGATTGGCGACGCGGATGCTCCCCTTGCTCGGTACAGAAATTCACTGTCTAAGCAAAGAGCCGAGAGAGCGAGCGACCGGCGGCTCCCGTTCCCGACCATCCCTGGGACCACACAGTCTTTACCCCCGCGCCTCGGGGCCCCTCCGCGCTGCGCTCACCTTCCCTGTTTCGTAATGATCATCTCGGTTTGGTGGCGGTGGAATTTGAGCCACAGAGGCCGGTTGCACAGGTAGACGTGGGCACGGAAGCCGGAGCCAGGAACCCCCAGACCCCCCAGTCCTCCGCAGGAACCCGCCGCTGCCGCCCCGGGGTACGGCCCGTAGAGCGGGGCCCCCTGGGCATACTGGTAGGTGCCCGGGCCGCCTCCCCCGCCGCCGCTGCCCCCGGCGCCGCTACTCGCGCCGGCTCCCGGGCCGAACTGCGCCCTCCCGGGTGGGCACACGGCCGCCGGGAAGCCGCCGGGGGGCAGCATGGAGCCGTAGGGGTAGCGCGCCCCGTTGGGAGCCGGGTACACAGATCCGTGGGGCGCCCCAGCCGCCGCCTGGTACGGGAAGAGCGAGCAGGGCGCGGCCAGCTCGGAGCCCTGAGGCCCGGGGGACTGGAGGTAGTAGCGCTCCGAACTCAGGCTGTCCATGGAGTAGCGCGCGGTAGCGGCGGCCGCGGCAGCTGCGGCGGCCGCGGCCGAGGGCAGCTCCTCCTCCCCGCAGGGGGAGCCCTTGCGGCCGTCCGGGGGCCCGGGCTTGGCCACCGCCGCAGCGCTGGCAAAGGCGTCCCCGGCGTCGGCGTCACTGAGCATGGCCGCGGAGGCCCCCGCGCCGGTGGCTGTGGGCTCCCGGCTCCCCGCCTCGCAGGAGAGGCTGCCCGAGAACTTCTTGGGCGCTTTGTCTAAGTCCAGCCTCTGGGGCGAGGGGGCCGCTCCGGGGAGGTGCCCGGCACTCCCGCCGGCGCCGCCTCGCGCACTCTCCAGCGGGTAGAAGTGCGCGCCGGGCAGGTTCACCGAGCTCACCAAGAGCTGCTCCCCTAACTGCATGCTTTGCAAAGCGCAGACGGCAGCTGGCTGCTTCCTCTCCTAACGCAGCCTTATTATAAAGGCAGGACGGGGGAGCCAGCGCCCTCTTCCGAGGGGAAGGTAACTTCCCCTTCCTCCGGTGCCGGGCTACCCACCTGGCGACTAGCGGGCCACTGAGGCGCGCACTCGCGCGCCCTGAACCCAGAGTACTTTCCGCAAGGAAAGCGCACTGAGTTTGAAGGCGGGAGGTGGAAACTGACCAAACAGCACTCTCCTTTTCCTTCCCCGTCCTTTTTGCTTCTCTGGACCACTACTCACCGCCCCCACCCCGCACACACAGGAAGAAGTAGTCTTAGATCTCTCTCCCCAACCACCCACCAGCGCTAGCCTTTCCGCCCTACTCGAGTGACAAACTATCGGTCAAGTTGACCACTTGGAAACTTGCAGGCTGTCATTGGCTGCTTTATATACGTGAGGTCAGGGAGGGGCTTCGCGGCCCCACAGCCTCAGGTCCCTCCTATTGGCTGGTGGAGGTGACACTAATTCAATTAGGCATTTACTAATTGGATCAAGTTGCTTCTTTCCTTTAGCCTGTTTTTTGTTTGTTTGTTTGTTTTAAATTTGAGACTCCGTCCTACTCTGAGAATCAACCCTGGTGTCTGCATTTTGATGGAGTTTAGGCGAATAGAGTTTGCGGTCTCCGCAACCGGGTCCACTCTTGGCACATAAGTCTTCACCGCGCTCTGAGTGGGGGATGCGGGGGCGGGAGCAGGTTTCAGAGGCCGGAGGTGGAAATGCTTTGCAAGCTGATGGCTTGCAGGGAGGCGCCGGTCCCTGAGAGTGGGGATCTGGGACGATTTGGAGAGAGGCCCAAGCGAAGTCACTTTCCTCGTCAGGGGCTGTAACTTCAGGCACGCTTTCCTCCCAACAGGGGAGGACTTTCTGTCCTTCAGCACACACGGACCGTTTTTTGTTTGGTCCCACCCTTTTGCTCAATGGGAAGGATTTGTGGAAAGGAACCTGGGGTCTTCTTTTGGGTTTTGCGGCGACGGCGAAGGCACAGTGCTCTCCTTGAGGACCCAAGCCAAGCTTAGGAATCAGAAGCCCGGGTGGGGTGGGATATTGGGAACTCCCTCATTCCCACACCAACATGCCTGCGATTACTGTTACTCCCCACTATTTAAAACCCACGCCACTCAGTTTCCCTGAATCCCGAATCCCATCCCCCTCCCATCTTCAGTTGGGTCTGACACCGAGAAACAAAGGTTCCTCTGCAGCCGCGCGGTTAAGATTCCCTGCGCCTCTCCTCTGCAGCGCGACACAGAAGGTGGAATAATTAGTGAAATAATCAGTTTGATATTGAATTAAGCCCTTTTGCCCCAGCTGCCTGTTTCTCCCCTGCGTTTCTGCAGACAGTAGTCAAGAATGATGCCGTCATATTTTATTGTTTATTAATACAGAAGGTGCGGGGCACGTTTTGTTGCAGATAGGGAGTAGCCTGAATATTTGCTGTTAATAAGCAATTAGAGACGGGCTTGTTGGCGCTCAGGGAGCGCATTTTTCGGCTGAAATGTCGGGTCTCTGATTCCCCAACCCAACTCGATCACGCGGGTAGCTCTTCGCCCACAACACGGTCGCGGGATTTATTGAGCGCGCACACGCCAGTGCAGAACCGCTTGAAGTTTTCCAACCCAGGTTCAAACCGCAGCAGCATCAACGCTGGCACGACCGGGTTAGAGAGCGAGGCGGTCCTTCATTCGCCCTTACGCTTCAGGGCGCTTACCAGTTTTTCGCGGTGGTGAAAAGCGGAGCTCGCGAAGGTTTTCAGGGTCAAGGCACAGCCAGCGAGCGGGAGAGAGCCGGTTCAGCGAATGGGCCGGGCCCCGGGCCTCGCAGGTCTGGGGGAGACGGGGGGGGGGGGGAGCACGGAAGCCCTCGAGCAGATACCTGGAGAGAGGACCCCGAGCGCGCTCAGCCCAGTGCTTCTCCCTTTTCGTGCCACAGTTTAGTTCGGGTTTGACGCGGCTCTCTGCTCTGGGCACCCCACTATCCATTCCCACCTCCCCTGCTTTTCTGCTTTTGTTTAATATTGACCCAGGGAAGCCTTGAAGAACTGCATCTTTCAAAGTACACTGTGCTTTTAACGACTTCATGAGATTCAAAATGGAAATTCCGTGGAGGGGACTTGTGAGCAAGGAAAGCAAGGGACTCTGCCGACCTGGGCAGCTTGGCAGCGTAGCGCCGGCTCGGGGATATTGTTACCAGCACTCTAGGCTTGACTTGAGCTGCAGGGTGTTGGAGGAAAAAGTAGGGGTGAGATCAAATCTCACTTTTTTTTTTTTTTTTGAGACAGAGTGGCTGGGGTGGGGGTGTGCTTTATCTCAGCCGGAAAGCGTGCCTCGGTGTCCCTTCAAATTGCTTTCCAGGAGGCCAGGGAAGCCTGCGCGTGGCAGAGCGCCATTGCAGGCAACAGGCATCGCTCCGACCCACTCTGGCGCAAATAACGCGAGCCAGCTGTCCCCCGCGCCACATCAGAAAGGGCTGATTTTATTCCAGCCCCAGAGCAAGCTCTTGAAAGCGCGTGGGTTCATTGGAGTGCTACCTAATGATTAAATATATAGGCGGTATGCATAATCAGGATTAGGGTTGATTCTTGGGGCAGGAAATTGCAGTTTATATCTCCCCACCTCCCCAACAGATCTATTATTTAGCCCAAACTTTAATACAGTTTACAGGCAGAGAAACAAAGAAGTTCAAAGAGCATCAAAATTCAGGCTCTACAACAATGCTCGGGGACCCAGGATTTGGGAAACATGGAAAATACACACTATTTATATTCCATTTAAATATATATATATTACAGATTTCCCCTAAACATAATGAAAAGCACTGTTGCAACTGAAGTTGATTCTTTTGACTGCATAGTGATAAAGAATCTCATTTAATGTTTCTTCTGTATCAATTCACTAATTGCATTATTATTATTATTATTGCTATTATTATTATTATTATTATTACTACTACTACATAAAGGATATGTTAGTCTAAATGCCTGGAGAGTTATAGATGAGCAAATCAGCAACTGATTTCCTTCTTGAAGTGAGTTTTCCTTTTGCTGACTCATTTTTACTTATAACCAGGGAAGGAGACATAAAAATGATTTTCACGTGTCCCAGTCGCACTTTAAAACGCAAGCCCTCTTTTCCAGAACCAGGAACAGAAAAGAAAGCTAAAACAGTGAACAAGTCAAGCAGTACCCTTCTTAGATTGGGTGGGCACATAACAGAACCTTCCAGACTGTTTGCTGTTTGATTTCAATTACACCCCAAGCTTCATGAAATCCAAATGAGACATTTATTGAAAGGTGCCTGGTTTTATGTGGCTCAAGTGATAGTGTATTGGAATACACTGAACAAAAACATCAACACTAGGGAGGAAACGTGGAGACCTGATGGAAGACCAGACCCAAGAAGTGCCTGCTGGATTAACTCACATCTTGCACCTTTCAGCTTGAGATGGAATAAGCAGGACCTTTTGAAGGCTACAAGGAAGCCAAGGTTAAACCTGTGTGTGAGCCTATCAAGGCTCTCATGCTCCATTGTCTTAAATAATAATACCAATTTCATGCTATCATCTCAAAGTGACAAGGCAAAGTTATTGCCCACCTTGGCCAGGTGGCCACCTCATCCTTTTCTCCCTCTTAAAGGCAACCAGTATCAGTGCGTTCATCTTTTAAAGCCAAAACCGAGAAGCAGCTGGCTGTCACACAATGATTATACATCAGTTACATATGTATGAATAAATTACAGGGGTGAGTTATTGATGAGCGCAGCGATATACAGTTCACCCTTCTCTCCCCCCCCAACACAACCAAGGGGGCCCATATAAACGTCCCAATAAATTCTATTATTTTCACCCCTACTAAAAATGTGTTATCAAAACACTGTCCGTGTTATTCAAACACTTTGTAAATTCTGAGCAGACTTGCTGCCGGTTCTCTTTTTAACCCTAGGAAAACATTCCAACATTAACCGGTCGCCAGCGCTTTGCCTGGACGCTGGGAAAATGTCAATGGGTTTTTTGTGGTGAGCTGGTCCTTTTACTATTTATCTATGGCCTTTTCTTTGTTGATGTTACATTTTATTTCACCATCTCAGGTTCACTCTTTGGCCCTTTGTTCTCCAATGGCCAGATTCCACCTCCACTCTGCTTTCTGAAGGGGGAGGGGTTTCCATTCACGTAATATTGTTTGCTTCACTCTTTTTTTTTTTTTTTAAGAAAATGTCCCATAAGATAAAACATTTTGGCAAGGACAAGTTGTGTTGATTTTACTGACAGCAGCAAGATACTCTTGCCAATAGTTTCACTTTTATAAGAATTTGAATTCACTGTGACCCGGAAATAGGCTGATCCCTTGTTTTCAAAGCAATCACCAGTTTCAGAAATGTGGGACGCAAAGGGTTATATTAACCCCACTGTATGTTTCAAATAAAACCAGCTGATTTAAACTATTATCTTTAGCTGTCAGTTTATTTATTGTGATGGCTAACTGCACTCTGTAGTTCACTTAAAATATGAGGAGGTGGGGAAATCTGGGAATGAACATTAATTTACATACCCAAGATTACTTATTACAAAAAAAAAGGGATCATTTCTTAAACATTGGATCAAGAATCTTTTTTTTATAAAAGTTTTTTTTTAATTCTGAATGAATTGCTGGATTTAACTCCTGTTCTATCACCATCATACCATCATCATCATCATCATATTTACAGAAGTACACAGATTCAGATTCACATAAATAACAAGAAAGGCCACATGAAGCAAAATAAAGTTAAATACTTTCAAAAATAAAGTAGAAGGAATGTTTTGCTACACTAAGATATCAGTTATACAGGGCTCCCTGTCTTGTTTACTTTTGCACCTTGAAAGGACTAGTTCTAAGTAGGTGCTCATCTTTAATGGAATGAAAAGGGTTACTAAATTTGCAAACTAGAACAGACAAAATAGCCCAAGGACAGTGTCAGGTCTCAGGGTTTTTGACCATGAAGATGAAAGTGAAAGCTTTTTTTTTTTTAAAGACAAAGAAAACACAGATCTTTCTAAATTAATGGTTCTGGTATTTGCATCCTTTTTAGACTTTTAGATGTTTAACATCTTTTAAGACCTTTCCTAACCCAGAGTTCTGACATTACTGCAAGGCTGTGTGTGTGTGTGTGTGTGTGTGTGTGTGTGTGTGTGTGTGTGTTAATGTGGACATTCTTCCACAGGAAAACAGAAATGTTAATGCAGGATTGCAGTACAGCTGTCAATGGGAACAACTCATATGGAGCCAATGAGAACCGTTATCCTGAACAGAAATCACTTGCACAGAGATCACTTGCACATCCCTAGCAGCACCGGCAGAACCAGTGGAAATTACTGTTTCAAGACAAGGCACCTCTGTGATAGAGGTGTGGCAGGGTGTCTACATGACAGGTGGGCAGAATCCAATCATGTTGACCAGGGCTTCAATTTGACCTGGCAGCTGGAATCTCTTGTCCAGGAAGGAGAGGGAGAGGGAAGGCAAGGCAACAGGAAAGAGAAGCCAAAGAGATCATTCCTTAAATCTGACTTTTCAGGGAGTTCCCTGGTGGTCTAGTGGTTAGGATTCCCAGCTTTCACCCCCCCTCCCGTGGGGGGGGCCTAAGGTTCAATTTCTGGTCTGGAAACTGAAGTCTCAGGTCTAGCAGCTGGGCTTGCACCCCCCCATCTGTCTTTTCAGATCCCTATGAGAAAAGCACAGTTTTATGCAGAATCATCTGTGTTCACCCACCCCACCTTTTACTAGCTTTGTGGGTCTCCTTAACTGCTCTGTCCCCAATTCCCAGGGGTCGGAATCTTATTTGGAATGGACAGCGGTCAGAACAGCACCCTGGAAAGCCTAGACTCTTTCCTATTGCTCCCATCACACTTAAACTAAACTCACTTTTTGCCCTTCTCACTTGATCCTGAGACTAAACAAGGGCTCAGGAACCTTGGTCTTCCTCCTCCAGAGAGAGATTCCCCGTCTGATGGGGGAGGAGACCAGGAACAAACAGGTCAAGGGCAGCGCGAACCAGAGGCAGGAAGCAGGACTGTGAGACCCTCAGAACTAGAGAAGGGAGGCCCCATCGGTTCCAGCGGCTTCTCTCCATTTCCCCAGATGCGGGGAAGCCCAGCGGCCGCCGGGGAGCGCGGCGGGGAGCGCGCACTTCAAAGGGAGGCGGAGGGCGCCCGGCCCCTGAGCGCCTTCCGCCCGCCCCAGGCCCCCATTAGCATCTGTTTTTCCCAGGCCCCCCGCTCCCCCTGCCCCCCGCCAGGATTTTGCCATTCCGGCCGGTTACTAGTCAAAGAAAATAAGGGTATTTAGCTCAGGTTTTGTTCTCCACCTACTCGGTTAAACGCCCGACTAGGAAGGAGTTAAGTTAATAGTCGGAAGCCCCCTGCGGGGCACCTTGAACGGGGGGGGGGGGGGAAGGGTCCCCCAATGTCCGCCGTCGGCGGCTTCAGCGGCGCATCTACAAATTGAGAGGACAAGGGCTGGGCAAGATCAACCGTATAGGGCAGCCTGGAGGAGGTCCCCAAGCTCAGGGCGACCTGGCTGCTTAACCGTTCGGCAGCTCTAGGGACCCGGTGTAAGGACCTCCTCCTCCTCCTCTCCTCCAGATTTTGAAGGTCCACAAGAAAGGAATCTCCAGGTGGAGCTGAGGGCATGTGGGATCATTCCTCCACCCATTTGGGGCTGACTCTTCAAGAATAGAGTTTATCCTCGAATCCACAGCCCAAGGAGGAACACAATGAAAGAAGCAGAAGCTGACTCTAGGCTTTTACCTGTACGGCCTTTTAAAATCAGCAACCTAAAATGTTATCATTATCCCATTTTAGAGAGAAGTAAAGTGGTGCTTGCAGGGGTGAAGGCCCTTGTCCAAGGTACACATCTAAAAATGGTAGCCCCGGAGTTTAAATCCAGGACTTATGGGCTGCGGGGCTCCCAGTGGAGGTGTTAAGTACGTGTGAACGCGGCGGGGTGTGGGTCGTTTTCTTTGAGGGGGAAGGCTCGTGCTAGGCCTTAGAATGGAGACCCTGTGTGGTTTCGAAGGAAGCGAGTTGACCGCGTTCGGGCCCTGCCTGGGGCCGCCAGACTTTTGGAATAAATCTCTTTGGAGGAAGCTGGGCCCCATAACGCCACCCTAAATCCCAATCCTGGGTTCGAGTCGGTCCCTCTTGCTTGAGATAGCCAGAGCAGGGGTACACTGCTCTCTACAAGCTAGGGCTGGGCCAAGCCCTTGGCACACAATATGCCGTATAAATCCTCACTAGCACCTGACAGACGTGGGCACTTAATAGCATCCCCATTTTACAGGTAAGAAAACTGAGGCTGAGAGAGGCAAAGTAAACCTGCCCGAGGGCAACAACTTGTGAGCAGCGGTCCGGACGCATCCGGAAGCTGGGGAATCTCTGGAACTCTGAAACCTTTGATAGAAACCTGGCCTCGAGCTTTTATCCAGGGGCGATGGGCAGAGCGAGGGCCCCAAAGCCCCGGTCAGGTCAGTTCTCGACACACATACCCTCCCGCCCTCGCCTGCCCAATTTCCTCTTCTTTCCTAATTCCCAACTGCGCGGGTCCTACGCTCCAGGGCTAGGATTTAGAGGTCGTCGGGGCCCTTCCCAAACCTCCTGTAGGTACCCGAGCCTCTGCATTGCGCGCTGGGTGGGGGGGGGGAAGGCGAGCGAGACTACGGAGTGGGTGAGGCACTCAGCCGCGCGCCGGGCCTCTGCCGCAGCCTCCACCCGCTACGCGCGCGGGGACGCGCCCTCCAACTCCGCCTCCAGCGAGTCTCCCAGGACTCCAAAGCGCGCTGCAAATGCCAGCAACACAGCGCACGACCGCTCGCATCCAACCCCGTCAGGAGGCCTGAGGAAAAAAAAAAAAAAACGCCAATTCCAGATTGGGGTTGGCACCCAGGTGTCTGCGCCGGAGCCAGGTAGGGCCTCTCCGGGAGTGGGTCCCGGTTTTTCGGCCCGCCGCCGGCTTCGAACTCAAAAGCGCTCCGGGTTTCACCCAGGCAGTTCGAGCGCCCGTTTCTCTTGATCCCTTGGTCTAGAATGGAAGAATATTGGGGTAGGTCTCATAGAGTCCCCCTGGTTCTCTCTTTTTGCCTTTTGACGCCCCGAACCATTCTTCCGGTGTGTTAGGTCAGCCTCGAAGGCAGAGGCTAACTTGGATTTCTTTGACGCCAGCAACCAGAGATAACTGTATGAGTCTTATATAACCTAGTATATTGTATAAAAATAATTTAACATCTTTAACAGCAATATATATGTTATGTACAACACAGCATGATAATGTAAAATCAATGTCTATTTTATTATTTATTTATTTGTTCTTTTATGGTCACACCCGCGGCACACGGAGGTTCCCAGGCTAGGGGTCTAATAGGAGCTGTAGCCGCCGGCCTACACCACAGGTCACAGCAACGCGGGATCCTTAAGCCACTAAGTGAGGCCAGGGATCGAACCCACAACCTCATTGTTCCTAGCCGGATTCGTTAACCACTGAGCCATGACGGGAACTCCAATGTTTATTTTAAAACAGAGTTGCACGGGGCTTAAAAACTCCAAAAGCTGCGGCGGCTGCAAAGTCTGGCGCCTCGGCCTGCTGGCAACCACGATTCCTTTCTCCTGTGTATTTCCGGGGCTTAGTTTTGCACCAGCAAGTAAGTATATGTACCTGAATTTCTCCTTGTCTGGCCACCACCCATCCGCACGCTTTATATACACTAGACAACACTTTGCTTTTTTTCGCTTAAAATATGTCTTTACGTTAGTTCCTGGAGAAGTCCGGGTTTCGTTAGTTCAGTGCACCCCTAAGGCACAATTGGCGGGAAACGCTTAGATAAATTTCACGGGCCCTGGGATGAGGGTGGGGGTTATCCGGGCAGCAGGGTCCTCCGGGAGGCCGCCCCCCCGAAGCGCGCGGCTGGAGGAGTTTTACGCCCCTCGCTTCGCGTGCGCCGAACAGCCTGGGCCTCGCGGTGGGAGTTTGCCTTCCTTTTGAGCCTTTCCATTGTTTGCCCTCTGAGACCCCAGAAGCAGGTAAACAAGTTCCTTGGACCCTGTGCTCCGGGGGTTCCCGGGCGGGGGACCGATCTGTTAGACTGTGCCGTTGCGGATCAAAGCGGAGGATTTGGAGGGGACAGTCGGCCCCATTTACATCTCGCTTGGCTGCTGGGGGCAGATGAAGTTGGGCAGACGCGGGTCAAAGTGTGCGTAACCAAAGGCCCAAGAAGTGACCCGATCTGAAATTCCTTCCTAAATTCCCTTTAGGCTAAGTGGCCACTCTTGAAGAAGCCCAAGCTCCCTCTGCTTCTCATAGCAGAGGGTTTAACTCATAGCAGGGGGTGGGAGGCTGGGTGCAGGACTGGCCGAAATTGACAAGGATTAGCTTCGGTGTCTCAAAGATACCTAGGACATCAAGTCATCAGTTAAGAGAATATCAGAGCATCATTACACGGGTAGTGCAGTGGTCCCTAGTCTTGACAGAATCACCTGGGGAGTTCTTAAAAATCCCAATGCCCCATAACACCCCGGAACAATTAAATCGGAATTTCTCAAAGTCAGACCTATGTATCAGTCCGAAAGATCTGCAGATGATTCCAATATGCAGCATGGTTGGAGAAATACTGGATTTATGTGTTTAGGGGTTGGTGGAGGTCTTTCTGAAGAACTGACATTTGAGTTCAGAAGTGAAAAGGAACGTACTGAACCTGGTCCAATGCGTGGTGGTGCTTTTGGTTGGCAGTGGGGAGGGGAGAAAAGGCGTTTTTTAAGAGCCAAGCAAGCAAGTAATAGCTGAGCATCTGGTCACAGTGATCTGCATCCCTGAGAAGTCTTTCAATTTCCCGATTCTTAAGGAATCTTTAAAGATTACTGGAAAATACCTAGTTGAAAATGACTGATTTTGAAACAATTTAAAAAGCAAATAATGCAAGGAAATATTTTGTGAAAATAGCTGTGACAGCAACTTCATGTGGTATTTCATAAGGACATTTCACAAAATCTAAGATGCTATCCATTAACATGCACAATTATTTTGTTTGCCACTAAGAAGAAAAAAAAGTTTATTTTGTGCCTTTTTTTTTTTTTTTTTTTTGGCCATGGCATGCAAGCATGCAGTGGCTTGATGTGGGATATTAGTTCCCAGACCAGGGACTGAACCTGGGCTGCAGCAATGAAAGCACCAGGTTCTAACCACTAGACACCACGGAACTCCCTGTTTTGTGTGTACTGAGAGAATGACTTATTTAGACAGTGTTATTTTCATGCTCCACTCATACACACATAAAAAGGAAAATAAAGGCTGTGTCACACTGCCACCTGATCAGCGGTGATTTAAAGCTTTATTAATTGTTACATCTGGATTTTCAGAAATTAAAAGGTGTGTCATAGAACTGACCCAAGCCTGAGTCATCCAAGCAATTCACTTAATCCTCATAACAACTCTATGCAGTAGGAACTATTATTTATTAGTACCATTTTAAAGATGAGAAAACTAAGGCACTGTAAGGAAAGCTACTCCAAGTCAGATCACTACCAAGTTGCAGAAATTGAATGTAAAACCCACTTCTGGCTCAGTCACCAAAGGAAGCTGAGAAAATGTCCAACTGAGGCAACTTTCAGAATGGTTAAAAGGAGGGGCCTGGGGTAAGAAGGGAGGAAGGACTGGAGAGCTCAGTTGAATTAAGATGCTCAGTTGAATTAAGATGGTCAGTTGGACCTTTTGGGGTGAAAAAAAGATCACGTGGTAGGATGTTCCTGCTATGGTGCAGTGGGTTAAGGATCTGGCATTGTCTCTGTAGTTGTGGCTTAGGTCACAACTGGAGTTTGTATTTCATCCCCAGCCCAGGAACTTCCACATGCCACCATCAGTGCTGGCACCCCGACTCCTTCTCCCACCAAAAAAAAAATCACGCTGTAAGACAGTACTACATGGCCAAGAGCATTCGTATCATCCATTAAAAGAACCTATACAGAAATGACATCTGCATTTTTCAGGCTCAGTTCTTCCAAATGGAACATACTCGTATAAACAGCATCCATGCGAAGCACTCCAGTGTTGCTTGACCCCAGAAGCCTCCCATGCCCAATGATCACTGACTACCGTGTTGACTTCTATCACCACTGATGAGCCTTCTGGAGTTCTGAGTTCTATGTAAATGGAATCTTGCAGTGTGTTCTTTGTTTTTGCCTTCTTTCATTCAGCTTATTTGGGAGAGCTGATCATCTTGATATGTGTAATCACGTTTGTGCCTTCTCCTAGCTGTGTCATAGTTCATCATGTGAATGGATAATTTATTCATTCTGCTGCTGGAGACATTTGGGTTGTTTGCATTGACTTGGGTTCTCATGGATTTTGCTGGTATGAACATTCTTCAACTAGTCCTTTGGTGAACATCCATGTTGCATTTCCATCAGGCTTACACACACAGGAGTGAGACTGCTGGGTCTCAGAGACCAGATTATGTATTTTTAAAGCAAAGTAATATTTTAAAATCTTTCTTTTCTATTTAAGCATGTTCCTTGTATTCTTAAGGCTTAATTGTATCAATGCCTAGGAGCATTAAGGGGAGGCATATCAAGCTAAAGAAGGGATGAAAAGATGAAAAAGAGATAGAAATAAATACTATGCTTTAGCATATATTGCACTTCATAGCATATAGTGCCTTCTAGTGTTCAGCTAAATGTTTCTGGATGCTTACATTTGCCTTTGGAATACCCATAGATAAGTGGGTTGGCAAAGTAGACAGGCATTGTCTAATACTCAGAAGACAAGAGGGAACGCCTTATGTATTTTTTTGTTGTTGTTGGCTACGTTGTTATTCCTGCTGTAAAGGGAAATCTTTTTTTTTTTGGCCAGGTGTGAGGCAGGGATGGAACCTGCATCACGACCTGAGCTCCTGCAGTGCTAACACCAGATCCTTAACCCACTGAGCCATGAGTGGAACTCCTGTAAAGGGACTCTTTTGTCATATTTTCTAACTGGATCTTATTTATTATAATAAAGCTATTGATTTTTAAAAAAATCTTGTTATTAACTTTCTGAGTTCTTTTACGATTTTGAGGAGTTTGTATTTGATTATCTTTTGTTTTTCCATATTATTCCCTTGGACACAATTATTTTTCTCCTCTTTCCAGTAGTTTAATTCTTGGATATTGAATTGTCACTCAGAACAAATGTTAAATAATAGTTAAAATAGTTAAATTATAGTCAAGTAATAAAATAGTTAAATAATAAATAGTTTAAAATAATTAAGTTACAGTGTGTTATACCTGACTTTAGCAGAATGCTTCTCATGTTAAACCACCCAGCCTGATGCTAAATTTTGAATATGTATATATATATGTGTGTGTATATATATATATATATATACATATATATATACATATATATGAATTTAGAATACATTTGAATTTTTTATGGATACATATTTGTGCATATATTTTGTGGCTACATACAAATCAAGGACTTTGCCATTGATTCTTATTTTATCTGAGATAATGTCCCATTTTTTTCCAAATCTGAAATATCATGTTGGTTCAAATGAATGGGTTTTTTTTGGTCCATACCCATGGCATGTGGAAGTTCCTGCTCCAGGACTGAACCTGTGCCACAGTAGCAACATGAGCTAAAGCAGTGACAATGCTGGATCCTTAACCTGCTGCGCCACAAGAGAACTCTCAAATATATTATTTTTAAAGTCAAGCATATTAAGGTGTATTTTACATACAGTAAAAATTCACTCATTTTAGAAGTACGCAGTTTGGTAAGTTATAATAAATGTATACACTTGTGTAACTGACACCACATTCAGATGTCGGATGTAGAGCATAGCCAGCATCCAGAGTTCCCAAGTACTCCTTTGCAGTCAGTTTTATTTATTTTTTTCCAACTGTCAGACCCTGGCAACCGTGGTTTCTATGGAGATTAGTATTCTTTCCCTATTTAATCCATCATCATGGTGAATTTTACTAAGAGATCTCTAATAGCCAACACCCTTTGTGTCCTGGAGAAAACTGGCTCTGGTCATATTTTGCACCCACAGTGCATTGCTGGGATCTCCATGCTAATCTATTATTTGAGAGTTTTGCATCAATATTTAAAAGAGAAACCAATCGGTATATTCTTTGTTAGGTTTCAATTGCCGTGGATTGCTAACTTTGTAAAAAATATTTTGGGAACTTGGTCAAATTCTCTTGAAACAATTTAAGTACAAGTATCAATTTGATAAGAATTTATCCCTGAAATGAATAGACTTTGGAAATACTCTTTTCAAACTATTTCATTTTTTTCCTATTTTCATGTATTGATTTAATTCTTAAACTTTCAAACATTTTAGCAGAGAGTGATACAAATAGTATAGTTATACAATACAGCAATTGATTTTTTCATGGCAATACAGTCATGTTTTATGCCTGGTCTTGATTCTGCCATCTTATTTTATGATTTTACTTTTTCCTTGTTACTTTTTTTTTGTTTTCTTCTTTTTCTGTATGTGACATTAGCCTTTTTTTGGTCTTTGTCCCTCCCCATATTTTATTAGTATTTCAGAAAATGCCTGTCATTATGATTAATTTTATGGCTTTAGGAGTTCCCCTCATGGCTCAGTGGTTAACCAATCTGACTAACATCCATGAGGATGCAGGTTCAATCCCTGGCCTCGCTCACTGGGTTAAGGATTTGGCATTGCTGTGGCTGTGCTGTAAGTTGGCAGCTATAGCTCTGATTCAGCCCTTAGCCTGGGAACCTCCATACGCCACAGGTGTGGCCCTAAAAAGAAATAAAAGAATTTATGGCTTTCTATGGCTTTAAACATACTATTGCTCTCCCCCCATCTCCAGCCTAAGAAATAAAACAGAAGGATAAGTGATATTTCACTTTTTTCTTAACCTGACCATAAGAAAACAGCTCAGGCAAGGTGATAGTAATAATTGATGTTTACCAGTTCCTTGCGATGTGTGAGGCACTGTGCTAAATTCTTTCATGTATAGAATTATTTACTCCTTATCACAAGGTAGGTAACAATTTTATCCCAGTTTTTAAATCAGGAACTGAGATACAGAAAGATTAAGTAACTTCCCCAAAATGAGCACAGCTTATATGTCGTGGCAACCCATTCATCACAAACACAACTGACATCGAAACTGCAGACAGAATTGAAGATGGGGTGTCTGTGGCCACATGTCCCCATCTAAAGGGGAAATCGCTTTTCAGTCCCAGCCCACTGTCACTGGTTAGTATTTGGGGACCAGTTTTGTTAATTATACTTTCTTTTCAGGAAAAGTAGAAGATAGGTATTTATGCAAACTTTCTGGATTTAAAAATATTGGAAACCACTCAAAAATCTTAAAATCTGGGAGTTCCCATTGTGGTGCAGCAGAAACAAACAAATCTGACTAATATCCATGCGGGTTCGATCCCTAGCCTCACTCAGTGTGTCAAGGATCCTGCGTTGCTGTGAGCTGTGGCATAGGTCACAGACGAGGCTTGGATCTTATATTGCTGTGGCTGTAGTGCAGGTTGGCAGTTGGAGCTCCAGTTGGACCCCTAGCCTGGAAATTTCCATATGTCACGAGTGCAGCCCTAGAAAGCTAAATAAATAAATAAATAAATTTTAAAAATCTTAAAATCTGGGAAAATTTTGCCAGAGGGCTAAATGTGGATGATAAAATGCCTGCTTAAACACTTGCCTAGACCATTCGTTCTGGACCAAACTGCCTCCTGGATTGCTCATTGTAAAGGTGATAAGGGGCAGTAGGTTGCTTGTCTATGCACCTTCTTTTTCTTTTCTTTTTCCCTTCCTCCCTGTCCATTTCCTACCCCTTCTTCTTCAGTGAGATTATAAAGAAAACATTAGTGTTGCTTAGCAGACGAAAGTTGGAGTAAAAGGGCTCCCAGAATGAAAGAAAACCTTTAGTAGAGCACCAGATAAGTCAAGAGCTTAAAACAGCGCCTCCAAATATGTGATTGATCTTTGACAGCACAACTGCTTTTTTTTGGGACTGCAACATTTTGAAAGTGCCACATACCTGAATTTAACACACATTTGTGAAGGACTTACAAGGTGCCAGGCTCTGTGCTAGCCCTGAGGACACCAGGTTTAATAAGGTTAAATTTATGTCTTTGAAGATTGTTAAAACTACTAATTCTCTAACAGTGTTACTCCTTTTCTCTCTCTCTCTCTCTCTCTCTCTTTTTTTTTTTAATTTTTTTAATGGCCGCACCCATGGCATACGGAAGTTCCCTGGGCCAGGGACAGCTGTGACCTACACCGCAGCTGCAGTAACGCCGGATCCTTTAACTCACTGTGCTGGGCCAGAGATAAAACCCACATCTCTGCAGGGACCTGAGCAGCTGCAGTCAGATTTGTAACTCACTGTGCCATATCAGGAACTCCTGTTACTTTTATTTTTTTAAGAGAAGTTACAAAGGCTACACCTAATTCAAAGGGAACCAAACAATGGCAACAAAAATAAGATGTGTTCAGAATATCAAAGAAAACATTCTATTCTAAAGATGTTATCTAGAAAGAGTGATGTTTTAGGTAAATGAAAGAATTCTTGGAGTTCCCATCAGGACTTAGTGGAAAGGAATCTGACTAGTATCCATGAGGATGCAGGTTCGACCCCTGGACTCGCTCAGTGGGTTAAGGATCTGGCATTGCTGTGAACTGTGGTGTAGGTCGAAGACAGAGCTTGGATCTGGCATTGCTGTGGCCATGTGTAGGCTGGCAGCTGTAGCTCTGATTTGACTCCTAGCCTCCATATGTCGCAGGTGTGGTCCCAAAAGACAAAAAAAAAAAATCTTACTTATGGATTTATTATTACTTATTGGTTTTTCTGTGCCTAGTCCTTTAAAGATCTAGCACTATCATTGCCAAACACGGTTATTAAACTTGAGATTCCCAAGAAGAGGAATGCGTGTCACATTCATCTCTCTGGCTGAATTCCTAAATACAGAAGTAACACTGTTATCAGTATGTTATCTTTGTGTAGGAAGGACAGTATACTTAGAATTCACTTCCTGTGTTAGGAGTTCATGGTGTACACAGTAATACAAAATAAACTGCAGCAACTACTCCTGGGAAAAAGGATAGTAAGTGTCCCAGATTTATGAAAATGGTGCAATTCCCCTCAGATTTTCCCTTTCTGAACATGAGGAAAGTGGCCAATTACTTTTCCATTGAAAATTCTCAGATGCTGTGCAATAGCTGGGAGGTGGGGGGGGGGTGAAGCTATTTCTTCATTAAAAATAGTTATTAAACTTTTCTTTCTTTTCTCTCTAAAAAGATTTGATGTCATAAAGCACAGAGAAAGAACTACAGAGTAAATGCTTCGTTTTCATTTTTAGCCTCACAATATACACAGTGGGCAAAACAGAACAATTAGATGTTAGAAACTCAAGTTGATATTTACTTTTAAAGTTCTGGGATAGGACATTTCAAGAATTTGAAGACGTTTTCTAAAAATTGTTCACGAAGAAAACCTCACATTTCTTTTTAGCTCCCAAAATAGTTGAAATTGCAAGATAATTTTTTTAAATTTAATTTTAATTTTGTATTGGAGTATAATTGATTTACAATGTTGTATTAGTTTCAGGTGTACACATATACATATATCTATTCTTTTCAGTTTTCAGATTATTTTCCTATCTAGCTTATTACAGAATATTGAGTAGATTTCCCTGTGTTATACAGTAGGCCCTTGTTGGTTATCATTTTATATTTAGCAGTGTGTATATGTAAATCCCAAACTCCTAATTTAATCTCTCCTCCCAACATTTTCCCTTTGGTAACTATAAGTTTATTTCTGAAGTCTGTGAGTCTATTTCTGTTTTATAAATAAATTCGTGTCATTTTTTTAAAAAAAATTCCACATGTAAGTGATATCGTGCGATATTTGTCATTCTCTGTCTGACTTACTTCACTTAGTATGATAATCTCTGGGTCCAACCGTGTTGCTGGAAATGGCATTATTTCATTCTTTTTTGTGGCTGAGTAATATTCCATTGTATTTATGTACCACATCTTTATCCATTCATCTGGGGATGGACATTTAGATTGCTTCCATGCTTTGGCTATTGTAAATATTCCTGCTGTGAACATTGAGGTTCATGTGTCTTTTTGAATTATTGTTTTCTCTGGATTTATGCCCGGGAGTGGATTGCTGGATCATGTGGCAGCTCTATTTTTACTTTTTTTTAAAGGAATCTCTATACTGTTCTCCGTAGTGGTTTTACAAGACCATATTTTTTGACCATTGCAAAAAAAAATACATAAATCAACTATATAAATT
Source organism: Catagonus wagneri (assembly GCA_004024745.2). NCBI lineage: Eukaryota > Metazoa > Chordata > Mammalia > Artiodactyla > Tayassuidae > Catagonus > Catagonus wagneri. The sequence goes on from PVHT021183699.1 coordinate 14,475,889, forward strand.
TGAATATTTAAAGTCATTTTTATAACATTATTAGGACTAAAGGAGAAATCAAAAGCAGAATTTAAGTTCTGTTTAAAACATAAGGACAGCACAGTCCAAACTAATGGGATGCAACCCCCAAACTATGCTATTCAAGTCCTTTGAATTTCCATTTGAATTTATTTTAAATTTTTTAAAAATATTTATTTATTTATTTATTTATTTATTTATTTATTTTTGTCTTTCATCTTTTTAGGGCCACACCCACAGCATATGGAGGTTCCCAGGCTAGGTCTAAGCAGAGCTGTTGCTGCCAGCCTACTCCAGAGCCACAGCAATGCCAGATCCGAGCTGCGTCTGAATTTTTTAATTAAAAAAATTTTTTTTGGCCATGTCTGCAGCATACAGAAGTTTCCAGGTCAGGGATTAAATCTGGACCTCAGCATGACCTGAGCCGCAGAAGTGACAACGTCAGATCCTTAAACTGCTGAGCCACCAGTGAACTCCTCCGTTTGAATTTTAGAATTAGCTTGTCAATATTTATAAAGCTGTAGCTTTAAATGACTTTGGCTGTCATACAGAACAGAGGAAAGGGCTTCTGCATCAGTCATGACAGGATGGAGGCTTGAACTTGGGGTGTTGCCGTAAATATGGAGACCACTGGTTTTAAGAGATATTTCGATATAATATAAATGTGTGTGTGTATATATATGTGTATAACAACAAGTCCAGCAGTCTCTACTGGAGAGACTATTTCTATACAATATATTGTATATATTGTAGATGATATACATTGATATACGTTTGGGGTTGGAGTGGGACAGTGGCCACAGATGGAACTTGAACTTGACCCTGCGCTGAATTCTCATGAAGTCTGCAGAAAACTTTCGGCTACAAGAATACAGGATGAGAGGATCACCACCGATGGGTACAGAGGAGAATTCTTCATTCAAAGATCACAGGAGACCCACCACCTCAGCCATTGTGGGGAGAAGAGCCTGCATTTGAAATCTATACCTTAAACAACATGTGAAAATTAACCCCAGGGGACTTAAAAGCAAGAACCTGAAAAAAATAAGAAACACATTTGGATATTTATCACATTTGGGGAGGGTGTTTAATTTTCTCATCTTAGAAGAGATGTTTTTATAATTACCAAGGAAAAGAGTGACAAACTTGATTATAAGAAACAGGCAACTTATTATAACTGAAAAAGCACCGAACCCAAATGAAAGAGAACAGTGAGGCAAGGAATACTCAGAGTAAATAGAATATGTCAAATAATGGAATCAAAATGTTTAAAACATTTAAAAAGTGGAGATATACTTTACATAACACTGTGTAAGTTTAAGGTGTATAATGTGTTGACTTGACACACTTACATATTGCACTGTGATTACCACTGTAGCTCTAGCTAACACCTCTGTCATGTCACATAATTCTCATTTCTTTTTTGTGGTGAGAACCTTTAAGACCTGGTCTCCTCAGCTTTTTTGACTTCTACCACAGGTGATTTCTTAGACTGATAGTTGGAAGATATCAAATGTTGGGTCCAGAAGAAGTCTTTAGGATTAAGGAGTGGCTAAATTCTGCCTCTTGAATTGGGCTGTGATTTGATTGGTCCTCAGATCTATCGGTGATGCCCAGAAGGGTAGACTAGAGGTTTTTCTTTTTCTTTTTTTTTTAAGTGAAGCATGATTGCTTTTATTTGTGCTCAGTACAGCACTGATGATCTCTAGTTCAGTGGATTTTCCAGATGAAATGCTCTAATGTTTCACAGAAGTATGGCTGACAATACACATTTTTTTAAATTGGAGACTTGACAAAATCCTCCCTGGTGTGAAGAAAGTGGAAATTGGTTATTTTCCAAGGTTTCCTGTTTGACATTCTCCACTTGGCCCAAGGGGTTGTGGGCTGGGGTCTTGTACCACCTGGCTTATCTGTTGACCAAGATCTGTTTGACAAAGACAAAGACCCAAGATCCAGCAAGAAAAGCCAAGCCCAGTTGCTTTTCTAACTGTCAAGGAACAAGCTCAGCAAAGGAAAGAGGAGCAGGTCAAGGTCAAGGTGAGAATCAGGCAAGACCATCTGGGTCTTATCCTAGGCCACTTTTCCTCCTGGGTGTTGGTCAAATGGCTGGGAAGTGAAAGGGCTTAGCTCTGGTTCAAGTAAAGTTCTGGGCAGACACTATGCCACTTGGTTTCACATGGATATATGAAATGTATCCTTTTAAGGTTTGAACACGGTGCTAGGAATCCTATTCTCTTGAGAGGAGCTCTCTTGGGATGGCCGGGGAGGGTGTGTGCTTCTGGACCTGTCTGTGCAGGGGAGAAGGCTGGTGGCCAACAGTCATCAGAAAATCTAATAAGAGGCCAGAGTGCAGAGAACTGAGGACCTGTCCGCACTCCATCACCTGCTGGGTGGGCGACAGGGCATGTTTCTTCATTCTCTGTGCCTCAGTGTCCTGGAGATAATAATTTCCATCCCAGAGGCTTAAATGAGCAAGTTCATAAAAAGTATTCAGAAAAGTATCTGGAACTAGGAGATGGTTCAAAAATGTTTGCGTCATCAGGATCATCATCTTTAAGAGGTTCTCTGAGGTCCATCTGTGACAACCCTCTTTTTCATTAGTTGAAATCTCTGAAGGTGGATGATAGAGATTATTGTGCTAAAGGAAGAGTGAGAATTTCCCAAGAATTAGATTTGGGAAGAAATACAGGAGAAGAAGGGGGAGAGAGAGAGAAAAGGAGAGAGGAGGAGAGAGAGAAGAAAGAGATTGATTTTGAACATTTCAACAGGAGGACCCCTGGGGACGATGAGGTGGGGAGACTCTGTGGAGTGACTGCTGGAAAATCCTGAAGAGCAGAATGGAGACTGGCCAGAGAGAGAAAAGGCTACACCCATATCACAGTAAGCACATGTTTGCACTGATGGTCTCTGAATAAACTGTGGAAGTTCCCAAGAAGGATCGGCTTTCATCATTGGCTGGGTTACCAACGCCAGTGACAGGACTAGTCAGGGAAGAAACGATGGGCTCCCTTTCACCATCTCCCCTACTTTTGCTATGAGTCCTGAGTGAGTCAATAACCACGAGTGTGGAGGAGAGAAGGGGCAGGGAGAGGCGGGGCGGGGGGAGCAGGGAAGTGGCAGAGGGAGGGAGGGGGGGTGAAGGGCAGGGCAGCGCAGCTTCTAGCTGCTGCTTTCCCTGGTTTCCTGGCCTCAGAAGTCCCCAGAATTAGGAAGAAAGAATGTTTTAACTGAAAATCATCATCGTGTTCAAATTGATGATGACTGCATTGGACCATAAACATTTAATTACTAAACCTAGACAAGCTTTCTGACTTAAAAAGACTGCAAGCTGTTTATTTCTTTGCCTTATTAGAAAAATCATGGGACTCCTTGAGCATCTAGGTTCTCATTCAGGGTCGAGGGAGAGTTTTCCACATGAAACACATTTTAACAGGACAGTAGGGGACTTAGGTAAATGATTACATGCCATGAGGTGTGTTTGTTTAATATAGTAGTTATTTTTATGCCATATTTAGTTGGGGTCCCTATGGCTTGTAGCTAAAAGCATCCAAATGATAAAAGAAAAGAGACTATACTGCAGTCCACACTACTGTGATTTAGTCTTCAACTTCTAATTATGAGAATTGAGTCATTTGTCCGGAAAACAGCGTTATAAAGTTATCAAAGCATTTTAATTTTTTTTTTCTTTTGGCTGCGCCCATGGCATGTGGAAGTTCCCAGGCCAAGGACTGAACTCACGTGACAGCAGTGACCAGAGCCACAGCAGTGACAGCATTGGATCCTTAATTGCTAGGCCACCAGAGAACTCCTAAAGCCGTTTAATATTAATAACCCCCAAACAGTAGCAGGATACATAGAAGAGTGTACAATTTTTTAATGTCATTAAGAAAGATAATAAACTATGCAAAGACAGCTCCTCTTAACAGGATTATGCATGTGAATATATTGTCTACCTTCACGTGCCATGTTTTATTCTGGGGTCATTGCTAGTTCTGAAGGATTTATATTGGACAGATGGAATCCAATGCAGTTTTTTTCCCTTCACCTATTGTGAAGAGGGAACCTTTGCCAAGATTTCACAACATAAAAATTGCTCCTGTTGCCTAAAGGGCAAAAATGAATCACTTTCTTTTTGGATTCCGAGCAAGTTAGGATGGTTCCACGATGTATTGACATGGTTTACTTGCCAGAACGCTGACATTCAGTGCTGTATGTATTTTTGGAAGATGTTTGTCTTCCTGGAATAGCCAGTTACTAATGTTAAAGTGCAAGAGTTGCAGTAGAGGCATTTGACACCATGTAGATCCTCTCAGGTGGAGTTAATGAAATTCAAAATAGCTTTTTAAACAAAAATTTTATTGGCGTATAGTTGACTTACAATGTGGTGTTCATTTCTACTGCACAGAAAAGTGAATTGGTCGTACATATACACATATCCATTCTTTGCTCAGATTCTTTTCCCATATAGGTTATCACAGGATATTGAAGAGATTTCCCTGGCATATACAGTAGTCCTTTAAAATATTTTCCCAATATGTGCTTAAGATCGCCCATCCAGCCCTAATCATATCATCGTTAGGCGTTCTTTGTTCATCCCCTAACGAAGGTAGGTGAAGAAAGCGATAACTTATTTTGAAAGGAGAGGTCAAAAAATGAGCTCAGCTGACTTCTGTTTTATCTAAATTCTTGCTAACTTTTTTTTTGGCCACACCTGCAGCATGTGTAAGTTCCCTGGCCAGGGATGGAACCCTCGCCACAGCTGTAACCAGAGCCACAGCACTGACCGCGCAGGATCCTTAACCCTCTGAGCCAGGAGGGAACTCCAACTTTTAAGACTCGTATAAAGTACGTCTTCCTCCAGAAGCTTTTCCTGCAATTTCTACTTTTAGCAACATTTACTGTGTTGGTATTTGACTTTTATTTTCTCGCTAATGTATTTTGTTCTTTATTTGAATAATTTATATAACATTTCCTGTCAACCTATTTATATACTTCATGATCTAGACACAGCTATCTATGACATGATTATCTATGTGTGTGGATAAACAAGGTCCTGCTGCAGCACAGGGGCAGACTATTATAGACAAGAATATAAAAAAAACAATTTGTATATATGCTCAACTTAGTTTGCTGTACAACAGAAATTGGCACACAGCACTGTCAATCAATGAGACTTTCATAATCAATCAATAAATATCTTTGTGTAAATTTTTATGCATATCCTCATAACCTAGCATATACTATATACCATACTGGGTATATAGTAAGAGCTTAACATAGATTCTGAGAGTCATCCACTTGGTAGGTCTGAATAAGAAAATATGTTATTCATGAAATAGATTAATGAAATCATTCATAAGAAGGCCATGAGCTACTAAGGGTCCCCAAACCCTCTCTGCCTCACTTGTGCCCACCTCAAACATTCCTCTATTCTTTCTTTCTTTTTTGCTTCACCCACAGCATGTGGAACTTCCTGGGCCAGGGATCAAACCCACACCACAGCAGTGACAACACCAATCCCTAACCCACTGAGCCAGGGAACTCCACAATTGAAAATTTTTGACCATCGGTTTCTTTGCCTGTATCCCCATGATCTGTCTTGTTTATCTCTTCATTACAGCTCCTTGCATAAATGCCTTAATATGTGTTATTGGATTTTTACATTTTTGATGACTTTAGCAGCATATCTATGGAGAGATTTTGTCTCATAGGAATATAAAGACATTCATTTCACAGAGTGCGTTCAGGAGTATAAAACACTGGAGTTCAAGTAAATTGATCAAGGTCACTCAGCCTCTGCATGGCACAGCCAAGAGCAATTGTCCGCATTTGGGGTTTAAAATCAAGGCATTTGGGGAGTTCCCATCGTGGCTCACTGGTAAACGAATCCGACTAGGAACCATGAGGTTCTGGGTTTGATCCCTGGCATCACTCAGTGAGTTAAGGATCTGGCAATGCCCTGAGGTCCTGAGCTGTGGTGTAGTCGCTGACGCGGCTCGGATCCCGTGTTGCTGTGGCTGTGGCGTAGGCTGGAGGCTACAGGTCCGATTAGACCCCTAGCCTGGAAACCTCCATATGCTGTGGGTGCAGCCCTGAAACGACTAAATAAATAAATAAATAAAATCAAGGCATTTTGGAGACTTCCAAAGCCCCGGTTGGCAGAGGAAGAAGCTGAGATCCATTCTATTAGATAGACATGACTTTTTATCTGCACAGGAGAAGAATCCAGAAAAGAAAGGTATTCACTCTTTGGATGCTTATGAAACTGTTAATGAAGTTAGGAAATACTTTCTGAGAAATTTAAGATTCAGAATTTAGAATCATCCTCTAACGTAAACTCTTCTTAGCTCTTTCCAAGAAGCCCAAAGAGGAGTGTCTAAACTTCTTTTAGAATGAAGCTTCCGCCAGTCCGAATTCAGTCAACAAATTTTGTATGCAACAGAGAGAAGCACATTTTTTTTTTTTTTCCCATGCACATACTATGTGGAAGTTCCTAGGCCAGGGATCAAACCCACACTGCAGCAGCAACCTGAGCCATGGCAGTGACAACACTATACCACAAAAGAACTCCAGAGAAAAGCTCTCTCTAAGGCTGCACCCACAGCATATGGAAGTTCCCAGGCTAGGGATCAAATCAGTACCAGAGGCACAGCAACATGGGACATGAGCCATGTCTGCAACCTATACCACAGTTCACAGCAGTGCCAGATCCTTAGCCCACTGAGTGAGGTCAGGGAATGAACCTGAGTCCTCATGGATACTAGTCGGCTTTGTTGCCACTGAGCCATGCCAAGAGCTCTGAGAAAAGCTCATTTTAAATAGCAGCTAGAATTTGTGAATCCTGGCTGGTCCAGTTCAATGCTTTACGGATAATAATGTTGTTAATAATCTGAGCCACAGTTCTAGTGCTGTCTCAATACAAATTCATAAAGATTCCACAGCTAGCGCTGAGTAGCTAAGTGTTTGCTGTGGTTGGTCTATTGGCATCAGGAAATTCACTGTGGACCCAGTTGAAAAACAAAATGGAAAAAAGTGGAAGGATCACATTTGTGCCATAAGCAAATCCTCTATAAATCATCAAGAGACTGCAGAGATGGCCACAAAGAGATTTTGTCAAGGGTTTTATACAACTAAAATCAATTCACCCACTTAATCTGTTTTGAACATACCGGGGATGCAACTGGAGATGTCACTAAGAGTTAGAGTTGCTCGGAAACCTTTAAGGTGTCAATTGACCATATTTTTAGGTGCAGAAATGTTACATGGACACAGCACAGATTCACTAGTGATTTACTTTTTAAAATCTGCAACAAATGGACCCAGGAATCTACAAGGGAATAAAAATATCATGAGAGCAAAGCTGAGTTGAAGCAGGGTAACTCAAAATCAATATTTTGCTTTTAAACTCTTAAGGGGAGACCCAGGAGGGCTGCACTCATTTTGTCCTCCTTACTTATTATCCTCAGAGGATGGGGTAAAAAGTGACAAGCCTGCTCCTTACTTCAGCCAGGACATTCTTCACTAACAAGCCACTTGTTAGAATTCTTAGCTCAATTTCCTATCTTTCCTGTAGAGTGGCTTTTTAATAGCTATGCTATCAGATGCTAGTTTAAAAAAAAAACCAAACTTACTTTTCATATTATATAAGTGAGATTGCATTTGGGGAACCAGGCAAAGATAATGGTAAACTTCTTGTTAGCTATACCTGTATAATAAAAGGGGCTAAAGCACCCCCAGTGGCAGTTTAGCTGGGTTTGTTATGATGGATTATAATTCCTTGTTATTAAGTCAAATATTTTATTTCCTTGTACACTGACAAGCAAAACCTGCCTTTAAGGAAGAGCCTGGAAATAGGCTGTATTCCAAGTGGATGACATCATTTAAATGTTCTCCTTAAAGAGTGCTCTTTTTAACAAAACCAGAAACCGTGCTAGGTGACTTCTGGTGTTGAGACTATGTGGAAACCAATGACACGTGCCTTGGTTTAGTGTGAAATGTCCCCTCCTTTTTTTTTTTTTTTTTGCCTTTTCTAGGGCCGCATGTGTGGCATATGGAGGTTCCCAGGCTAGGGGTCTAATTGGAGCTGTAGCTTCTGGCCTACACCACAGCCACAGCAGCACGGGATCTGAGCCGCGTCTGCAACCTACACCACAGCTCACGGCAACGCTGGATCCTTAACCCACTGAACAAGGCCAGGGATAGAACCCGCAACCTCATGGTTCCTATTCGGATTCGTTAACCGCTGAGCCACGAAGGGAACTCCAGCAAAATGTCCCCTCTTCACTTGACTCCTTGCATTTACTCTATGAACACTGCCGGCAATTTCCAGAAGAGATGATCTCAGTGACTCAAATTTTCCTGTGTCAGAAAAGACTGGGAGAAATATGGGGCTATAGGAATAAAGGAGAGATTAAGCTCAGTTCACTCATATATACAAATATTTCTTGGTGTAGGGCTTAGGGTGCAAACAGGGAAACAGAATGTGGAACAGTTACATCAACAGAAAGAATTTAATGGGAATAAGTTTAAGAGATTTTCAAGACTGAAAAACTGGAAAGTAGTAGCTGATGGAACTCAGGCATAGTAACTCCAGGAAACAACTATGAAACAAATAGTGCCCAAATCTGGATGGCCCCAAACAACAAAGTCTTCCTTTTCAGGGAAAATACAAGTACCCTGTGGATTGGCTGGGGCTCTTCTCAGGGCTGTCTTAATCCCTAGATGCGTGCTGATGAATGGGCCACTGCCTGAAGCATGGTGGTCACCATGGCAGAGGAAAAAAGAGCTGTGGTGCACTGTCTCTTAAACCTTCTGCACCTTTCTTTGGCCAAAAGAAGTAGCAAAAACATTTCTGATTCCAAGAATGGTAGAAAGAGTGCAATTCTACTGCCTGGGAGGAGAACCAAAAATGTTTGCTTGTTACCAGGAAAAGTGCATGAGGCAAATTTCAATAGAAATAATTTGCAGGAGTTGTAGTGAGTGGCTTAGTGTGTTAAGGATCCAGTGTTGTCACTTCAGTGGCTTGGGTGGCTCCTGTGGTATGGGTTTGGTCCCTGGCCCTGGGACTTCCTCATGCTGTGGGTGTGGCCCCCACAAGAGAAAACCGAAACAAAAATAAATTTTTTGCATAGGGGGCTTATAAACTTGGAAAAGCAAATCAATCAGTACTTCTTCCTTTTCTATCTAAGGACACTTTAAGGTAAATTTTCAGCCATGACAGCAATTAAACCTAACAAATATTTATCTTAAAATGAAGGGAACTTAATACTAGAAAATTACTGAATCACAAAGGGTTAAATCAAGATGTATTTTTAAAAATGATATTAAATCATATTGTAGTCAATATAACTTAATATCTCAAGTACAAAAACCTTTTTTTCCCTTGCTCTCTCCCACCCCTATTTTTTCAAAAAACTTAAATCCATTCACATATTATTGGGATGATGAATTAAATGTACTTATTGGTTTGAGTAGGAAAATAATTTGGAAAGTGCAGATCTAGAGAGAAACAGAACCAAGTTAGCAGACACAAATCCTACACTGTGAACTACATGAGGGCAGGAAGCAGATCTCTTTAATTCAGCCCTTTCCTGGCAGCCTCTTCTCTGGTGCCTGATCCAGGGTCTGTGGAAGTCAATCCACTTGCTCTGATGGAGACAGGGTTCTAAGTGCTCTAGGCACGAAAGCTGCAGGGTTGCATGAAGCCATAGAAAAGACATCCAAAGGCCTTCTTAGACTAGTCTCAGACTGAGGAAAAGTTTTCATGCTTTTCTGCAGCAATGGCTTTGTTTTAAATGACTACATCCCCTGTAAATCTTATCATCTTGGTGATAAGGTTAGGGAAGAGACTTAGAGGGAGTAGGAACAGGAGGAGGTGAAGCCACCCAGCCGTTTCCTAAGTTCACTGGAAGGACGCTAGGTGGGCCATGGTCAATGCCCCATTCAGGGTTTCAACCGCTTTCTGAGTTAACCAGCAATTTATGTTTTACTGGGGAATGACTTATTTCACCGAGAAGCTAGGTAATATATACGACATCACTTTGCTAAGATGTCTATAAATAAAACTGTTGCAAGATAGGCAGTGAAGTATGATAGGAACAGAAAAATCCACGGGGAATTTAGAAAAGGGCAAACTTCATATCAACTATGGGATCCAATTATATGCATAAAGCATAATCGACATCTATCGACTGATTCTATAGGAATTTAAATCAACTATTTTAAATTACGGAAGTGAATTCATTTTTGTAGCAATGTAAACAGTGTAGACAAAACTAAAACTCTTTAACTACCTCAGATTGAAATCCTACAGTGAATTCCCCTATCTTGATGTAAACACTGTTACTAGTTTTATTTATCTAAGTTTTTTACTATACGTTTATATACATATATATATGTACCTGTAGAAAAATAGAGTTCTAGTGTTTTTTAAAGTTGATTTAAGAAAATTTACTATAGTTGATTTACAATGTTCTGTCAATTTCTTTTTCTCATGTTATCCTCCATCACGTTCCATCACAAGTGACTAAATATAGTTTCCTGTGCTGTACAGCAGGATCTCATTGCTTATCCACTCCAAATGCAATAGTTTTCCTCTACCAACCCCAAACTCCCAGTCCATCCCGCTCCCTCCCCCTCCCCCTTGGCAACGACAAGTCTGTTCTCCATGTCCATGATTTTTTTTTCTGTAGATAGTTTCATGTGTCCCGTAATATTAGATTCCAGATATATGTGATATCATATGGTATTTGTCTTTCTCTTTCTGACAATTCAATTAGTATGAGAATCTTTGGTTCCATCCATGTTGCTGCAAATGGCATTATTTTGTTCTTTTTTATGGCTTAATTGTATTCCATTGTGTCTGTGTACCATATCTTGATCCATTCATCTGTCAATGGACATTAGTTTGTTTCCAACCTAAATGTCTGCTATTCACTTGGCTATCGTGAACAGTGCTGCAATGAATATGGGGGTGCACGTATCTTTTTGAATGCAAGTTTTGTCTGGATATCTGCCCAGGAGTGGCATTTCTTGATCATATGGTAGCTCTATATTTAGTTATCTGAGGTACCTCCATACTGTTTTCCATAATGGTTGTACCAATTTACATTCCCACCAACAGTGCAGGAGGGTTCCCATTTTTCCACACCCTCTTCAATATTTGTTATTTGTATATGTCTTCCTACTGATATAACTCTAAGTTGTTTCCAATCACAGGCAATGTCACAATGAACCAACTTCTGCCCTCGTGGAATTTATTCTAGCTGGGAAAGAGACAATAAATGAGATGTAACCTAGGATATTAAAAAATGATAAATTCTCAGGAAACAAATTATAGAGGATACAAAATGTCAGAATTGGGCCGTAAAGTATATTTTCTGTAAGGAAGAGCTTTGCTGAGATCCTTCCTTCCCCCCTCCCTCTTCCTTTCTGTCTTTCTTTCTTTCCTTCCTTCCTTTGGCTGCACCCATGCATATGGATGATTCCAGGCTAGGGGTCCAATCGGAGCTGTAGCTTCAGGCCTACCCTACAGCCACAGAAACATAGCATCCAAGCCTAACCTATGACCTACTCCACAGTTCACGGCAATGCAGGATCCTTAACCCACTAAGTGAGGCCAGGGATTGAACTTGCATCCCCATGGATACTAGTGGGGTTCATGACCCGCTGAACCATATCAGTGAGTGAGAAATCAACTCCCGAGATGATTTCTTCTAAGACTGGAAGGAGGTGAGGAGTGACACAGTGCCATGTTTGAAGGAGGTTCAGTGTCTTCTGTGTCTTTGCTACTCGCTTGGGAATCCCATCAGCTTCACTAGAATTATTTGTAAGATATAAGTCAGAGCCAACTTAAGCCTTTATGTTTTTGGCCACGTCTGTGGCACACAAAGTTCCTGATCCAAGGGTCAAACCCGTGCCGTAGCCATGACCTGAGCTACTACAGTGACAATGCCAAATTCTAAATTGCCTGAGCCACCAGGGGACTCTCAATTTTAAGTATTTTTAATACTACTCTATTTAATACAAATGACCTTAATTTTTGCTAAATCATATTTTTTATGACTCTACATTTTCTATCTTCCACTTTGGGCAACCACCACTTAACAGCTCATTTTATTTATTTATTTGCTAAACACCCTTCCCTAATTTTGCTTTTGGATTCCAGTTAATACTCTATGTCAAGTGCTTTTATTTCTTAGCTTTTGCTACCTATATGAGGTTTGTCAGATTAACTGAATTTATTTTTACCTGTAGCATATATATTCCATCCACTTCTCCAGGAAAGTAGGTGTTGATGTTTGGGGTCATAGACTCCACTGAGACACTGATAAAAGCTATGGATCATCTCTCTGAAATATACATATATTTTTACCCTCCCTCCTGCAAGATTTTACATCTGACAATAGTGGGTTCAGAGATGTCTAGAAATCCAAGCACACATCAGAGACCCTACGCTAAGAAAGCGAGAGAGAGCAAGAAAGAAGGAAAGAAAGAAAGGGTGGGAGGAAGGGAGGAAGGAAGGAAGGGAAGAAAAACAGATCATTTGATACTCTAAAACCTATTCCCTGTACAGAAAGGACCTTTAGAGAACACTGTAGCTGAATCGCATATCATGAAGCTTCTGAAGCTTTATTTGTGCTTCCACATGGAGCTGGAGTCCGTAATGAAGGGTGAAATGGAAACAAAGCCTTCTGTATGTACCACATGACCACAGTTACGGTAAGAATCTGTAATTCATGTTTTGTTGCTAAGGTCCTTGGAAACTTCTTTATCTACTCTCAAATTCAGGAGAAATCTCTATGGTTTTCTGGAAAAATGGACTTATTTTAATTTGCAGTGTCCCCTGTAAAGCTTACCCTTTTGGTGGCTGCTAGAAAGCTGGGCCCCAAGGTGCTTGCATGGTGGGGGAAGGCCTTGTTTTCCAAGAGCTGCTTTGGTAAACATCGCAATGACTATTCTGTGAGGGTTTTTTCACGTGTTCCTCGTAACAGGACTAGGAAGCAGGTGGTCTGTTCAATCTCCGTTTCATAGAGGAGGAAACTGAGACTTAGGTGGGCTAAGTGACCTTGCTCAAGGTCACGGAAGCATAACAGTTCAGAACACAGGCCTCCTTTTGTCTGACAGCAAAACGCTCGCTCTTAACCCTCTGGAGCACGCCTCCCAAGACTGGTATTTTGGATACTGACCCCACCCCTTTCTCTGTCTTGCTATCCTACCTTTGTTGTCATTTAGTTCAAAGTTTTTTATTTGCTTACAATGTATTCTATCTTTATGCATTTTATACTTTCTTCTAACTCACCTAAGTTCTTTTTGGAAGAGGGAGAGTATAAATAAATAAATAAATACAGATATTTTTGGATACATATTTAACTATGTGCTGAGTAGGCTTAGAAGAGATTTGCAGTCTCTCTCTCCCTCCGCTTCTATCCTAATTTATTTTTCCCTGTCTCAGCATGCTATTAATACTTAGATGTTTACAAAATCTTAATTAAGACACTGAATATTTTACTTTGTTTAAAAAAATTCCAGGTCCCAGTTTTTTTTTCCTTTTCCCAAACACATCATTTTTGCCACTGTCTTTTCCCTTTTGAGCTATTATGCCCATAATCTCCTTTCAAATGATGTTTAAGGCTCTTAAGATCTTCAGCCATCCTGAGGGACTTAGCAGAGGTTTCTGTGAGATACTGAGATCTTTACAGAAATGGTGCCCTGTAGGAGGGCAATACTTTGGAATTTAGGAGTTTCCTGGTAGCTCAGCAGGTTAAGGATCTGGTGTTGTCACTGCAGTGGCTCACGTCGCTGCTGTGACTCAGGTTCTGTCCCTGACCTGAGAACTTCTGCATGTTGTAGGTGTAAAAAAAAAAAAAGTTATAATTTTTGGCCAAAAATTAAGTTATAATTTAAAAAGCTGACCGTGCAGAATTTTTTGGAAGGTCGCTGATCTGATAGATCTATTTGCTTTCAATTGCGTAATTTCTCAGGACCTCAGCTTTGCCACTCAGGGAGCGAAGGTCCTGGCACTCATTCTGTGTTTCTCCCAGGAAGTGGTAGAAGTCAGTGGGGCTGTCTGAGTGGGTAGGAAGAGGTGGTGGGTGCCCAGGGGAGCAGGGCTGTCCCTGGAAGGTCAAGGAGCTGGGTTTGTCTCTTTAAGTCTTCTGCCTCTGTCGTCTCACATACCTGCCTGGAACGGTGGAAGGGACAGTGGAGGCAGAGCAAAGCAAGAACGCTTGGGGATGAAATGACTATGGAAGTGATATCCTCTTGGTTACAGTCAGAAAGGATCTGAAATATGGTCACACACACACACACACACACACACACACACACACACACCAACACACACACAGTGGGAATGATTTCTTCTGGATGCTTTGTTCTCCAGGTTTTCCGAGCCAGCAGAGCTGATTTTCTGCCCCTCTCCTCATGGTCCTTTCTCCCTGCTTGCACTGTGGCGGGTGCCCCTCGGCCTGGGTGGTACTCACCACCCTTTACTGTGGAGCCATCAACTGCAGTGGATGTTCCCTGAAGCTCTTACATGCTTTGCCTTCTAAGCCTCTGCAGAGGAGCTCACTGAACCTTTTTACATTTGTTCCCATCACTTTGAACATCTTCCTTCTCCTCCCTGCCTCCTTTGGGGCCTCACTGGGCTTTTTCCTGCCACTCAGGAGAGCTTGATCAGCCCTCCATAGCCTGTTCCTGCAGAAACTCTTCTCTTGGCCTTGTTGGGAACAGAAAAAACTTAGCAAAACTTCACTTTGGAAAAATGAACATAAAATACAGCTGGTGGAAAAGTCAATTCAGTCATCAAGGTAAAGGAACATCTCCCTTTTCCCGTCTGGTCTGAGAGGCGCTGGAAGTAAGCACACAGCCTCATTTTCAAGGTGGCATTGCCTCCTGCTCTGGCCAACTTAGGACTTTTATTTCAGGTTTCACATTAAAGAGCAGCACAGGTTTCCCTTGAGGGTGAGGGCTTCAGCCAGTGGCATGACCTGAGTTTGATCCACTTTGCTATTTTTTTTAAAATTCTATTGGAGTATAGTTGATTTACAATGCTGTGCAAGTTTCAGGCATATAGCAAAGTGAATCAGTTATACATATACATGTATCCATTTTTTTCTTTTCCCATAGAGGTTATTACAGGATATTAAGTAGAGTTCCTTGTGCTCTACCGTTGGCCCTTATTGGTTTCCTATTTTATATATAGTAGTGTGTATATGTTTATCTCAAACTCCTAATTTATCCCTCTCCCAGATGGTTCCCCTTTTGTTTTCGAAATTTGTGAATCTGTTTCTGTTTTGTAAATAAGTTCATTTGTGTCATTTTTATTAGATTCCACATATAAGTGATATCATATGATATTTGTCTTTGGCTGGCTTACTTCACTTAGTATGATAATCTCTAGGTCCACTTAGTATGATAATCTCTAGGTCTAGAATAATGCAAATGGCATTATTCTGTTCTTTTTCGTGGCTGAGTAATATTCCATTGCATATATGTACCACATCTTCTTTATCCAGTTCCCTGTCAGTGGACACAGGTTGCTTCCAAGTCTTGGCTATTGTAAATAGTGATGCAGTGAACATTAGGGTGCATGTATATTTTCGAATTATGGTTTTCTCTGGATTTATACCTGGTAGTGGGATTGCTGGATCATACGATAGTAGCACTGACAAATTTTTTAAAAAGCAGTGCTTTGTTATGAAGTCACTGTTCATCCAAACAGTGCTCTAGTCACCAGATTCTGTTAGTGTTATTTTTTTTTTTCAGCGATTGGATTTACTTTCTATTAGTAGAATAAATGATGAGCATAGTAGGTAGTTAAGAGAGGGAACTGAAGAAAATTATGTATTGCTGTACAATAAAGAACCCCCAAATTTAATGGCTTAAACTAATGATTCTATTACTTCTCATAATTATGGGTTGCTTGTGATCAGTTGAGCATTCTTTTGCTCTGTGTGGTGCAGCTAGAATCCCCGTGTGCAGACCAGCCTGGGAGTATCCAATATGAGTCTGGAAGCTCATTTGGTCCTAGAATAAGTGGACTGCTGAGGACTGCCTGACCTCCCTCTGATGGCATCCCATCAGTTATGGATCTAGCCCAGGCTTTTAAAAAAAATAAATTAATTTGGGGGGGTGCATCCATAGTATGGGCAAGTTGCTGGGCCAGGGATTGAACCTGTGCCACAGTGGTTACAATGCCAGATTCTTTAGCCACTAGGCCACCAGGGGACTCCCAGCCCAGGCTTTTTTATCTGGTGGGCAGAACACAGGAAAGGAAACGTGGAAGCTGCTTAGAACTCACAGAATATCACGTGTATCCTATCAGTGAAAGCAAATCACGGGGCGGAGTTGAGATTCAAGAGGAGGCACTGGGAGGCCCCCTGTGGATGGAAGAATCGGTGGGCTTGCACAGGGGTGAAAACCATTGTTTTAGTCATCTTTGGGAGCATCCACCACACAACCGATCTCATTTCTAGCCAGAACTCAGGGGAGGGAGAATGACTGGGTACAGTCTTCAGGGTTATGTGGAGAAATGACCGGATGCGTTTAGAAGAGGGGTAAAGCTGGAGGCATAGAGGAGGACAGCTGCTGCATAGACTTGGAAATGGCAACTGGGAGTCGGGATGAATACATTTTATCTCCGGCCTTTCGTTGCTGTGGACACATTCATTCATCCAGCAAATATTTAATGTAGGAGACATGAGAGAGTGTGGGAGATGGATAGGCAGTTCCTGGAAGCAGCATCGCCCTTTCAGGTTGTCTGTTCGGAGGGCAGTGAATGTTTGGAAATCAGCTGGGCACCCAGAGGAACTTGGGGCCTGTGAGGGTGGGGAGTAAGGGCTGTTACAGAAGCTACGGAGGGGAGGGCCTGAGGCCACCCCTCTGCTTCTCTGAGGGGCAGCACTTTCACTTGAGTCCAGTTTCAGGAGCTACATTAAAGTATGTGAGGGAAGTTTACAGACAGATAGGAAATAGAAGAGAGTAGCCAGGTCAGGAAGGAATCAGTAAGTGATGGTGCCAGAGGATTGCGGGGGATTTGGCTGTGTTCCATTACCCAATGGAGAAGGGCTTGTGTGTTTAGGGGAACCTGGGTTGCCATGGATTTTTGCAGCTGGCTGAAGGTGAGACCTATTTGGGAATGAATCGGCCCTAATATTTCTGATAACTTCGGTGACATCTCTGCTGGTTTGCCTGATGAGAGTGTGGTCAGGGAGGCCACCTCCAGGCACGCCAACCTTGGTCTCCACTGCAGTCCCTAATTTTTTTTGTCCTAAGAAAGAAAGGCCAGCTTTGCCACCATAAGAGACAAGACATTAATGTCCCGCCCTCAGTGTGCCTTAACCAATTACTGAATGACAGGGTTTGGTGTATAAATAGCCCAATTCCCTTGTTCCTCAAGTGGGTAATTTTGAGGGGGACCCCAACTGGGATTAAGCCCCAATTGTCTTGATAAGCTACGCTTTAATGACAGCCTTCGCTTTCAACTCTGTAATACAAGGTGTTAAGAGAAAGTCAGCAGATCAGGAGACAATTGCCATTGAAGAAGAGCTTTTTGGAGTTCCTGTTGTGACTCAGTGGTAATGAACCCGACTAGTGTATCCATGAGGATGTGGTTTCGATCCCTGACCTTGCTTGGTGGGTTAAGAATCTGTCATTTTTATAAGGTAAGGCATAGGTTGCAGATGCAGCTTGGATCTGGTGTTGCTGTGGCTGTGGCGTAGGCTGGCAGCTGAGGCTCTGATTCGACCTCCAGCCTGGGAACTTCCATATGCTGGGGGTGTGGTCCTAAAAAGAAACCCCCCTGCCAAAAAAGAGAGAAGAAAAAGAGCTTGTTATTCATGGTTACCAAGAGGAGGGGCTGCATCATGCCATGGGGGCACGGGAGGAAAAGGGGAAAGTAATGGGGCTGTTCTGGAGGTGGCGGGAGCTGGCGGTGGGGGGGTCTTGGGAAGGAGCCCTCACTGTGGTTTCCCTGAGAGGGAGCAGAGGAGGCAGGAGAAGCCGTTTAGGATGGGCTGGGGTGAATCACTGCAGCAGCTGTGAGGCATAGGGGCTGTCCCTTAGTTATCTGGTACCTAATCCTGGGTGATTAGGGGAGGCGTGGGACAGCCCCCCAAAAGAGGCGGCTTTGTTGTCGCCTCTGGATTGGTCTGTTAGTATCTGTCATGTGCTCAAGGGCAAGTGCTTGACTATATCTAGGAACTGACCAACCCTGGGAGGGCTGTCCCTCCAGAGTTGGCAAAGGCCTTCCGTGTGGAAGCATCAGGTACAGAAATAAAAGATGCAGTAAATACAGACTCTTGTGTCCCTTCTCCCAGATTTATGCTCCTAGCACCTCACAGGTAAACTACCCGAATTTGTATTTTTTTTTAATATTTATTTATTTATTTATTTATTTATTTATTTATTTATTTATTTATTTATTGTCTTTTTGCCTTTTCTAGGGCTGCACTTGTAGCATATGGAGGTTCCCAGGCTAGGGGTCTAACAGGAGCTGTAGCCGCCGGCCTTCGCCACAGCCACAGCAACGCGGGATCCGAGCCGCGTCTGCAACGTACACCACAGCTCAGGGCAACGCCGGATGCTTAACCCACTGAGTGATGCCAGGGATCGAACCTGCAACCTCACGGTTCCTAGTCGGATTCATTAACCACCAAGCCACGACGGGAAGTTCTGTATTTTTTTTTAATCAAAAGCATTGGAGCCTAGCTGATTTACAATGTAGTGTGAGTTTCAGGTGGACAGCAAAGTGACTCAGTTATACATATACACATATCCATTCTTTTTCAGATTCTTCTCTTGTATAGGTTATTATAGAACACTGAGTATTAACTCTTTGAATTGGAATCCTTTTCTCAGGCTCTGATTCTGGGGGACTCTAAACTAACTCAGGCCGTTATGGTGACTCTTATAATAATCTGGATTTTGGGCAACTAAATGAAGATGGTGGCAGTGAGAACAGAAATAGAAAGAAAACGGTTCTCTACAATGCACACAATCTTTTCACTCTAGGAGCCATGTAAGTTGAATATACATATATACTTTTTTTTTTTTCCCCAAAATGCATTTAATCCCAAATGAAATTTAACCCTAGTGGTCATTACCAGCTGCTTGATTGGCGTGCTGGAGCCAGTGTGTACCACCCCAGGCGAACTGAATCCCAAATATTCAGGAAATTTGGAAGCAGGTTGTTAAAATGTGGGTAGCTCAAAACTGGCCACGAGGGGGGTATTAACTCCACAGAAACTGGCAAATGCTGCAAATCAGGGATTCTCCCCACGGCCTACACCCCCCCCCCAACAAAGAACAACTTTACCAGCTCGCCACTGCTACTACGGAAAGTTTATGTATAAAATAATATCGTCTCATGTTGTTTTAGTGTTGGGAGAGTAATCAGGATTCCTATACTCTAACCTCTTAAATTCAAATACAGGACATGAATCCCAGCGGGAGTGAGAGAGAGGTTGGCCCAGGGTGAGAGCTGGGGGCAATGCAAAGGCTAACACAAGTCTCTTGGTAAATAAGATTCCTCACAAGCTTCATATTGGGCTGGTTTTTTTTTGTTTGTTTTTTGTTTTTGTCTTTTTAGGGCCGCACCCGAAGCATATGGAGGTTCCCAAGCTAGGGGTCTAACAGGAGCTGTAGCTGCCGGCCTTCGCCACAGCCACAGCAACGTGGGATCTGAGCCGCGTCTGCAACCTACACCACAGCTCACGGCAACGCCGGATCCTTAACCCACTGAGCAAGTCCAGGAATCGAACCCGCAAACTCATGGTTCCTAGTTGGATTCGTTTCCGCTGCACCATGATGGGAACTCCTGGGCTGGGACTTTAAAATCAATATAAAGGAGTTCCCATGTGGCTCAGTGTGTTAAGGATCTGGCATTATCACTTCCTGTGGTGCAGGTTTGATCCCTGACCTGGGAATTTCTGCATGCCACAGGCTTGGCCAAAACAAAACCACAAAAAAAAACAAAAAACAAAAAACAAAAAACTCAATATAAATATTACTAGTATTGGTGTTCTTCCCATTTTCATATTTTATTTACAAAGTAATACATGCGTGTCAAGGAGAGGAAAAGGAGAGACAGAGACAGGGGAAAAGCTTTCTACAGTGTTCCCTACAGACAGTTTACTTTAATAAAACCATTTTGTTAAAGGCTAAAAATAATAAATACAAATTCCCTGAGCATTTGTTGGCACTGCAAATGTAAAAAGTCTGTCATTGAACAGCAGTTAAGTAGATGCCAAGGGAGAACACTGTGACAAACTCTTAACCAAATATTGATATGAACATATTTCTGTTTGCGTGAAAATATGTTCCCTCCGTATGGGAAAAGAAGGGAAATACAAACAACACATGGAAGAAATGTTGAGCGAGTGGAGGAGGTGTTGATCTGCCAGAGAAAACCACTCCTCTTCGGTCTGTGAATTTTCCTGTAGAGGTTGTCATGAAATTTACTTACACAAATGGAAAGCCAAAATTCTTCCATTCAAGGAAAAATTATAGATTTTTAACAGCTGCTCTTTGGTAAGGTTGAAAACACACACAACATAGGTATGTCCCACGCAGATATGTTGCCAAATTACTGGGGCATTTTATTCTTATTTTATTTTATTTTATATTTTTTTTGTCTTTTTGCCTTTATGTAGAGCCGCACCCGTGGCATATGGAGGTTCCCAGGCTAGGGGTCTAACAGGAGCTGTAGCTGCCGGCCTTCGCCACAGCCACAGCAACGCGGGATCCGAGCCGTGTCTGCAACCTACACCACAGCTCACGGCAACGCCGGATCCTTAACCCACTGAGCAAGGCCAGGGATCGAACCCGCAACCTCATGGTTCTTAGTCGGATCCGTAAACCACTGAGCCACGAAGGGAACTCCCTATTCTTTTTTTATTTTCATTTTTTTGTCTTCTGTTCTTTTAGGGCTGCACCTGCAGCATATGGAAGTTCCCAGGCTAAGGGTCGAATCAGAGCTATAGTTGCCAGCCTACGTACGCCACAGCCACAGCAACTCGGGATCCGAGCTGTGTCTGCGAGCAACACCACAGCTCACGGCAAGGCAATGCCAGATCCTTCACCCACTGAGCAAGGCCAGGGATCGAACCTGCCTCCTCATGTATACTAATCGGGTTCATTAACCACTGAGTCATGACGGGAACGCCTACCAAGGCATATTAAACCCCAGGAAAAAAGGCAAAGTGATTTCATTTTTGGAAGATTGTGTGTCTTCATGTATTAGTCTATAGACATTTATATTTGATATCATTAACCAAGTTCATTTTTTTTTCCTTTTCCAGCCACACCTGTGGTGTATGGGAGTTCCTGGGCCAGGGATGGAATCTGAGCCACAGCTGCAAACTATGCCACAACTGGCAATTCAAGACCCTTAACCTACTGCACTGGGCTGGGGATCCAACCTGCGCCGCTGCAGAGACAAAGGGATCCCGAACCCACTGCCACAGCTGGAATTCCACCACTTTCCTGTTTTGAACTCAGTGATTCCAACATTTAGTCCACAGTTCTAGATCTTCCAAGTCAGTCTCCAGGTTAAGAAAAATCCCATTATTCTCCTCACAGACTTATTTTCTTTCCAAATATGAAACATATTATTGGGGCTAATTAAAAGAAATAGATCAAGCCAGAAAGATGAAAAATAAAACACCCCCCGAATATGTTACAATAGTCTAACCTTAAGAAATGCATTAGGTGGAGTTCCCTGGTGGCTCATCGGGTTAAGGATCCAGTGTTGTCACTGCTGTGGCTCAGGTCACTGCCATGGCAGCAGGTTTGACCCCTGGCCTGGGAACTTCCACATGCCATATGTGAGGCCAAAAAGAAAGAAAAAGAAAAAGAAATACATCACGCAAATCTTAACTTTTTTTTTCTTTTTTGGCTGGCCCGTGGTGTATGGAGTTCTTGGGTGATCCAAGCCACAGCTGCAGCAACACCAAATCCTTAATCCGCTGTGCTGGGCCAGGGGTTGAACCTGTGTCCCAGCGCTCCAGAGACACCTCTGCTTCTATTGCATCACATCAGGAACTCTGGCACATCCTAACTGAGGGACATTCTACAAATATCTGACCAGTAGTCCTCAAAGGTCATCAAAAACAATGCAAGTCTGACATAGTAATACATTAATTAATATATATTAGTTAATACATCAGTGTTGATTCATTACTTATAATAAATGTACCCAACTAGTGTAGGATGGTAATATAGGGAAAACTGAGTGTGGGTACATGAGAACTCTGTAATATCTTTACAATAATTCTGTAAATCTAAAACTGTTCTAGAAATGTTCAATTTGTGAAAAAAATGGGAAATGTATTTGGAGAACATAAAAGATGTTAGTTTTCACTTTTATCTTTTACTCGCTGTTTGTGCACAGCCTCAGCACTCTGGCGTCATGAGAAGCAACCCTGGGCTCAGTGTAAGGAGCTGTAAGAGGGGGGAAGGTTTCCAAAGCAAAACCGTCAAGAACAGTCTGCCAGTCCTCCACGTAGTGACCGTATGTAGTGAATATCGGATGGGTTTTGGCTCTTAAATTACCCCGTATCCCAACCAATGGTCCAGGAACTTGACGTCTTATTCTATGTGGTGATAATTATATCTGTGGGAGGGAACTGACAAAGAAGAAATCAAGCTTGTGAAGGTCAAATTTCTTTTTTTAAGTTTTTAAATATTTATGTATGTATGTATTTATTTATTTATTTATTTTCTCTTTTTAGGGCTGCACCCTTGGCATATGGGAGTTCCCAAGCTAGGGGTCGAATAGCTGCTGGCCTATACCACAGCCACAGCAACACCAGATCAGAGCCATGTCTGCGACCTACACCACAGCTCACGGCAATGCTGGATCCTTAACCCACTGAGGAAGGCCAGGGATCAAACCCGCATCCTTATGGATAGTAGTCCAGTTCATTACCACTGGGCCACAACGGGAACTCCCAAGGTCAAATTTCTTTTAATGGGGCCCTGATGAAGCAAGAGTCCAGCTGGTAATTAAGATTGCTTTCTATGCCTATGCTTATTTCCTGATCTCTTTTTGTGATCATCTCCAAGGCTGGCCACCATTGCTTCCTTCCCTCCCTATGTGTGCATGCCGCTCTTCATAGTCAGAGGTGGATTGAGTTTCTTTCTCCTTGAACCTGGGTTAGGCTTAGCGACCTGCTTCACTAAGAGAATGAAAAGGAATAGCTATTCCAGAATTTCTGAGGCCGGCTTATAGGAAGCTATGGCTCCTTGCCGGGCCTCTGGGCGCTTGCTCAGAGGGCACATCCTCTTAGCAATCCCTTTGCAAGCTTGCTATCACAGTGTGAAGAAGCAGCTGCACAGAGAGGTCACAGCCAGCTACTCGGGTTGTCAGGCCCAGCCGATCTTCTAGCCCCACACAGCCATCAAGAAGGATGTGAGCCAGCCTCTTCGGATGTCCAGCCCAGTTAAACGCTTGTATGCCACACACCGTCTGACCATAACTGTATGGGGGACCCCAAGCAATAATAGCCCCGGATGAGTACAATCAACCCATGGAATTATGGGGGATAGAATAATATAATAATAAATGGTTGTTTTAAGCCACCAAGACTTGGGGTGGCTTGTTAAACAGCAGTAGATAACTAGAACCCTCCTTAAAAAAGCAACGTCTCCGGATATTTCCCAAGATTTGACTGAAAGGTGACTGAGGCCTCTGCAAGCCAATCTACCTGGTCCCTGTAATATCTGGCATAACTGGAAATCACTATCACTTTGATAAGTAGAGTCTATTGAGAGTCTTTAATATGGAGTATTTAATAATAATGATCAAGTGTTTAATGGTAAATACTTTGATAAATATAGTCTGTATCGAGAGTATTTAGCACTGAGAACACATTTGTGGGCTCAAAGAAAGATTTTAAAGAAATTTTATATATTCCCCCAGTTTTAATACTTCTTAAACCCCCCTTAGGATTAGAACTATATGAAGAGCCAGGGGATATTTTTTTTTTCAGATTTTAGTTTTTGCTCTTCTTTGGTCATTTTTAGATTATAACATTGTGTGTGTGTGTGTGTGTGTGTGTTGTTAAAAAGAAAGTGAGAGCAGAAAAGGAAAGAAGGAAGGAAAGCAGCAGCGTTTTGTTCTTGAAGTTTATCATATTTTGTGTCTTATCCTTCTATATATTTGCATTTTACCCCTTCCAAATTAAATTAATTAAATTAAATTAAATTAAATTAAATATGTATCAATTCTCTTCCACCTATCCAGGCACTATTCTAAGTGTTTTATAATAGTAACTAATTTAACACCAATGATAGCTCTATGAGTTTGGTACTGTTATCATTTTAGTTTATAATTGAAGAAACTGAGGCACAGAGAGATTAAGAAATTTGTCCAGGGTTGGCTACTAAGCCTTACCTGGTGTATCAAACCTGGGCCATCTATTTCCAAAGCCTTGTTAAAAAAAATTTTTTTTTGGCCACACCTGCAGCATGCAGAATTTCCCAGGCCAAGGAAGAAACCCATGCCACAGCAGTATCCAGAGCCACAGCAGTGACAAATGCCAGATCCTTAACCCACTGAGCCCCAGGGAAATCCCTAAAAGCCATGTTTTAAATTCACTCAACATTTTCAAATTTTAATAAGGCATATTTATTACTTATTTATTTAATCCACATATATAGTTAGCAATGTATGTCTCTGGCTTATCATTAACTGCTCAATATTTGTACACTCTTTGGTAACAAGATCTGCAGTCATTGTGTGGATGGATATAAAAATGACAGACTGACATTCTCCCTTGTAATTTTCAACTTTTTTTTTTTTTTTGTATTTTGAGTGCCACAGCCATGGCATATGGAAGTTCCCAGGCTAGGGGTCGAATTTGAGCTGTAGCTGCCTGCCTACACCACAACTATAGCAACACAGGATCCGAGCCACGTCTGTGACCTACACACAGCTCATGACAATGCTGGATCCTTAACCCACTGAGCGAGGCCAAGGATCGAACCCACGTCCTCATGGATACTAGTCGTGTTCCTTAACCACTGAGCCACGACAGGTACTCCCTGTAATTTTTAACTTTTATAGAGAAAAGTGTTGGAAAGACTAAAAGCAAGAGTAAATGGGAGTTCCCTGGTGGCTCAGTAGATTAAGGATCTGGCATTGTCAATGTTGTGGTACGGGTTTGCTCTCTGGCCCAGGAACTTCTCCATGCCATGGGCATGGCCAAAAAATAAATATATAAATAAACAAGCAGACTACAATAACAACAATAAGAAAAACATGCTATAGGGTCTGATACACACCAGAGTCTGAGTGCTGGCTCTGGCTCTCGGGCTTAGACTCCTCAAATGTAATGGGGCAGGGGCCCTGCACTTCCCCACGGGTCCTGGGAAACAAGTGCATTTCTGTACAGTGAGGACCTGTGAGAGTGGAAGTAATTTAGTACCGTGATGATAGCTTGGGGTTTGGTGTCAGACAGAATGGGGGTTGAAACCCTTGCCCACAGCCTCCTGTGTCTGTAACTTTGGGTGAATTAATGTGAGAACTCGATGAGATTTGTTTGTAACCAAAGACTTACAGTCATGATGATACTGATGTCAGTTTCCTCTACCTGCTCCTTCCACACTATCCTCCTTCAGGGAGAAGTTGGCATTCTTGTGTCAATAGAGGTCCCTCCCACCCAATTTTGTTTTTATTATGGAATAATCTTAAGAGACTAAATTCACCATTTTTAATGCACATTTCTGAGGGGTTTGATAGATGCGTGCAGTTGTGTAACCACAAGGACCATTTCCATCACCTCCTCAAATTCTCACCTACTCGTTTGTGTCAATCCCCTGGCCTTGGCAACCACAGTGAGCTTTCTGTCTCTATCATTTTGTCTTTTCCAGAATGTAACATAAATGAAATCATACAGAGGGTAGTATTTTGAGTGTGTTTTTTTTTCCTCATGTAATTATAATGCATGTGAAATTTATTGCCAATAGAATTAATGACTTTTAAAAATATACTTCTTCCCCCCTCTGTTGCGTCATGTTGATGGCGATAGATGAACTAATTAAGGTGAGAGCTCAAGGGTTTTACACTTAGAGATTATTCTGTTCTTTGGTTCATCAAAGTGCTAGCAAAAACCCCAAACCAAACTAAACCGAAATGAAAAAATCCTATAGTATTAGTGTTAACAAATTTAGAATTGTATTCCCTGACAAGCAAAACCTTAATATCCCTTTTTAATTTTTCACAATAAAAAAAGAAGAAAAAGACTCACTACTCATTTTTTTCCCCAGCTTAATCAATTTCATTTTGCAGGAATGCTTTCTTTCATGTTTTGGCCACAAATCTGCAGCCTCAATGTCAATTTGAGCTTCAATGTCTTTGAAAACTGTTTTGAGCTAGCTTCCTAGCACTTACCGCCAATTCTTAAACAAGGAGTGAGAGAAAAAAGGGGCACATGGAATTGTATTTTCTTCCTTTGGAACTGGGATGGGGACTAGGAAGGGAAGGTCAAAGATGATTAAAATGAGATGGATATAGCAGTTTGGGGGAATTGAAGCTATCAGGTTTTTTTACTGATTTACTGCAATGATTCTTCCAGACTTCAAATGCGTTATTATTTCTAAGTTTTTGATTGGCATTTTCATGCTTTGCTGGTATGGAAATTGCTGCATATTTCCAATATCCATTTTAATGGAAATGAAGTTGCCCACTGGTAGGATTGTTTATTGAAGAAATAATTTTAAGTGCCCACAAGCCATCTTGCTATATGCAGAGAATTTAGTTGTAAGCAAAAAGTTAGCTCTTGTCCTCATGTAATTTACAAGCTCATGGGATTTTGTGACTGTCTTATAAACACATAATATATCATCCCAAGATCCTATAGGTGCCATGATATCAATGCACCGTAGAAGCATCCTCTAAAATATAACACTCAATTTGATAGGAGAAGGAAAACGTGCGAAGTGGTATGTTTGGTTTGAAAAATAATAGGAGTTCCCTGGTGGCCTAGCAGTTAAGGATCTAGCATTGTCACCGCTGTGACTCAGGTTTGATCCCTGACCCAAGAACTTCTGCATGCCACAGACACGGACACAAAAAAAAAAAAAGGAAAAGAAAAATCAAAGGACTCCAGTAGCAATTCTGAAGCTCTAATATTGTTGTTTCATTATTATTTTTTGCAGTTTGTATTTTATTTTTTCCATTTTATTGAGGTATAACTGATCAGCAAAATTGTAAGATATTTAAAGTATAAAACATGATGATTTGATATGCATATATATTGTGAAAGGATCCTCCCTATGGAGAGTTATTGATACATCCACCACCCCAGGTATTTCTCTTTCTCTCACTCTCTCTTTTTTTCTTATGGATGCACCAGTGGCATATGGAAATTCCCTGGCCAGGGATTGAATCCAGGCCACAGCTGCAGCAACACTGGATCCTTTAACCTATTGAGTTGGGTCGTGGATCAAACCTGAGCCTCTGCAGCAACCTGAGCTGCTGCAGTCAGACCTTTAACCCACTGCGCCATAGCAGGAACTCCAGGTATTTTTTTTTTTTTTTGGTGAGAAAATTTAAGTTTTACTCTCTTAGCAAGGTCCATTTATGGGATCCAGTATTAGCAATTGTAGTCACCATTTTACACATTAGATCTTTAGATCTTATTCATCTTACAACTGAAAGTTTGTACCATTTTACCAACCTCTTCCTCCTTCCCCACAACCCCCAGCTCCTGGCAACCACTTTTCTACTCTCTGTTTCTATGAATTTGACTTTTTTTTTTTTACGATTCCATACATAAGTGATACCATGCAATGTTTGTCTTTCTCCGTCTGGCTTATTTCCCCTAGCATAATCCATAATCACTAGTCTTTTTCTCATACTGTCTTCTATCGTGTTTTACCCCAAGAGATTGGATATAGTTCTCTGTACGATACAGTTGGACCTCACTGCTTATCCATTCCAAATGCAATAGTTTGCATCTACCGACCCCAAACTCCTCATCCATTCCACTTCCTCCCTCCTCCCACCGAACCCAATTTAGATGCAGAACTGCAGGCAAATTATCCTATTCCCCAAAGCTCAGTCCACTGTCATATTAAACTGAGCAGCCCTGACGCTCTTCTCCTGGGGCCAAGGGCTATAGCCATGGTTTCCTCCCATCTGTCTGGGGGTCTTACCCCAACAGCTTCTACCATCACTCCTAACTGATTCAGTTATTTCCTACCAAGCCCACATCTCAATAAAATCATAGCTAGCCCACTTCATCTGCCCACCAAAATATGCCAGAACATGATTGAATTCAACCAGTTGGGC
The DNA here is from genome assembly GCA_004024745.2 of Catagonus wagneri. Classification (NCBI taxonomy): domain Eukaryota; kingdom Metazoa; phylum Chordata; class Mammalia; order Artiodactyla; family Tayassuidae; genus Catagonus; species Catagonus wagneri. Next base: position 14,504,195 of record PVHT021183699.1, read on the forward strand.
AGTCAATAAATATTTCTGGTCTTGTCTGTGTCAGGCCAAACAGTGATAAAGTAACTGAAGCTGTGTTCGAGTCACACTTTCAGTGGGTACACAGATTAGTCTCTCTGGGGTCTCACTAGATGTAGAACTTAAGAATGGAGAGTTCTCCCACTGTCCCTTTAGTCTCTGATTCAGGCAAGTTCACCCGCTTGATTGTCATTAGATAGGAATATGTCATATCTCTTTAAATATGGTATAGCTTCACTATAGTAGCATTTCCCACTGTTTGTTAACTCTTTCTGGTGGTGCACTTTTCTATCCAATGCATATTCTTTCTTATTCCTGATGCTTTTTTCCTTTTGGTCTGGTTGGGTAAACGAGGATGGTAGTGTCCTTTACAGAAAGCGATGCTTATGAACGTGTGTGCACTGGGGCCAGAATTAGAATCCTGGCACGGGGAATGATCACAGCAGTCTCTTCATCCTTTCTAGGACTTTGTTTCCCTGTGTGTACAACAGGGAAAGTAACTGCACTTCTCTCCCCTGTGGTCTCCATTATTCTTACTTCATAACAATCACAGCATTCTAAAACTACAGTGGATCTTAGAAATCATCTATTTGAACGTAGTTGATGCATATTTTGGCATAAATTTTTCTCCAAACTCAGTGAAAGGTTTCCCATTGTACTTTGCATCTAGACCTGACTGTCCAAATTGCCTTAAATATTTCAAGTTGATGAGTATTGGCAACCTCAATTGGTTAAAAATAAGCTTGGGTTTAGTGCCTATTAAAATAATGTTTTCTTAATGAACCCCTCTGTTAAGCAGAAACAGATGCACAGACAAGAACAGACTTGTTATCAAGGAGCCGGGGGTTAGGGAAGAGATGGAATGGATGGTTGGGGTTAGCAGACTTAAGCTATTACACAAGGAGAGGGTAGACAGGATCCTACTGTGTAGCATCAAGAACCATATTCAATGTCCTAGAATAAACTACAATGGAAAATAATATTTTAAAAAAGAGTTTATATGTATGTATAACTGAGTCACTTTGCTGTACAGCAGAAATAAATATAACATTGTCAATCAACTATCCTTCAATAAAAAAAAATAAAACAGTGTTTCCTGATAAGGCTCTAATAAAAGTAAAAATAACCAGGAGTTCCCTAGTGGCCTAGCAAGTTAAGGATCTGGCATTGTCCCAGCTGTGGCACAGGTTCAGTCCCTGGCCCAGTAACTTCCACATGCCAAGGGAATGCCCTCTCCCCCTAAAAAGGTAAAAATAACCATAAAAGGGCCCTTTACACCAAACTGATTCATAGCCTACTTGAAAGTGACCGCAGTGTTTATGGCAGTCATTAATCTGGTTTCCATTTCAGACAGGAAATGGCTCGAATAAGGAGTATTCTCACTTGGCATTGCATGGAGGATTACAAGGCTGGAATAGGACTGGGCCGGGGGCTCCCAGAGAAACGAAACGTTGGTATCTAATTCCAAGACTGTGGCCTTTGGTGGGAGTCAACAGCAGTTCAAATGGGAGATATCAGAGACGAAGGACTTGGTCATAGAATATAGTTGAGGTGGAGGAGGTGAGGCGTGTCTTAGTCCACTCAGGCTACTATAGCCAAAAACCCACAGGATCCGGTGGCTTAAGCAACATTCATTTCTCAAAGTTCTGGAGTCTGGGAGTCTGGGAGTCTGTGATCAAGGCCGACAGAATCTGTCTGGAGAGGGCCTGCTTCCTGGCTCATAGATGCTGTCCTCTTGCTGTATCTGGCATAGCAGAAGAGGTGGAGGAGTTCTCCAGGGTCTCCATAATAAGGGCACTAATCCGTTCACTGAGGGCTCCACCTAACCGCTTAATCACCTCCCCATGGCCCTGCCTTCAAATACCAACACATTAGAGATTAGATCTCAACATATGAGTTTGAGGGGACATGAACATTCATCTATAGCACCAAGTCTCTAAGAAAGCCAGCATGCTAACAGGCATTCATGAAATTGGTCTGTTTTGATCACAGTTTATTCTCAACAATGGCATATGATATCTAGAGCAATTTTTTGGTGGCCTAACCTAAGAATGTAGGGTCATAGCTATGAATGATATGAAAGAACCACCGAGCTCCCAGACCTTCATAGGGGAGGGGAAACACTTTCAAAAAGGCACTTCAAAGAGTCCAAAGATAATCACTGTCCATATTCAGCCCAAGACTCGACTGTCAGGAAAAATCTTCTAGAATTACAGAAACAAGAGGAAGTTCTGTTTTCCTATTTCTGTAACATCCTTCAAAACAAACAAACAAACAAATAAATAAAATAAAATGGTCATGTCCAGAAGACCAATCTGTTGTTCAGTTCATTTAAAGATAGGTACCTTCTGGGAGTTCCTGATGTGGTGCAGTGGGTTAAGGATCTGGCATTGCTGCAGCTGTGGTATAGATTGCAGCTCTGGCTCAGATCCCATACCTGGCCTGGGAACTTCCATATGCCATGGGGTGGCTGAAAAAGAAAAAAAAAAGGTTTCTTTCTCTTTCTTCCTTCCTTCCTTCCTGCCCTACCTGGGGCATGTGGAAGTTTCAGGGCTGGAGACAGAAACCGAACCACAGCAGTGACAACACTGGATTCTTAACCTGTTAGGCCACCAGGGAACTCCTAAATTCCCTTCTTTTAAAAAGCTGAATATTATTCCTTTGTATGTACATACCTTATTTTGCTTTCGTGAGTATTTAAAAAATTCCATACCAGAAAAGGAAGAATCAGAAGACTATATAGGACTTCAAGGGATGATCCACATTTGTTTTATGTGTAAAAACAAATAAAGAATCATTATGAAAAAAAAGTTAAAAAAACCACAATGACATACATGTAGAGACTCACTGGATATGCTGAAATTTAAAAAGGCTGAGAAGTTCTCTTGTGGTACAGCAGGTTAAGGATCCGGTGTTTTCACTGCTGCAGCTCCAATTGCTACTATGGTGTGGGTTTGATCCCTGGTCCAGGAACTTCCACATGCCATGGGTGTGGCCAAAATAAGATAAAATAAAATAAAAAGACTGACATCACCAAGTATGGGCAAGTATGACATCACCAAAGATATAAATCGATGGGCAAAGATGTACATCAATGATATGTTGCTGTTGGCATGTAACCTGGTAAAACAAATTTTGGAAACTGTTTAACAGTATCTACTATAGCTGAGCGTATGATTTAACGATTCCAGTCTTAGATACTAAACAAATTTGTACATGTGTGAGCCAAAACATTTATGATAATACTCATGGAAGTACTATCCATAATAGCCCCAAACTGGAAACTACTAAAATGTCCAGCTGTGGAATAGATGAATAAATTATCCAATTGTTCATACAAAGGAATCATTTATGGTAATTAACATGAACAAACTACTGTCCCATGCAGTGACAAAATGAATCTCACAGTGTTGCATGAAGCAGCTAGACAGGAAAGCATACATGCTGCGTGATTCCATCTACTCGGTGGCCAAAAGCTGATTCACAGTAAAAGGAGTCAGGATCCTGAGTAACTGTGGGGCTTTGGGGAGTAATTGGAGAGGAAATGAGGAGAGCTTCTGGGTTTTTGGTAATGTTCTGTTTGAAGATGTTTGTTATTGTGGGTATGTTTACATCTCGAAAATTCATTGAGCCGTCTACTTAATATGTGTGCTCTTTTCTGTATGTGTGGTCCTTAAAATAAAGACATATAGCTTAAAAATGATGACTATGACTTGTAAACACCATGAAGATTATAAATAAATATTTGTGGGACGTGTGTAATTATGTCTGTGTTATTTGAGTGGTAGGATTTTTGAATGTTTATCTATTTGTGACATTGTGTTCATAATAGGTAAGAGAAATGGACAATTAAACTGAATATGACACTTCCTTATTATATGCTTTGCCTCCCAGTGGATCCAGATTTTCTCCAAAGATACCTTAGACAGTAGAATAGAGAAGGAACCAGCTAGCTGTGGGTGATGTCCAGAGCAGAAGGTAATGGAAAACATAACAATTTCCTTTTTCTTTTTTTTTGGCCACACCTGAGGCCATGTGGAAGTTCCGGGGCCAGGGGTTGAACCCTCGCCACAGCAGTGGCAATGCTAGATCCTCAACCCACCGAGCCATCAGGGAACTCCAACCACGTTTGAAATTAAAAATTTTTTAATTATTCATTTTCTATTCCTCCCATTTTTAAATGGAGAAGCCTTTTACAGGGAAGGATGCAAATCCCAAGGAGGCAAAGGAGAATTGGCATTTGCTGCATCTTCTCCAATGAGGCCTGGACACTTGCCCTGTCCCTGCAAGACCTCCTGATGGGGGATGTCACATGGCCCTCTGAGGCCCATTCATTCCTGTTTTCCTTCTCACTCAAGACAAACAGATCCAAATATTATCCATTGCCTAGCACTTTCCTTTTCTCCTTTATCACCACTCCGGGGTGAGATGGCTCTTTCCCCTTAAGACCCCCTTTTGTTAGGGTTGCTAGTCATCATCAAGGAGGGTCACTTGTGACTGACTAGTGCTGGTTAGGAGTTCCACATCCTGCCCTCAGCAGCACTGCTTGTCAGACAAATGCCTCACACTTACGTTCTCTGATCAGTGGACAAGCACCTGAGCTAAGGTGTATTTCTTTCACGAGAAGGAAGTGTTCAGTCTGACCTTTTCCTGCTATTCTGCCCACTCCCAGTACGTGGTGTGTGCTCTGATGGTGCCCGTGGCCCCGAGCCAGAGGGAGGGAAGTCTCACCATATTGTTGTCAGAGCAGATAAGCAGTGGGGCACATGAAAGGCTTGTGGGCTGCCTGGGCTCAGACGCTCTCCTGGTCCAGCTAACAGGGCTAATGGAAGCAAAACCCACACTCATTAGTGAGTCTCAGGCTCCCAGCGCCCTGGCAGGAGGGTGGCTGAGTAACCAGCCAACTGTAGGGGCTTCTTCTTCCTGTAAAACACGCAGGCACACTCCTGTGCAGGCACACACATGCAAACACACACCTACATATACACATGAATACACATGCGCACACATATACATGCACACATCATATACACACAAACACACACATGCACATACAAATACACACTTGCACACACATGCACACACGCATACACATGCATATGCATGACACTGTCTCACTTCAAAGGTGAGACAGCTTTCAGGAATAGGGTTGCTGCTATATACGATTAATGAAAAATGGTTATCAGTGGTTTTGATCTCCATACTTTTTAACTCGTTTTTCCATTTCATGGCTGCTTCAAGCTTATTTCTGTTCCACAGAGCAGTACAGAGCACCCGATGTGTGGAACGCAGCATGCTCAGTACCACCACGAAGGCATAATGGGGGACAATAAACAGCCTGCAAGCTGGTGAGCGTCTGTTAAACCACAGAGCAATATGTTTAGCTAAGAAATGAATTATAAAAGCTGCTGTTCAGAGGAGGAAATGTGGTGGTGGGCCAGAGTACTTCTTTTCCTGGGAAATCCTTATTCTGTTGACATATGGAGTCACCATTGTCATCCTAATTATAATGGTTTTTCTCCACACTTTTTGCTTGGAAACTTCATTCCCTGTCAATCAATTGACCCGACAGAGCTGGACACCTCTGGAAACAGGGTCCCTTTGGACTAGATGGTGCCAGGCACAAAGAGGAGTGATCAGAACAGGATGGTGAATGCAAACACCGCCCAAGAGATACTAAAGGAAGGACACTGAATAGACAGACTGGTTGGCTGGCATACACTCTGGCTGGATGCACTTAAACTTTGTCTTTGTCTTTGTTGCTTTTTTCTTCCTATGTTTTTCTTCGGTTGCCTTTTTCTTTCTCATGCCAAAGCGTTTATAATTTGGCTCCTGTTTATGAGGTGAAAATACAGTCTTCTTGGATGCAGCCTCCTCTTCTCATTTGCCAAGTTATCTTTGAACCAGCCTTGAAAAAGCTCTGGGACTGACTTAGCCCCAGATAAATCAGGATGAATCAGAAACCAAAGCAAAACAAACAAACAAATTTTGACATCTCATTTTTCTATCCCACCTACTCCCCTCTCCTTCCATCAGGGAAAGGCTAAATTCAGGCTTCTGGTGGTCCAGTGAAGCTGATGAAGACACTGGGTGGATAGGGGTCTTGTGAGTTTTGTGAGAGGAAAGGCAAGAAGTTCTGAAGGAATAATCTTGGAAGCCCTGCTGAGGGTTCTGCACACTGGAAAGGAGACGGAATGTGGAGTGCGGTGCACTAGGGAGATGGAAGAACTTCAGAGGGGAATGGTCAGCTTAGCCACACTTGTAGAAGCTTCCAGAAGAGGCACCATTTCCCATGTCACCGCTTTGCTCAGCAGCACTGAGGAGCCTTGTCTTTTTTGAACCTTTCCAAGGGAACCGTTTATCCTGTCGGCTATGTTGAATGGCACCCTTTGGAGTTGTTACCATGGCAGCCCCATCAGGACAATGAGCACATGGAGGAAACCTGTGCGAGGGGCTGGTGCTCCAGGCCGCCTGCCCCTTCGTTTTCTGGAGCAGTGGTAGAGTGCTGGTGAGCCCTGGTAAACACTAAGAATCTCTTTCTCTGCAAACCAAAAGGTTGCGCATTCAAAGCCCATAAAATTTTGATTTATCAAAGTAAAAAAAAAATAGCATATTTACGTTTTTCAACTGAACAAAATTCACAACTACCCTATAGCTTTTCCTTGCTGGAAAATTCCAAATGATTCTTTTGGGTCCGCTTCTAAGGCTGATTCAGAGTGGGTGCCCACTGGCTAATGACTAATTCAGAGTCATGACTACCCTTTTTAAGAGTCACCAAGAGATAACCTGGACCAACTGGGGGGAAGTCCCAGTAAAGCAAGAACATAGTTTCCAGAACTAGACCCACATTTTTCTGGGATATAATATATTATCGATGTTACCACTGCTCATAGCTTTCAGATAGTCTTTACTATGGTCAAAAAATAAAACAGATTGAAAAACCTTGTTGGGGCCAAGAGGATGAAGAACATATGTGCCGGGGGGCGGGCATCATTTAGGGTAAGTGTTAAATAATTACAGGAGCGACAGCAGAAGCCACAAGGAAGGAGTAGATTTACCGTACGATTTGGTTTTAACTTTCTTTTGTAGTTAAGCCAGCTGTTTAACAACTTTCTCTATTTCTTTCTGATCATCTCCTCTTCCTAAACACAGAGTGGCAGCACAGATGATATCTATTCATCTTTTGGAGTATTAAGCACTCAAGGTACTTATTGGAGAATGCAGAATTGTGCCTCAGCCACCCCCAAGCTCATGCCATTATAATCCCTCGGGTCAGCCTGAAATACACACTTATCCCAACTACCCATGTGAGGGATGGGGGGAGATATTTTTGCAAGCAGATGTCCCCTGTTCTAGGGGCTGCCCAACAGCCAACAGTACGAACCAATAACCCTGTGTGCTGATAGGCTGCAAAAGAGGGAGCAGAGCTGAGGGGTTAGTGAGGTGGGCAGGAAGGAGCCTGACCCAACAGATTCTTCCGCAGCCAGATTTCCAAAGCTCAGCGTTACTGCCATTTTGGATGAGATAGTTCTTTTGACTGCAGCTTGGTCCTATGTATTGTAAGATTTCTAACAGCATTCCTGGGCTCTGCCCACTGGATGCTCATAAGCAGCACCCCCAGTTGTTTCATCAAGCCCCCCCCCCCACTTAAGAACCATGGTTCTACAGCCAGTCTCCCAGTCCCCAGATCAGCTGGGAGCTATGTTGCAAACCTTAATAAAGGCATAAAATGTGCAAATAGTCCTATCTGTATAAACTAGATCAAATTTATGTTTATCCCTCTAAAATTATTATTAGCCACTACCAACCAAAGTGGGTTTTTTTTTTTGTGTGGCTTTTGGTTTGTTTGTTTGTTTGGTTGGTTTGCTTTTTAGGGCCGCACCTGGGGCATACAGAAGTTCCCAGACTAGGGGGCAAATCAGATTTGTAGCTGCCAGTCTACACCACAGCCACAGTAATGTGGGATCTGAGTGGTGTCTGCTACTTACACCACAGCTCACAGCACGCTAGATCCTTAATCCACTGAGCGAGGCCAGGGATCAAACCTGCATCCTTGAGGATACAACTCGGGTTCATTAACTGCTGAGCCACGACGGGAACTCCAACAAAGTATTTCTTGAAGGAGGATGACCGTGGTGACATAACTGCTGTGGGAAAGAGGCGGGTCATCTTTTCTCTGCTCCAGCCTGCAGGGCGTTCCCAGGGGTGGACCAGTTACCAGTATGATGTTTATGAGTAAATGAAGTAAATGCAAACTCAGAAGATTTATCGAGATCTGGCCAGACTCGTCAACCCCACTGGTTTCAGATATTTCATTCCCTGAGTGGCACCGAAAATACGAAAGCTTGAGTAAAAACTGCTGTTCCACAGCCAAAACAATGCTGTTCCACTGTCAACTGGAATGGAGACTCTTTCTGCTTCTTCACCTACCTTCGTCCCAAGTGACAGAAGACCACCATGTCTCATGGGAGGAATGTGTTTGGCCGATCATTTCAACTGAGGGTATCATGCAAAGATACCCTAGCCTTATGGAGCTAAGTGGATTGGGGATGTTATGCAAGCTGAAATTGAGTGTCCTCTCCCCCCATTCCAATCAAAAGGAAGTATTTAAAAATTTTTTTCATCTTTGTTTATGCTGGTGCCTTTGCTGTGACACCTGCAAATTCAGTAATAAGCAAATTCAGTCTCTTTGGAATATCCCTGAATACAAGTGGCGAGTGTCTGGGACCCATAAATAAAATCTAAAAAGAAGCTGAGAGGAGTGACGTGGTTTATCTCAACTGACAGATATGTTGAAGCTCTTTCCTGAAGACTAAAGAAAGTGACTCTCCGAGAAGCAGTTGGACCCTTGCTCTGTCTTTAACCTTGAGTCCGCTGCAAGTCCTCATTCTCTCCGGGCCTGGTCCCTGAGGTTTTGTGCAGACAGGCTTCGATGAATGGTTCCAGGCTTGGCTGAGCATTTATTTCCCCAGGGAGCTTAAAAGAAATCACTAGGAGTTCTCAGAAGCTCTAAAAGGTTTTTCTTGGTCATCTTTTTGGGGTCACACCTGCAGCATATGGAGGTTTCCAGGCTAGGAGTCTAATCGGAGCTTTTGCTGCCAGTCACAGCAAATGCTGGATCTGAGCCATGTCTGCGACCTAAACCACAGCTCATGACAATGCCAGATCCTTAACTCACTGAGCGAGACCAGGGATCGAGGCCGCAAACCTCCTGGTTCCTAGTCGGATTCATTTCCGCTGAGCCATGACGGGAACTCCCTCTAATATGGTTTTGCGTGTGGGATCTGTGAATATGTATCTTTAAGAATTTCTGGAGTTCCCTTGTGGCGCAGTGGGTTAAGGATCACTGCTGTGGTGTGGGTTCAATTCCTGGCCTAGGAAATTCCGTATACCACAGGCACGGAAGAAAAAAAAGTTTCCTCAGTGATTGTGGCATGCTACTACTTTGGGGTCATCTAGAATAGACAGTGATGATTTTGATGGTGATGACAAAGAGGATGACATCTACCTACCTCCTACTATGCCCCAGACTTGTGCTATATTGATCCGTACATGTTTATATACTGTCTTATATACACATTGGCTCATTTTATCTTCGCAGTCATCCCTAGGGTTACCATTATTGTTTCCATTTGCAGTGCAGAGACTGAGGTTCAAGTTTAATTACTTACCCAAGTTCATGCAAATGGCCTTGGAGTTTTTAACCATTATGTAATTTTTCCTCCCTACCATTTTTTTTTTTTTGAACTAGAATCAGGGAGGGGGTATAAAATTATTAAGTAATATACAGATGCAGGGGGAGGAGGTCTCACCAAGAACATGTGGAATTTCTCTATAACTCTGAGTGCAGGCCCGTTGCTCCGAGTTAAGGAACAGGTAGGCTGACAGGAATATTTAGGTGTAAAGTTAATCTCTGTCATAGCCCAGGCAAGGAGTCTGGCAGCTCCATAAGCATGGAACGGAGGCTGCAGAACTGCCTGGGGGAGCGGGTTCATAAAAATGATATTTTTACTGAGCACCAGAAGGAACATTTTTGTCTTTAAATATGCAGAGAGCAAGTATCGCAAATTCATTCTGGTGATGCAACAAACAACACTTAATTATCAGCTCCACAAGCAAATTAGGTGAGAAAAGTACTTGTCTTTTTATATTTATTTTCTTTCTAAAAGAACTCAAAGAAGATAACGATTTAACTACCCTAGCGTATTACACACAGGTTGCTTCTCTCCTTGATCTGTGTATTTTCCCTCCCTCTCTCCCTGTACTTTAGTGACAGGTGCACCTGTCCTTTTGCTTTGTTGTTTGCGTGGTCACCTGGGAGAGGAGTCTGGGTGCTGTGTCTTGAGGAATCCACTGGATCTGTTGGGAATCTGAGCAGAGCTGCTCTGTTGGGGGTGAAGAAGCAGATGGGAGGTGCTACCTGGAAGTATCTATTCATGACCTAGGAGGCCACTCTTTCCAGAAGACCCTGTGCTGGCCGCTCATGCTGCTGGTCAGAGGTGGCTTTGGGATGCTGTTCGTCTGGACCACTGATGCCAACATGTATCTCCAAATCACAGCTCCACACTTCCTCTCTCTCGTGAGATACTGTTTGAGGGTTGGAGAGGCTACTGTGGCCTTAGAGGGTCTGCAGAATTAACCTGAGCCCACCTCTCCAACTAGGGGAGTGACAAGCAGGCTAGAGGGCCTACTCCTGCCTCATTCAATACATTTTCTCCTTTACTTTCCCCACCCACAACTTGCTTCTGTTCCAAAGGAATCATTTAGAGATGCTTCTGGAAGAGCAGCTATGGCCTCCTTCTTATGTTTTCTGAAAGCAATGGAGTTTCAGCTACTTTGCTAAGTGTGCTGGGAACAGTTCTTGAGCAAAGATTGGCTGCTTCTTCTGGTTTCCTTATTTTATTTTATTTTAATTACTTTTTGGCTGCACCTGCAGCATGCAAAAGTTCCTGGGCCAGGGACCAAACCCCCACCACAACAGTGAGCTGAGCCACAGCAGCAACAATGCTGGATCCTTAACCCGCTGAGCCACTGGGGAACTCCTGGTTTCTTCATTTTATAACCTCTGTGTCCAGTCTGCTCACTGTGTGGCACTGGACTGGAGAGGTAGGAAGGGTCTGGCTCATGGCTCTGGGGTCCTTCAAGGGGCCTGGTGTCCCCTGTAGGTCACTGTTGCCCCACCAGCAGTTGTACCCTTAACAGCTTTGGTTCTTTAGCTCCAAAAATTAGAACAACCAGCAATTCTAGAGTTTAGACAAATTAGCGTTTCCAGAATCAAATGCCAGGAATGGGGCAGACAACAGAAACAGGTGCAGTGACCCCGGAGGGGACAGTGTGAGGTGGACAGCAAAGGTCCCATCAACAAGCGAGCCAGTCTCAGCTCCATGACACCGCTGGCATGTGGAAACAGGGATCCAGGTTGCCAGATCTTTCTATAAAATTTCAGCAATCTGGATTTTTTTATGATAAATTTTATAAATTTTTAATGTTAGTGAACAAGTCAGGTTTCAGAGAAAAATATTTTATGGGCAAACAAAACATGTCTATAGGCCAGATATAGTCTGAGGGCCACCAGTTTGCAACTTCTGCCCTAGTTGAATTCCATCCTTTTAAGGATGGTTCACCCAGAGCGTACAAGCTGACTCAGCTAGACACAGAATGAGAGCCAAGGCCTGGTGTCTGAACCACGGGGCGAGCAGCCTTTCCTTTAGGTTTTAACCTTAATTCTCAGAATTTTTACCAATTCAAAGTTTAATTTCAAATGGTGGTAGGTGAATACTCTCTGTGTGCAAAGTACTGTGCTAAATGTTTGAAATTACCAGAAAGTTAAATAACTTCCCTTCCCCCCAAAAGATTGGTACTTCTCCCAAGAAAGTGTAGAAAAGTGGGATTTAAAATGTGTTTACTCGGAGATCCTGTCGTGGCTCAGCGGAAATGAATCTGACTAGTATCCAGGAGGACGCAGGTTTGATCCCTGGCTTCAGTGGGTTAAGGATCTGGTGTTGCCGTTAGCTATGGTGTAGGTCACAGACATGGCTCGGATCTTGTGTTGCTATGGCTGTGACACAGGCTGGTGGCTATAGCCCCCATCTGACCCCTGGCTTGGGAACCTCCATATGTCGCGGGTATGGCCCTAAAATGGAAAAAAAAGGGGGGGGGGCTTTATAAATAAGTAAATAAATAAAGTTGGAGGTGCTCCCAGCAGCGGGATGACAGCCTGCAGTGATTCAAGGGTCACACGGGCCAGGCTCCCCTCTGCCACCCCCTCCCCCCCTCACAGCAACCCAAGTCTCCACCCAAGCCTCCACCTCGAATTACTTTTTTCCTCTATAAGCATCAAACATTTGACATTTATCATAAAAGGTCTGAACTATTCATGTGACAATTAAACATCCTCTGGGGGTATGCTGACGGCTTGGTACTTATGTTTGTGCTTTTATTATTTTTTTTCTTCAGTAACCCTTTCTTTGTCTTAGTTGTTTTTAAAATACATCAGTAAATACTCAGCCATTAAGAAAATAATGCCATTTGCAGCCACATGGGTAGACCTAGAGATGATCATACTAAGTGAAGTATGTCAGACAGAGAAAGAAAAATACCGTATGATATCACTTATATGGGGAATCTAAAAATGATACAAAGGAACTTATATAAAAAAAACCACAGATATAGAAAACAAACTTATAGTTATGGAAGGGGAAAGGTGGTAGGGAGGGAGGGCTGGACTGGGGGTTCGGGTCTGGCCTATGCACACTGCTGCCTATGGAATGGATGGTCAGCAGAGCCCTGCTATATAGCACAGGGACCTCTACCCAATATCCTGTGATGACCTATATGGGAAAAGAATCTGAAAAAGAATGGACGTGTGTATACGTATAACTGAGTCACTGTGCCGTAGAGCAGAAATGATCACAACATTGTAAATCAACTATACTTCAATATAATCTTTAAAAACGAAAAAAAAAATAGATCTTTAAAACGTCTGCTTTCCTGTATACTGGCTTAGGCCCTGTGAAAGATGAATTCACAGAAGAGGATCTATTTATTTTCGGTACAGCCGCCCATGTTACAGCATCATTTCTTCAGTTTTTTCAGAGGTAGGACCCTTGCGAGATAGCTATTAGGATCATCTTTATTTTTTTTCATTCTCCTACATTTATAATGTTTGTACATATGAATTTTTTCTAGGAAGCACAGTGTCTTTAGCTAATAGCCCCTGATTCTAGTTTCCACTTGTGGTGACTTGATAGGTGGGTGGCACATCCAAGGACAGGCACTGGGGAGGGATTCCCTGACAAATTATTGGTCAGGGGAGTCAGGGTCCCAGCCTGGATGGTCAGGCTTTTTAGTTGGATAAAGAATTCAAGGGAAGTCTATTTCTTTATGCCAGTTAGGCAGAAAACCAAGGTTACACTAAGAGGCAAATGATAATCACTGAAGATTTATGAAAAAGCACATGACTCTACGTAGGACTTTTCTTGCTTCATATTCCTTTTTTTTCCCCCATACCTGCGGTGTATGAAGAGTTCCCAAGCCAGGAATCCGAATCTGAGTAGCAGCTGCGACCTACACCACAGAGGGGACAATGCCAGATCCTTGACTCACTGCACTGAGCCAAGCCTGGGATCAAACGCGACCTCAGCTGATGCAGAGACAATATGGGATCTTTAACCCACTTTGCCACAGCGGGAACTCCAGGAATTTTTATTTTGACTGAACTTGCTCTAAGTTTTATATTCGAGACCAGCAACTAGATTCAGTGATGGTTTTACTAGGAAGTTAAACCTTCAGTAGAAAAAACCTACAATTCATTTTTAATCCAGCTCCCTGACTAAGGGGAGCCCAAGTGGGTTTTTTTGGTTGTTTGTATTTATATATTTATGTATGTATGTATGTATGTATATATTTATTTTCACAGCCCTTCTTTTCAATTTTTTTAAACTTTTATTGAAGTATAGTTAATTTACAAGACTGTGATAATTTCTGCTACACAACAAAGTGACCCAGTCTGTATATATACATATCTATTATGTCAGATTCTCTTCCCGCATATATTATCACTTTAATTTTTATTTTATATTGGAGTATAGTTGATGTACAGTATTGTAGCCCAAGTGTTTTAAGGAATGAGGCTTGCCTTTGCTCTTCCTGTCTCTGGAGGGAGCTACCTCCATAAAAGGCACAGTCTCAGAAGAAGTAAACAGCCTCTAGGAGACCAGCCTTGAAAAAGGGCTTAACTAAAGGCAAGCAGCAGCCCCATCTTCCTTCCTGGTGCCATTTTTGATTCATTTTTAAAAATAAAGTGATGCTTTTCAACCTGCAAAAGGATGTGAGCTCCATGAAGGCTAAGCTCTTCCTCTGCTTTGTTTGGTGCTGCATCTTAGGTACCTGGACTGTGCCTGGCACACAGTGGCGCTCACAGAAAACCAGGGGCCAAGAGCAAGAGAGTGTTTGTAATTTTTAGCTGTGAAAAATCTCATTGTCTGGTTTCTCTCTTCCTTCCCTCATTCCTCCCTCCCTCCCTCCCTCTCTTTCTTCCTTCTATCCCTTAGTGCTACATAAATGACATATGTCCCGAGTGTTAATCTCAGTCTCTGCTGCCCAATTATGACGGTGGTTTCCTAAGGCTGAAGACATGATTTGCTCACCTCACACTGTGTAGAGCTCACCACAGGATAAAGTGATATAATAAATACCACTTGATGATAAAGTAAGAACATTAAAATTAAATCCTGAGTATTAAATCCTGATTTAAAAAAAAAAATAGGGAAAACTGGAACTTCCTATAGTACTGTTAGAACTTCCTGGCTCATTATTCATCAGTTATGTTTCCCAAGCAATTTATTGCTAACAATAAATATAGCCAACACTGGTGTTTCCTAGTGGCCTAGCAGTTAAGGATCTGGGGTTTTCACTGCTATGGTACAGATTTGATCCCTGGCCTGGTAATACCTTCATGCCTTGGGCACAGCCCCCTGCAAACAGAAACAGTGTTAAAAACAAGAATGAATGTTTGCTATACTTTTTTATTGGCCATGCTCATGGCATGTGGAAGTTCCCAGGCCAGAGATCAAACCCATGCCACAGCAGCAACCTGAACTACTGTAGTGACAATGCTGGATCTTTAACTCACTGTGCCACAAGGAAACTCCCGTTTATTCATTTTTAATCAGTGATACCCACGCCTTTATTTGAACCACACTTTGCTCTGAGGACAAGGTGCCTCCCAAAGGACCCTAGGTCTTTTTTCCTGTCTCCGATCTGCTTCCTCAAAAGAAACATGAGCACCAGTTTCCAGAGCCTTTAATAAAACCTGTTTCCTGAATTCTCTGTAAGAGATAACAAAGTGAGAAAATTGCCCCCCAAATCTTACAGAAAAAGTTTCAAAGCTCTCTAGAGGTGTTTCTGGAGACCCCTCCCATCTCTGTCTCCCTCCCTCAAAGTTCTGCTGGCTCTTCAGACCACGCCCCTGGGAAGTGGTTCTGTGGTATTTTCTGTGGAAATCAACCTTCCAGCCTTGCCAGCCTCTTCGTTTTGTGGCCGGGCCCCACTCCCTTCCTGGTCCTCACAACCAAATCCTACATCGGTTGACTGCTGGTGCCAGGCCCTGGATGCCCAGAGGCTGTGCAAGGGGAGAGGCTGTGACGAGTTAGACATCAGAACATTTATCTGTGTAATAAGTGAATTTTTCCCCCCAAATGTAGATACCTCCAAACAATTATGATGACTATGTCACATGTATCCTGGGCGTTAAAGGTTCAAAGCCATGTATACATAAAGTATTGAATTAAAATACTAATATAGAATGAGAAATGCTAAAAAACCAAAAAGCCTAATATTTGGAGCCATTCTGCCAAGAAAATAGTATATCTACAGCTCTACTTTTCATTGTGTTTTGGTGTTAAGATGAAAGGTGCTGGTCCAAGGTAGACACAGTTCTAAGTCTCAAAGCACAGTTTCCTTTGCAGGACGCAGGCCCAGTTAACCTCTTCTGCATGCTTTTCCCACCTTCCTCCACAAAGGCCACATTAAAAACCACAGCCAGCTCCCTCACATGTTACCAGTGAGCAATGTGTACATTACACTTTTGCCGCAGACTCATGGTTAGTCCACTTTCTGAGCCCCTGGGATCCAAATCCACAAAGACTATCAGCCCTGGTTCCAGAGGGCATGGCTGTGGTCCTCCACGACCCTGCATCGCCTGGAGGGCCGTGAGGCTGGGTCAAGCATGTTTCCCAAGTGCCATGTGTCAAGGGCGATATGTCAACCCATTGCCCATGAAAACCATTCAGGGTTCATTAGACGAACGGGTGTCCCCGTGCTGTGCTGAGGGGGGCTGTTTTGATGTTGCTCCCCGAGGAATGCGGTTTGGAACAACCCAGGGTTCATAAATGATATCTTTGCTTCTAAGTTACAAGGTCGGAGTCAAGCAGATGTTGCAGAAGCTCTGCAATCGAATCTTCCTGTTAAATGAAATACCTTGGTTTCTGACTTTTGCACATATTTATTTAACTATTCATGTTAAATATACTTATTTCAGGATGCTTTGCGAGTACATGTTTTAGTGAGTAGAATTACATAAACAGAAACACAGACACACACACGCACACATGCTCACATAAGTCACCCGAAGTTTCAGATGGCTTTTGCAGGCCAGGTGCATAATACGTATTAGATAACAATATGTATTTATGATATTTAAATGAATGTATATGAGTGAGTGAATCATTGTAGTTGCAGAAAAAGGCCTGATTTATCAGCACTTTTCAAACTCTCATTACATGCTATTTGCTTGTTATTTTAGGGAAGAGATTGCACTGAGGTTCTCTTTATTGAATCATCTGAGCTATTTTGAAGAGTTTTAAAACAGCACTATTTAATTCATACCTCGCCTAAAAATTCTCATCACACAAGTATCCAGCAAGGAATTCGTATCTCCATTGGAACACATATCTCAAAGCTACCTCCAACCAACTGGTCCAAATCAAACCCATGATCTTCTCCACATTTGGTCGATTTCCCATCCCAGGAAACACCAATGCCACTCACCCAACTGCATAACCAGAAAATAGGGAGTCATTCTTCATACCGTGCCTTCCTGCACTGCCAAGCGTCAGTCGTGATTTCACAGTCTAATAATTCTCCAGTCCAGCCCCTTTTGTCACCACCACGTACTCCCCAGCCTCCTCACCTCCTTAGCAGATTCTTCTCTTGCTCAAGTGAAGGTTACTAACTGCCCCACCTCCACCCCAACCTCAGAAATCTTGCACCCCAGGCTGCCTATCTTTGGTTTGGTCACGCTTGCCAAAAGTATGTTCGTAGCATTCTATGATTTCTCCTAATAGAATTTTAACACATTCTTATTGACATCTTCCTTCCTGTGATTGTTTGATTAATGCCTCTATCTTTGTGTGACTTATTTATACTTTTCCTGAGGCTCAGTCCTTTTTCACTCACCATTCTATCTCCAAGGCTAGCACAGCACCTGGTGTGGCGAGAAGTAGCTGTTCTATCCATTTTGTTAGGTTTAGGAATTGGTGAAGAGCTATGGAGCTCAGCAAAATTCTGTTGAGGGGTTAGACAGAAAGGACCCCTGAATGACAGCTGTGGAATTTCATTGCCTTGCAAAAACTAGAACAGATAGCTTCTTAAAAAAGCATCTTCAATTCTAGCAGGTGACAAAGCTCTGGAATTTTGTGGATACAATTGCTCTATGTTGCATCCTAAGGTAAGGCTGGGTCTTTCCATCTGCTGCCTTCACATCTACTTCCCTCCTGTTGGCTAAGCAGGATCTTTGTCTCTTTTTTCCGCCACAAGGAGAAAGCTTTCAATAGCCAAATGGTCAATCACTCTGGGTACCCTAGAAAAAGGCAGCAGAGTCCTGGTTTGGAATATACTGCCCAATGGCACAAATGTGGCACCTCCTTTTTCTCCTCATGGGGGGTCAGCATCATGCATTATAATTATAGCTCTGTAGATGGAGTTTCCTAGTGGCTCCCTGGGTTAAGGATCTGGATTGTCACTGCCGTGGCACAGGTTCAATCCCTGGCCTGGGAACTTCAGCATGACTCCGGTGTGGCCAAAAAAAGTTATACCTCTGCAGTTGTTCCAAACGTTGCCCCACAGAATGGCTCCATGAACTTTGCAAAGGAAGACTTATTCCTCTAAACTACCTCTCAGTGTGGAAATGCTTTATGAAAGCTCTCTCCATGGTGGAGTGCTCAAAGATCAACTACAGTTTCTTTCACTGGAATAGCTCCTTTGGGTTGGAAGTCATACCATAAATTTAAGCCTTCTATCCGATGACAGCCCTTGAAATGCAGTTGTTAGAAAAAATGGTCCCTTTGGAACTACACTTTTCCTTCTTGTCTTTTTCCGTCTCTCAGTAAATCCTGGTTTGGGCCACTTTGAGGTTTTTTAAATTTCCTATTAACATATGGAAACTGCAAATTCTTGCATCCTCAATCTAAAGCCTAGTTTCACAAAACCTTCCTAACTTCTGCATTCTACCTGGCAATTAGTGCTCACCCAGCTCTATAAACTCTTAGCAATATTCATTGGCAAGTTCAGTGTAACATTACTAGACCTCACCAAGCCTCAATTTCTTGTTTTGGAAAGATATCAATCCTCAGTCCTCTAAAGGCTGTTTCGATGGAATGACATATACTGTCTGGTGTAATGATGCTCTGAATTCCTTTTAAAAAAGATGTTAAGTTAATTTTATTTTCGGACATTCCCCCATCCCAGTAGGGCTGTGATTCCAGTTCAGGACACTCCCCGTTCTATTTGTCTCTGTGTCTCCTTCTCAACACCCTGAGGTAAGTCCTGGCATTTGGAGGGCTCAGTGACATCAAGCCCAGAGCAATGGGGTCATCTGCGTTTGGGGGGACATTGCACACATCTGCAGATTGTAAGACTGGGTTCTGGGATGAGCTCAGCCTGGGCTTATGATTCTTTTCTCCTGAGGATTAGAGGCTGCGTGGGTAGATCCGAAAGCCACTTTGGAATAAATGGAATGAAATAAATGGATCTCAGGTGAGGGTCTGCAGTGAGGATTAAGAAGAAGGAAGTCAGATTCAATAGTGGAGCTGGGCCATCTCCATTTTAGAAGGCGAACTGCCCGGGGGGCATTTAAATGCTGACAAAGGTCTATCGGGCTTCAGTCGGGCGATCTGACGTTTCCTTCTTTTACCTGTTGCTCTGGCTGCATATCAAAGGATGATTCCTCCAGGATTTTGAAAAACAAAATAAATGAATACCAATTGCTCTTCAAGACCCAAAGCTCTATCTACTTCTCAGAACCGTCAAACAGCTTTAGAAAACAGTTTTTGGTTTTGAAAGAAGCCAGCTCATTAGAAGTGTTTGGTAACTCAGAGGAAATCCACCAAGATGATAATAGCGGTTGTTGTTTGGGACCTGGGCCTGTGGACGAGGCTTTCTCCCCCCCTCTCTGGTTTTCTATACTTTCTGAATAGTATTCCATTAGGATGATTTTACAATATAAGAAGAAAATAAAAGAAAATTCAAAACCACTCTCCTAAATGAAAATGACTGCTCTCCCTCATTGATATTTCCGCTCGCAGGTGTTCCCTTCAGTGGACGGTAAACGTTTCTATTCCAGCTGAAGATACCAGATTCAACAATTTCCATCTAATTGTTTCTTTTCCCTCATCTCCCTATTTCCAACAGGTTTTTCTGGTATCAACATTGGGTTTTCAGCTTAACTGTATATGTAGGGCTCAGAAATTGCTCAAAGACTGCAAAGTGTAGAATTCCATTTTTTCCCTCCATTTTAATTTCCTTTAGCAATTTAGCACTTCTTTTCAAATCACACATAGAGAAAAAACAGAGAAATTTCTTAACACCCCTTTGGCAAATCACATGGCAAGAACTGCCACTGTTTCTATTTACATGCTTTGGGCAAGTTATATTTAAGTAAAGAGCTTCATCTCAGAACCAAAGAAGAATCTTTTTAAAAAAGACCTTTGTAGGCGACGAATTCTTTCAGACAAGATGCATCATGAAAAGCAAAATAACCTAGAATTTTACACAGTGATATGAGAAGAATGTACATCTTAAGAATTTGTAATGCTAAATAGTATGCTTCCAACTTAGAGAAAAATACCACATAAATACAAAGTAGTTTGTTTGCATTTTTCTTCATAGTATGTTAAGATTTACGAGCCAGAATATTAATTTTGAGTAAAAACAAAATCCTGTTTTAGTAGGAATAAAACCATTTGACTCACGGGCAGCCTCCAAATCTCAAAGTTTACACTTTTAACAAAATACTGCATTTGGTAGCTAGTTAGATAATTTAGAGTGTGCAAAGAATACGAAAAAGAATATATATGTAAAACTGAGTCACTTAGCTGTACAGCAGAAATTACCACAACACTGTAAATCTATACTTCAATAAATGTAAGCATATATAAGTATACATACAGTATATATAGATATATAGCAATAATTTTTTTTTAAGAAAAGAAAGTGTGTGGTCGTATATTGGGGAAAGAGACTTAGTTTTAGATAAACATATTTTAACAACATTCAAACTCTTACAGAGTTTGCTTTTATTTGGGAGGTAAGTTATAAACTATTCAAGGAGGGAAAATATGATGTTAAGGAAGAGCAATTATTATAAAATATCAATTTTCCTGGATAAATGCTGGAGGCAACAGAGATGTGACCAAAAAAGCAAGTAAAATACAATTTTCCTGGATAAATCCTGGAGGCAACAGAGATGTGACCAAAAAAGCAAGTAAATTGGATTATATGGTCTGGGATGTATTGATGTAGTTATTTATCATTTGGAGACTTAGGAAAAATAGAATTTAAATTTACTAATTTATACAAATATTGTTTTTCTTTTTTGTCCTAGGCAATTTCTAACTTTGGTTTTTTTGATGTCAGAACGTCCCCCAGTAACAATGTCATATGTGTACAGAGTGATTTGCAGTTTTCAAGCAGTTTTTTTCCTTTTTTTTTTAATTAGCAAAAATATCCTCAGTTGGCTAAATGCAAGCTTTCACCATCAAGGAAAATTCCTTTCCACATACTTTCATTTAACTTATTTATTTTTCTTTTATTTGTTTTAGATTATGCAGTTGTTTCTTAGATTGCTGTGAGCTCAATCCACAAAAATTTCTTCAGAACAACTTCCTTTATCGCCAGTGAAATGATGTTATTTATTTTATTTCAGAACGCATGGATCACTGTTTTAGAATCTGTATTCAGATCTAAACTCAGTGGGAAGACGTTGGCAAGGGTGATAAATTTTGGGGGACCCTGGAGAAGAGATCTTTAAAACTCAATGATATTAGAATATCAAGTTCAGCTTTAGAAATAAGTGGAAAATGTAAAACAGACACTCTAAGAAAACACACATAAACCCAGGTAAGATGGAGAAAATATTTCTGGTTTTATTTGTTTTTCTAATAGATTATTTTGAATTGGGAGAATTTCAAGTACAGAGTTTTCCTCATGTTTTTAATTTTTAAATTTATACTTGATTTTAAGTTTTATTGAATTCTAGTTGATTTACAATGCTGTGTTAATTTCTGCTGTAGAGCAAAGTGATTCAGTTATATATAATATATACATTCTTTTTTAAAAATATCCTTTTCCACTATGGTTTATCACAGGATACTGAATGTAGTTCCCTGTGCTATAAAGTAGGACCTTGCTGTTTATCCATTATCTACCAGTTTGTGTCTGCTAACACCAAACTCCCAATCCTTCCTTCCTCCCAGCCCTCTTCCTCCCTGGCAACCACAAGTCTATTCTCTTTATCTGTGAGTCTGTTTCTGTTTCATAAATATGTTGATTTGTGTCATATTTTAGATTCCACATATAAATGATATCATATGGTATCTGTCTTTCTCTGTCTGACTTACTTTGCATAGTATGATAATCTCTAGGTCCATCCATGTTGCTGCAAATGGCATTATTTTATTCTTTTTAATGGCTGAGTAATATTCCAGTGTGTGTGTGTGTGTGTGTGTGTGTGTGTGTGTATACACCACGTTTTCTTTATTAATTCATCTGTTGATGGACATTTAGGTTCTTTCCATGTCTTGCCTATTGTGAATAATGCTGCTATGAACATAGGGTACATGTATCTTTTCAAGTTATAGTTTTGTCTGGATATATGCCAGGAATGAGATTGCAGGATCATATGGCAACTCTGTTGTTAGTTTTTTAAGGAATCTCCATACTGTTCTCCATAGTAGTTGTACCAAATTACATTCCCACCAACAGTGTAAGAGGGTTCCCTTTTCTTCACACACATTCCAGCATTTATTATTTGTAGACTTTTTAATGATGGTTATTCTGACCAATGTAGGTGCTACTTTTTGCATTTCTCTAATAATTAGTGATGAAGGGCATTTTTTCACATGCCTATTGGCCATTGTGCTGCATTTAAAATGTGATTTATTTGGTTGATATTCTTAAAGAAAAATTGTTGTAGAAATTAATGGGCTCTTTCATCAGTTAGTACTGGTTGTTTTAAACCAAATCCTCTATGGAGGAATTAAGTTGGAAATGAGATCAACACAGGCTGAGGGCACTTACACTTTTTTAGGCTCCATTTTTTCCCTTTCTATTATAATCCTGAGAACAATGGGTAGCACTTGCAGTACCATCTTACCTTCTTACCAGCAGTATTATATGGACATAGTTAGATAATATCCTTTTTTGGCCAAGGTTGCTAATGGTCTACCCAATATATGTATTCTCCCTTCTAAAGGCTCACCCACCCAGTTACATTATCATTCATGTAACTACCTCCATCATGAAGTGTGAACAAAAGAAGTGGATGTCACTTCTGGGCTGAAGTGGGTCTACCCTCTTCTAGTGGTCAGAAACAGAATCCCCAAAGCCCTAGAGAGTAATAGAAATCCAAGATGGAAAAACCTTGAGAGGATATAAACCAGCAGAAATCTTGGCTCTTTCTTTCACTGGCTCTGATCTCAAAATTGTTTTGAGGGAGTTTCTATCATGGCTCAGTGGTTAACAAACCTGACTAGTATCCATGAGGATGCAGGTTCGATCCCCGGCCTTGCTCAATGGGCTATGGATCTGGCATTGCTGTGAGCTGTGGTGTAGGTCACAGACACGGCTCGGATCTGGCGTTGCTGTGGCTGTGGCGTAGGCCGGCAGCTGGAGCTTTGATTGGACCCCTGGCCTGGGAACATCCATATGCCATGGGTGCGCCCAAAATAGACCAAAATAAAATAAAATAAAATAAAAAGAAATTTATTTTGAGGCTTAATCTTCTAGTTGGAGTAGATCTGTGCTTCTCAAAGTATGGTGAGGGGATCCATGGAATTCCTAGATATCCCTTCATAATGTCCATGAGGGTAAGACTATTTTTATATTACCAGGTATTATTATGTTTCACTGTCATTCTCTCAAGAGTGAATGAAGGATTTCCTATATAACACAGGATGACATTGGGGCTCTGATGACTGATGGAACATACACTTATGCATGCTTATATTTGAAAAATTTATTGTGTCTAATTTCTAATAAATATTAATAGATGTAATTCACATAAGAAAAAAGCTCTTTAGGGTTGCTAATGATTTCTAAGGGTGTAAGAGGTCTTGATACCAGGAATTTGACAATTTTTGAGCTGGATAATTTTCATGGTCTTGTATAGCTCTTTAAAAGTTGATAGGAGTTCCCTGGTGGCTTAGTGGCTAAGGGTCCAGCATTGTTACTGCAGTGGCTCAGGTTACTGCTGTGGCACAGCTTCAGTCCCTGGCCTGGGGAACTTCTGCTGTGGGCGTGCCCAAAAAAGTCTTTAAAGTAATTCTTGTACATACAGAAACTAATTATAGCATTTTTAAGTTGCTAAGCCTTTTTTTCCTGTCTTACACTGTGGTGAAGATTAAAATGCTCTGGAATCTATTGTTAAAAGATCTCTTTCCAAAAAAGTGTTGCAACTTCCTGTTTTATGTATCAGGAATTATGCTAGCATAATTCTCCCTAATGACATGGGCAGATGCCTTACATTATAAAATAGGAAGGATAAAAGGTTTTTTTTCCGCCAGAGGAA